>JAGVSL010000070.1:2400000-3136894 GCA_022494535.1 Himalopsyche phryganea
GACGATGTTGTCACCAAATGTCTTAAATTTTCTACAAATCATCACATTATTTAGAATTGCCGCCTTTCTGTACAATGAAAACTATTAATACGATATTATGTTAAACAGAAAACATTATGAACTTGAATGAACGATATTTGAAGTTTGGATTATTGAGATTTTGTACACTTCCATGTATTTTGTCACTAACGACCCGGGTTTCGCCTTTCGGCATCTTCAGGCATTCGAGCACACGAATGGACTCGAACTGAGAGACAGAAAACAGTGTCTAACGTTTATATAGAAGATACAAATGCGACAAATATTATTTACGAGGTAAGATATTATACGTCTGAGAGTCACACTGATACCTGAGTTAAAATTTCGGGAATCTCCCTAATCCTTATTTTGTAAACACCATATTAACAGAGTGGCGAATTGCCGCTTTTCAACTTCTTTTAGAAATACCAGTGATTTTACAATTATAATAGTATTGTGGGTTTTGACGGGATGTAATTCGACGAATGGGTAAATATATACAATCATTCCACATTTAGTGACATCTGTTAGGTGTTTCAACGTATCGGATATAATAGCGGAGAATTAGGAAGGTTCAGCTGCTCATTCAAAATCGGCAAGGGGCTGGGCTTAACTGGGCTGTATTAATTTCCAAAATTTCTTGATAAAATAATTTATGATCCCCCATGTTTTTATGCAACAGTTTAATCCCATCATCCGCATTAAACGTATGGTTCTCCGTATGGACCTCGTATGGTCCTCCGTGGTCTTCGTAGAGGGAAACACTTGTGGAAATATGCTTTAAAAAATAATTCAAACTTTTAGGTAGAGAAATTAGGCAACAAATCATGAAAATGTCAAGTAAAACACAAGAGCTCTAAATATTCAGTGTTTCGCATTTCATCTTTGAACTGCTGATACGCAGCATTAATCATCAAACCCTACGTATTACACATACATATTCGGCTATGCACTAGCTTGTGTGTGTGTTGGCGGTGTATATAAAGCCTGGCCGCAGCAATTTCTTGATGGATTTGGGATAATTGATTCACATAATTCTCCATTTTTTACCGTTGAGATTGATCGATTTCAGCCATATTGAGCGTGTTTACAAATCATATATTGCCATATTGACTGAAAATAGATTCGTGTGAAAACGGTTCTCGCTGTAAGGGTTAAAATAAACTTGTGATAGTTGAAGTTTAGTATGGAATTCAAAAAAGAGTGTTTCCGAATTGGCGTTGTCAGTTTATATCCCATTATAATACACTTGATATTATCTCACCTAATATAAATTCCGTCAACTGCCACGTCTTTAAAAAGTCGTCGACCACGATAATAACGAGCCACTTTTAGTTCGAGTTCAATTTCCGAAATTCTTTTAAAGCTTACATACCTTTTTGTCATGGACTGCTGATTGGTTAATTGAACTGTCGCTCCTGCTCAAGTAACAGTACATAGCTGTCAGGTTATTGGAGCATCAGTTTCTTCGTCCAAATGCGAACAATGTCGACAAACAAAATAACTTCCGAAAGAAATAAACGTATTTATAGACTGCGAATTGTGAAACGTATTTGTAATAAGCCGAAGCAACACCATATATTATTACTACCACCTTTTCGAGAAAGGTACAACAAGATATATATTGTATAATAGAAGAAAACTGTTTCCTTTTTGTAGTTGACGAAATCTACTAAGAAGAAAAAACCATCGAATTATCATTGCATCGTTAACTATTGTCACAAAATGAATTAACGTTTTCTGATCCTGTAGTCGAGTTGCCAACGCAGTTGGGCGTTTATGCTACTCGTATGCAATGTTATAGGGCTTGAATCCTCATCCGGACAATTTCATAAACTGATTTGTATACAGAGGCAAAGATATTGGTATTGCTTAAATTCTAGCTACTAGTTCATTGCTAGTTACATCATTACATATTTACCTCTCTCTGAAAAATAGTGGTTGAGCGACCGAATAAAATAGCGTTATTATAAAAAAACTTCTGTTGATATGCTGAATAAAGTGTCCATATGCTCTTTTTTGAAATATCTGGCTTTACAGCTGATAACCAATGCACCGAATATTTTGAATAATGAAAAATCATACGAAGAGAATTTTATTTTGCTAGATAATGTCCAAGATCACAAATTTAAATTGGAAAAAAAACTAAATTTGATATTAATTAACCTTGTTGGCACTTGAACCAGGACCCACCTGATCGTTAGAAAAAAGCTCTTACCACTCGACCTCAGAGGCCGATTTAACTTGACGTTTTGGAGTGGGTAGATTACTTAAATACAACTTAGTTCTGATTGAAATACCTAAATTCAAGAAGATGATCAAGATTCGATTAATCTCATTCAGATAGATTTAGAAATAGACTCTCTAATTAATTTCAGTGCAGTAAACTCCTATTCTACGTTTTCCAAAGAACCTTTTAAAAAACGTTAAATTCGGGAAAGCTTCAAATAATAAAAATAGTAAAATTCTAAATTTTTAAAAGACTTAATTATTATAGAACATAATTTTTTTAAAAGTCCTTAATCTTTATTTTCCTCTTTGCAATTTGGCACTTCAATTTTAACAAATACTCATCAAACTCGCACACTCATCTAACAACAGATTTACCTATATCTTTGGAACAGAAAAATGATTTTACCCCTTGAATTATTTTCGTTTTCTCGGCTAGAGTTGTAGGTTTATTCATGGGTGGCAAGTTTTAAGTTGCGAGTTAGAAAATTTTGCGATACCAGATGCGAGGCAAGACTGAACGCCGACTGACCTGAGCATACTTAGCGACGCGACTGAAGACTGTATGTACACAGGTGCAAGGAATCATAAGACGAAACATGACCATGAACCATAAACGATTCTACAAAGCTTGCATGTTTTCAGTCTCTGTTTTTTTACCAACTGGTTGGATGGGGTAGAACGTGCTTATGAGTGAAATGAGAAATATTCAACAAAAACGGTCAATCGGAAAAATATTTGTGACGGGACTATAATATTTAGACAATAGATCGAGGAACGGTCAATTCGGGAATATTTAATATTGTTCTTATGGGAGTTTGACGGGACTATAAAAAATGAACAATCCATGTGGGAAAACGGTAGATCGGGGTTACACTGTATATGGTTAAACTAGTTTCGAATAAGGTTAACTTATAGCCCTTTTTGTTTGTGACCTTTTCGAAAAAAATCTCCGTTACTTAGATAGCAGTTTTCTACAAATTCCTTTACTTATCATTACACATTAATAGCATTTTTTTATGTATATGTATGTCGATGAATACACACATTATCATCTGTGGCTGCGTGGTCAAACAGAACAAATAAAAAATATATATTCATTCTCTAATAATTTTAATACCTGCGTACTTTCTTTATTCTTTTGTTCAATGGAATTTGGCATAGCAAATTAATTGATACACGTATGGCTGTATTGAGAATAATAACTTGCAAAGATGTTAAATCTCAATTGAGAATATTCCATACGTTAGTAGTTACTTTATTTTAATTCGTCTTGCCTTGTTCCTGAATGACATAGATAACTTTCACAATTAAAATATGTAAGTAGTTCTATTTAACACTGTAGATAATGAAACCTAGTTTTCTTTTTATCATTTGTTACAAACAAGAGAGGTTTTTGAATTTTAAATATGTAAATAGTGTGGAAAAAATTACGCTACATTTAAATCTATAGAATTTAGTAACGCAGAAACTAATTCATATTGAATTTAATACAAGTCAATTATAATCTCAAACTCTCAAACGCAATCTAAAATTAATATAGTGCTTTGTACATATATTAAAATTATTCTTTTGTGAAGACATCTCTGTATGATTCATGGTAATTCTTGACCATTTGAAACCATCCAAACCAAACATTGAAATTATGATGGGATTTCGGGATTTACTGTAAATGCTAGAAAATAGTTTATATTTCAAATTAAATTCTTCCTAATTAACTACAACGTATACCGAGGATTGTTCATGTACATTGTTTTATAATACATATATAATTAATATAAATATATTGTGGTCTGCTTATTTCTCATATTTCGTAAGAGCCGTTTTAAACAATTTGAAAGGAGGACAAAGAAGGACCGCTTCTTAAATGAATGAAAGACAATATTTTATAGTTGAATTGAAGGGCATGTCCTTTTTATAATAAATCAAAAAAAGCATCCCTGTGACTAAAAAAATATTAAATCATACCAATTGAAGCAATGATGGACGCAAATTTAAATTCAGATATACAATTTAAAACATTAAATTAAACTTACTGACCAATCCTGTGATTGAGAATTCTGAATCCCAAAATCCCGGGATCAAAAAAAGGAGAACGATTTGATGCCCTAGAAAATGATGTCATAGCATTGACAATGTTCTCCACTTTGGGAGCGTTTACACTATAAACGCTCACAAAAAAATATGATGAGTTTCTAACCATGTTTCCAAGAAATCCTCACCTGTCTAATGTTCTTCCATCAATCAATATTATGATAAACTGTTATTATCTTGAAAGTGAAAGGCGACATAAACATTTATCACTATTATTAGTGCAACACCTTCTTATATATTATAACCATTAGCGCGATGAGCTAAAGAAATAGAATATGTGCCAAAAAACATATTTCTCGACAGACAATCGTGAGAAACATCTAAACAATTCTCATTATTCTAAATAGTTAACTATTTATTGAACGAGTCATGATTGGTTGTTGTTTCCGTACAGAGACTAATATGTTGGCTTCGATTACGGTGCTCACAGGTTCGAATCCCAGTATATAAAGCTTCATAAATTGATTTTTTAATCGACTTATGGATTAGTATAAAATTCAAATTGATATTTCACTGGCTGTGTTACTAAATTTGAAAAATGTATTTTACCGCCGAAACCATCAAACATTAAACACTTACGGATTTGTGTTTAAATGTATGGATGTCTAAAATTCCCTCACACTCATTAGATACTTAAAATATAACAAATAGAGAGAGCGATTAGCTTACCACTAGTCCTGCCCTAGTCTTAACCCCATATACTTACTTTCATCCAAAAAAGAGAGTTTTAACCTCTGAGTAAAGAGCAGCTCTCGTAGAAAAACTTCTGTTGAGACAAGCTTTATTACGAGCCCATATACTTCACATTGGGAGTGGTTATGGTTTTTAACAGTAAAATTTATGTTTTTAATACCATCCGATAAGCGATAATCAAATGCCGATATATCCAATTTTATTACGCGTATGCTTGTTGCAACTAGCGGTTCACTGGCTTCTTTTAATTGGAAATACAATACGATGGAAAAAATAAACAATAGCTAAAACTCTTGCTTGAAACACAAAAACTTCGTTAACTATAAATATTACAAATAGGACATATCGGTGTTTTGCTTCTAACGCCTCAAATGTGGTGAGAATATCTGTAGTATAAGGTGAATATTAAATTTAGTTCGGCCATTTATAATGTTTTGATTCTATATAATAATTGAATTAAAATATATCTACTCTCGAATGCTTAGCTATTTTTGAAGACACCTACATCAATTTTCTGTTTTTAATTTGAGTTTAAGAGTACGTGCTCACTCGTGTTTAAATTTATTTATATCAGTTGACAATTATTCTTAGTTATTTTCTAAGCGAAGCAAACCTTTCACTTTGGAGATTGAATTTGCGAAATCATTTAAGAAAAACTGTTTTATTATTCAATTAATTGGATATTGTAATCTTAAAATGTTTAACGATAAATGAAAATACGAGTAATGGATATATTTATGTATTAAATTAAATAGTCTTCATCAGTGGTGTAGTATTAAATAAAAAAAGCCAGGGATGGGTGATTTATTTTAATATTTTAATACCCCTACCAGCGTGATTCAATTTCGGCACCAACAGATTTCCAACAAAATGTTCTTCCAATACATAGATACAAAGACAAATATTTATCAAACTAAAATAAAATAAAAATGTATGTGCAATAACGATGTGTTCGTATAAGGTTTTAAATAAACAATATCGTCGTTGTTCTCGAAGAAGACACTCATTGAAAAAGATTAGTATTGATTAATTGATGATGGGTGATTTATTTTAATATTTTAATACCCCTACCAGCGTGATTCAAATTCGGCACCAACAAATTTCCAACAAAATTTTCTTCCAATACATAGTTACAAAAGACATTTTACTATATTACATAGAATAAATATTTATCAAACTAAAATAAAATAATAAATGTATGTGCAATAACGATGTGTTCGTATAACGTTTTAAATAAACAATATCGTCGTTGTTCTCGAAGAAGACACTCATCGAAAAAGATTAGTATTGATTAATTGATTTTGAGTAATTTTTCAAATATTTAAAATGCTATATCTTTTTCATTAATTTAATTTTTACAAAACTGTTTTTAAGTAGAGAATAAATTATACAAGTAATTGCGTTCTTACATATGGTAGAGTTCGAAATAAAGAATATTTTGATATAACTACAAACTCAATATGTCATTTTTTCGATTTAGTGTTTCCTTCTAGAATAGCGAAGATATTTTCAAGAAAACACAATAATTTTTAATTCTAAAAAAATAAATTGTACAATTAATGTTCCGCAAAATTTATAAATCGTCCAGAAAAAAGTGTGGGAGCGTCGACCCCACGCGCCCCGCACCACTTAACTACTGGACTTCATTCACTACAATATTATAATATAATAGCAAACAACGTACTATTGTCTATGTTGATATATCGGCCTATACACGTTCAGAGCCCTTTCTAATAATTGAGTTATATTGAATAACTAAATTTGATCATAGATTATATGTCATGTTTCCAACCCTCCCCCTTTTATTTTTACCTTAATGATTTCTTAATGTGTTATAAAATGAATTAATAAAAAATAGTACCTATTACTAGAGAAGCTTTGTAAAGTCAAAACTAACAATGATCATGTGTTTTCGTCCTACTTCAAATCCGAAGGTCGAATCCGTGGATGGAAACGTGAAAATATACCAACCAGTGGAATAACAGGGTGATCAATTTTAATTTTATATTCCAAAATGAATTTTCACAAAGTTACAGCCGAATCTATCGAAACTGTTAAAATATTGATTACCTATTCGATCGACCTATGATTTTGTAGAAAAAAGTTGTATCCAGTAGTATTACACACGTCAAACGATTTTTTTTACTGAGAGTGTCTCTGGGAGTATTTTTTTATTAAAGGTCTACTTACTCTCGGTATGTAGATTTCAATGCTTGATAATTAACCCGATTCACTAATTCATTTGTTTTTACCACGTCTGCTCCCTATATGAAGTATATAAACCACTAATGGAGGTATCTCAACTTGTTACTCAGTTGTTTATTCTCTCTGTTTCAAAGAGACTAGGGATATAATACCGTTTTCAGAATCAAATGCGTTGGTGGGAATTTCAAACATCACAAATATCCGTCCGAACAGAAATCGATTGAAAACTCAATTTTTGAAACTGTCCGCACCGTGATTTGAGACCAAGACGTCCGTAACCGAAGCCAACTAGTTAATGGTACTATCTAAATAAATAAAACAAACTGTGTTTATACTTATGTATACATTTAAATCTTATATACGTTTGAAAAAGTGTTCTGTTCCAAAAAAATATAGCGCCTTATCATTCGAACGAAAGGAATTATTTTAAATTTGTGTGTCAAATGATTCATATTGAAAATATTCTCTTTTTGAAATAATGTCGGCCATCGCTATTAATGAATCACTAATGGAGTGTTCATAAAAGCGGTGACATTTTACGATACAATTATCAAGTAACCGCTAAAATAAAAATTTTAAAGTACTTTTGTGGTCAAAAGCTTTTATAGTAATCTCCCAATACGATACTTCAAATAGCAAACCGATTGAAAGACATAAGCTCCAAAATTGAATGGCAAAAACTACTTAAGTTATTTGTTAAAATGGTCGCTACCGTTATTTTTTTTTTATTGAAAAAATAATTTGTCTGCCGTTTCCCGTTACAAACAGGATGTTCAATAATTTACGAATTTATTATTAGCTACAAACAGTATTATAAAATTCCACAATTATTTCAAGATAATGTAAGAAACGATATTATATTTCCATATGATGTACTGCCATCTATATTTTGGATTACATTGATGGTTAAGTATAGTATTTACCAATATTACTTGGTCGCCGCCGAATTTGGAACTAGAATTGTCAGTATAGAATAAATTTCCACAGTTGCCATTAAATATCTTTCGAAAATCCGTGTCTACTTTTAATTATGTAATATTGAAAATCTTTAATATCCGGAAAGAGTCCCCCTCCTGGAACTCTAAAATTCCACCCTGGAGGGAATTACTTTCCGTCTAAGAACACCTGGCACAGTGTCTACATTTACAGAACATTATATGATATATTAAAAAGGCTTTGTAAGCAAATTTGGATTATTGAGATTTTGTACACTTTCATGTAAATATAGTAAATATGTAAATTTAAATATAGTGCTTTGTAAGCATTGTGGATAATGTTTTCACACCTATTACGGGAAGCCACCCTTCGTAATTATTCATGTTCTAATATATTTATTGTTTTTTTTTTGTTGTTTCAGGTAAGACCACTTCTTATATTCCAACCATTCAGTTGTTCAGTGAGATCGGTAAGTTTTAAATGAGACTTCAAAACTTCACGATTGTAATTTAAATATAGTGCTATGGACAGCAAATCAGTACCTTATTTTTAAGAAGTACTAAACACATTGAAAAAACCATAACCCTTAATTCAAAAACAAACATGATATATTCATAAAAAAATAAGCCACAATTTGTGCAACGTACTTCACATTTTAAAATATTACTAAGACTGGCTTCACTTAACAGTCATAAACTGGTCTTGATCACACTATGAAATTGTGTTTTTAACATAGTAAAAACTCTACTTTGAAGTTATTCTGAAGACGCTTCTTAAAAAATGCAACGCGTGTCTACAATCAGTAGAGTAACGAAGTTATAAATTTTGATATTTAAATAAAGTGAAGGTAGCTAAATATTTCGTTTAATATTAATAAGATAATTAGCTTCATCCTGCCTCATAGTTCTGACGACGTAAATGCCAATTCAATCAATAATTTAATATTTTTTTATTAAAAAAAAAAAAAACACCATACGTTTGATCATTGCTCCTGAGACATTTATGGTAATTATTTGATTGTGATTCGGTTATGAAACACGTCCAGTATTATAAATACAACGTCGATTACCTTGAAAGAATATGCATTCGCTGGGCTTGTCTGTCAAACTGGCTTATAAGCTCGTCCTCGTTCTATTCTACTATCAACTTGTCTTGAAACATTATTGAAAATTATCATCAATATGTTGCTGCATGGTTTGAGCAAGTAATACAATAACTTTCACATCATCCGAAGTATGTATTAAGGTGAAAATTTACTAGCTGAGGTCATCCAATCATCATTAATAAACCTGCGCTAGATTACGTCTATTATTTTAGACAGCCTTATGATGGATCTCTGCCAATCATTAAATAACCATGATGTAGCCATTTTACATTAATTTTAATCAAGAGAGAGATATTGCACTGGATTCTATTAAGCAGAATTCCCATATATCACAACAGCATACTTTCATTTTCAGCGCCGTACTGAATTGCAAAAATAAAACATCTTTTTTATTTTTATGTTTGTAAAAAACGCTGTCTAATCTATTACAGTCGTTAGAGAGATTTTACACTGTCACGTGTGAATGATGTATGTCATTTTTTTTTGATAAAAACAAGGATCATATTACAATATGAAATTAAAATTGTTAACCTTTATATTCAACTTGTTGTGCAACTTAGTGTTACTCGTGTTTTGCTTATTTGATAAGAATCTTTCGACTAAATGTATGCTAATAAATATCTTTTGACACACCCTGGTGTTTTTGTTAAATTTAAGTTTCATTAGGGTCCATAACTGAAATCGCCCAGCGGTAACGACAATAATTCGGAGAATCGGCCCGACTCTTGTTGCCAAGGGTGCTCGCTCAATAGCCGGTGGGCACGTCTGCTGGACGAGTCCATTTTTGACGGAAAGGGGTAGCTCTGATGATGCAGGGAGTTTTTTTAATTGTATGTGTGCACAGTCGATTACAATATGTCGAGCCGGGCGAGTTGCCGGCCTCGTGGCCGGCACAGGTGACATTGTAAATTGTTTGTTTTTTTTTTGAATTGGACTTAATTTCAAATTGTTTGTCGTGTCATTTACATTATAACTTAACGTAAATGTAGTTGTTAAGTAAATGTAAATGTAGAATCAATTGTAAATGGCTGCATCTTCGATTAAAAATAAATAAGTGTTCAACCGGATTTGAAATGGTGTTTGTTTGATATCCCAGCCCTTCCAGGACGTTCGATAACCAGCGATTCGCCTCTCTTCGATCCGGGTCTTCTCACTTTATACCCATGTTTTGATTCTAATCTAGGAATTAATGTATTATACAATTTGAGAACCTTGTCTATCCACTGGTTGTTTTGTATTACGAGTTAAATATTGAAAATACAAGACCATTAACGGTTTTATAATCTTTCTCAAAAAAGTGTTTTATAATGGACACAAATTTTAACCATGTAGCAGTTGATCCATCGAAAATATGACGATATATGTAACGCTTTAGAGGAAAAGGTTTTGTTTTGCTAAACGTGGATTCAATAAATTACAAATATAACTTCAGTTACTATGTAAAAAAACCTTTTATACGATTTTTTCTTGTGAAGTGATGGCGTAATGCAGTTAAAAACATATCTGTAAAACAGGTGTCAATTGTATGCTAGACAGGCTTGAACAGTTTAGTATTTATATTGAAAAAAAATGCAGTAAAAAGTGTAAGCAAGAATAAATGAGAATGCAATTTTCAAAAAATCGAGCGTTCATGAGATTTAGGCTACAGTAAACGTTTATCAATTTTCACTAAGTGAGAAAAACACCTACTACATCCTCTTAAGGCTTAAGATATCGAATCACAGAAGTAATTGTTGACAGTTTTTTTTTGATGATAAGGCAAAAAATAAAATGTTAAGTTAAATGATTGAAAGAAATACTGTGGCGTGAATTTAAACAATTTATTTTATTTAATCATTAATTTGAATATTTATTGAGACTGCTACACTCTTGTGATAAGTAAAAACACTACTAACGGCTGAAGGCATATTCTGTACAATAAAAAATGATCTGCAAAATCAACCATAACAATATTATATTCATTTCTTCTTTTCATGATAATCTTTAACCAGAGTCTATGGTTTTCAATTTGTATCTTCGTGGCGAATATTCCTCATCGTTTCACACGCTTATTATTTGATAACTAGCATAACCACGTCTAACTAGCATAAAATTTGTTCTTCGTCCGTGGCACAGTTGGTAGCGTCGTTGGCTACGGTTACGGATGTCTCGGGTTCAATTCCCGGTGCGGACGGTTTTCATAAATTGATCTCTCAATCGATTTGTGGATTTCAGTTCGTAGTCTCAGTGTGTGTGATGTCTAAAACCCTCTCCCACCCATCCGATCCTCATGAGGCGTATCGAAAGCGATTAGCTATAACCACTAGTCCAGTCCTAGCTCTATCCTTTTCTCCCGACTCTCTTCGAAAAAAGAGAGGCTGAGCAACTGAGTAACAGGCAGTTCCCATAGAAATAATTCTGTTAAGATACCTCTATTAGTAGACCATATGCTCCACTTTGGGAGCGGACATGGAAAAAAAAGAAAATCATAACTACACCCGTCATACATGACGGTATTGAAATTGAAATACTGAATTTCTAAAGTAGCTAGTACGTCGAAGCTGTGTGTGCATTGCGTAACATTTTATTTTGTATACACACCGCGAACGCTTACGTCAGGAGAAAATTTCATACCTACATGTGATAGGTAATAATAATAAAACGTCTACATAGTGGTCTGGGCTATTATATATGCGATGGCATTTTTGAATATTTCATGCTGCCAATTTGAATTGACTATACCCGATTAGATCTAGTTTTTTTTAATGCAAAATTTTTTGACAACATATAAATAATCCTTAGAAATTCATAAATAACGGTTGAAAGTTTTTAAGTACACGTTACTTCGGCGTCCGTGGCGCAGTTGGTTTCGTCGCTGGCTACGGTTACGGATGTCTCGGGTTCAATTCCCGGTGCGGACGGTTTTTCATAGATTGATCATTAAATCGATTTATGGATTTCTGTTCGTAGTCTGAGTCCTCCCTTCCACCAATCCCATCCTCACGGGGCGTAACGAGAGCGATTATCCTTTCATAGCCCTCGAAAAAGAAAAGAGATCTTGACAAGCAGTTCTCGTAGAAAAAAATTCTGTCAAGATACCTCCATTAAATTAAGGAAAAAAAAAAAAAAAAAAACTTTGAAAGGAGGAATCTAATTTTATTCATATAAATAATTGTAAACTCATCTTATGCGCACTAAATATATTAATGGCAGGCTTAACGGCTTCTAATTTATAAATAATGCCTCTCATCCATATACGGAAAAGTTGTATAATTTTCAAACAATGATACAAATTAATTGTTACGAAATATTCAACCGATGTCCGTCATACGTATTTCGATTCATTGGCGTACCAAAAAGAGCTGCTATTTAATTGTCATTGAATATTATTTCATATTCATCATAGTATTTTACTCATACCTAATAGAAATATGATTTTATACAAGCCTTGTTTAAAAGATACTTCCTTGTTTTATTATTGGTTTCATTTTCCAGCGAAGACCGTTGAACAAAATCATTTATTCATTTATGTAAACTTGACTTAAATAATCAGCTGTTTTGCGAGTGAAAATATTTTTTAGTTTCCATAAAGCATTGATGTATATTTTTTAAAACTATTAGTCGCAAATGGAAAATAATAGCACAGTTTTAAATAATTTATGTTGTTTAATAAGAATTGACAGAAAGTTATAATAATTTGAATTTTAAATTTAACAACAGGAGTCGTTTTCCTGAAAATTTACAAACATAAATCAGTATTTCAAGGACTCATTCACCCAGTATCGTTTACTCTGTTTTACTTGTTAACACAGTATTTTGTTCTGCATACATCTGTGTTGACGGATCGTTCAAATTTCTTGTACGATTTTTAATATGTTTATTAACATTTAATTATTTTCAACTCGCCTTCCGTTGTTGTGCTTTTATCCAAAATTAAAATCATTTCTTCAGTGTATATCAACTTTATAATTAAATTTGAATTATTGAGATTTTGTACACTTCCATGTATTTTGTCACTAACGACCCGGGTTTCGCCTTTCGGCATCTTAAGGCATTCGAGCGCATGAATGGACTCGAACTGACCATTCGTGCGATCGAATGCCTGAAGATGCCGAAAGACGAAACCCGGGTCGTTAGTGACAAAATACATGGAAGTGTACAAAATCTCAAAAATTCAAATTTGATATTGAAATTCCATCAAGCACCCTCAGTCGATGTCTTAAAGTTTATAATTAAACTTGGTATCTTATCAAGCCAAAGTTATGTCAAGGTTTACTATCTCTTATCATGTTGGTTGTATTTAAAAAAAAAATACGACGACAGAATAATTGGGATATAACATTCAAAAAGCATAGTTCTGAAATAAGTAGGAAATAAGATTTTGGGCAGGCTTAATCTTCTACTGCATATCTTATTTTTCTAGATTTTAATTTAGTTGTACGATTATCTAAAACGTATATTTATACCAATAACATTTTTGAGTAAGACTTTCGTCCGGCAAACTGATGATGATGAGCAGATTCACTCAAACATGCTCGTTCTTAGTCAAATTCACTTTATTTCAGTTAGTGGTTAAAATTTATATTAAAAAAGAGAAAAAACAATTTACATTTTAAAAAAATTAGGCCATCAAAATCAGACAGTTAGCTGTTGGTCGTTGCCAGCAACGCGACGCGCTCCAGACCCCTTAAGGCGGGCGACTGGCGAAATAAAACGTTATATCTACCACAGTGAGACCACGCCTCCTTGCTTCTGTAAGGGTAGAATGCGACCTAGGAACGTCGTCTCCACTTTCTAAAAATTCATCCGATGTTGCCCAAAACTGATGCGCTTGACACATCACATTACATACAAGAGATGACCCGAAAAAAGTTCTGGGCACTATTCACACTGTATAATAATGGGTCGTGTCACA
Source organism: Himalopsyche phryganea (assembly GCA_022494535.1). Classification (NCBI taxonomy): domain Eukaryota; kingdom Metazoa; phylum Arthropoda; class Insecta; order Trichoptera; family Rhyacophilidae; genus Himalopsyche; species Himalopsyche phryganea. Next base: position 2,414,175 of record JAGVSL010000070.1, read on the forward strand.
TTATAAACGTATTATTGTTTTCTAATATAATATTAATAATAGGCATTTTTACAGGATTTTCGTACTTGTTACATTTTGGATCAAAAGTAAAGAGACTGTGTCATTCAAAAATAACCAGGGATTACCATTCTTTACATTTTGGAACTGGTCGATTTCAGTATTCTAAGTTTTTCCATTTCCTCATACTTAACTCAAAAATGCCCTGTTGTTTTTGACTTGTTACACTTTGAACTCAGGTATCGATATTAAGACTATACAAAACCAAAACGTGTAGAAAATTTAGTGTATTGTAAGGTTATCTATTTAGAGAATGTTGGAAGTATCCGATTTATATTGATGAGCCAAAAACAACATGCAAAAATATATATATGAAGACTTAATTTTTACCCACCCCAGCAATACATTAGATATGAAAAAGGTCTTAGTAGGTACGTTTTATTATGAAAAAGGTCATCTCAAATAGGAAATGTTAAAAAGACTATATCTTTAAGACGTGTTTGATTGAATACTATACAAATTAGATGGTAATGAAATGACAGTGGATATTTGTTGATATTATACTCGTGCTAATATGAACTTCCTGCAAAATCCACCGCACGCTTCTGTGCCGAGAGTCTTTTGTTATTAACATCGTCTGTACTGAGATGCTTGTTATAAAGGAAAAAAATAATCACGAAGTTTGTCTCTATTCAGCGAACAAGTTTCCATTTGAGGTGAAACCAAATTGTATACACACATTACAAACTAAAATGGCAACCCGGTACATCGGAATTAATGACGCGACATTAATCGCGTTATTACTGTATCTACATGATATTATAAAAACATTAAATGTGTCGTAAATTAAACGTATTTGCAATTAAGTTATATTCGTGGGCATTGGTGACAGTTTAAATTTTTCATTATTATCTTCGAGATTAGTTTTTCTGTATTCGGAAATTTATCGAACCGTGGTCAAAGTTGTTCGCTACGGTTGCGATGTTGATGTGCTCAAATCCCAATACGGGCAGTTTCATAGATTACTTTTTCAATCAATCTCTGTGATGTCTAAAACTCCCACCCATCCTATCCTTAAAAATGGGGCGTAACGAGAAGATAATCTATTATTAACCTAACTTTATCTAGCCCTTTCCTTATATTTTTACTCTCTTCCAAAAAAGAGGTTGGACAACCAAGTAACACACAGTCGAATTGTTGAATTTTTGTATATATCCATGTATTTTGTCACTAACGACCAGTGTTTTACGTTTCGGTATCTTTAGACATTCGAGCAAACGAATGAACTCGAACTTTCAGTTAAGACACCTGGGTCGTTATGTACAAAATTTCAACAATTCAAATTTGATATTGAAATCCCATCAAGAACATTCAGTCGATATCTTAAATTATAACAAACTGTCGTTGTAGAAAAACTTTTGTTGAGATAAGTTCCATGAGAAGTCCATATGATCTTCTTTTTTGTTGTTTTCCTCACTGGTGACGGTCACGACCTCCGCATATCAAAACAATCCATTTCCTTGACCATCCTTCGCCACTCGCTCCTGTACTCCGCTGCTCTGAGGGCCATCAGTAAGAAGAGGCCCGTGGTTTCGTTCACCTGTCCACTCCAGCTAACCCTTTCGCGACGCCTTCTTTCTTCGACCTTTCCTGTGACCACGAGCCTTTATACCGATAGCCTTGCGGGCGATGTGGCATAAAAAGCCGAGTAGACGTCTTGTATACACGGCCGAGAATCCAGGATTTATAATGGTTCACGATAGATCCGTTTGTGAGTTTGACCGTCCATGGTATTCAGAGCATCCTTCTCCAGCACCGAACCTCAAATGTGTCAAGCCGTTTTCGTTCCATATGATCATGGTCAAATAACTGACAAAAACTGACAATAAATACAAGTAAATTAATTGTCCTCTTTGTAAATATATTGTTTGAATATTCTTTACGTCAATCATACTTATAATTACATTGTCCATGCTTGTCTCTGTTGACTGATACATGATACCCAAATTCCATAGTCCAAAATGGTTACCAAGGTTTTTATTCATTGTTTCAAAGAGTCAAAATTTGTCCACGCCTATGTTACATACTCATTGTTTCACGCTACTTGAAAATTATGAATAAATTAAACTCTATTTATACCTACCAGTAATATTTAAGTTCTTAGATCACCTTTTTACTAAAAACTAAGTCGTTTCGACCGCACTTGTCTTGTGAGTTGTGAGTAACATTCTGCGTTTCTAAATTTAGATTCCTTAGTTCAAAATTTTACCTTATTGATATGACAAAATATATAAATATGAATCTGTATCTGTATCTAACGATAAAATAATTATTTTTGTGACGTTGTATCATTACGAAATCTTGGAAAAGTGTAAGGTTGAATTGTACTTATTGAAATTTCATTTAATTGATTAAACTCCATTACAATACGGTATAAATATAAAATCATTTAGCTTTAAAATGAATTAAAGTATTTGCTTGATCAGGATTGTTTAGAAATAAATTGGTGCACGACAGTTTATAAACAATGTTATGAGTTTCGCGTCTGTGGTGCAGTGGTCAACGTCAGGCTTCGGTAACGGATCTCGCCGGTACGAGTCGTAGTTCGGACGTTTCATCAACTGATTCTGTTCGAAGGCATGGATATGTGTGATGTCTAAAATTACTTTCCACCCACCCGATCCTTAAAATGGAGCAAATGCAATAAGCTAACCACTAGTCCTGTTATAGCCCTATAATTTTATCTATAAGAGAGACGTTGAGCTACTGAGTAACAAGCAGTTTTCGCAGAAAAACTTCTTTTGTGATACCTCCATCAAGAAGCCATACGCTCTACATTGAGAGTATATAAATAACCATGTTTGAATGTACCAGTTGATAATGCATGCGATGAGTGAAACCGTTTCTCACTATATAAAAATGTGGAATAATGCCTTTTCACCTAGAATTGAAAGTTAACACTTTAAAAATAAGTAAATAAATTATATTTATTTAACATATTGTTAACTACAGTATCAAATATTATTACTAGTGGTCAAACATGCCCATTTACTAAGGTAGTAAGTATTCAAGGCGTGATTAGAATATGAAATATTTCTTACAGTATCTTACTAGTGTAATCATTGTCTTCTTCAAAGTGCAATGTAACGCCGATGGATGACTCAAGGAAAAGTCTAGACTAACAAGGAAATCACAGCAACCTTTGTGTTCATTTGAATATATTACATTAAGGTAACTAGCTGTGATACATGCTAAACCATAAATACAAAATAATACCTATGTGTTGCATAATTAAAAGCCGAGATAGTGCGCTTTGTAAACCATCTAGATGAGTTAAATATAAAATATCTAAGTGTTCAGTTCTACAAAATTTTATTAGTTAGATAATTACACTAACTGTGTTTTTGGAAATGGAACAATCTCCTTAATTAATCCCCTTACAACCCTTTATAGGGCAAAGCGCGAAAGTGGTCGATATATCGATCACCGTCTTTAAGGGTTATAATTCATAAGGTGACCATAGAAATGTCAATCTTAATACCTAATGACGATATAGCTAAAGTTCTTTTGTATATTTATCGACCATCTAACTTGAAGTGTGCAAGAACCACTCGCAAACAATTATCATACGTAAGTGGTTGCTGAATCGACAATTGCGCGTTCGCGGCCTCAGCTGGAACAAGATTTGTGGATTACATTTGATATAATTTAAGACATCGACTGAGGGTGCTTGATGGAATTTCAATATCAAATTTGGATTATTGAGATTTTGTACACTTCCATGTATTTTGTCACTAACGACCCACACACACGAAGCACACGAATGCCTGAAGATGCCGAAAGGCGAAACCCGGGTCGTTAGTGACAAAATACATGGAAGTGTACAAAATCTCAATAATCCAAATTTGATATTGAAATTCCATCAAGCATCCTCAGTCGATGTCTTAAATTAATTGACTAAGGCATAATGCAAGTACATGGTGTGATACTCCCGGTGGGTCGAAGGGTGGAAACTTCAGATGAAAACACAGCTCTCACTTCATAATAGTAATAAGCTTGCTTCCGGTCAGGGCAAAAAAACAATTTAATTTCCTGTGACAGACATCTAATGGCCATAATTTATGTTTATTGCAATTGAATTTCAAACGCTCATTAGCATTCGATATGGAAAAAATGCATTTTTTCCCACCTTTTCATTAAATAATAAAATATTAAAATTTTTATTTTTTAAATTAGGTGATCACAAGTAAAATTAGCCAATCATTATTATTTCTCTGAGACTAAAATAATTAAATTTTTCGCAATTATCTGAAAATAATATATATATATAACAGCCCAGGTCGCTCTGTAGACGCTTTGTTATTAAAACATGTAGGTATGAAATTTTCTCATGAAGTAAGCGTTCGCGGTGTAAGCAATGCACACACAGTTTTGACGTACTAGCCGCTTTAGACATTCAGTATTTCAATTTCAATACCGACATCTATGACGAGTACGGTTATATTAGTAGTCAAATATATTCATAAATCGATTCAAATATTTGAAAACAATTTAGCAAACTTATGATCGATTTCATTGTTTCAAATTTAAGATATCGACTGAGGGTACATACTTGATGGAATTTTAATATAAAATTCAAATTGTTCAAATTATGTACATTTATATGTATTTCGTCAATAACGACCCTGGATTCACACTTTGGCATCTTCAGGCGTTTGAGTTCATTTGTGTAATCCAATGCCTGAAGATACCGAAAGGCTAAAGCCTAGTCGTTGGTGACGAAATACATGGAATTTTATAAAATTTGAACAATTTAAATTCTATGTTTACAATTGATTGAAGATAATATCGTCAATTTATATGCTTATAAAAAAGTGTGAGAAATTTAAGATATAAATTATGCGGTGTTTTGTTATGTGGTTTGCCGAGTTATAAAATAAAACCACAAAAACAATTCAAGAAATAATCGAAAATTTATGTGGAACTCAATATGTCATATGTGTGATAAGAAAAGTTGATAAATTAATTTTTAACGAATGCGCCGTTTTTCCACCAGCGTGATTTTTTATTCATGTGTAGACTTGAATTTGCATGTGATCTAAAACCACGGGAAATGACATAACTTGTTAGTACATAAGAATAATTGCAAATAATTTATCATTATTAAATTAGTCGAACGTATTCTAATGATCTAAGATAAACTTAAACAGCAATTTAATCCCACAAGTGTAGTTTTAAGAAAAACAAGTATTAACATTGTTTTTTTAATTCAAATTACTGTCTCTCTGCATTGTATTTCAAATAAATATGCCAATCAGACTCATTGATTTTGTTCAAACACTACTTAATTGTGTTAACCGGGTCCGTGGTCGAATATTAAACGTCGTCGGCTTCAGTTGCAGTGCTCACGGACTGAATCTCAATCGGGACAATTACATAAATTAATTTTTAATCGATTTATTAATTTCTGTTCGAAGTCATGATCGTATCCGATCTTAAAAACGATAGTGATTTGCTGACGACTTGTTCTGTAATAGCCCTATCCTTCTATCTCCACTCTCTTCCAAAAAGAGAGCAGTTCTCGTTGAATAACTTCTGTTGAGATAAACTCCATTATGCTCCACATTTAGAGTGGACATGTTTAAAAACGATTCAGACTAAAAAAAGAAAATTTCACACTCTAGTTTTAAATTCTTTTCAATAATCTAAAATTCCATCGTTTCTCATATGGCACACTCAACTCCATAACTAAACTTCGAAATGATTTATTTCTTTTACATACCTTACTTTTGGATTATTGAGATTGACATTTTGTACACTTCCATGTATTTTGTCACTAACATACATGGAAGTGTACAAAATCTCAATCTCAATAATCCATCTTTGATATTGAAATTCTATCAAGCACCCTCAGTCGATGTCTTAAATTATACCTTACTTTACTATCTTTAGTTGTCTCTTAATTGTTAAAAAATATATTACAACTTTAAATATTATTCGTTTTATTCTTTCATTGTCCACTCACGTACTGTCATATGTGTCCATGTTAAAAAAATATGTTCATTATTTATCTCGATTTATGTCATTCAATAATAATCATGTCATTACGCCGGTTATGTAAAATAAAAATACGAGAGATTCAATAGATAATATTCGATATACAGTACTTACATCATTATGAATAAGCCACAGTTAATAAAATAGATAATCAACTAAATATGTATATAATTAGCTACTGATTTTTTTTGAAGTTGAGCAAATTTTTAATTGAAGGAAGAACGATGTTGCAAACAATACCTGAGTATAGGAAAATATTTCACGAATCGTTTCGCAATATCAAATGTTTTAGGTCATATAATTACTTCGTAACAAATTTATAATTATTTTATTTTGGCTGTATTTTATTGCATAAATTGAACCTATTTGAAAATTGGTTTTAATTTCCCGTAGAGTATATTATGCTTTATAACGTTGCACTTTTTACTACACTGATACGATTTGTGTATAATAAATACACAGAGCTTGTCAGTCTATTAGTATGTATTGATTAAAGATTGCAACTCGAATATTCGACATCCGAAAATATTCGGTCTTTTCTTAATTATTCGATATTCGAATATTTGGGCGACTATTCGTAAGATTTTTAGCGAAATATTTTACAAAATCGACGGAAGATCACATCACAATTTCTCTAGATTTCAAGAACAATAACGAATACCCTAGGTAGTGCTTTTACCTTCGCCCAACTCTTGTGCTTTCAATATATTATCATAAAAACACTCTAAACATGCTGTAATTTCAGTAATTTAAGAGATACAGTTGTAGTAATCCGACGCAGCTGCATTTTAAAAATATTGTATTACAATGTAACGGTACTGAAAAGTGTATTTATATAATGTTATTAATTACTCAAATTAAATTTTTAATATTTTCTTTTATACTTCAGAAACTTATTAAACATAATAACACGACGATTTCTCCAGATTTCAAGAACAATATTGAATACTAGGTTTTGGTTTTTTTTGTCTTCATTCAACTCGGGCGTTTCCAGTATCTTATCAAAAATCATAATACTTAAGTTTGGCGAATGACTCGGGGCTAAAAAAACTCCGTTAAACGTGCCATAATTTCTTAGAATTGTGTATGGATCCCGTGAACCTAGATTCGTACCCTTGAGCCGGAGTGCAATGTTGCAACTCTACTTCGCTTGTATTTTTGTGAATACGTAATGTTTTTTGGCACATTAAATGAAAAGGAATTTAAAAAGAGATATTTTTAAGTGGCTTTATTATTAAATATTCTAAATTACAGACTTTATGTATCCACAGAGAATTGCCAGTGCGATAAAATACGGTTGTAAAGGAAACACAAATAACAGTCATGTGGATACGAGAAGGCATACAATGTTGTTTTTAATCACATAAATGTATCGATATTAAACATATAATTTTTGATCCTGTAACCGATTGGACAACGCTCTTGGGCTTTTTTCCTATTTGGTTGCTGGACACGTTTCATATATTGATTTTTCAATCGATTTATAGATTTTTGACCGAATTGCGGCCATAAATATCAAAGATGTTTACAATCCTTCCGTAACGGAATCTAGAGAATTGCGATTAGCTAACTACTGATACTTTCATATCGCCATACTTCAATTCCCACCCACTCCAAAAACAAGAGAGGTTGAATCATTGAATAAAAATAAATTTTCGTAAAATCAGCAATAATTGTGGAGATTCTCGATTAGAAACGAATACACTTAAAATTTAATTACTACAGATAAAAAAATATATTAAATATGTTACAGTAAGAGATCTCTCGAAGTATATTTTTTACTGTTATTCACCAAAGAATGATTTGAAGTAAAGATTTCATTTCCTATACTGAAAACATTACATGATATTGAAATTAGAGCTCGCCAACCATCGGACACCGGCTTAATGTTTGTGTGCGCTAGATGTTTTATCTATAATGACCGAGATTTCAAAATCGGATAATTCCATATTCAATGGGTTGTATCTGCTTCACCTAAACGCCGGGAGATAGACTTAATTATGCGTTCTTACGCCGGTGATTTTTTCATGTCATGCTGTTGCGCAAGAGGCTAACACATTATAACAGAGTCATCACTTTACTGAGCAACGCAGAAGATGACGTTTTGTAACGATCGTATTTTTGAATGTACGTTGAAAAATATCGATGAAAAAAATAAAAATAAAATATTCCTGTATTAATCATACGGGGTGGATAATCTCAACATATATTTTTTCATCAACACAGTTTCAAACGCCAGTATCTCTCCTTCTTTTCAGATTTTATTCCCTACGATAATTAATACTTTTAAAACATGTTGAATCCCGCCGTATTCGATAGGAAACGTTACGAATCATACAGAAGACGTCCACAAAATTTAGTCACGGCGAGCCGGTTAACAGACTTAACTATAAATTGTTTTAACATGTTGTTATTGGGTGTAAGTCCAAATCTAAGAGTCACAGGTCGTGAATGACTTGATACGAATGATTATCACGGGATCACACAGGGTTTTAAAGTGTGCCGACCGATGATTCGACGTACACTTATCCATATTCCATACACAAATTATTTAAAGTTTAATACAAATTATACAAAATTTCACTGGCTTTGCATATACATGTACTTCCGCGCATATTTTTTCTATAAATAAAAAGCGTATTCGGAAAACCTGTATTGTCAATCGAAGGACTTTCTGTTTTAGCGAATACACATTAGATGCTGTCCACATTAGTCTATTTGTCTATATTGATTGCTGATGTTGTAGTGTGCGATTTCGGGGGGTAAAATATCACATTCTTTTAAATAAATATAACACGTCAATCAAAACAATCAACAAACAGTAATATCTTGAATTAATATGTCCTGTATCGATGGATTTAAAAAATCACCAACAAAAGATAACATTCGTCATAAATGCTTTGTTATTTGCATGATATTTTACAGGGAAGGCATTTGTATTTCAGTATATAATATTTATCCGCACAGGGTTGCCAGATTTCTAAAGTCACTGATCGGGACATTCCCTACTTCTAATGATCAAAAAAAAATGCATTATTTTAATTAAATTATAGTATGTACAAATAAACACATATGTATACAGAAGAAAAAATAGCCACATGATTTAAATAGAAAAAATATCCAATCATAACAGTTCTATTAAAAGTATTTTTCCGAGCTTTTAGCTTGTTTCAAAATATGTTTGCCATCTTTTCTCGTGAAAATATACGTACATTTTTGTACATATTATTATAAAAATTTTATTATATCGAAAATCCCGTATCTGCTGACATCAGAATTTACCTAAGTTCATTTCAAAGATTCATAACGCAGCTCACCATATAATGTTTTCAATAAAAACATTTTTTACTCTCTCCTGAACAATTTAATTACTGAGGGTTACATCAATTGGCCAAAATATCGTCGGTTATAATCGTTGATTTGTATATTTTTAAGAATAAATACAATTGGTTAATGCAATAAAGAATAATATAAAATATTACACTTGTGGTTTTCTTTTACTCGTTGATTTGGGATAAACTTTAAATATTCAAATTCCAATAACTCACAAACTCCAAGTTTTTAGTTACCAAGTTCAGTTAATTCATTCATTTTCTAATATGGATTGTTACTAAATTTCTGAAGTGAATAATTAATAAATCGTGACCTACTTGTCAGATAAACGGAAAACGATTTTGTATAAAATTCTATTTAGGAATAAACGTTCAGGAGCGTATTTCGGTCGTATGTCGAAGACAATCTGCAATCATAATTGAAGCGGTTATAATAATATATTGTATTGAAAACTTTTTCCAGTTCATTGATAAATGCCATTTTATACTGCTGTTGATATTGTCATTGAGAACTCAATGCGTCGTTACGTAACTATCAAGTAGTTGTTATTGTCGCCATTTTATCTTCAGCCTCTTATGTTTCATTGTGTCTCCGCCCACTAGATGATTGTACTCGAGCCCGGGACCGTACCCAAACTCGGCGGAATGGAGATCCGCCTAGTTTCACTGCAAGTGGAGTCATCGCAATTGTGAAAAGGGCCGTCCCAAACTTTGAACGCGATAATAATGAAATAATATTAGTTAAGTTTCTTGACTTGGTAATGCTTATTTTAAAGAGATAGAATTATTAATACTTAATATGATTTAATTTAATTTGAATCTATATAGATATAAAGACGCGTGCAGACCTCTTATCCAAAAGCAGTTCATGCCGGGAAATATTATATAAAACAAATGTTTGTTTTGAGAACGATGCTTCGAAGTTACAATGAAAGCTATTTCAGATATTATTTAAATGTATAATACAATATGTTATATGCTACTAGACGAAAAACAAAAATATTGTGTTATAACAAGTCTGATATTGAAACTCGGGTTCAGGTCGGGCCAGACCTGAAGATGATGGGCTCGCCGGGTAAGTCTATGAAATTTCGGCCTGTGCAGACCTCTAATCCAAAAGCAGTTCAATAAACAGAATTAAAACACAAACCCTTTATTTCTTTGAGTGGCATTGCAACGCATACCGGGTACTCACTAATTTTAACATATAAGTTACAATTAAAGCTATTTCAGATATTATTTAAATGTAAAATACAATATGTTATATGCTACTTCATCAAATATAGATATCATTTGAAGAAAATAAACGTCTGCAATGACTAGTGTTTCTCACCCACACCCTGGATCCTGCGTCGCCATCGGCTTCCAATTTCAAAAGATGATCAATGTCATCACAAATTCCAACAGCTGGTTTCATGCTGGTCAAATGTGTCGTACAATACTAATTTTAACATATAGATTTAATGGTTGCTTATTTGAAATCACCTGTACAACATTATATAATATATATTTTATACTAATATAAGTGAGTTAATTATTTTTTTTTAAATAAAACACAATTCATTTGTACTACTTCCACATATTTATAATGATCAGGACCGGTTTCGCTCATCACGAGCATTATCAACTGATAAAAATACAAACATAACAGGCTTATTTATATAAAATTGAGTGTAAAAATGAAGGTATATAAAACTGATGGTTCATGAACTGAGACAAGGAAAATTATAAAAAAAAATTAGTGAACCATTTAAAAATAATCAAATATTAAGTATGTAATTAATATGAATAATAAACAGCCATCTTAAGTGGAGAAAGCAGAGCAGCTATGAGTATCCATTAAATTTTTAATATCTGAAAAACAAAAATTACAGAGACAGAATCATTTCTTACAAGTTAAAAATAACCTTACAGGTATAATACAAATTAATGAATCGGATATAACAAAGGAGAAGATGCAAAGACGATTTGCTCATTCAATAAATTTGAATTGGGCAAAAATTTATATCTATTTATTTCTAAAATCTCTTGTTTATCTAATTTTAAAGCTTTTTTTATTTAAGTGCAGGATTTTGAAATTTTCTGTTATGCCAAACGTATGTTTATTTAGAAAAAAATGGTTACCAAATGTAGACAATCATCTCTTTTTTTAGCACAAGCTAGATGATGTTCCTTGATTCTAATAGTAAAAGACGTTCCTGTTTGTCCGATATATCTAGCTTCGCTGGAATTACAATTTAATAGATAAATACCACTTTGGTTGAAACTATTAACTTTATCTTTAGTATTTACTAACATGATGATAATGTCTTTCCACCAAGAATTGACAGTTAATACCTTAAAAGTGAGTTAATTATATCAATTAATACTATATGTTGTCCTTCATGGGGGGTCTCGTCTTTTCCTTCGTTGGAATTTTCGCAGGAAAATCCCGAGATTCCGATTTCAAAATAATATTATATTTTGTATTTTAACCTTTTTTCTTATACTTCCCCACATGGTTTTATTTCCGATCTCACAAAATATGGACTCCTAATAATTTCGATGACCTCAGCGGTAGCTTTGTGGAAATTATTTACGAGACCAAACACTTTTCATAATAAGTATCATAACCAGTTGATTAATAATGATATAAATTTTAATTTTATATTGGATTATAGACCCATAATGTAGTCAAATGTCACCTTACTCTTTGAAGAGGTTAAGGATAGAATAATGGACTTAGGAAAGGACTAGTAGCTATCTGATTGTTCTCTTTATGTTCCCTGTTTTCTCAGGATTCGAGGGAAAGGGATCAAAACATAACAATCTTCCATGCCTTTTGATACAAATCGATTTAAAAATCAATATATGAGAGTTTCTATTCCTTGATTTGAACTTGTAACCCCGCAATCAAGTTGAAGAAACCTGAGAAAAAAGTGCATTGACCACCCGGCTACAGTACAATTATTCTTAACAAACTCAGATATTAGGTGATTATTTTTATTTGTTCAGGAATATTATTCCAATGTTGAATGTATGACGAGAATAAGACAGTAGGGCTGGTGCTGACGATTAATGCAGTTCAGAGTTCAGTTATTGAATTACTCTCGGGAGTCGATACATAATGAATCCAGTTGTTCCTTGTTTGTTTATTTCTACTGTCGGGTTAACTGTCTGTGACCTACTTTCGTCATAGTGAAATTGATGAGTGTCCACCTGTTACGCAACGTCTGCAGAATATCGAATATCGGTCAAAATATTATTTGCCAATTAATTTCGTTACAGGTGAGTATTACATTTCGTTATCTGTAGCGTCATGTCTCACCACATTTGCAAACTTTATTATTAATTACTATGACTATTTTTAGTGCGCATGATGTTGTATAAGCCTCTATACAATTAGAAAATGGCTAGATGTATTACTGCCTTAGGCCTGCACGGGTTGGCGTCAATATTTCGCCCGTAAAACAAGTTATCAATTTTAATAATATATACTGTTTGTAATTCAACGCCTATCCAAGTCTGGCGCTAGCCTAGATTACGTATGCATTTAATTCTCATAACATTATACAAGAAGGATGATAATGATGCTAATTTCCGTTCATTCGATTCACTGTGGCTATAATAATTATATTTGCATTTTATTGCAATGAATGAGGGGGATTGCCTGGATTCAATAAAAAATTAATTACATGGCATTCAGTTGTTTTGATAAAAGGATGAACGATCGATTGAGAATAACGAATTTAGTCAAAAGTACAATAATAGATAGTAAAAACTGTTTTTATCGAAAAAATTATATGGTGAGTTGCGTTATGAATCTTTGAAGTGCACTACAGGATTATATGAAGAGAGTGTCGATATAATAGTGGCTTACATCCAGTGGCCGGGTCAGAATTTTTAAACCAAAAACCAATGTAAAATGATGTTTCCCTTCCAAAAAGTGGTCAATTTATTTTTCTAATTTATGTAATTTGGCCGAGACCTGTTCTGTCGTCTTTAAAATGATATCTTATTATAAAATAATTTTCGTATTTTTTGAGCTTACATCTATTGGCCAAAACACCGTCGATATGAAACCGTTAAGGATATCATTGGCGCCTTATCCCGCCTACACAGACAACGGTTAGAGGAATAAAATGATGGGTGATACCTAAGTCAACAGAAAAGTTTTAAAAATTATAGAGACAGATTTTATAAAGTACATGAGTGTTTATAAAAAATCTTTTACCGATTTTTTATTAATATAAATTAGTTCACTATTTTACAATCGAGTCGGTCCCATAGTCGAATTAACAATACTGTTGTGCTTTCGTACAGTTCGTTTCGGGGTCACGCGCTCGAAACCAGGAATGAAAACATTTATAAATAAATACATTGATTTTTAAGACCAAAATATGGATGTTTGTGATTTTTTCATACTGTCCCACACCTTCTATACGATCCAGAAAATTGAGCATAGCGAAAAAGGTTAACTATCTACTACTCATTTTCTAACTCAGTCCTTCTTTCTTCACCGAAGAGATATGTTGAGCGAGTACCAATTCTCATGAACAACCAGTTCTATTGAGATGCTCCATTATGCTCCACATTGTGAGAAGATATGGTAATAAACTGCATCGTTCAGCATTCGGGTTTGAGTACCTTTTTGAATAAATATATAATTTTGACGAATGTAAGCAGATTATTATTTTATAAATAAAATACAATTCGTTTGTACTATTTGGTAATAATTATCAAGACCGTTTTCGGTCATCGCAAACATTATCAACTGATAAAAATAAAAATCGTAACAAGGCTATTTATACAAAATTGAATGTTAATAATCCGAGGCATATCAAACAGTTGGTTCAAAAACTAAAACAATAATTTACAGATAAGCAAACAAATTACATACAAACGAAATTAAATAGTCTACGAATCAATAGATATTAATCAAAAACCAAAGATTCAGCCAGACTAAATTACATTATCTGAGAAAAATAAAATGAGTTTAAAAATAATTCGGTATATAATTAGTTTAATTGCCTGTAAATTCTTGTTCTATTTATTGAACTAACTGTTTGATATAAGTTAAATTATTAACATTCAATTTTGTATACATAGCCTTGCTATGATTTTTATGAGTTGATAATGTTGATAATGCTGAATTTTTATCAGTTGATGAGCGAATGTGGTCTTTATCATTATTAACATGTGGAAGCAGTACAAAAAAATTGTGTTTTACTTATAAAATATAATGTCTTTTTTCCAAGAATTGACAGTTAACGCCTTAAAAGTGATTAATGTAAGAAAAGTTAGTTCATAACAGCTATTCGCCAATTTCCAATGTTTTCTAGCGAAAATCGCAGTTGCTTAAACAAACAATTTGATAGACTCTCATTATTTTCAAAATGCTTGAGTGCAATAAAAACTTTACGGATGCAGATCGTATATTAAGCCATTAGCATAATTTCATGAAAGCGATCATCAGCGGAAAAACCACACTGAGTAAATATTACACGCTACAGTCCATCCGCGAGTCGCCCCCGGGTATTTATGATCGCACTAGATCTTCCGGGCGCACCCGAGTATTAAATATATCAGTTACACCATATATTTTCCTTCACAATGGTGGGTTCATAAACGATCCTGCCTACGACAAACAGTATTTTGAGTGAAACAAGGAGTGGTATTCTATGACACAGGGCCCACGCGTTTTAGGTATTTTTAACTGTTTGTGTTACAAAACTATTACTAAATGCAGCTTTGCATAAGTATCTGTCACATTTTAAAACATAAGGTAAATGTGCTGGTAGTTGACCTTTTTCAATAAAAGTACCGAACATAAGAAACGTAGACACGGGATTGCTCTAAATTGTAGAGTTCATACAAGTGAAACCATGTTTTGTTGGACTGAGGAACAAAAAATCACCATATATGTCATAGCGACCATTTGAAAACAACACCTTATGCAGTAAGTATTTCATTTCAAATTTCTTGAGATTAATGTAAAGGATATCAGTGAATGTAAGCATATGCTACTTGATTCAACCAAGAGTGGTCTTACAGGAAGCTTTGAGGCAACTCTGATGAAAGGTTGTCATCAAACCCTCTGATTAGACATGGTCAACTACTGGAACATTCAATTTTTTAGATTGGCAACTACTGACACATTATAATGTTTGTTAAAAATTGAACACAATTTTTTTATAACAGACCCTTTCCCAATTTTCATCTTATCATATTAATTAAGATATTTGATCCATTATGAATAGCTTACTTTGTTATAATTCGGTCTAATGCTAAACGTTAATCGTTATTTTGTTGAATTTTTCTCTTAAGCGGTCAACTACTGGTACATTTAGCTTACTATTGCCTGGAGTTTGTTTAGTCATACAGCATACAAACGCGTAATACAGGCGGAAAAGAGTATAGTAAATATAATTTTATTAACTAATTGCCGGGTCTGTAGTGCAGTGGTCAACGTCGTTGACTTCGGTTACGGATCTCACGGGCATAAATCCCAGTACGGATAGTTTGATTTCTCAGTCGATTAATGGATTTCTGTTCAAATGCTGTTTGTGATATCTAACAACAGATTCCGATCCAAAAAGCCGTGTATAGCGATAATTATTAGCTAACCACTGACCCTGTCCTAGCCATAACCTTCTATCCTCTACTGTCTTCGATAAAGAGAGGTTGAGCAACTGAGTTCTCGTATAAAACTTCTCTTGAGAAACCTCTATTAGGAGGCCATATGCTCCACATTGGGAGCGGCCATGGCTTAAAAAATTCAATCCTTTTTTTCTATATCTCGTCTCACAAAATTAAGCATGTGAGGGCTTTTTAGGTTTTCATGTTTGTATTGATTATATATATATATATCTTAAATCTCAAGGAGTAACTCGCTCTACATGTAACACTTTATATTACAGTCCTCTTTTAAAGTTTTCTCAGAGAAGTTGAGCTCTTTTTTCATATTAAAAAATAAAAACCATATAAATTAGCTGGCATTATTGTTTGAGCCACGACATTTAGTAATTTGATGCAGTTGTGTTATGTCGTCATTCAAAAGTTTTATACTTACTGTATTTTTATATGTCACTAATTCAAAAGTAAAGCGTGAAAGATTAATAAAAACCAATTCGATATAGATAATAATGCATTACATTTATTTATTAATTTGAATCACCCACTTACATTTTTCCTCATTTTGAATTAAGGCTATATATTACATATTTCATATTAATCCATAAAATATTTCGTAATAAAATATTATTTAAAAAAATGACAATTTGATTGTATTTATTTCAAAATATTTATCACATTTTTTACGTAAATTATTATCTCTTGTTCAAAAAAAAAAAACATTTTCAAGAATTATTAAAAAATAAGATAGATTCCGTATAACGGCTTGATAAAAACGATGCTTGGGCAATAGCCTTAATAACCCCATCGAGTCACAGGGTAGTGTTTCCTTATTTAAATTACTCGCGGAATCCGTATGTATTTTATAAAACAGAATAGAACCATTTAAATATTTATGTCTGAAAAAATCTCTTCGTCTAGTCAAAAATTTCCTTATCTCTAAAGGTCAAATATTTTCGGGTGAACCAAATTTTTAATTTTACTCACACTACAACAATTTTATCAGTACTTGGAAAAAGCTGACGTTCGAATATGAAACTATTTATTTTGTCTGTAAAACTATGGTTTCGATGATTTGAACTATATCTGTACATACTACTCAAAACGGGATGTCAGAAAAAACAGATTTTTATTACTATCATTGCAAAAAATTATTATTTATATCCAAAGAATGAATAGTGGACAGTTCAGTTTTAATCGCACTGATATAATAATTTAGGTGTACATTATTCTTAAATTAGAATATATATTTTAAGTACATATTTTTTAAAACAGTTTTGTTATTTCACGTTATGTACAGCATAATAATTATATTGTATAATACCTATAATGCGCCAACTGTTCTCACTAATTCTCATAACAATTACACCAAAATAACAATGAAAATTTAAAAGTTAACTTTATGTCTAAAAATTAAATAAGCCGTTAAAATTATACATAATCACTAACTCAAGTTCATGAACAAAATTTTCCATAGAATTTAGGGCAGTGTTCAAAAATAAAAACAATAAAAGCACAAATCGTGTGAACTATGCTTAAATGATGTGAATTTAATCTGGTTTTGGAACAACGTGAGATATCTTATTTTGTTTACAATACTAGTCGAGTAACAGTTAACTAACATTGCCAGTTTTTCCGCATATTTAAGCTTATATAAGCTAACGCATTAATTTAATGATTAATTACTTACGACACTTCTGCGAGGTAATTAATTTTATATGGAATTTGGATTACACTTTTCCTGTATTAATTGTTGTAACTTTGCGTTGGCGTTTAAACATAATATATGATGTTATCATGTTATATTATATCCAGTTGGTAATATATTATGTATGGCTCTTTTTGTGTGTACTCTTTGATTAGTTGCATTGGATTAAACCAATTTTGATTAGCACTGTATCGTTAAAAGATATAATTTTTTAATGAATATTTTTCGGTAATTTAAATCTACAAAAAACATCACAATATTTGGGCGATGGGTACGACTGCCATTGATTCAATATTGGTAATTTATTTGTGCCCCCTTGCAGCCTTTCCTAAATTAGGGAGCCATTGGTATAAGTCATACAATAAAAATAATTAGTAAACTTTGCACTTTTAAGGTGTTAAGTGTCAGTTCTTGGTGGAAAGACGTTATATTTAAAAAAAAAAAACACAATTCATTTGTACTACTTCCACATATGTATAATGATCAGAACCGGTTTCGCTCATCAGTTGATAATGCTCTCAACCGATCATTATAAATATGTGGAAGTAGTACAAATGAATTGTGTTTTATTTAAAAAAAAAAGTAAACTTTGCCTAAAAAAGACTTTGAATAACTTCGATTTCAACTTCGTTTTATAGATATATGAAATGAGTTTCTTAAACGCGAATCAAATATTTTGAGTCGATTGCTCTCTCTGATTCGTTCTTACTCAGACGTATCACGCACAACGAAAAAATAACGCGTGGATAAATTCTAACCAGATTCTCCGTTGGTTATTGATTTAAATCAACGAACTTTTGATTAACTAAGCAAAGTTTATAAATATCTATAGTTTCAAAGAGTGACTCTAGTTTCGTACTAATATTAGGTTGTTTGAATTTACTCGATTCAACGCAATATATCTTGAGTGTAGTTTAAAAAATGGAATATTTTGAAGTTAGATTATATAATGAATATTTTTGATTATATATATTTTATTGAATTTACACGTAAAAAGAATGCTTTATTTATTCATAGCGACATAATTTTATTTATTTTATGAAGTAGTCCACATTTAATCTAACCCACCTCAAATGTAGAATAGCTATAAAATAATTTAGCCACTTTGTCATTCTTATCCGCTAATTGAGAAACTGCTCTACTTTTTATTCTTGGAATTTTCAGTAGTGTTTGTCCTTATAGTTGTAAAAACCGGACCGAAAACCGATTTCAAATAGATCGGTCAGAGATGAATAGTTTTATTACTGCTCGTTTGGTGAGATGCTTTTGAATAGCTGTATACCTATTTAAAACCATCTCATCCGTTTAGCAGTTTAATTGGTAATATATTTTTATTAGGCTTAATGCCCCTTATGATATCTGCTCTAAAAGAAAGTGTACAGGATTTATAGGTTATGAATTTATAATAAATGCATGAGCAACATAGTCCATAATTTATGCGACCTATAAGCAATGTATGGAGATTGTAGTTGACAACCTTTTAATCAATTAAACTAGTCAAAGAATTTAAAAGTTTATTTACATTTTATTATTTTTAATCTTGTGTCATGACATAACCAGTAGGGATTTGAACTCGAATATTCGATATCGATATTTGGGCAACTTTTTGAATAGTATTCGTAATAAATTTTTTTTCATCACATCACAATTTCTCTAGATTTCAAAAACAATAACGAATACCCCAGGTAATGGCTATTTTCGCATTCGCCTAACTCGGGCGCTTCCAATATCTTATCATAAAAAACCCTTTAATCATGCTGTAATTTCAGTAATTTAAGAGATATCGTTGTAGTAATCCGACCCAGCTGCATTTTTTAAATATTGTATTACAATGGAACGGTACTGGAAAGTGTATTTATGTAATGTTATTAATTACTCAAATTGAATTTTTAATAGTATTTTCCGAATATATTCGAATAGTTTCAATTTTACAATTCGATATTAGAATAGTTGATAATGACGAATAGTTGGAATCCCTGGTTTTTTTTTTCCATGTCCGCTCCCAATGTGGAACATATGGTCTCCTAATGGAGGTATCTTGACAGAATTTTTTCTACGAGAACTGCTCGTCACTCAGTTGCTCAACCTCTCTTTTCTTTTTCGAAGAGAGTAGGGATAGAATATAGGGCTATGACAGGACTAGTGGTTAGCTAATTGCTCTCGTTACGCCCGATGGGATAGGTGGGAGGAAGGACTCAGACTACGAACAGAAATCCATAAATCGATTGAAAGATCAATCAATGAAAACCGTCCGCACAGGGAATTGAACCCGAGACATCCATAACCGTAGCCAGCGACGATACCAACTGCGCCACGGACGCCGACATGGAATCCCTGGTACCTATTGATTATTTAAAGCGTCATCTGATTTTTGTTTAAAATACACTTTTATTTTTATTTTCGTAAAGA
Source organism: Himalopsyche phryganea (assembly GCA_022494535.1). Classification (NCBI taxonomy): domain Eukaryota; kingdom Metazoa; phylum Arthropoda; class Insecta; order Trichoptera; family Rhyacophilidae; genus Himalopsyche; species Himalopsyche phryganea. The sequence goes on from JAGVSL010000070.1 coordinate 2,434,290, forward strand.
AGCGCGAATCGCTACCGTTAAGCAAAAAAATCATCAAAATTTAGACGTAGCAATGATTTTTATTCCTACCTATACGATTCTACTAAAGCTCTTTGTGGAGTCCTCGAATCTGTCTATGAAGCTGAATTTTGATCCTCTATAAGAGTAGAAAAATTATGTCAGTGAGATTTACAGATCATATGGGAGGCGTACATCATGGTCTTAAACTTCTCGACATTTTGTTCCTTATTACTTCTACACATTATATTGAGTCAATGTTATCTGCGTCCTATAATAATCTAATTCTCTGCTAGCAATGACATAAGCGATGCAGTATTTTTTACTCATTCAGTGCTCACGACGCGCGACGCGTGTCGTCAGTATTAGCGACTACATGGTAATCGATAGGACATTAATATCTAGATGATTAGTGTAGCAGTGAATGGGTTAAACGAGTAATTTTCTATGAGGCGATCTTTCAAGTAGCTTAAATTTTTTACTTTTGGCGGCCACCAAGGCTGCTGAATTTTTGTTTTATTGTAAGACACTATTAATGATAAGACGGACCCCGAATTTAGAGACACCAAAATTAAAAAAATAAACATACATCTTAAATCAGGGAAATGCGGTTTTTAGAAAAATTTATTTAATTTATATATCATGAAACTATTTTATGAAACGACACGTATCAAGTGCCATGAGTTGTTATCTCCGATCGTAAATACAATTCAAAGTATATCAAGTCATCAATTCGTTCAAATGAAAAGAAAAAAAAAACAATTTTAGTATCCACTCACTTTCTATTTCAATTAAAATGACTTTTGTAATGCACGCAGTGTAATAAAACAATAATAATTATATGCGTGTAGGTGTTGCAGCGAGCTTTTTAAAATTGAAATAACGTTCAAAGAACACTGTAAAAGCCTAGCGTAGTTTATTATAGAGAGAAGAATTGAAACAACTACTTGATCGTAAAGTTTGATAGCATGTCATCAATTTACTTTCATCGTGTTCCTACTTTTGTGTCTTTTAATTAAATGTTTTATTAAAAGCTTAAAATTCTCTTCATTCGAGCTATGCTACTTTCATTTGTTCTAAATACATCACCTAAAATACGTTGATATCAGTTAATTGAAAGCGTCCTCACGATGACTTGTTGTAATATATATTATGTTATTAAAGTAAAAATATAATTCCGCTCTTTTCCCCGATAAAGGATCATAAGTCGAATAAGTTTTACATCACCATTTTTATTTTTCAAGCTATATTCTACATAATCTAGAACAGAGGTTCTTACGTACCCACAGGGGTCCTTGTAACCACTGAGGTGGTCCGTGAAAGGTTGAATATAAAAGAAATATTTATGACACATTTTCATAATCATGAAAGTTGAAATAAATTAATTGCTATTGATTTGTTGAGTTTTTTGTTTGGACCCTTTTGAAAACAGATCCACAATCTCAGATGAATCCATACTTGTAAATGAGCAATTTATTGATTTATACACAAATTCTGGTTTTAAAAACAGATGTCAATTTTATATTCTGCATTATGGGTACAGTGGTACAGAGGCTGTTGATTGCTCTCCCTTCTTCCTATTTAGTAGGACGTGGTTTAAGTGCAGTTATGAACGTTATCATAGATCAAATATCAAAATGTTATTTATATTTTATTTTATTTTTAAATCACCATTTACCATTCAAGACACCTAAATTAAATTTATAATTTGTGTGTTACGCAGTTACGTAGAGCTATTTTACTTGAGGGTTCATGATCAGGTTATTGTTTTAAGAAGGGTTCAATGAGAAAAATAAGTTTGGGAACCACTGATCTTGACGAAAACACGTTACGAGATTTAATATTTACATATAACTTTTTTACACGCACTGAAGAAACGTTAATTTTATTAATTTTCCCACAGTAATTCGTCACACATTTCATTTCATTGAAAATAATGTGAGGTATTGAGTCTTAATATATTTAAGTATAATTTGAAAAATGTAGTTCTCCAATCAATAAACGTTGGCACAGGAGAACCAAAAAAATGAGACTATCCCGTAGTTAAAACAGCGATATCATAAAAAATACTTTCAAATGAAGGGAAGCTGTCGACGAAGCCTTTAATCATTGACCGAAATTCTCAGTAATGGTGCACTTCATAAGAAGTTAGTTAAATCTAAATGCTTAGTTTATTATTATAAAACAATTTCTTCTTTTAGAATCATACGCAAAATGAACCACTTATGTATTATTTACACATAATAATGTAATATCAAAAAACGTTCACCAACGCATTGTGCTAAAACGAAAGAATTCGTTCTTACTAGATAAATATCAGAAATATCGTACATCTCGTAATAAATGAAACTATTTTTTGCAAACATCACATCGTCTTATTCAGTAACTGTTTTCATTAGCATCCAAAATTCTTGAGTTTTGAAATACCCATTTTTATGAATACATGGTTTTCTTTTAATTAATTTAATTGGGTGAATGATATACCACGAATTCCCACGTTATTCTAAATTAATCATATTGCATAAAGAACGTTGTAAAATTCAATTGCTGTAACATTTTATAAGTATGCATTAATCAAAGGTAATGCACTTGACTAATAGCTTCAAAACAGTTAATCGCAAAACCTGTTATCTTTGAAAAAAACTGTGTTTTCTTTTAATTATATTTTTTAATAAAAAAAAACGATCCAAGTAATTTTTAAATAAATTAATATAACGGAATGTATTAACGATAATTGGATACTTTTTAAATGCCACTTGTACAATAAATAATATAAATCATCTTACTAATGGTATTTATAATTTTATTAATTATAAAATTGATAAAAAAATATTTTATTTTCTTGTTTCCGTTTCCTGTCAAAGTTTGGCGACTATCGTGCAGAAACCCTCTCGTTCGTACTGCATATTATGCGTTTGACTAAGAAAACATGTCAATGTTACCTAACGATTTTTCGTTGTCTTATACTATTGAAATACTGCAGTATTTTTGCTAACTTAACTTCTCTAACACCTATCTAGTTTTCAGTAAGTTATTTTCGGTCTCAAATCAATATTAATGATAATCCTAGTCATCAGTATTGATATGTTTCAACATTCCTATCCAAATCTGTTTTGTTCTACTTTAAACTTATACTTATTATACCATGGTATTTAAAAATTCACATTTATTGTAATTGCTTACAGCAGATATTATCACAGTAAGATTATACGCTTGTTATAGCTGTTTAGTGTTCACAGATCTTCAATCTAGTTATTATAATTAAAATATAATACGATGCAAATTTATCTTTAAAGTATCGGTTGCAATTCGCGTAGCGAGGAACCGTTGTTTCTTTCTTTTCGTACGAAATTGCACGGTCTAAGAAAATGAATCATTTTTCATTATACACCGATTGTTTTACACTGACACTCAATAAATATATTGTTAAACTAAATTTAATTGGAGTTGATAACTATGAAATGTATGTAATCTTGCAAATCCATTTAAATGTATAAAACAAATACACGCTTTTACTTAAAAACTTTAAGTTGTTTCAAGGAAACGTTTGTAAAAGTTGCTTTGAAAACAGATGCTTGCGGCGAATACTAGGGGTACGGTGGTTTGATTTTGTCAGGAACTCGGAGGTAAGAGAGCGGAGGGACCAGCCTCTTATTACGTCCAAAATAAAAAAAAACTATTATGGAAGCTTGGACACGTGCTGCGGATGCCCCAGGGGAGCCTGAGTCCTGCCTGTCTCTTCTACCAACCGGATGGATTCTGTCACCCTGGAAGGCCGCTGATGACCATCCATAGGATGTATTTGGCGGAGCCGCGGGACGCTGGGATGACCTGGGAGGAACAGAGGAGACTGGCGGGGGACAGAGAAGCTTGAAGGAACCGCGTGACGACCATATGCTCCAAATATTGAGCGAATATGGTTAAAAAAAAAATTACTGATTTTTTCTTAACGGTTGTATTTTGTACGGTATTCCCAAGAACGTATACCCTGTACAGAAAGATTATCAGATGTTCTTAGTTGATAATCAAGTATCTTGATTAACCACTGGTGGCGAGGGGAATAGACAATCTGATGAAATGAATAAATACATCATAATTATAGTCTTTACAACTTTATAGTATATATATGTATTGTTGTGAATAATTTATGTTCCGTTCAATATTGCCATCCATATACATAACATATTTGTTTTCTTCCATTGTGTTTGATATAGTAGGTAGTGTGATTCTTTCACATTTATTGTAGATTGGAAAGTATTGCCATACATAAAAATATACATTATTGATTTCTTTTTTATGTTTTAGGCAATGACATTTATTTTATGTAAGTACTCTTACCAATCATTATATTGGTATTGTCTATTAACTTTCGATTTTATTACATTAAAATAGGCGTATATATGCTACACATACTAATATGGCATGCAGGTGTGTAATATATATGTTATTTGGAATAATTAATTTCGACAAACTAATCGGTATATGTCAATCGAGATTATAAAAAAAATGAATTGATATTTTTCAATGCTTGCAACACTGTATATTATATTATTAGACTGGATCGAAATGATGTTATTACAGATATGTATTACAATATCAGTGTCAAATCAATTATTCAATAATAGAACCATTTAATAATGTAGATATTTCGTAGTGTATACTTTTTTTTTTATATATTACGAAAAAGCTACCTACCTACCTAACCAAATTTGTGTTGAATAAGCGAACATTTGTTTTACTATTCACCCCAACGCTCACTTAATAGAGACATCAATCAAAATCGGCTATTTCTTTAATCCTAGAAGGATATCTGGAAAACATTTTCATCAGTATATTTATCTATATATATATAAATGAATGTTTGTCCCGTATGCGTTCCTATAACATTCATCTGATTGCGATGAAACTTTGATGAGTTGTTGTGCGGCACACCCGGGAAGGTTTCTGAAAAAAAAATCTAAAAAACTGAAAAAAAATCAAATAGTTACAAACAGCGACATTTCAGTTCGTTTTTGACATAACAAGTGATGTTAATTGTTAAATTCCAATTGCCGGCCTTAAATGACAAATTTGAAGGAGAGGATGTACTGTTGCCACGCATCCCAATGATTTCGACAGATATGCCAGTCGAATTCAAACGTCTGCAGTTGAAAAGAGACAAAATGTGTCTCTATTCGCCACGTTTGACGATAATGATAATCAGTTGATAATGCTCGCGATGAGCTAAACCGGTCCTGATAAAAAATGTGGGAGAAGTACAAAACAAATTGCTTTTTTATTTTTTTAAAATATACTGCCCTTCCACCAAGAATTGTCAGTTAACACCTTGGAAGTTATTTACGATAATTAACGTGTTGAACGATTTTAAATAGAACATTTAAAAAAAATTCTGAAAAAATCACAATCTATCTTATCATTTTTAAATGAATTTGTCGCAAAAATTTTTTTGATATGCAAATTCTTACACAGTGTTCTTGTTCTACTTTAAAATTATTCAAAGTATTTTTATTACTACGTCGTTCAAATAATATCTATATAATATGACAATTTTTACTAAAAATATTTTTTTTCTGTTTCAGGTATGTGCAGTTGCAATCTATCTACTTTACGAATTGTCATTTTGGGCTGTTTGGTAAGTGCGATAAAAATTATAAATTTTTTCAAGGTGCTATATTTTTATAAACCGTGTCCGCTCTTAATGTAGAGCATATGGACTCCTAATGGAGGTATCTTAACAGAAGTTTTCTTACGAGAACTATTAATTACTCAGTTGCTCAACACCTCTTTTTCGAAGAGAATAGGGATGTAAGAATAAGGCGGGGTCGAAAATAGTCGTTGGTTTATAGTTTTTACGCCAGATTTTTAGGATCGGAGTAGTGGGAGAAACATCTACCCCTGCGAATAGAAATCCATAAGTCAATTAAAAAAATAATGTATGATACTGTCCGTTCTGAGATTTGAACCCGAAGAATCCTTAACTGAAGTCAATGAGGTTGACCACTGCATATTATTGTTAAAATTTTACTTAACGTTTAACGATTCAATAAAGATTTAGTAAAATACCTATAATCGTTTTATGTTTAACTCTAGAATAGTTATATTTTCTTGAAAATCAGCGATCTATTGATTTTTATCCAGATGCATGGATGTATGTGATGTCTTTATGTCTTCCCTCCACCCTATTCAACAATAAGTACTCGCTTAGCTTTATAAATTATCTTGAAATGCTTCATCAGCAGTTCATAATTCAAATGGCATTAGAACAGGTAAATTGACCACATTTTTTAAGAGAAACATCTTTTTACATTAGTTTTAGGTTTAAAAATTCTGACCCGACCACTTGATGTAAGCCACTATTATGTCGATATTTCCTACGTATAATCCCGTGTCTGTTAACTCACCATATAATGTTTGACTGTCTTCTGAATAATTTCAATTTTAAAGGTTCCATCAATTGGTCCAAAGACCGTCGATATTATTCATGTATATCATCGGACACACTTGAAAGAATTATACTTTGACGTCATTTTCAGAAAAAATAAAATATAGTTATTATTAGTATACATTTAAGTTTAAGTCAATCGTATTGAACAAATTGTTAAATAATATTCATAGTATCGTTTTGTCACGTTCTGTATTGTGATTTATTATCATTTAACACGTAAATTTAAATTTAATTTTACCACTTATAAGTTCACAAATAAATCTTCCACTCCAAATAAATAAAAACATAATAAATATAGCTACATCCCGCTGATTTCACACATTTCACGTCAAAATGATCACCTGATCACTACTTTAAATATATTCCCGTATTGTGATTAATTAGTAACGCAAATAAATGTTGTAAGATTATTTTAATGTGTAGGGCTATATATTATATTATATTGCGTACCAATATCGCATAAATATAATCTTAAATGATAGAAGATAACCTAAATACACCGAAATACCATTCTGCTTTTAAAAATCGTGTAACTTATATTCATATTCTAACGCCTTTGATTTTATTTTAGATAAATACACAGCGGAATGTTAATTTTAACTATAAAGTTCTTCTTCTGAAATATGAGCAATGATTATTTAATATTTTCGGTGAAATTTTTTTTTGGAAACATATTGACATTATAAAATTAAAGTGTAAATGTAGTGGATAAATATCCCTTACTATTGTTTTAGAATAATGTATAATTGATTTCACATAATGCATTTTAGCTCATATTTATTTTTTTCACTCGCAATGTGGAGAATATTGCCTCCTAATGGACGTATCTCAACTAAAGTTTTTTTAAACGAAGTGCTTACTCAGTTGCAACCTGTCTTTTTTCCACGAAGAGAGCAGGGATATAAGAATTGGGCTAAGACAGGACTAATCTCTTCTACTCGCTCTTGATTTCTTTTCGTTTTAGGATCTAATGGGTGGGAGGGAATTTTAGACATCATGAACATCTATGCCTTCGAACAGAAATCGGTAAATCAATCGAATAATCAATTTATGAAACAGTTCGAACTGGGACTCGAATTAGTAAGATCCGTAGCCTAAGTTAACGATGTTGACCACTGTACCACGTACCTGACATTGCCTTACGCTTACAAATATCGCGATATATATAAATATATATATTAACACGGAATTATTTTTTTTTTAAAGTTTTACACGCGTTCCGTTTCTATCATAAGCATTCTCACAATCCATTTTTTATACGAGTCCAATCACTTAATAAGTATTAGAAAATTAAATATGGCGGAAGATATAACTTTTATCACAAATAATAACTTGTTACAACCGAGTAGGGATAGAAGGATAGGGCTAGGACAGGACTAGTGGTTAGCTAATCGCTTTCGCTTCGCCTTGTGAGGATGGGATGGGTGGGAGGGAGGACTCAGACTACGAACAGAAATCCATAAATCGATTGAAAGATCAATCTATGAAAACCGTCCGCACCGGGAATTGAACCCGAGACATCCGTAACCGTAGCCGGCGACGCTACCAACTGCGCCACGGACGCCGACTTCTACTATTACTCACTATTAAATTACTGAAGATTCTAGAAGTAAACCCCCAAGTTTATTTTGTTTGGTGTTTGTTTTGGAAGTTTCCATTATACGTGAAATATAATATGAAACAATAATTAGAATTTAATAAACAGATATTTAGACATTACGCAATCGTTCCGACTGTATTTATAAAAAATTTCAGATTTAGAGTATACTTTTTATATTTTTGCACTTGTATTTTTGTTTGTTAAACATCATTATCGATCAACTTTCAAGTCGATGCCTATACAGAAGCGATTCAAATCGTAGCAATAAATTAGCGAATAAAATTATAACATACTGGCAGCATCGAATAAAACCACGGTTCACATGTTTTAAATACTATAACAAAATGTTCACTGTTTGTTTATTACACTTTTTTATGCATGCAAAAAAGCTTTAGGGGAACTTTTACTTTTAATCATTGACCGATATAGCAATATTGACAATACGTCTCTTTCGAAACATCGATCACAGAACTAGGTCCCGCTATAATTTATTTGCAATTGAACTGCAAAGTGTACTCGAAGTATTGCCACATTTTTCGAATGGGTACAGGTTTATTGCTTATCATTTGAAATATTTTTTTACCATGCTATCAAATCATGCTTATTGATGGAGATTATTGTTCTTTAAACAGTATACCACGATTGTTTTGACATTGTATATAAAGTATTTGAATCCCATCTAAGACACGTTGCAATTTGGGGTTTCAAAACCGATCGAATATATCAATACCGATATTTTGCGTTACAATTTTAGTATAATATGCTCACTTTACTAAATGCCTGAAATCTATTTTTGTGTGTATTATAAAATGACATTAACCAGGCTGGTTCATCAATGTTGAAATCTGTCAATCTTGCAAATAAGCTCACCTGCAGAAAAACCCACTCAAAGTTAATGCTTGATAGGCAAATAGTCATTGATTACTTTTACCGTAATAATATTGTCTAATACCGGTGTTATGCATTTCCAAAACAGGTATATTGGTATTAAAATAGACAGTCGAAATACCGGGATCCCGGTTTCGGTAGTACCGTTAATGCAATCCCTAGTTGCAGTTGCAAGTTGCAAGTATGTATCTTGCTTAAAGGCGATTCTGTAATAATAATTTAAATAAATTAATCTTCATCTTCCCTACTGTGGTTGATAGGATTCTATAATTGGCATAACCGATTATGTAATATTCTCTGAAATACTTTGTAATATTTATTTCTTAATCAAAACCTAACTTAACCTTTTTTTTCAATCTTTCCTTTGTCTATTTGTCTCTTAATTGCAAAATGAACCATGACTTAAGGTAGATCCACTGTTTTATTGAATGTTTCAATAATTGTTAAAGGTTATGTAGTAGCAGTGAAATCATCTACGACGGACAATATTGTGTCAAAAATCTTTTATCATTTTGTTGTTGATATACAACTCTGTTATTAAGTAATATGCCACTTATTTCTCTTTTGAAAATCATCACCATACTGGCCGAAGTTGATAATTAACATGATGACAGTTATGAGTGAACAGCAAATGAAAATTTTGGGTGGAAGAGTAAAGTCATTAACCTAGGTATTTTATGTAACATATATAATTATAATTTGCCAATTTTCTGACTTCCATGTATTAGGGTCAATAGACACGGGTCGGGTATATGCCTATATATCTGCATGTATATACTTACTGATAAAATAAATTATAATGCCAATCTAGTCAAACTGGTTATTAAAATAAATTGCTGTGTTTTTCCAAACTGGTTATTATGGAACCTTCTGAGTTATTCCAGGCAATGAATTGAAATCCAAGAATCTCATTGTGCACTATCTAGTTTCCGTATATTTTGTTACTTACCAACTTCTGCCAGTAGGTTGATGAAACAATATATCGATGGCCTGTGATACAAATAGAAATTTGTAATTTTGAGATATGACCGATCAAAGTTTTGACTCATCTAAACTGACTCGTAAAAAGTGATGGCCATTAATATTTGTATTACTTTTTTATTCAAATAGGTTGTCAATGTTTTATAGTTTTAGGATTAAAGGTTGACTCTTTATCGAACGCCACGATTCACAAAAATATATCTCCACAATACGATATTTCGATATGTATGTAAATGAAACTGAGAAATTATTTAATTTTGCTGATTTCCATATGCAAATATCTGCCTTTTGGGAGAAAACCTGTACATTATACAAGCTGTACTTTTGTGGAACTGTAGAAGAGCGGTGTTCAAATATAATGGCTAACTAAACATCAAATTTTTGACTTTTCGTCATTTGCAACCGGGCCATCGATATGTAGTATCTATATTATTTTTGCCTGCTGTATTTCCATGTTTTGTCAAGTTGCAATAAATAAATATTCCTGTTTTCTCGACACAAATTTCCTAATTTGTATCGTTCAAATTTTGTAAATATCAATATTTTTTGTCACTAACGACCTGGCTTTTCAGTATCTTCATGTATTCATGTTTGGTATACTAATCTGATAAGAAAATATCAGAATGAAAAAGGAATATTTTTTTATTATTTGATCAACATTAACTACGCTGGAGTGAGATTTGTTGTGGCAAAAAACTATGATATTGTGTTAGGTATGTACCTAAAGCATGTTTATTGTAGTAGTTGAAGTAATTTTTAAACAATCGTTTTAAAACTTAAGCTAATTTTCAGGATATGTGCGCGTACGCCACTCGAAACAGTTTTCCGTAGACCCAAATTTAATGCGACTTAATATAATTAGAAAACGTAAATAAAATGTATCGAAAATTCATAAATACCCACGTATTTATATTTGAAACATAAAATAAAGCTTCTATACATATTATTACGGGCAATAATTCGATTCAATATAATAGCCGCACCATTCATTAAAATAACAACATTTTTTATATCTGAATAGATGATTGCTGGAATCTCCAAATATTCAATTAATGTTTTAACAAATAAAAAATGGCACAGTTCTTTTTAATATTTTTCCTAATACAAGGTGTTCGATCCGTAATTGCGATATAATCTGTACAAATCTTTCTTTAACACTTTCTTCCGCCCACCAATGTATTTATTTGTATTTGAAAGTATATAAAGCACTTTCCTTTTAGAATAATAAATCGCTGATCGCTTATCAATAATATTTTATTATAATTTTTGTACCATATTATAATCGCGTGCTTTTATTATGATCTTTTATCTGAGATAAAGCTAATTGTATTATAAAAAAAACAAACATTTAACTTTCTGTTTGATCTAAAATATTTCGAATATGCCGCGTTTATCAAATTACCGTCACTAAGAGGTATGTAGACCTTTTCTCCTCGAGGATAATGATAAAAGTGTTTCTAATAAAACTATGTCTTCAGCCATATACTATATATCAGTGGTTCCTAAACTCATTATGCCCATGGAGAAAAATTATAAAATTAATTTTGATGTCTTGAATGGTAAATGATGATGTAAAAATAAAATATAAATAAAACATTTTGATATTTTAAAATGATGAGGTTCATAACTGCACTAAATCCACTTCTACTAAATAGGAAGACTGGAAAGCAATCAACAGCCACTGTACAGTGACCCATAACGCTGGATATAAAATAGTATATGTTTTTGTAACCAGAATTTGTGATATCCTTGTTCGAACATTGGTGTCAGCTCCTCATTTGTGGATAATACAATAAATCGCTCCTGTATTAGTATGGATTCATCTGAGTTTGTGGGTTTGCTTGCAAAATGGTTTGTTTATTGCTACTTATTTCAACTTTCATAACAATGAAAATATGTCATACATATTTTTTTATATTAAACCTTTCGTGGACCCACCGACGTTGTCCACGCCTCCCCCCTAAATTATTTTTAATTTGCCACAGACCCCTTCAGTCGTCACAAGTACCCCTGAAGGTCCGGGGGAACCACTGCTGTATACGATGCTAGAGCGCCCTATTACCTACGAAAACTTCTATAAAGCTGAGACGTAGCCAAAATTATAATTAAATGGGTCACACTAATAATTACCTACACCTATATTATTGATTGAATTGGTATTTACTCGGTAGAACTCCATTATAATAGCATAAAATATGTTATTTTATCCTATTACTCTTATATTGATATACATTTCAATAGCTAATAATTACTTTTAGTATATCACGTCCCCTTAAAATATAACTGTTTATAAATTTGTTAATGTCGAGCTTGTTGTCAAATGGAAAATGTTCGTTTGCTATGACCACGGGCTAAAATTGCAGTACGGTCCCTTTCATAAATTATTGATTATTCAGTCAAATTTCCATCCCTTCATAAATGCAGGGCTTTGCGAGGGCAATTAACAATTAGCTAACTAATATTTCTGACCTAGCCCCATGGTGTAAAAAGAATTAACATCTACAATAGGAAAGCTGGATAAAAAAATGTCGGTCGCCATTTTTGTACTTGTCGACGTCATTGTGTGTTTATTTATTAGATTACAATTTACTATGTTTACAACGGCGTTTTCGTGAAAATAAAAAATTGATTCGTCAAAGTGACGTCACATATTTTAGAAAAACAGCTTACTTATACGTTTTATACCATGCCCTGGCCCCATCCTTCTATTCTCACTCTCTCCGAAAAAAGACGTTTTACCACTGAATGACAAGAAAAACGTCTGTTGAGATACCTTTATTAGGAGGCCATATGAACATGATGAAATATCATTTTATCACTTATCTACGTGAATGTCATCTCTTATAAACCTTACCTGTAGAAAGTACTGCTTAATACCGCTGATAGCTTACAGCCTTTTCAAAGAAAGGTGTGGCAAACAAGTCGTATCGGTAAAATTTGCATTGAATGCATTTCGAGTGTGGTTGATCTTATCAATAGATTTCGCTTGACGGTTTAAGTATTCTAAACGCATGTGTTCGCGATTGAAGCTTTTGGTCAGTGAAAGTGATTGGCGTGACGTATGCAGGATATTATGAATGTCATGCTTGGCAGGTTTTACACACCATTATCTTCCTTCACATTAATTCGGTTAATACATTGATGCACAATCCGCGGCCCGCGGAACGTATACTGTTCCTAATTATAGACGTTGATTGTTGCCCACATACATAATCATAAATTTCTCAAGACTAATTTTTCCGGTCTTTTAGCTGGATAGTCAACGTATTTGGATTCAATTGCAGTGTTCACGGGTTGTACTCCCAGTTCGGACAATTTCGTTCGATTTAAGAATCAGTTTTCGAAGGCATAGATGTCTTCGATGTCTAAATTCGCCTATCTGATCCTAATAACGGGGCGTATCAAGAGCGATTAGCTTACAAGTAGAATTTTAGGTGTCAATATGCTCCACATTAGGAGCGGACATGGCTAAAGAAATGTATTGACCAGTGAGACATTATTTATTCCGATGTCAACTTCGGCTATATTTCTCAAGAACGTAAAATGTGTCACACGTATTATTTTAGATTTTTCGTTTTACTCGATATTTTTGACCAAGAGAACGTTATTTTGTTACGGCTCTTGCGGATTTTTGAATTTTCAGTTTATGCCCACTGCAAAAAAAGTTGCTGACCACTGTGGTAGAAAATTAGATATTTTCACATCCGACGAAACAAATGAAATAGTCCGCATTTAAGATTTAACTATTAATTATTAAAAATAATTATGACTAATGAAGAAGCTAGCACATCTCTATTATTCGCGACACTTGAAACTTTTTTGTCAGAAATCATCAATACTTCTCAAACTCTCCAACACCGTTAAAACGATGATGCTTAATTTTTTACATATATTTATAGATTCATATCATTGATATGGAGACTCTGAAAACTTTTCAATTACTTTTACATTATAAGATATCGTAAAAATTAATTCTGAAGTATAAAATGACCGAGACGAAACATTTTAGCATACTTTGTTTTAACAATCATACAGAAAAGAAAGTCAGGTCTATATAATAATAAGTTAAATACCTGCTCACCAAATTATATTATCGCACTGCTCCAAGAGCCAATGCAATAATAAATCAGCAATTAGAGAACGGATCAATCATTACATCTGTCGGGAGAAAGGTTGCCATCTTATTGTATTCGTATGTTCGAATTCAATTATAGTTGGTATGTTTAAAATCATGACAATGATCGCAGTCTCTCTTTGAGCGGCGTTCCAAAAAGGAAGATCAATTGGAAATGTTAATTGTTCCATCTTAATTCAGATATTAAAAAAAATCTTTTTAACAAATCATCTATTAGTTACGTGTAGTGCAAAACGAATTGTGTTTTATTTTTTAAAATATAATGGCTTTCCACCAAGAATTGACAGTCAACACCTAAAAAGTAATTGAAGAGTGTTATTATTATATCAACGGTGTTTTGGCCAATTGATGTAACCCTCAAAATTAAAATTGTTCAGGTGAGAGTAAAAACAATTATTATCTTTGAAATACACTTCTATAAATTCACATGTTTGCAGATACGGGATTATACGGGTAAAATGATTTTTCCCTTCCAAAAAGTGGTAGATTTATTTTTCCAATTTACATCATTTGGACGAGTCCTACTCTATCGTGTGTAAATTGAGATCCTATTATTTACTCATTTTCGTATTTTTTCAACTGGCCAAAACACAGTCGATATTAATTTTGTCATAAAGCATTGTAATAAATAACCATTCCGTATAATGTATCACAAATAAATAAACGTTTCCCTAACTTTATTCCACGGAATACAATGTAAAGTGGATAAGTTGTGTCAAAAAAACAAAAAGTTAATATTATATTATAAACCTTTTGTATAATATTTCTCTGCAACCAAACCAAAAAGACATAATTTTTTTTAAGAAGAACGTAATTTCAAAATTATCGTATATAATGATGCTAGTTTATTTTAGTATCATTATGTGTTTTGTCTGATCTGTCGCTGAATGGTCAACCTCTTCAGTTGCGGTGTCAACGTGTTCTAATTTCCTTACGGAAACATTCTAATTTTTAAATCGTTTATGATTTTTCTTTACTCTTTATGTTTACAATCCCTTCCAATCCTAAAAACGTGGTATAACAAGAACGATTATCTATATTCTAGATTATTATATTCAGATGCTCCATACGAGTCCATATGCTTTAAATTGGGAGCGGACATCGCTTGAAAAACATACTACAACATAAACAAGCCTTTGAAACATTTGGGAAACTCTACTGCGGAAAAACATAGCGTATGTGATTTTTTTGTTAAATTAAAATATGATGTATAGCGAGATCTTTTTGTATCCGTGAGAACGCCACTGACTATAACATTTTTTGTATATTATTATTAAGATAGATAATAATTTGCATAAAAATCAATCAGATTAAAATATTACGCAACCCAAACTACTTCCTATTCTATTTATATGTAATTATTATGACAAATTGAAAGTAATGCCAGTTTGTAGTTGAATTATGATGTAATTTAATGATGCAGTTAAAACAAATTATTTCTCAAGTTGTATCAATAATGGTTTTTAGTGAATGCATATCGACCGCAATTTTAATGAACATACAATCTTCATTGGTATTTATTTGCCAATACATAAATACCGGCAAGATTTCAGTATTTTTTTGAATCAATTTCCGCTTTTTATATACGAGATATTAACCAGTCTGAAATTATTGTTTCAATCTGTTTTATACGTACAGTGAAAATGGAATCCAGTATTAAAACTGTCAAAATTTGGAATACATTTTGTTTTTCAGAAAAAATGAATTTTCAAAAATAGAACGTCATAAATTCCATATTACTTATCGTATATATTTAAATATTTACATACCGATTGTGATACTTAAGGAATATTTGTAACCAGTTCCGTAACCGAGTAGTAGCGCAGTAAGGTTTTTTTTGAATCGGTTACAGTAGTTACACGGTCAAGGATTCGAATCACTGATTAAAATCATACACTGAATTTTCAATCGATATAAATGTCCATTTGCATGCATTTCTGAAATGTTATATTTTCGTTTATGAAATCAGGGCATAGAGATAGTGATAAGATTGTTAGAAATTTCTTAACCTTGTACTAAATTAATATCACAAGGAAATACTTTTTTGGCAGAATAAATCTGTAATGTATAATTTACAATATTTACGCTTAATTTAATAATATACGTTATTCGACATTCTGTACGAAAAACACAGATGTCGATTTACCGTTTCAACTCGATTGCGAGGACAATGGACCAGGAAAATCACCATAAAATGAAATCGATCGATAAATCAAGGCGATGTAACTTTCAGATTATTCTTGGGATTGGTTTCCCTATTGCATCATAAAACAATGCAGGTCGCATTAAAGCTATTGATAGATAGTCTTTCCAAAGTAGTGTTTTACAATTATTAATAGCCTACGATTATTTTATATTTTTTCGATGGATTCGGTGGCAAATTTGCGGAAATTAATTTTTGGTATAAAATTAAAGTTGATCCCATTGGCTGGCTTACTAAAAGTGAAACGTGTTTTGACTCTTTAAGAAGCATCCTGAGACGGTTTTTAGTCTGATAATTGTTTATCATCATAATCTATATACATTACAATGAATGTTTGTTTGTTTGTCCCGCATGCGCTCCTATACTGTTCATCCGATAGCGATGAAATTATATGGTGAATTGTTGTGTGCACACCCGCAAAGGTTTCTGAAAAAAAAATCTAAGATATATGTAAGCAGACTTAAAACACATTCTTTCTTTGAGTGGCATTGCAACGCATGCCGGGTACTCCCTAGTATTTTATAAAAAAATATCGCAACTCGTAAAAATAACGTTTACTTTAAAAAATGGTACATAAAATATTTCCACTTTTAATATCAGTATTGATAACAATATTAAGATTTGAAATAGTTTATGCCAAAACCGTATACAATCAATGTTCCTAAGTAATAAGACCAGTTAGCCAAGTTTGAATAATTTACATATTCAAATTGCAATTGCTGCAATTCTTCACACACAATTCATGAACTAGAATCTAGATTCCATATATGAGAAAAGAGTATTCATATTCAAATATGGCTGCTCAGAAGATGCACTCGATCAAAAACCGTAAAATATTTAACCTAATTTTGGACACGATACTTGCATAGAAAAATATTCTTTTGTTTTATATTTTTTCGTTACTGTGCAATTAAAAGTCCATATTCAGTCGATCAATGATTACTTTTAATACAATAACAATCATTTGAACACTTTCTTTCACCCATTAATCAATTATTAATGATACTGATTTGAACAAAGTCCCTTTGAATTGTTCCGGTAAAGACTGATTTGAATTTTAATACACGTAATTAAAAAACTCGCTGTAAATCCATCTCACTTCGACCCTTGAAGTTAATTAAAAGCGCGTTTTTGATTGGCTGGTAAAATAGTTACTGATTTAAATTAAGCCAATAGAAAAAGAGACAAAGTTATAAGCCAAAGGAAGAGGTCCTTAGAAATAAAATAACCGTCGAAAACTTCCAGCTCTTTTTATGTAGGGAATGGGCATGTCTATAATAAGAATAGTAAGCTCTTCAAGCTTACACCAACAATACGAAGAATTTTTGGGAAGAATTTAACTTTTTTAAGTGATTCAAAGATAATCATTCTGTCGTAAAGGGTTTTTCTTCATTTTTTTCCCCACATAAAAGCCCTCAGCTGACAAAATCTTTTTAGATAGCAGTACTTAGCTAGCTTACATGCGGGAAAGGGATATAAAGACTTTACTCACCCTAGCACTGACTTTAGCCATGAAACTAGGAGACCGCCTCGCGGACTCCACATAAAAGTTTCAGTAGGAAAGTAAAGGTAGGTAAAAAAAGAGCTCTTTTTCAATTTTTCCCTCTGCATAGATAGACGCAGTTGTAGCAGACAAAAATGCTAAAAACAAACAAATGAACTACGATTATGTGATTTAAATGTGTTCCATTCGATCGATGCGCCATCTATAATATAATGAATTTATTGGAGATTTACAAATAGGTGACAGATTGACAGCTGAGTAAAAACGGCTTTTTATTTATTTGACATTTTAATACAGAACAGCGTGCCCATTTAATAAAATTTATCGTCTAAATCGACACCTTCAAATATTGCGTCGGAAGGCGTTTACAAAATTGTCAGTTATTACCACAGTGATAGCCAATTACCGTAATCGAATCTTCGGTGTAATAGCCAATGCAAGTTCAATGTGTAATTAAATGGCGTCGATTATCTCGCGTTTTATTTAATGCCATTGTATTTTATTTGTATATATGCACGGAGAACTTGTAAAATGTACAGTAAGGCAGTGTTTATTAACATTTTTACAGTCGCGGCCGTCTAAATATTTTATAATATATTCGTGGCCCATTGTTTGTGGTAACGTCATAGAAATGTAATATAGACCGATATATTAATTATAACAAAATTGAAATCATACAATGCAGTAGGACCAGTGTTTTTTAGCCTCTCTCCACAAGCCAAAAACGAAATTTCTTGAAATAATAGTCAATTTAGATTTGTATTATTTACAATGATCTTTAATGCAGAACTCGAATACATTGCCGCAAATAATTTCACATTCTCGTCTTGCAAGGATTTACGAATATGACTAAGTTCAGCATCGTCATATGCAATGACGCAAACCTACAAATTCTAAAAAAAATTAAGAATTAAATTATTTAATATTTATGAAGTATTTTTGCTAAAGTTAAAATTGTATTACAATTGCTAAAAGAAGTAAATTATATCTTTAGTATTCAAACAATTTTATACTACGAAAAGAGGCGGTGGGGATAAATATGACATACCAAACAATACATTATTCAGATGCAGCAGTGTAACAGTTATAGCTCATATATATATAGGTATATATTTTAAATTGCTACCGGTCTAAAAAGTGTGCTGCGACCCCTTGGTTTAGAATCACTGCAATAAGATACTTAATAACATGTTATGGATATAAGCATGAAAGTATACAGAATCGGTCAGTATTATAACTTTAAAATAATAAATACAGAGATTCATACGTTTGTCAGTATAATTAATTAAACAGCTATCTATGCTTATCAAATTTTCTTGAGACAATGATAAGGAAGAGGTCCGTAGCTGAACTAAATTTCATTAAATAACTTTATTGCGAGGTTTCGCATAGCAACCTAGTCTTTGGTAATTATTAATCAGAATGGCTGTCAGTCATTTCAAGTCGACATTGAAAAATCCCATTTTTCATTGGAACAAAGTATTGCACAAATCTTCTTAACTATTCTATAGAATAAAAATATTTTCTTCACAATAAAACTCTCAAACGGTGAGCCCTGGTGTCATAAAGCTTACACAGTTTATTACGATTGCCAATTCCGAATGAATATAATTATTTGTAAACTTACTTTCCCAAGCTTAGAGTTGGTGAAGATAAAATCAGAAACTGAATTCCAGGCGAGATAGAGTAAGTATAAATAGTCAAGTAAAAATATTAATGTAGAAAGCTACTTTACAATAAAAATACAGATGCATACAAACAATACATTTATTAATATTAAAACATTGACAAAGATATTGACGAAATATTAACTTTATCCAAATCCAGGTGTTCTAATTCATAATTAACATTAGAGTTCTGACGATGGCGCTATATTGAAATATACATTAATAATTATGCATATCGGATACAGCAATAATTGACGGCTTAGTAATTCAATGATTATATATACACATCTGCTCGTAAAAACGATTAAATAAATGTAAATTACATACATATTTTTTGATGTGAAAATTAAATCTTTAATCGCCTTGTTGAGTCTGATCGATTTTAACTAACCGTATCCGACTGCAAAATAATTAATAGTGGCCTATATGTTAACTTGTTAACAAATTGCATTGTTGAATAAGGTCTTTATCGATGCGGAACGCTTGAATGTACAGTTCCAACCTTTCGTTAAGAGTAGCAGATATTTGACCTCAGTCTTTTGTTTCTGCTTTGCAAGTAAATTGGTCATGTGACCTTTATAAATGAAATCATAATATTGAAAATTGTATCTGAATAATGGCGGATTGTTACTATAGAATAAGAAAGGAAGTGGAAGTAGAAATAAAACAAAAAAACACGCAAATGTTTCGATTTCGTTATCATAAAAATAATTAACTTTGCAACTTAATTATGTTTGAATATTAAATTTTATCATTTAACTTAAAAATTTACATTACTTAATAATATATTTCTTTAAAAACACTACACTGGGGGGGCACTTATCATCTCAACTTCACTAGAAATTTTCTTTCACATCATAAGATTAAAAAAATGATTAACTTTGTGTTAGGCAGGATGGGTACTTATGCTAATTATTTATTTTCAGTCGGCTAAGGCAAAATTAAATTGAATAATTGATTACGACCAGTGAGGCCAGATTTAGATATAAGGTTAGTTTCGAGACCAATTTTACTAATAATTCCTAATAATTCCTACTTCCAGATCTTTATAATGATCAGGACCGGTTTCGCTCATCAGGAGCATTATCAACTGATAAAAATACAATCAAAACAAGGCTGTTTATATGAAATTGAATGTTTACAATTACAAGATATATGAAACAGTTGGTTCATGAACTAAGACAAGAATTTACAGGTAATCAAACAAAATGAAATTAAATAATCTACAATTAAAATGTTAAGGACCTCTTACGAATAAATAAATACTAATCTGAAATCAAACATAAAGCTACATTAAATATCCGTTAACTGAGAAAATTGTTATGAGAGGACTGATGTGATTCATTAAGCAAAATAGCAAATTAGAAATTTTTTAAAAAGAAATTAGTGAATCATTTAAAATAATGAAATATTAAGTACGTAATCAACATACTAAACACTATACTAAAAAACTAAACAGCCATGGTAATTGGGGAACGAAGATCAGCCAGGAGCATCCAAAAATATCTGAAAAATAATCAGAACCAGAGACCAGAATCAATTCTTACAAGTTCAATTATAATACATATACATTTTCTGGAAAATGCTAAGATTAATGAATAGGATATAGCAGTGGGGAAGATGCAAAGACAGTTTGCTCATACAATTAATTTGCAGTTTGCAATCTTCTTAATACTTATTTGTGTATTTAATGGGTCTTAATCTAATTAAATCTCGCTTAGTTTGTCTATATTTTGATTTTAGATTAGGCATTTAGGTTTTTACATTTTGAAGTGCAACAAATTAAATTTTTATGAATGCAGTCTTATAAGACTTTAACTAAATTCAAGAGATCTTTTTATATGAAAACGTTTAAAACCTCTGGTTTAAACTGATCCAAACATTGGTGGCATTAGGTTAATAATTATTATATTATTAGTATAAATATATACGATCGCGTACAACTACTTTGATTTAAATCAACACGATCGCTGTTAAAATACTTGCGGGTTTCTAATTGCGGTCTATCGATTAAGCCACGATTAGATATGCATCACAGTTCCAGGTGATGTGCGGTTAAGCGCGCATTGATTAGCAATCAGTGCGTACCTGCCATTTTGATAATATATGGGTTTTGAGGTACACACACATATTTATAATATCTAGTGCTAACACATGCACTTAAATAGTTCGCTCTCTAAATAATGCAAAAATAATTTATCTGTTGTATTAAACCACTTTAAACGATATTTACTATTATTATAGATATACCTGTTTATTATCGTAATCTAAAACAGCTTTTCATACGTAACACCTAGAATATTAAATTTCATATTAATGAAAGTTAAATTATTAAAATGTAATAAAAGCATTTTCCAGTACTATGTATTATTTGAGCGGTTAAAACTTTTGAGTGTCAACAACTCATATCCAAGGGTCTCCAAACTGTGGCCCGCAAGCACGAACTGTCATGCCCGGTGTCCGACCCGCGATAGATTTTCACACAGATAAGTAGTGAAGAAAGCGGAAAAAAGCCACGAACAAATTTGTGCAACTGATCAACCAATTTTTTTGTCGAAAGGACTTAATCTGAGTGTATAAATCAGACAGAAGCTGGTTTTCTTCTTGTCGGCTATCGGCTATCTCCGACGCAATGAAATGTCCTTAACACTTGCCCGTAAGTACCAAAAATTTTCGCGTAATTCAAATCTACAGTATGTTGGTATGATGAGCTAGCTAAGTCTTGGCCCTTGGGCCTCAGTGGAGGAGCCAGTGTTGACCATTATTCAACCGGACGTCTGCCTTCCCTCTCACCCGACATGCTTATATTATTTCTTTCCGAAATCTTTACCCGACATCCTTATAAATTATCCCTTTCCAAAAAAATGAGATTAAGCGACAAAATGTTTACTAGTTTGTGTGAAATAACTTCTGTTCAGATCCTATATTAGAAATTCACGTGCTTTAAGCTGGAAGTGAAGATGGTTGAAAAAAATATTGTAAGATAACTTTGATTTCTTCGTCTACAGGCTTGTTATAAACCAATTCAACGGCATATTCTCACCAAAGGTAATTAATGTTTTTGGCTTTAAAGAGCTTCCGATCTTTTTATTATACTCCAAGAATCCAATTACTATTTTCATAAGCCAATATAAATATTTACACTGAATAAGCTGAGATATACACAATAAATAACAGCATCAAGTGTCAGATAACCGGCTGTGTTTATATTTGAAAAATATATTTTCTCGCGGTTATTAAAATCGACTCTATAAATAATAGCAACACTTGCATTTTAGTTACCGGATGTTTACAGTATGCTTTATTTCATGCGGTCGCTCACCAGATGTCATCAGTTGGTGGTCGATTACCAATAATAACCGCAATGTGCTCAGCGGAAATTCATAATTAATTGCTTAGAGTAAATAGATTACTTTTCAAACCAAGAAGCGTATCGGTATTTCAAATATCGAAGCACAAATTATTAGTGAAGAAAACTGTTATATAAATAAATATTACAATGTAGAGCAGACATCTGCAAAAATAGCTTTCTTTGTCATAGCGAATGTAAATGAATGTTTTTGTGCTGACTCTTATTCAAATATACCCTTATGAAAAATTTATATCTCTAAATATAACGCTTTTATATTGCTGCCTCGTGTTTTATCATAAAATTAAAGCGTATAAAAGAAAACGGGCAACCGACATCTTAAGATTTCGCTTGTAATTAATCAATCTCATTAGATAACGCATTCCTTTCATTCAGAAATTATTGTCTAGAGCAGTGATCTCCAAATGGTCGCTCACGAGCTACTGCTAGCTCGTGGTGGCATTATTGGTAGCTCGCGTAACATATTTTATTATCTATCGTCGAAAATTTTCAAGAAGATGGCCCTTCATCAAAAATGGAATTGATATAATTTAAATGAGATTTGTCTTAAGAGTGAGTGCTGCTTCCACTGTAGAATCTGCATGGCCTTTCGTCTATTCACATTTATTTCAAGATATTATTATTTTGTTCATAAATAAAAAAATTAATTATGTATTGATTGAATTGGCATTTGCTTGGTAGATAAAATAACAAAGTATTTAGTTCTACAAATTTTTTATCAGGTAGTTCTGACGATGGCGTAAAGCCGAACTAGCCATCAACTATCTGATAAAAATTTTGTAGAACTAAATACTTATTAAATTATGCATTTTATGTTTTATTGGAAGCCGGATGTCCTTATTTATTTTAGGAAATATAACAATATTATGTATGGGCGATGATAAAAATTATAAAAAAGGAATATGTATGAAGTAGCTCACCAGAAAATTTCAATTTCTGAAAGTAGCTCACATCCTTATTGAGTTTGGAAACCACTGGTCTAGAGTCTAGAATGACATTGCCCATATGTGATGAAGATTATTTATTATGGCCATAATAATGCATCAAAAATAAGACTAAAATGTCGTGTTTCAAATAATCTAGAATATCAAACATTTTCGATTTTGTTTTCATTATATATTTATATATGTCGCTCTCAGACGAAATATGCGGACACTATCAAAAGGCGTGCGAAATGGTTGACTGTAGAAATTTAGTGAGAGATGCATTTAGTACGATTGTGAAGAGGATATCAATGAACCGTAGCATCAGCCATAAAAAGAAGATTTATATTAGAGATACCAATATTTACAGACTTTAAAATTTCAAAATATATTTTTATTTCGATAAACGGCAATCGGCAGCTAATTTATAGAAAATTATCAGGTTATAGTCGATAAAAGAAAAGGAATAACAATATTATAAATTTAATTTTCAAAATTATTTATTTTATTCTAGGTTAGTAGACCATATTTTAATTCTTATTATGGATTACTGCGCATTGAGGGTATTCTAGCTCCTTCGTCTTTTTCCCATTTTATTATTTTTTCAAGAATTTGGCTCAACTGTCTTAACTGTAAACTATATATAACAAGATTCCAAGATTAACGTCATTTAAATTATCATCAGATTTTTGCTAACCTGATGAATTTTTACTATCTCGTATATTTAATGTATAAAAACAGATAAGACTAAATATAAGGATGTATTTTATTACGCGACTAATCTTTTAACTGTTAAATTTGATGAGCATTAAAAAAAATAGTAAAAAAAGTCAATATTACCAAAACAAACAAGTGTCATATATTTTGCGAACCAATTAACACCGGATAAAAATATCATGTGTGGTCGGTCGGTCATTAAAGATAGCAAAATAAATAACGGTAAATTAAATAGCAATGAAAATAAGTTAGGCTTAGATAGTTTTTTTCGGTTATTTTACTTATCAAAACGAACACATCAAACAAAAAAAAAACTGATCTAGTTTAATGACGTGTCACTATAATGCAGAAAATCTTGCGATAACGTTTCAAAATTTAAGCCGTGTGAAGTTTCACGTTTGTTTGTATAACAATATTATTTAACAGACAAGATGAAGATTGATATAATAGATAAAATGACAGTTGATATTACAATTCCGTATCTGTTTAATTTGGAAATATATTTTTTTAATGAAATGAATTGTTTTCATTAAAAATATTTATATAGCTCCCACATTTGTCATTTAGCAAGAAATTTCATTAATGAAGAAATGAATGAATTATGAATTTTACCCAATAAATCTGACTTGACTTTCAATTAGCTTATGATATAAATATCATTTTAATTGTGATTTTTGTAACAATCGCTGCCCTCAATATGGAGAATATGTCAAAACTATTGTAGATAGACTTAACTATAGTTACTAACTTTGAAGCGTTATCATTTATTTATTTTTAGCACAACGATTTTTTAATGAGTTGTCAAGTTCTAAAATACTACACAGTATCTACAATGATGAAATTTAATTACATTAATGGTGATAGCGGGAAGTTTGGAAAGCAAAGAAAATAATACGACTTAATACATTGGAATCTTCACACTAATTTTATTTTTAAGTTTGAAATTTTAGATTTGATGTCCACCTATTGATTTTCCGTAAATAAGCTTTCGCTATCAAAGCCCACTTACTTTTGCAATAAAAGGTTACTTTTAAATTCTTTTTTTAGACAGCACTTTTAATTTAGATACAGTTAGATTAATAATTGATATGTAAATGCAAAATTCACACAGAACGAGCGAAATAGAATACGCTCGCTTTGGTTGAAAATGGAGTTGGCAGTTTTAAGTCAAAATTTTGGCTTAATAAAAGTATTTGTAAAAAATATTTCTTCTTTTATAAATGTATTTTAACGGAGGTATCTCAACAGAACTTTTTCTACAAGAACTATGTATTACTCGGTTGTTAAACATCTATTTTTTTAAGAAGAGTGTAAGGATTGAAGGATAGGTCTACAACAAGACTAATGATTAGTTAATCTCTCTCGCTACGCCCCGTTTTTAGTGTTGGACAGATGGGCGGGAATTGTTGAACTTTACCAAACCATACATCAATTTATGAAACTGTCCGTACAGGCTCGAGTCCGTGGGCATTATTTTTAGCCAACGAATTGATCACTGCACCATGGACGTGGTTAATGATTCTAAATGATTGTGTTCGATTCAAATATAAATGGCTACTTTGAAAAATATTTAAATTTGATTCATTGTTAGTAGTAGTTCCTTTGTTCTCAACAATCCCAACCTACCGTACTAAGTTAAGATCGAAATTGTCTCCGATATTCAATACTGCCATTCGGTTTATTGCAGGTAATGTTAATTTTTACGACAGTTCCCACGATAATACCAATAGAGAAGCAATACCGAAACAATGGAAATGCATTCGATTCAATTCCAAGACAATGCGGAATACAATGAAATATTTCCGCACGCCGATACAATTAGCATTTTTTTTATCAAACTTTTCGTGCCTATATGTGGATATATTGTTACGAAACGAACACTTTCTAAGCTAATGATGAATGATAACACTCCGAAAGAGTGTTTTAACCCTTACAGCGCGAGCTGTTTTCGCACGAATTTATTTTCAGTCAATTAATCTGTAAAAACGCTCATTATGTCTAAAAATACCAATATCAATTTCAACAGTTAAAAATGGAGAATTATGTGAAATATGTATTAGTTATCCCAAATACATCACGAAGTAAACTAAACTCGTCGCATTCTAGCTAAAATAAATCTAAGGAAATGAAGAGACTGAAAAATATTTAATCTACGACTTTGCAAGCAAAATGGCTGCGGCCAGTCATGTGTATATCATAGGGCTGAAAATTAATGCTTCATATTGGCAGTTCAAAACCGAAATTCGAAAGAATGAATATAGAGAGATCTTTTCAAAAATCTATTTCCTTGTGTTTTACTTGACATTTTCATGATCTGTTGCCTAATTTTTCTACTTAAAGGTTTGAACTATTTTTTAAAGCATATATCCTCAATTGTTTTCTTTTACTTTGGCCGGAAATACGAGATAAAGTCGTGGACATGTAAACATGTCCAGCGCGTTTATCGGGTTAACAAACACTTATTCAGTTGAGTCTTTTTTATCATCACGTCAATCAAACTAAAAAAAGGTGTAACATGTATATACGTACGTAAGTGTAGTAGATAATATCAGTCATTCACTAAAACGGTTCAACTGTTAATTGTTGTTAGAAAGGCGTTAACTGTGGCACACACTTATTCAAACATTATACGGAATGCCCGGTACCAGAAATTTCTCTCAACAATTTAATTTTGCATCAACTTTTCAACACTTTTTAACGATCGTCAATTCGAGTTCATTCGTGTTTTCGAGTGCCTGAGAGATGCCAAAAGGCGCAGATTAAGCAGTCGATGTGCTGCATATTTGGAGAGGATATGACAGTAATGTCAAACATAACAAACATGTGGCCATATCGGCGGCAGTGTTGATTACGCTTGCTCGGCCAGCTCATCAAAACATTAATATCAAGGCAGTTTTAAGACGAGCCTTCAAGATAATGTACCACTTTAATGGCGTAAACTGCGAACCCTTAGTTGAATATTATGAACTTTAATTAAAATACAACACAGTTAATAACGCCCACGATAACCGAAACAGGTCTTGATCATTATAAAAATGCGGAAGAAGAACAAAACAAATTGTTTTTTTTTTATTTTTAAAATATAACGCTTTTCCACTAAGCCGAAAAAAAGTAATTGACAGACAGCATAACATCTTAAAAGGGATAATAAAACATATCTTTGTAAGAATTTCAAACATTCAAGGAGCTTAGTAAAACATTCTCGCGATGAGAAAAACTGGTTATATTTTAGAAATAAAACACAATTTGTTTGCACTACTTCCACATGTTTATAATGATCAAGACCGGTTTCACTCATCGTGAGTATTATCAAGTGATGCTGAACTGAATGGTCGTAATTAAAATGTGTTTTTTTTGTAAGACAAGATAATATAAGTACCTACTTATTCTCTTCAATGAGAGTTTGAGCAAACAACCCAGACTAGTATAAAATCTTTCTCCGCACGGCAGTCAGTCTGACACACGCTCGATATTTGGGATTCGGCATGGCTTAAAACAAAATAAATATCATCCACCTGTTTTGGTGGCTTTGGATGGTCTAGTTTTACCACATACATTTAAATGCATCAGTATTTGATGTCAGCGTAATAACAGCGTTGAAATAGAGCATACCCATCACGTAATAATAGTATTTAAGCTGTTTGAGTTCACGCAAACGTTATCCTTATATTCAATCGCATGCCAAAGTTAACTGTCAAAATTGCTAAGTAAAGTAAGTGGCTCCCAGAAAAGTGGTTTGCAGAGTGGCCGGCAGGTTTCGCCGGAGCACTGTGTCACCGGAACAGTTAACGGAATATTGCGCACATGTCCATAATGATATTACGCGCACTGCCTGCTCGGCAGTGTTGCAAAAGGAATGTCAATTCGGCCGAGTGACTAGCGCATATCAATTATCCGAAAACGAGTGCAGATACTATACATTAAGAAAGACTCAAAATAGACAACCACTCTTCTAAACGCAAATGTTATCTGTATCACTTCTTAAAACTTAAGTGAAACGATTCACTACAATCTATTTGCGTTAAAAACATCTATTTCCCTTCATTCATAAGGTGTCAGTATATTCATGGTGACATTGTATTTATTCTATCTGAGCGTTAAGTAATTAGCTCACAACCAGTTCTATTAATCACATGCTTCTACGTTTAAAAACTCCACCTAAAATCACTTGTACAATTTAATTTAATTTAATATATTTTTTTTCTTTTTTCCATGTCCGCTCCCAATGTGGAGCATATGGTCTCCTAATGTAGGTTTCTTGACAGAATTTTTTCTACGAGAACTGCTTGTCACTCAGTTGCTCAACCTTTTTTTTTTTTTTTCGAAGAGAGTAGGGATAGAAGGAGAGGGCTAGGACAGGACTAGTGGTTAGCTAATCGCTCTCGCTACGCTCAGTGAGGATGGGATGGGTGGGAGGGAGGACTCAGACTACGAACAGAAATCCATAAATTGATTGAAAGATCAATCTATGAAAACCGTCCGCACCGGGAATTGAACCCGAGACATCCGTACCCGTAGCCAGCGACGAAACCAACTGCGCCACGGACGCCGACATATTTTTAATATTTTAGCCTATGTATAATATAATATTTACCGTCAGGCTAGATTGCAAGGATCGAAAATCCATAAAATACAACATAATATTCTTATATTAGAGTACAAATAAAATATTTTATTTGAGGTTCAAAATAGAATACATTTTCTGCCAGCTTTGTTTTACAAATCAAATAAACTAACTATCTAATCATTTTGAAAGGTTTCATGACGAATTTTCACTCGAGACAATCGCGCAAAGAAAATATGCACTGTGAGAGTTTGTCATTATACATATCTGTCGTTTACGTAATTGCATATTTGTTATGTTCGCATATGAAGTATCTTGTATCATAACTCATAATCTCCAGCATATGCAAAAAATGATTTATGAATGCAAGATTGTTCTTTGTGTTCACATTTACCATTTAAATTATAAAATATCTTTCTAAACTTACAAACTCCCGTCTAAAATAAATGAGAAAATTTTGATAATTTTCCAAACTCATATTCTCTATTGCTCTCTAATTTTCTTAACTATTAATCTCCATTCCAGCCAATGTGTGTGTAGCATTGTACTGTCATAGACACCAGTGCTTGTTTACATATCATGGTGTAAGCGTCTGTTTTATGCATTTTTAACTGAAGCGTGAAAACGGCTTTTTTGGTTTGCCAAAAACAAGCAATGACGGAGATTCTGAGTTATGATACTAGAGCACTCATATGCCTGGTCAAAATTTAGAATATTTACTTCTATCATTCACCTCACCAACTTGAAAGAGCTCCTAATCAGTTTAATTTTGTATTATTTATTTATCAATAATTTAACATTGGAACTGGTACAATCAATCTGCGTAACTTTGGCAAAGTTCGAGGGTTTTAGTATTTCTATTGTTCGCCATTTTTTTGTGTGGTATTGTTCTACATAGAAATAAACTAATGTCTTAAGATTAAATTTAATTAACATAAATAGATTTATTATTATAATTGATATATAAATATAGATAAAACAAGGTGGGCAAAATTTTCATCCAATTCGGGTAACTTTGGCCGACGATACAAATAATTACTATAAATCCAGTAATTTTAAAGTCTTTTCTTTATACTTTCATATATTCTGTACATAATTGATTTGAAAAAAAATATACAGCATTTGGTTTACAGATTACTAATACAAATTGAAAATATGGCTAATCCAATTTATTTAAAGAAAAGTTTTTAAATTGTGTTTTATCATTACATGATATTTCATTTATTGAATTTGTAAACTGTCAGGCTTACAAATTCAATAAGAAAACGAATTATGTTGCACATTAATTCATATTTTTACCACCAGGGACTTGACACTCGATAATTTTGCTTAATTAAAAAATTCTCATATGGTATTAATATTATCGTGGTATTATAACAGTACCCTTTTCCATGTAGTGTGTCAATGTAAGACCGATGGGCAAACTTACCCAAATTGATGGTACTGATTTAAAGAATAAAATATGAATATAATGGCATTTCACCGTTTTATTAAAGTATTATAAATAATAATCTATTCTATCATATACACTGGATCTTAGTATTTGGCAAGGTTTTTTGTTGTAGATTTCTAAACCTGTTTAAAAATAACATAGCGTTATCGTGTTGGCGCAATGAAATTCATGTAACTTATTTTTTTGCCACGGTGAAATAATCTGTGTCACAACAGGTATATGCGAGATACCTGTTATCGTGCGAATGTACTGGGACGGATAAAAAAAGCTCCCATCCCGGTCGCGAGATGCGCAAAGCCCGCGCGCATCTCCGGAGGCTGTGGGTCAACATCCCGCGGATGTTATCTCGACGCATGCGCGTGCAACCTGAGCAGACCTATATTAATTAAATTTAATATGTGCTTGAATTCTGCTAAGATGAAGTTTGAAGAATGAAGGATATACCTATTCAAAGATGTAGAATTATAGAATATTATATTTGTCTCGATGTATTTGTCGCCCTGTAACGTATAGTGCAACACTGCGATTACGCACGAGGCACAATATAAAGTGCATGTGTGTGTTGATAGGCATAGTGTACCGCCACCTGGTGTATAATATTACTAATAGTTTTATAAGAAAATATTTAATAATTATCGTACAACTAAATGCGCTCATATTGTTTACTTTTATAAATATAATTTTTTTAACAAAATAAATAAAAAGAAAAAAGAGTTTAAATGCAGCTGTCGATAAATTGACAGCGTGGAAAAATGTCAGTAACAGCTACAAATGAATGGTTTTCATTATATGTATTCTAACATTAAATAATCAAATTTGGATTATTGAGATTTTGTACACTTCCATGTATTTTGTCACTAACGACCCGGGTTTCGCATTTCGACATCTTCAGGCAGTTTAACACACGAATGGACTCGAACTGACAGACAGTGAACAGTGTCTAACGTTTATACAGAAGATACAAATACTACAAATATTATTTACGAGGTAAGATATTATACGTCTGAGAGCCACACTGATACCTGAGTTAAAGTTTCGAGAATCGCCTTAATCCTTATTTTGAAAACAACGCATTAACAGAGTGGCGAATTGCCGCTTTCCAACTTCTTATGGAATTATCAGTGATTTTACAATTATAATAGCATTGTCGGTTTCGACGCGATGCAATTCGACGAAAGGATTAATATATACAATCATTCCACATTTAGTGGCATCTGTTAGGTGTTTCAACGTATAGGATATAATAACGGAGAATTAGGAAGGTTCAGCTGCTCATTCAGAATTGGCAAGGAATTTAACTGGGCTCTATTGATTTCCAAAATTTCTTGATAAAATAATTTATGATCCCCCATGTTTCGAGTCCATTCGTGTGCTCGAATGCCTGAAGATGCCGAAAGGCGAAATCCGGGTCGTTAGTGACAAAATACATGGAAGTGTACAAAATCTCAATAATCCAAATTTGATATTGAAATTCCATCAAGCACCCTCAGTCGATGTCTTAAATTAAATAATCAGATTAAACGTAAATTAAATTTTTTGATAATACCTTCATATACTTCATTTGTTTCATACTGTGATTATATTTTAGAAAATTGCGAGAAATCGAACTATATAATATGTTGAATGTACCTTCTTCGATCATATTCGCTCTTTATATGAGGCAAGGTTCGAAATTCTTTGTGAACCCCAATTTGTTTTTTTTCCTGCCGTAACATGCCAGCAACCTTTAGTTCCGCCTAGTATTTATACCCTACAGATAGTACCCGACGTGGTTTAGCGGTTTTAGTACGTAATAATAATTAAAGCATACAATTTAACCTTCATTAGTAATATGCCACAGCAAAATAGCTGATTTATTTATTTTAAATATGTAAATACATTACAACAGTAAGAAATTGTAAGTTTACTGCTTTTCTAATGTGAAATACCATATTAACATAGTAAACATTGTAAATGGGCAAGGAAATCGGGCGATAAAATCCTATTACATGTTTATAAATATAATGGATACGGTTTTGAATTTTATGCTAAGCCCTGATCAATAAAAACAAATGTGAGATGACATTTGATTAATTAACAGAGCGTTAAATTTGTTAATAATTGTGTTTTTTACACGGTTGCTGTACATCATGCAAAAGCTGTAATAGCATTATTGAGAAATATCAATGATTTATGTTTCAAATACTTTTAATTACATTTCAATATTTATAATATTTACATTACGTATAGAGCCACTTGTGACTGAATGTGCAAGTGGTCAAATGGGCAGAGATTATTTTTCTGTCAGATATGAAGTGGCAGACAAACTGAGGCGGTTTGTCCATTCACCAAAAAATAAGAAACAGGTTTGGCCAGGTTCAATCATTGGCTGGCCACAAATAAAAGGATTTTTTGAATTGCCTGATATTACTAACTTGTGTATCGAAAATTTTATCCCGTCGCCATAGGTGCAAAAAGATTGCCATACGAGTTGAAAACATTAATATCTCGCTTATTAGTTTTTATATCAATTTAGGATTTTAGCTATGTGTAGATAAAATAGTTATGTATTAAAATAAAAATAAATAATTTGTTGGATTGAATGTTTTCATCATTAAATTAATAAATTTACAAAACTCTGATGACATTATTATTCCGAACTCAATGAAAGTGATAGCGATCTATGACATATTATACGCAAGAGTGACGCACGAAATATTATGCTCAGTTGAGAAAAAGCGAGAAATGGTATTAGTTAGAGGGAGAGAAGACCGGATGCATCACCGCTTTTATTTTTTTTTTATGCAGCGGCATGTGGTGGAGTTACTATCTCTATCGCACAACCTCACTTGTATATGAGCAAGTAGGATACAATAGCATACGCCCGCAAGCCCTTATATCTCACTCATACCCTTCAATGTACATGGGATTGAGTGAGAAAGAGAGAACGGCACGTCACGCGCTTGCTTGTGTTTGTTATCCTAGTCAAGTTTACATTTGAAACGGACCTTATAAAGCAGAAGCGAGACATCCCTGTAGCTTATGTGACGTGTTTTTTTCAAGTCGTCCATAGCTCGATTATATTACATGAAAATATGTTAATTGCAAGCTCTAGACCCAAAATAAAGTGTAAAACGATGACAATATGATATTTAAAAACAGAATAACCCTTTTAAAGCGATCAATTAGCTTTAAAAATCCAATTATATGACCAAGTTCAAGTGACAGCCTGTGTCGACCACGGCTGGTAACGTGACTTTTTTAGCACGGCTGGTAAAGGTTAAATGGACAGTGATAAAACAAACGATTTGTGGAGAATCCAATTACTATTGAAGCGTGAGCCATTAATGGATTTTAGATAAGCAGATTCGCAAAAATTCGATCGAATGAATCAGTAAGAATACATCAATCGAATCAAAGTGTTCTATTCGTAGCTAAGTGACTCGATTTCGATATATAATACTAACCAATGTGTGTCTTTATACAATATGAGCCAAACCAAAAGAGATCTAAATGTGTTATAAATCCATTCATGTGTGGCCAAATAAATTTGACGTTCATTAACATCGCCCGGTGAGTTCATTATCAGGGAACACATTTCGTTTCATTATCAACCGAGTTGAGCGGGTGAGTGTACTGGCCGCCGCAATCATTACGAGATCTCGCACTTTTCATACAAATCATATAACAGCGTGATTGAATAGTGGCCCTGCGGCTATACACTGATCACTCGTATAAATTTTCTGACCGATTCGACGAATCATATGCCATGTAATATTTCTCAAACATATGTTCACCATGACTAATTTGTGACTTTTACTTGGTTGTATTCATTCGGGGAGTTGGTTTTACCCACTTTCTCTAAGGATTATTTTTTTTATTCGATGGGTCCGTGCGAACACTTCATATAAAATTAATCCACAACTCTTGATTTATAGCACCTTCAATAGCTACAGGATTCAAATAAATATCTTATCGTCGGTATAGTGGCAGAGGGCGTTAAGTAAAAAAACCTTGTCTTGAGATAATCGGCTTATAATAAAATCATGAAATATAAGTCTTTATATTTACATACCTTAAACATTATTTATTAAACTAACCACTTTATGAAATTCGTTAACCATTTATGAATTCGATTTCATAATTAGTAATATTATTTATGGTTTTTTGCCACTAATAACTTTAAACGAAATCGATTTAATTCATATTGATTTCTTCAAATTACGTAAAAAATACATGGAATATGACTGAAGCTTGTTTTTTTTCCGAAGAAAGACTGTCCTAAGATCTATCCTACTGGATTCATAACTCAAAACATCCGATTTTCGACGTATTGTCTTCTGCCACTATGCCAACGATATAATATTGCATATGTGTATGTATTTAAGGTTGTCGGCGTCCGTGGCGCAGTTGGTAACGTCGTTGACTACGGTTACGGATGTCTAGGGTTAAATTCCCGGTGCGGACAGTTTCATAAATTGATCTTTCAATTGATGTTTGTGATGTCTAAACCTCCCTCCCACCCATCCGATCCTCAAAAACCGGACCTCTAGCCCTATCCTTATATCCCTAAGGTCATCCTTCTATCTCTACTCTCTTCGAACAAAGAGTAGTTGAGCAACTGAGTTACTAGAAAACATCTCAGTCTCATAGAAAACTTCTGTTGAGATACTTCCATTAGGAGCCCATATCCTACACGTTGGGAGCGGACATGGTAAAAAAATTATACTTGTGCTTCTTAAATTTAACTATACAACAATTCGAATAAAATACAGCTTTTCTTCTTCATTACAGCAAAATGAGAGGGTTAGGTTTCATACACTTTATCTTTTAATTTTAGGTTTTTTTGACTTACAAAGTTATAATACAGTAATTTTATTTATAACGGCCAGGCCTATAGCCGAGTAATTACCTTCGTTCTCTTTGGATGCGGTGTCTATGAGCTTACCCATACGTAAGATTGAATTTTCAATGAATTTATTGATTTGTGATCAAATGCGTTGATTACCACGAGATTAACGTTCTATCCCAATAGGGATAACCTAACTAGTCCATTCCTAGACCCACCCTACTATCCTTGCCTTCTTCAAATTCGGAAGCGGATATACATGGCTCAAAAACAAATGAGTTTTATGATTTCTTTTTGAAATTATTATTATGGCCCTTTTAGTATTGATACATTTGATATCTGGTCTAAGATTAAAATTATCTATTTATCTATGTAAAAAATACCGTCATCACATTAGTTGAGAAACGGAAATTGATATTTTTTATATCACTACAGAAGGCTTTCACGCAGTAGCAACCGAAAAACAGCTATTCATTCAATATGTTACACACTTGTTTATTTTTGTCATAAGAGATATCAATATGTTTTTGTTTTATTTTCTTGTACCTATGAATTGATCGAGTAGGAATAGTGTTGAACTGCTCGATATATATTTGTGGCCCAAAAAATAGAGTGCGGTTTTGAATGTTCCACTGGTGGCAATGAACTCTCAGTGCATTGGACTTCGGGAGAAAGTTTTACCGTAGATCTTTAAGTGAATCATATATAATGAGTAGTGAAACACAGCGGAGTACCTTTGCCTGTTGTATTGTATTCGATACTTGGTTATAAATCGATGCTATTAGATAACAAGTGTCTAGTATAATTTTGTAGAGCTGTATTGAAAATATTGATTGGCTTTCGGTGCAAGAATAAGTCATTTAATTACAGTCTTACAATCTAACCAGCATCAGTCAAGAGAAAAAGTAACACTGAAGTTTATGTAATACATAAATATTAATGAAAATAACCACTAATTAAATTGTTAGAATAAAGCTCGATCGAATGCTGGCAAAATTTCTGTTTATGACAGGATCACAAAATACTATTTCTCCAACTGTCACTAGTATAATATATAAATGACGTCCTGCGACAATAATTTTTTTATTTCGACAAAATGCCGTAAGGCAAAAACACTCTGTTTATAACAAAAACAACGTTTTTTTCTAGTACGTCTGCTTCCAAAGGAATATTTTCACAAAATTGGTTAAAAGCCAGTCGGTCTACCTTTATTTCCAGGTAAGGTAAGTTTATCAAGATGAGGTAAATAAGATAATAATGCTTAAATCTGCATCTTACCTGAACATCACAGCTCCTGCAAAATGAATAGTTAATAATGCGTTTTGGCCAATTGATGTAAGAAACCCTAAGAATTTAAATTATTTAGGAGACAGTAAAAAGGAGACAGTGTATTTATCGAAAACATTATATGGTGAGTTTCGTTATGAATCTTTGAAATACACTCCTGTAAATTATCATGTTTGAAGATACGAGATTATACGTAGGGAGTGTCGAAATAATAATGGCTTACATCAAGTGACCGGTTCAGAATTTTTAAACCTAAAACCAATGGAAAATAATGTTTCCCTTCCAAAAAGTGTTCAATTTACTTTTATAATTTACATCATTTGGTCGAAGCCAGCTATGTCGTCTTTAAAATGAGATTCAATCATTAACTTATTTCCGTATTTTTTGACGGTTACATCAATTGGCCAAAACACTGTCAATATTATTTTTATATGATCGGTCCTATAGCTGGGTGGCGCTCTTGAGCGTTCGTTCAAAGGTTCGAATTCCGTAATGGACACATTCATTTTATTACATATATGTCTGCAATATTTTTCATAACCACTTATACAATCCTTATAACGTAAGATAGATAATTCTATTAGCTTAGATTGGTCCTTTCCTAGCCCTCAAAAAATACGTTAACTCATTTTGATATTTTTTGAAGGCTACATCAACCCTCAAAAAATTTGATGTAATTGGCCAAAACACAGTCGATATGATATTTTTTGAAAAGGATTGCGATCCACAAATTTCAATTATAGGATTGGCATACAGGATCTTACAGCACTATTCAGCTACAGAAAGTAGTTTTACTAATAATTATTTAATTATGCATATCTAGAAATAAAATTTAACTATCAAAATGTGAAGTAGTCAGAACAGTTATTAGGAAAATTTCTCGTTGAAAGTCACGAACTGTCATCGAGATAACAATCTATAAATCTTCTACAGTCTTACATTTTTTTTTAAAACAAAAATAGTTTAAATCGTGACGGATGTCCGCCATAACCGTGCAGCCGCCCATTAAAATTGTTCTATTACGTAAAAAAGGAAACCATTGAAAATTATTCTTCGTTATATATATTGCAATCTAGAGTCTTTTTTGTCGTTATAGAAACATGAAATTCCTAACTCAGCATGATTTATTTATTACGTATTTTTTCCGTTTTAAACTACAATTAATATTTGCTATAACGTTTCTTTGGCAGATATAATTAGCGCATGCTAAGCATATTGAAGAGTTTATGCTGGTACACTCATATCATATATTAAAAAATAGATTAATTTTACAACATTAAACATACTTCCAAATTCTTAACGAAACTACTCATAAATTTAATTGATAAATTATAATTTGTATTGTTTTTCTATTATTTGGTTCACGGAAAAATTATTGTAGAAATTGACATCACGAACAATATTTCAAGCGTGGAAAATTTATCACTTACATATTTCACCGCGCGGACAATTAATGATCTGCGGTTGCGATTGTTATATATCTAAATAGAGTAAAAATATTAAATTAAATTTAAATAGAATTGTATAATTACAATTTAACTCATATTCACCTATTTGAGAGGTATCATCAGACTTTCAGAAAGTTACCCGTGAACCCATCGAAAATAGACACGGACAATGTTTTATCATCAAATAAATAAGTAAAATCAATATACCAACGAACAGTTCATTTTTACAATGTTGTAAGAATGCACAAACTGTGTAATTGTAAAGTACACTATTGATTACTTGCGAATTAATAATTTACACGATAAGTATATTTATAATTTACGTTATCTGAGGTGCCAGAAGTTTAGTACCAGATTACACGAGACATGGTGCG
This sequence comes from Himalopsyche phryganea, assembly GCA_022494535.1. Lineage (NCBI taxonomy): Eukaryota > Metazoa > Arthropoda > Insecta > Trichoptera > Rhyacophilidae > Himalopsyche > Himalopsyche phryganea. The sequence goes on from JAGVSL010000070.1 coordinate 2,472,674, forward strand.
ATGATCCCGTAGTAGGTGCCAAATAGCAAGATGGGGGGGGGGGGAGTGGAATCGATGCCATGTTAAATGATAAAAAAACAGTGGAGATGCCATAACATCAAGTATCAATACAAGAAACCAATCTATACATTATGTAAGAAAAATAATTGTTCTAGTTAAATAATGCAGCAATTTCTATTCAATCACTCACAAATTGAAACATAATTCCGTGGAAAATTTACTTTTGGAAATTACCGTGGTAATCTTACTTTTGGAACACACATACGTCTTAAAAAAACAACAAAATAATACAAATTTGATAAATATACTGACATGTCATTAAAATGATTATTTATTATTTTATGCTGATTTATTATCAATTTTTTTTTGTGGAATATTAAAAGAAAAAAATGAGCTACATTATTACTCATCTATTTAATACCTGAGGCATATTAATAAATAAAATAAGCGTTTGATTTTTTTAATATGTTATTTTATAGTTAAAAATCAGTGCCTCTAATAAATCATTATTATAGTCACAATAAGATGTATGCTTTATTTTATTAAAAAAGCGTGATTAATTATCTCACGGCAATAAACGCTTAGAGTGACAGCTTTATCGGGGTCAAGTGTGATTTTGTCTTGAATAGTGGAAATTCCAAACATATTTTGCATTTAAAATGTCATTTAGTCATTTAGCTACTATTATAATAATACGAAAAATTTGTTTGACAAAATTTTCATCATGATATTAGTCTAACTATTTAACCGAGTACCTACATAATTCTACGTCGTAAAAGACGCCCCTTCAGTCGTGTGGTCAACCCTCCAACGCTTTCGTCTTACTTGGTTGCCGAGTCAATTTATCAATAGTTTATCAATAAACCCCGTCACGTTTGGATACTTCCCTCAATTAGGTCATGAAAACGGATCTTAGGGAAATCAATTAGCTTACTATCAATCTTTTCACTCACATACAGTTTTATATTAGTTATCTGTTGAGATGCTGTATTTTTAGTTCATATGCTCCTCAACCGAAACGGACATGGCTTAAAAAATGTAAGACAAGGTAATGTGTAGAGATGTCACATCAATCAGTAGAAGATGCTCACTAGCCAACCGAAACTTTTCCTATCTTAGAAATAGAATATTCTTAAATGTTTCAATAAATGGTTTAAACAAACAATAAAGAACAGTGAACTGTATCAGATTTCTTTTGTGTGGGATAGAAATTTTTATATTCAGGACCAAGGAAATTCAGCAGATCTGACTGCACAGCCGTTCTCTGGACATATCACACCCGAGCTTCTTTGACATAATATACCAATAGCATCGTTTTCAAAATTGTGTACCAATTTCTTACGAGGGCGGTTCAGAGGACGATGCCTCCCGATATTCCCAATGAAGAGCACTGACGGACCTCACACCTGACCCTTTTTTTTTTTAATTCAAATATTTTTTTTAAAATTTGGATTATTGAGATTTTGTACACTTCCATGTATTTTGTCACTAACGACCCGGGTTTCGCCTTTCGGCATCTTCAGGCATTCGAGCACACGAATGGACTCGAACTCGCCACTCTGTTAATGTGTTGTTTACAAAATAAGGATTAAGGCGATTCTCGAAATGTTAACTCAGGTATCAGTGTGGATTATAGACGTATAATATTTTATCTAGTAAATAATATTTGTCGTATTTGTATCTTCTATATAAACGTTAGACAGTTTACTGTCTGTCAGTTCGAGTCCATTCGTGCGCTAGAATGCCTGAAGATGCCGAAAGGCGAAACCCGGGTCGTTAGTGACAAAATACATGGAAGTGTACAAAATCTCAATAATCCAAATTTAATATTGAAATTCCATCAAGCACCCTCAGTCGATGTCTTAAATTATATCAAATATTTTTATTTTTGTGGATGGGCTATTCATGCATCTCTTGCCTTACCCAAGTATCCGTTGGCAAATTTCGTTTTCGAACAATTGGATTGTCTTTTAATGATTCTACGTCTAGCTTAAGAATAAACTTGTGTATTAGAATAAGTTCACGCATTTATATCATTCAATAATAATAGTCAATTGATAACGCCCGCGTCGATCGAAACCATTCCTGATTATTATAAAATGTGGAATTAGTACAAAACAAAATCTGTGGTATTTTTTAAATTATTGCCTTTCCACCAAGAATTGAGAGTTATCACATTATAACTCAGTTCGAGTCCATTCGTGTGCTCGAAAGCCTGAAGATGCCAAAAGGCGAAACCCGGGTCGTTAGTGACAAAATACATGGAAGTGTACAGAATCTCAATAATCCAAATTTGAAAAATAATGATTGAGAATAAGAAACAGAATCTCTTTATTCTTCATAATGATTCAATTTTTAAAATACTCACTCATCTTACGTTTGAAAACCAATTTGAAATGAAACAGTTTTCTACAGCAGTTTTGCTTTGATAATAAATAAATCATTTAGAAATCATGTCAGAGATTTTTATATGATTTACTGCGGAAATCGCTCACTGTAATTCTATATCAAATTTATTAAGATCCACTAAACAATTTTAAAATACAAATAATTTCGACGCTTTATTACACCTATAATTACGTTTTAAATTTAATAAACTACTGCTGAAAATTTCTCCCAATCGGAATACAAAATGGCATCCAATTTGCTGGCCAACAATTACGGAATGATCGCAAGAATCGGTTTGGTCTTACGTGGGCCGGTGCACTTTCGTGAGATTAATGTTTTTTTTTTTCTGTCCTGTAGTAATAACTTGTGATCTCCAAATAAATATTTACAAGAAAGTTATCCGAATCAGTCGAGCCACCTGTGACCAAAACATACTTTCATTTTTTAACAAATGGGCGCGCCGTTCACGATCGCTTAACGACGTTTACTGACTCTTCAAGAGGAACACGCGATGTTTTTTTTATTAACATTTAAAGAATAAGCCGAACATAAATGATAGTTAATGTATTAAATTATCATTAACATAACTATCCATCGCAAAAAGTCTTCTATGCGAAGTGTCGAGTTCTTTTGTTTAGGTTTGACGTTTAAAATTCAAATCAAATTTTTTTTTTCGAAAAAGGAACATTCAATTGTTTTTTTTTGCGATGCGATACGGCTATTAATAATATAATATTATAACAAAATACAATAAACTAGAAATCCTGCAATTTTCTGGCAGCTGTTGATACATAATATCGTCCTTGTTCTGGAAGAAAATACTAGTTTTGAGTTATCGTACTTTGGAGTTTTTCAAATATTTGAATTGTGAAAATTTGAGTTTGAAATAAGGAACATTTTGGTATAACTAATTCAATATGTACTTTTTTCGATTTAGCGCTTTCTTCCAGAACAATGACGATATAATATAATGTTCAATTGGTCGATATCCAGGCACTTCCATGATATAATATATCTTGATTACGTTTGACTATTTATAATATCAATAGAAGTTATCTTGAATTGGCATTTGCTGTATTACCAAACAAGTATATTGTTATTACTGACGTTTGAGTGCAGAAAGATTTATGAAACTTATTTTGTTTTTATTAAACGCTGAACTCCGCAAACTATTTTAATAAATTGTTGCATAAATAAAAAGAAAAAATGAACAAACTTAAGCCGTGTAATTTTAGTACTGTGTAGTTTACACGATAGAATATAATATTAAAAATGAAAATATTTAAATCTCATACAAGTTCTTTTTAATTGTCAGCTATTCACTTGGATATGGGTGGGGAACCTTTTCATATAAAAAATCTCTATGCATTAATATAAATGATTAAGTAAAACCGCATTCTAAAAAACTTTGATTCAATACACTTTGTAAATTATTTTGTAAACGATGACATACAAAATATTGAATTGTTCAAATTTTGTACATTTCCGTGTATATCGTCGATAAACGACCCGGGTCTCGCCTTTCGGCATCTTCAGTTATTCGAGTATACTTTTTCACAATTTATTATTTTATCGTTAACGAAATAATGTGCGAACATTTTTATGTGTATCTAATTGAAGTTCTTACGAATGCGGTTTTACTGGATTACATATTAAGGCATAGGTATTTCTGATATCCAAAGGTACGCCACCCAAATAGCCTAGTAAGTTGAGACAATTGAAAAAAACCTAAATGTTGATATCTTAAATTAAATAAAAAATGAGGACCTAGACGGTTGCTGGATCTCTGCTTTTGGCCGTCGATATTGAATATTGAAAGTTCCCTCCGTATCAGTAAACAAATTAGAAAATGTATCGTAGACTTGACTGGTGCAGTGATTATTTTCACATAATAAGCTTTACCAACTTTCCACTTGGTTAACCGGCCATTTAGTCGGTCTACCTTACGTTTGTTTACAAGTAATACCGTGATTACATTTGAACAACTGTTAAAGTGGTTTTATTTGATTGCTTTGAGCAGATTTTAACTGATATCGTGACAGAAGTGTACAGATTTGAATTATTATCGGAGCATGTCTGAGGCTGCTTAAATGCATACTTTACCGACATAACTCTGAACACATTATATCAGACACTGTAGGGCATCATAAAATTTGTTGAAATATTGCTTTCTTGTGAACCAAAATGGAGAATAATAATTGTTATGTCAGTTTTACGTCACATAAAATAAGCAAATGAGATCTTTTTTTTTTTTTTTTTAAATAAAAGACAATTCGTTTTGTGCTATTGCCACATTTTAATAATAATCAAAAACGGCTTCGCTCATCGCATTCATTTTCACATGATAAAATATAAATCTCAACAAGGATGTTTATAATTATAAAATTGATAAATTCTAATTATTGACACTCATTTTCATATAAATAGAGCCTTGTTAAAATTTATATTTCATCAGTTGATAATGCTCACGATGAGCGAAACCGGTCCTGATCATTATAAAAACGTGGAAAATTGAATTGAAATAAAACGTCGTTGGCTTCAGTTATGGATCTTACGGTCTCAAATCCCAATACGGACAGTTTCATAAATCGATTTATGGATTTCTGTATGAAGGCATGGTTGTATGTGGTGTCTGAAATTCCCTCCCACCCACTCGGTTGTAACAACGTATCGTAGCGAGAGTGATTAGTTAACCACTAGTTCTATCCTTACTCTCTTCGAAAAAAGGAGAGGCTAAGCAACTAAGTAACAAGCAATTCTCTTAGGAAAACATGTGTTGAGGTTCCTCCATTAGGGCGCCATATTTTCCATATTGGGAGCGGTTATCGATACCGACACCCAGAAATGTTATCAATGAGGAGGATTTAAGTCTAACCAATAAGCCAAGAGAACCTAAGGCGACCATCTGACGTACATTTTCCGCAATGAAAAACATACAGACCCACTGGGTTACGGTGACGATACATTGTTTACAAATTGTCAAAGAGATATTTAAAATTAATTAACTACGTTTTTATGATCGTTTGAAAACTATTTGCGCTAGTTTACAGCTCATCTGCCAATTTGCAAATTACGTATAAAGAATTCTATCCTCTCACTCAGAAACGATACCCTGACAATAATATATCGACAACAACCACTTCAGTATGCACGTAAATAAAAATAAACAATTTTTTTATAACGTAATCTGTACATTCATTTGAATTAAAACAATCGTACAATCAATATATTCAATTCGGTATTATGGCACCAATACTTATGCTTTGCCGTGGAACTTAAATTAAACATGTAATTAATAAACGCTTTTTATTAATTGAGATATTAAACAGCTTTAGAAGAATTTAATAAAATAAAATACCTTGCACAAAAAACGGTATTCACCTAAACTTCTCGAAGGTTAGATTGGGTAAGTATGATACTATGCTTGTAGAAAATTTATAACTCTTTCCCAATCTTTGGCTCGTAAATAATTGGAAGGCGCATCAAATTGTTGCTTTTTGATTGTTTTAATCAATTAAGCAATAATCGATTTCGTTGTTAAGCTTCGATAATTATTTACAAAAGACAGTGACGCTTAATATTAAGCCTTCAATTAAAAAAAAACGTTTATTTTTATTTATGTTTTTTATATAAACAATAAATATTACAAAAAAAAACTGTCGTTCCTTTATTATAATACATATGTGACTGAATAACTGATTCATTATTTTGAGTAGTACGGTAGTCGAAAATGTCGAGTATACACGTGGGTCTCATATAACACAGTTTTGATATAACACTTTTGATGAATTGTGATATATTTTTGTACAACACGCTTTATATAACACTTTTTCAGCATTTTTTTTTATAGAAAATGATTCTATAATGGAAAGAAGTCTAAAGTTTAAGAAGGAATTCCAACCGATCTTGGCCTCTTATCACGAAATACTTAAAGATTTATACGTTAAAAGCAAACAATCGCTTATTACAGAATTTTTAAAGCCCCAATCCAAAAATACTCCACAGAGTCCTCCGATGATGAAAACTCACAACTGATCTCGAACCGAACCAAAAAATAGTCGAACATATAGAATAATTGTAAGTGATAGTGATGATGAATGAATGATCTAATATATCGTCATACTAAAATTAGTTTGAACCAAATCCTTTTGACATGATCAAGGAGAATCTTGTTTTAACGTTGAAATGTTGTATCCCGTTATAAATATTAGCCAAATCGAGGATACAATCCAATCAATTCAGCTAATATTAACATAATCTTATGTATGGAAAACACGTTTCAAAATTAAAAACAGATTTTCTTTGATCATGTCAACAGGACTTGGTTCAACCTATTTCTAGTATGACGATATTTTAAAAAAGTTTTTTTCAATACATAGGGACGAAAATGTATATTTTTTCGATTGTTTATTAAAAACAGTAATGGATATTAATAAACTTCGATATATTTTTGGAACGCTTCCCCTAATTTTGTGTAAGCTTCAAACCTCGTATAACACGGATTTGTATAACACGACGTTTTTGTGAAACCATATGATCGTGTTATACGAGGCCCAAGTGTTTTCATAATTTATAGCCGGTCCCAATGTAATTAATATTTTGAATCTTTTTAATGCTACTGGCAACATCTGATTGTTTTATTTTTCAATCAAGTTCGTTCTCAATGTGGAGCATATCTTAAAATGAGTTGCTCGACGATAATTTTTATTATTCAGTCACTCATCCACCATTTTTTCGGAGAGAGTAACTATAAATGGATGGGGCGACAGGACCAGTAGTTAACTAATCGTTCTTGGTAAGAACCGTTTTTTGGTTTTAGATGGGTGGGAGGTTATTTAAAACATCACAGACATGAAAAGAAACCCATTAATCGATTGAAAAATCAATTTATGAAATTTGTTATACTGATATTTGAACCATTGGACACAGTAACTGAGCAGAATACGTACGCATTACTGAAAAGAAATTTCGTGCATATATAGATGTTTATTTCAGGAAAAGTAAAACTTTGACGAGATACTGTAAATATTGTTAGAAATGGAAGGCTGAATTTCAAAACAAGTGAGTATCATTCGAAATATTTTAATCAACCGAATGGCATTTTTTTCGTTATTGAGTAGCGCCGTGTCTTGCTTGGACAATGTCAGTGCGAGGCGATTTCGGTGTTTGAATTGATTATGACGAAAATGGCGAAGCGGCAACGCCGTGCGACGTGCAAGCGCGCCGCATCTCTCCGTCACCTTTCGCGTAGGACACTTCCATTGGCGAAGAACGATTGATATTATTGAGCTACGCCACGCCGCCTCACGTTCGCGAAGACTTCGTTCACCTAAGACTGCCGCGAAAAAAAATTTCAGTCATCAAATTAGTTCAGTATTATTTTATTTACTTCATCTTAAAAGGTCCTAAGTCCTAACAAACACATTCTTGAGGATCTTCGTGTATTCAATAGTGAAGTAGTTTTACTATCTTTATTCAAGACATACATAATTATATAATATGTATATTAACTTGTAAATTGTAAGAAAGAACCAATGCCTCAAACAATAACAAAATAAAAAGCAATATGGCATTTCCTAATTTCACATTCAAAAAACACTTTTTTATTTATCAGAAGAAGACCACAAATGGGTGATGCAATTATTTTATAAATGATCATGTCAGCCGCGCGTGAGATTTCTTTTTTTTGAATCAAGTATGATTAATTATTGTAAAACATTTTTACGCATTTGTTTTCGAATAATAAACACTGACATGCCGTGAAAAAACAACAGCGGAACAAAGATTACAAATTCGTTGCCCAACTGTGATTCAAAAATAACAGTGCCTAAATTAAATACCTCATTATGTTCAAATAAATCTTACTTAAATTTTAAAAAAGTCTTAGAAAACACGCGAATAGAAATAATTTATATCAACCGCCGAAGCACAGTAAAAAGATTAATATTAATCTATAAATGAATACCTGTTTGATAATATACTTACCAGATGGCCGATACTGCTCCCTACGGGATCACGGAATATCGATATCAAATTCGTATTACATATAGTCGTATCCTTGTGCATATGCTCCTTAAGTTACTTTACGTGGCATCTGTGATGTCATCATAACAACGAAAACTATATTAAAGTCGTATTGTTGTTGGTCGTTGGCATAGCAACCCGATATAAAAATTAATAAAAATCGTAAATTCCTCAAGCATTTTCGCAGCCATCATAAAGTTTCTCAACTTAAAAAAAAGAAAGAGCGGAAAATTAGATATCATTTTCACTTGAGAATCATGAAAATGGTCAAACTTTCAATGAGATATCATCCAAAAATTTTCGTGACGTTACATATATAATTATTTAACACAAAATATCCCTTACTAATTTATTACACGAATAATAAATCGCAAGAAAATTCATCGCGGAAACAATTTTTATACATCTCCAACAAACAAACATCAATTAATCGCAAGGAGGAATTACAAATATTTTTTCTCATTGACTGTCATCTTATTAAAACTTTTTATCTTTTATAACAATTTACAAATGTGCGGAGGGTTGCATAACATTTTATTTATGCCTCAGGTGTTAACAACACTTAGTCCACAATACCAAAGTATACAAAATAAGTTAGTATGTTATAATACGTTATTTGGAAAATCATATTTTGGAGATTTTTAGATTGGACTCTTATATTGAAGCACAATATAGTTGGTTAGAATAAGATTTTTTACTGGTACATCTTTTAACAACTTCTAAAAGTCATCATTTAAAAACTAAATGAATATGTTAGCGAAATGTTTGACATATGATTTCATAAAAAAAACAGTTTTAGAATGTTGTATAATTGTTAAGTGTGAAATGTGAAGGCTGATTTTTTTCTAAGAGAAAGAAATACCCACTCAAACATGATTTAAGATCTAAGTGTTAAAAAGATTCATCTCATTTTCAAATATTTCCAAATACTCATTTGAAACATCAAACATAATAGACACGTTGAATTGATTGATATTAGTGCATAAGAAATTGTATGTGTCATTTTTATGATTGTGGCTATTAATTAAAAAATGCAGATATTAGACCACGTTGTAAATCTGCAATATAGTGGCGTGGGAAATGTTTGAGTATCAATGTAACAGAATAATGCCAATGCATTTGATGTATGCAATCAATAATATATTGTTAACCCTTTCATAGCTTAGCATAAATTTATATGTACATATATCACTCGGAGCTAAAAACATGACATTTTGTTAAAAAGCAACAATAAAATACTACTAAGTACATTAAATTTCGTGACAACGTGGGAAAATATTCACATACGTAAGGGTTTTGAAAAAATTTTCATTTTCGTGATATTAAATAATTCCAACATTCCATCTGTGTTATTGCACTTGTCATACGACGAAGACCTTCGTTTCTTTTCTTTAATTTGTATCTTAGTATAGTAATTACCATAATTATTGGATTAACTACAAATACAAGACGTTGGAAGGGATTTTAACTTTTACGATTTATCACTAGCATTAATATAACAGTTAAGATCATTAATTTATATAAACTAAATTGAAGGGCACCATCCGCCCTATTTAAAAAAGTTATTTATTTAGGTTGTTCTGCTCATAGAAAAATACGTATTGTTTTTCAATAATTGTACGAACATCTTTGCATATATACATTTATTTGACGCTTACTAATTTATTTTCAGTCAATTGATCTGTTAAAACGCTCACTAAAAATAGATCAATTTCAACGTAGTAAAGTAAAAAATAGAGAATCATGTGAAATATATATTAATTATCCCAAATACATCAATAATTAAACTAAACTCGTCGCATTCTTGCTAAAATAAATCGAAGAAAATGAATAAGCTAAAAATATTTAATCTACGACTTTGCAAGCAAAATTACTGCTGTCAGTCTCCATATACACCACCAATACGCATACAAGTATGCGCGTAGCCGCATAAGTATATGTGATACATAGGGCTGACGATTAATGATTTGTATCGGCAGTTCAAAGCTGAAATTCAAAATACTGAATATTGAGAGCTCTTTTCTAATATATATTTCTTTGTGCTCTACTTAATATTTTAATTATTTGTTGCCTATATTCTCTACCTAAAGATTTGAACTATTTTTTTAAGCATATGTCCACAAGTGTTCCTTCTAGTTTGGCAGGAAGTACGAGATAAAGTCTTGGACATGTAAACATGTCTAGCGCGTTCATCGGGTTAAGCGCAATATTTTCTTCTTTATTGTTTAGTGTGTGCCCCAGGCCTCATATTTTCTCTTAGAAACGCTGCATATACATAAGTTATATTAATCAAATATTATAAAGAAACAATGGCGTATATGTTTCACATTTGTTTTTTTTTGTATTCAATAATGCAAACTATTGAATACTTGGAAATAGTATGAAAGTATGTGTGTACTTTAAAAATTTGAATAGCTAATAAAAAGGCGTTGTGTATTACAGAATCATTTTTAAATATTTGACAGGTGCGAAGGTATTGTCAATAAAATTTCAATCAAGTATACAATCATTCAAAATATCAACTGACCCTTATATTATTCAGCCAGGAGTTCGGAAACTTTTTTTTGTGAAATGCATTTTTAACATTTTTTATTATTAATTTTTGTAAAGATAATATTGATGGTGTTTTTTCCGATTGATGTAACCCTCAAAAAATACGAAAATGAGTTAATGATTGGATTTCATTCAAAGACAACAGAGATCTCGGCGAAATAAAGTAAATTAGAAAAATAAATTTACTAATTTTTGGAAGGGAAACACCATTTTCCATTGGTTTTAGGTTTAAAAATTCTTACCCAGCCACTTGATGTAAGCCACACATGAGGATTTACAGGAGTGCATTTCAAACATTCATAAGGCAACTCAATTTATAATGTTTTCGATAAAAACACTTGTTCGTATCTCCTGAACAATTTCAATTTTGAGAGTTACCAAAACACCAAGGAAGCAAGGGAAAACGGAGTGTTGAAAGACCACAACCTCTCCAGATGATTGAGGTGTCATAAGACTTACGAGTGCAGAAGGTCTTAATGGATCTTGAAAACGAAGGTCACTTTACATAATACTATCGAAAATATTATTGAAGATACGTTTGTTTTATGCTCAGAAATTTTATGTTGCTATAAGTTATCGAACCTGTCTTTAGTTTTGTAATGATAATTTAAAAAATGTACTCGTAATATATTTTATTCACGTTGTCGACTTCTGATAAGCATTTTGTTATTATTTCAAAGAACACCATTCAAGTCTTGCAAAAAAACGTCTCAGGTGCCAATCTAAAGTTTGAATTTTTGCCGCTGTAGGTTCACTAACCTCGAAGTGTTCATGTTTTTGACCACAATTGTATCTATAAATTGATCGTTATTTGACTAAAGATGAGCTATAAACACTTATATTATTCAGAACGAAACAATAATCAATTTAATATTAATGTTTACCTTTGCTGGAATGAAATCATTAGGTTGCATTATTTTCAAAGCTTTTTACAGTGCTACTAGCACATATTTAGCTTCGCTGCTTGTCCCCTACTTTGATGCATAATAATTCCTTCAAATTATTAACTAATGGTTTTCTTAAAAGCTTCCTTCTTGAGAGTTTCAGGGAGATATATTGCCTAATACTAACGAATTCAAGCAGGTTTGAAAGCTTACAGATTACGAGAAAGTTTAAAAGAAAGGAAATGCTACGAACGTAATGATATATTGTGACCCACAATGCATATGTGCAATACATCTGACACAACATCCGTGAATTAGGTTCCTTCGATTAATATTGACTCAAATATGATAAATGCATAAATTTGCATGCGACAACTTATGAGTATTTTACATTGATTAACAATATTAGATTAAAACATTTGAACACGGCCGATTTCACTCAGATAGTGATAGCTATCAACATTTTTTAAAACTGTGTCCATTCTCCAATGGACTCCTGACGAAGTATCTCATCAGTTTTGTTCAACCGCTCAATATCTCTATTCATAGAAGGAAATGATATGTGGCTAGAAAAACACTAGTAGTTAACTATTCGCTCTCTCTACGGCGCGTCTTTAGAATAAGACAAGGAATGCAATCATCTTAATCACCCTTTGAACACTTCGAAGTTTATAAATCGATTAAAAATCAATTTTTGAAATCATCTGTTTGCGGACGTTATCCCGTGGAAACCGGAGTTCAATCGAATGAACATCCAAAATAAATGAATCAACGGTATTTATTTATAAAACGGTGGGAGCTATTTTATCGTTTATATCGTCTATAACCAAATTTTCCAAAATAGTAATATCATAATTTCATTTAAATCAAATAAATAGCTCACTTTTTGTGAATTGTTTTGATATAAGTAGAGTGATTCTTTGCCAATGGGTATCGCCACTGCATTAAATTTGATGTTAGGCTAAATTAGGAAGTAATTCGCATTTGATTTATTTCATACATTGCCGTTACATGATCGCTTACAATAAATTTAAACTTTATATTACATATACGGTAGCAATATTTTTTTTAAATGAACGTATAAAATCATTTTCTCATTTTTTATTTTTTTTTATTTTACTATTTCATGAAAATAGAGAGATGAAAGTGCGGCCAAGCGACTATCAGTCCTCTCCTTGCTCATCCTTCTATCCCCACTTTATGTGAAAAGAGAGATTGAACAACATTCTTATAGCCAGTTCTTGCTTAACACCGTCTGTTAAATTTCAGTGTGGTCATGATATAACAATTACAAATGATCTCGTGCATCCCTGCTTCAGGTCAAGCGTGAAGGCTTTAATTTATATTTCATTTACAAGTTGTTACATATTGAAAGGCGTTCAGTGAAAATAAACATATTTAAAATTTGGATTATTGAGATTTTGTACACTTCCATGTATTTTGTCACTAACGACCCGGGTTTCGCCTTTCGGCATCTTCAGGCATTCTTAGACAACAGTTTTTACACTGTTTATATTATTGAGTATCAATTATCAACACATTGCAATCAAGCGTCTTAATAGTTTAAACGTAAGCGGATGGTGGGTTACGTATTTTAAACAGAATGTCACTCACTTCATGTATGTTCCAAAATGACATGACCTTACAACGCTAAAACGCGCTATCGGTATCTCTTCTAAAACATTAGTAGCTCAATGGTTGCAACACTGTTTCCTTTCTTAACCATTCTTTGACTGCTACAATACCGATTCTCAAATGTGTAATTATAAAAAGAGGTTCTCACCGTTCGAATATCACGTCACGCGTATCAATCAATTTGAAATAATATAACGTTTCAATAGCTCGACGAAGTGAATCAATGGCCGTCCCTCTATGCGCAAATAATGAACGTAATTATACACCGGGTGTTGTAATAACCGTTCAAACAGCCTTTAACTGGACTTTGTGGATTTAATAATATAATCTTACGATCAATATGGCGTAACTCCTTTTCAATTAACGGAGTGATGTGTCTATTGATTCACTTTGTAATATTTAGGAAGATTTTTTTTTATAATATATTTACGCTCCTACGAGGAAACAATGTGAATGCTGTCATTTTACAGAATGCTGCCATTCTATAGAATTCTTTTTTTTTTAAATATTTATGAGGTTAAAGAGATCTAAGGAATTGGGAGGTGATTTTCCTTCTGATAGTGTATAAAACCAGGCAGTTACATTGAGTCCCGAAGCCGCGTTTTCACGCGATGTGCTTTAAATACAGTCCTAATTGTGGTATTTAGCAACATATATTATAAAAATTTACAATTACCATAGTAATAGCATGTACACAAATCATTATAAAACATTAATTCAATAGGTATTTTCGTTAAAAATAGTGACGTTATCATAACGCATTTGACGATGTTGCATTCATCGAGTCCAGTTCGAATTGGAACTGCATAACTTGCATAATCATTTTCGTTAGATGGACAGTCAGTCATAAAATATTAATGGCCGTTTTTTTTTAATAAAACACAATTTGTTCTCAGTTGATAGTGCGAGTAATGAGCGAAGCCGGTTAGGATCATTATAGAAATGTGGAAGTAGTATAAAACAAATTGTGTTTTATTTATTAAAATATAATGCCTTTTCACTAAAAATTGACAGTTAACATCTTAAAAGTGAATATCAGCCTTATAAATTTTAAAATTAAAAACAGTCGAATTGCCGGGATCCCGGATTCAACAATTATTGCAGTAGCTCTATTATACAATCGAACTTTGAAGAAAATAATTAAAAAAGTATTATATAACTAACAACTACGCTAATAAACAAAGAGAATATTATTAATATGCATATCGTAGTAATTTCTCTTCTTTTAAGATTAATAATTTGTTTCTGACCGCACAAAAACTTACCGCAAACAAAAAAATAGTACATATCAAATCGTTCGTTTTTATTAATATAAAAAAAACATGTGGAAGCTGCTGGGCGGAAATTGAAATAAAAAAACCATAAATAATTGATATCCACGTTGCGATATTTTAAAAATAAATGAATTATAGTACAATAGTATAATACACCCATATAGTTAATGACTGTTGAATTGTTTCTTATACCTAAAAGAGGTTACATAAGACAGCCGTAAAAATTTGTCTTTTTTTATTGTCATTTTATATTTTATGATGAATCGTGAATCTTGGTTTGTGAAAACGTAAGTCTTAAAACGTAATATCACTGATACTGCATAATATTTTCTTCAAATGGAAATACGAAATTGTAAACGTAAATATGACAATATATTGTAATATATTCTATCTTATTTCTACACTAGTACAAATGTAACATAATTTTCACTTTTAAAGTGTTAAATGTCAATTCTTGGTGGAAAGGTAGTATATTTTAAAAATAAAACACAAATTGCTTGTACTACTTCCACAGGACCGGTTTCGCTCATCACGAGCATTATCAACTGATTCTTTTTAAAATTTCCCAATCTGCTATAATGCTTAATGAATATTTTCGCATCGGCGTCATTGGCACAGTTGATAGCGTCGTTGGTTACGGTTACGGATGTCTCGGGTTCAATTCCCGGTGCGGACGGTTTTCATAAATTGATCTTTCAATCGATTTATGCATTTCTGTTCGTAGTCTGAGTGTTCCTGATGTTCACGGGGTGTAGCGAGAGCGATAAGCTAACCACTAGTCCTGTCCTAGTCCTATCCTTCTATCCCTACTCTCTTTGAAAAAATAGAAGTTGAACAAACTAGTAACAAGCAGTTCTCATAGAAAACTTCTGTTGATATACCTCCATTAGGAAGACATATGTTCCACGTTCGGAGCGGACATGGAAAAAATATTTTCACATTAGTTAAAGTCAATGAAAATTTTGCTCAGATAATGGACTTTTAATGTAGCTTTATTTTTTATTTTAGATTCGTATTTATTAATTTTTAAGAGGTTAACAGTTTAATTGTAGACTATTTAATTACGTTTATATGATCTGTAAATTCTTGTATTAGTTCATGAGCCAACTGTTTTACACACCTTGTAATTATTAACATTCAATTTTATATACATAAATAGCCCTGTTATGATTGTATTTTTATCAGTTGATAATGCTCGTGATCAGCGAAACCGGGTAAATCATTATACACATGTGGAAGTAGTTCAAACAAATTTTATTCAGTTTTATTTTTAAATAAGTAACATAATTTTGTGCAAGTTCCTTTGTCTTGACAATAATTGCTATCGATTCAATGCCATAATGTCCGGAAAAATTGGCCAACATGCAGTGAACAAATATTACAAGATATAATTTAAGTAATTTAAGTATAATTTAAGATAATCCAAATTTAAATATTACAAGAATTTGAAAAAAAAACATCGTGCACGAAATGTCAAAGAAATAATATATTAACAATACCTTCTTCTACTAATTAAAAATATATTTATACAATGTTATAAAGCACGCACAGTCGTTTTCAAAAATAATGTACATAATTATTATTTATTGTATTCTAATACAATTGCTTACTTAATACATCAGTTAGCTAAGTTATGTTCATTGTCTAGAAATAAATAGATTAAATACTTAGGAATAGTTAAAAGTATTCCCGTGTAATTTTGGTTTAGTTTTTTTTACCGCGATTGATTAGTTGACTGATTACATTATAGTAAAACCTCGATATAACGTAATAATGTGAGCGAGAGCGTATCCATTAAAGTCGAAAGTCTATTTCATATTAAAAATATGTTTCCGAATGCGTTTTTGCTATTGACATAATAAACGACATCATAAATTTGTAAACAAGGCTAATTACTGTATTATACCCTTACAAATGCTAACTGTGGGCGTTCAGTAAACAAATGGGCTTATAATTATTTAAATGAACTTTTGTTTAGATCATATTCACCTTCATAAAAAATAGTTTTCATTTATAACAGATACATTCTAGAAAAAAAAAATTCTTTCACTTAAAATAAAGCTATCCCACATAATAACACATATTTTCACATATATAAATTAACTTTCACCCAATATAAATACTCACACTTTGAAATCGATAGTTACCCGAAGATGTAATGAAATGTCACTTATTCTTCTACCCTATATTAGGCCGTCTATATTGCCTTTGCTACACGCATTAGAATACATAACACAGACCAAACCAGATCAACCCTAACATAACCTACTACACCTTAACTCACTTTGTTAAAAGAATCCGTGACTAAATGGAAACTATTAAAATTAAAGTTTGAGTGTACTAAGATAATACTATCTAATCCAAAGTGCAATTATTTATAACCCAAACAAAAGTGTTCAATTCTTATCAGGAGTTTTCTTAAATGTGGTTTTCAACATGAAGAGTTTATTTTCACTTGCATGTCTTTCGAGAGTGACACTAGGGCAGCCGCATGGACTTTCTGCCGGAAGGACGCGTGCGAAATATATTCTTCACTTTCTCGCAGACCATTACCTCCTGCACCATGGAAGAAATACCATATAAGGTTATATCCCGTGAAAACTTTTATTTAAAGAATGCATTTTTATCATTTATATGCATTCAATATAAAAAATTTAGTCTAAGAATTCTTGCATCATCAAAACAAACATGTTATATAGGAAGATGTTTAAGAAAGTGCTTGCAAATTAATGACCGAATGTATACCATAAAATACTGAAGCTGTCATTAAATATGAAAGGTGTTAAATCACAATAATTAATGCCTAGATAGTTGGATACTATAAATAATAATTAGTGAATTTCACAAGCTCATTATCTCAACTCGTAAGCATTGTGTAATAATATTATTATGAATTGTCGTTTTTTTTCAAATATATCATAAATTTAATAAATATTGATGGACCAAAATGATGCGATCGTAGTTTTACTTTCGGTTCCGTGGCTTAATAGTCAACGTCGTTGACTTCAGTTACAGATCTCACGACCTCGAATCCCAGTACAGTCAGTTAAATAATAAATTGATTGTTCAATCGATTTATGGATTTCTGTCTGTAGGCATGTCTGAAATTCCCTACCACTCGTCCGATCCCAAAAACGGGATTTAGCGAAAGCGGTTAGCCAACCACTAATCCTGTTCTAGCCTATCTTTCTACACCTTCTCCCTTCGATAGACAGAGGTTGAGCAACTGAGTAAAAATCAGATCTCGTAGAAAACCACTCTGTTGGGATGTCTCCATTAGGAGGACTTATCATTCACATTGGGAGCGGAAATAAAATGATTTAATATGAATCGGAGTCGACCAATATTTGAAGATTCTGACTCTGCTTAAAATAGTAGAATTCAGAACTTTGAATCCACAGTATTGATCAAAACTAGTACGAAACTATTCAATGTGCATTCAAATCAACAGAACTGATTTTTATTTAGTCGTACAACCTCCCTTATTCGGGAAATGTAATGTTAAAATGATGGGGCTTGGAAAGGAATAGTACTTAGCTAATCACTCTTGTTATATGCATTGGATATTTAAGATTTGGCGGGAGGAAATAAATATCACATACATTGATGCATTTCAACAGAAATTTATAAATCGATGTACGGAGTTGTTGGTTCGTGGAGTAGGGTCCGTGGACAGCTCAACTGAATAAGACGAACGCCCAAAAACATTAAACAATCGGCTACAATTCCTGCCTCTCAATACTAATTATGTTATAGGTTTGACGTTGAGGCTTGATTGTTTTTAAAGAGTAATAAAACGTAGCGTGTTTTTAATATCCTTCAACTTTGCGACTGCTTAGAAATAATTTATATCGTATTTAAATTTAATATGACAAAACGTATTTTTGATGCGTGATTATACTGTGCGTGTAGTTTTCATTTAAATATAAAAAAAACATGCAGGCGGAATATTTATGAAACAGTTCAAGGACCATTTGGAATAGCAACAGATAAGTGGTAATTTCCATATAAAGCATGCGACCAACCCTTTATCATAAAGGGTTGGCCGTTGTATACTTATTACTTTAGCACTCCTATTAATATATTATAATAGCTACGGTGTGGACATGACTAGCAGTTTTCAACGTAATAAAACTGTTTTCACTTTAATCTCCCTAACATAGTAATATTAATTAAACTACCACAATTATGTAAATGTACAATAAATTGTTATATATATTTCTGCTAATCAATGGAGCGGAAAGCTTTATTGTATTTTTTGAATTTATCGTTTGCTAATCTATATAATCATAATTAATTACAGATGAAGCTTATCAATATTCTTTTACGTTTAACTTAAATACATGACGCACGTCTATCTATATATATACACAAAAATGAATGTTTGTGTGTTTGTTTGTCCTATATGCGTACACCCTTGATGGTTTCTGAAGAATAAAAAATAAAATCTAAAAAAAAAGAATCAAATACGTACAAACAGGACATCTCGGAAAAATCTTCTGATTTATTTGTGTACGCACCAGACGGCAAAGAACAAAAAATATATTGTGTATAAAAAATTTCAAAAGCACTTTAATAAACAGAATTAAAAAAACAAACCCTTTCTTTCTTGGGTGGTATTGCAACGCATGCCGGGTACTCACTAGTCAAAAATAAATATTTCAACAATATGTTATCAATACGAAAATAACAAATGGAGACTTAATTATTATATCTGTCCTCTCCCATGTGGATCATACGGACTAGTGAAATTGAGGTATCTCAAAAGAAGTTTTTTTCTCCCAGAACTGCTTGTTACTCAGTTGCTTAATCTATAGGAATAAAATGATGGGGCTAGGACAAAATTAATAGTTGGCTAATCGCTCTCGCTACGCCCCGATTAGGATCGGATGGGTGGGAGGAAATTTTAGTCACCACAAACATCCATACCTACGAACAGAAATCGATTGAAAAATCAATTTATGAAACTGTTCGTACCGGGATTTGAACTCGAGACACCCGTCAACGAAGCCAATGACTTTGATCACAGCATCATGGAACCGACTTAAATAAAATAGTTTTCCTCAATTTTCAAATGTTACGAATACTTGAATAAATTTTCCATACAAACAGATTTTTTGATGGAAACGTATATGAATGCGTATGAAAAAACAATTTTACTTATTTTGTCTATGCTTTCAATTCAAATAATATTATTGCGATGGTGAACATGTTCTTATATGATGTTATCTCTTCTTACAGATGGCAGTAGCCGAGCAGCTCCTGGCTATGGAAGACCAGATCTCTCGATTGGAAAATGAGCTGCAACGGAGGGATGATATAATAAGGAGTTTGAGAAACTCGCGGGTAAATATATTTTTGTTTTTTAGTATTTCAAGAGACGGCAAAACTTTTTTAATGTAATGAATTTGGTATAATATTTGCGCAAACATGTCATTGCGTAACAATTAAAGATCGTGGTTTGAAATGAATAATTAGTTAATTATATCGCTAAAATTCTTAACAGTGCCGAGTTTGGACTAAAAAAATAAAAATAGATAGTAGTGTAGAGTCTTAGAAGAATGTATCTTATCCATTTAAAGAATATTCAATAACTTATGTGGAAAAAAGTTAAGTAAGTCAGACGTTGAATCTCTCCTTTTAGAGAGTGTAAGAATGTAACGAGATCGATAGAAAAGAATTACAAGCAGTACAAAATTTGAACCGTTTAATTAACCGAATAAATTTTGTCAGTAAGGACCCGAGTTTCACCTTATTTTTCATTTTCATGAATTTAAGTGAGTGGATGAACTTACAGTTTACTGACTTTTTGAGTTTACCCGTGATTCATCACAATTATCCTCAGTAAATATCTTAAATAAATATGACACATTAGTTTGCCTATCTCTCTCTTCGTTTTGTTTTCAAGATCAGATAGGGGGTGAGTTGCAGATAGTGAAAATATTACAATTATCCATGCATTTGGATACAAATTCATAGATTTATTTCGATCCGGACATTTTTAAATTGCTAAATGGTGTTGGTAAGACACATTTAGAAGTTTGTTAGAATAAATGAAATATATGTAATAATAACATATAACACAAATAGACTAAGAAGCATAATTTTTAATTTAATTTATATGTAGAAATATCAGTATTTTTATGATATATTATGTTGAAATCTCACTAACTAATGAATTTTCATTTTCTATGAATATTTTATATTGTGAAAGTTACAAAATGGTTTTAGGTATACCTAAATTTTCTGTCTAGCATATAAAGGAAACGTATTAATTTTACATGACTGCATTTAATGCATTGTCAAATGCATAATCAATTATAAAAATAACAAGATTTTAAACTCTCTGGCAGTGAAAGTAAAGATTATATACGATTAAATTTATTACTTTGTTAAAGCTTACTTAACTGACAAATTTTTTTTAATGTT
The DNA here is from genome assembly GCA_022494535.1 of Himalopsyche phryganea. Taxonomy (NCBI): domain Eukaryota; kingdom Metazoa; phylum Arthropoda; class Insecta; order Trichoptera; family Rhyacophilidae; genus Himalopsyche; species Himalopsyche phryganea. Next base: position 2,493,861 of record JAGVSL010000070.1, read on the forward strand.
ACGAAACACTATTTTAAAATTATATTGCTATCGGCTATATCAATCGATAATATGTTGCTGAAATTAATTTATGAATAGAAAACATCTTCTTTTAATTAAAGTCTCCAAACCAGCGGTCAACAAACTACGGCCCGCGGACCGGATCCGGGCCACCAAAGATTTTCATCTGGCCCTCAAAAAATTTTTGATTTTTATAAAATTTCATGATTAGGCTGTGAATTCATGACAATTAATTATTTCAGGTTGTAGACCCAAAGTGTAAGAAGTTAGGTGATTTATTGTTGGAGGTATCCGGATATTCGTTTACTAGAAAATTTCTCGAAAATATTCGCATTTATTGAAATTTTAAAAATGTAGTACAGGAAAAATAGAACAGTAGAAATGTTCGAATAATAGCCCCAATTGAAAAAATTCAGTTGTATTTCAAAGTTTGCAGAGTACACATCGCTTGATCACTTGAAGTAGATGAGTAGCGTTTTTTTATTTGAGACAATTTATATAAAACAGAATGTGCAAATTTTGTATTTAACTTTCGATCGCAGTTTTTTTAATTTTAGTGCCCCAATATAATGTCAAAGAAAAGGAAACTAGATGCTGAGTGTCGCGTATTCGTTATTTTTTTGTGCAAAACAATGACAAATACATCAAGTTCAATTTACATGAAGCGGTATCATTTTTTAAAGAATATAATTCAAAACGACACTACACTACAAAACATGGGACGAAGCATGACAAATTTGAAAAAAAATTGCCATAGAAAAAACTAATAAACATATAAACTGACATTATAATTGGATTCCGATAAGAATAAATGTGTCTTCCGGTTTCTCAAGTTTTAAAATAATTCAATCCGGCCCGTTTCTCAAAAAGTTTGGTGACTTCTGCTATAAACTAAACGTCGATAATTAATTATTAATGTGTTGTAAAATGTTGAAATTCAAGTTTTGTTGAACCGGAAATTGAACGTAATAAAACAGCCTGACATGTGCATATTATTATATTTATATGCATTGACTTAAATTGACGTGGAGGCTGTGCCGAGTGGATTCGATATATAAATCATATCGCAGTCTCGTAACCGAGTGAGTGCGCTCTAGGCTGTACGGTCATAGGTTCGTTCCACGAAAACATATTCGTTCATACTATACAAACCTGTAAACTGAATATAAAGAAAAAGAAGAATGCTTCCATCGCTTTACAGCCATATTGCCTGTTCCATATATCCTGAATACACATAATTTGTATATTTATCATATATGTCGTTTTACAGGAGAGTAATTTGGACAAAAATTCGCTGTTAAAAATAGATTTTGTCGTATTTTACTCGAATGACTCTTTGCCAATTCCAAATTTTAATATGTTTATATCATTCATCACTTTGTAAAAGCAACAAAAATTACAATTTTTATATTAACTAAATAAGTCCAATTAATGTCTGAATGAATAAACAATTGTTTTTTTATGGAATAACGTAATCTTTTTTAAACGTTTCAATTTTAAGTTTTCCTTAAAAATTTAACACATTTTTTTATGTACTACATTCACGTGTTTATAATCAGGAGCGGTTTCGCTCATTATACATATATGGAAGTATTACAAAACAAATTGTGTTTTATTTTTAAAATATAATGTCTTTCCGCCAAGAATTGATAGTTAACATCTTACAAGAGATAAATTTTTATTTAAGAGTTGGTAGTATAAAATTAAAATTGTAAATTAATTCATTGGTGGTTCAATTGTAAGTGGTTCAGTGGTCAACGACTTTGTCTTCGATTACGGATCTCACGGGCTCGAGTCCCACCCAGTACGGACAATTTCGTAAGCCGATTTTTCAATCGATTTATGGATTTCTGTTCGAAGGCACGGATGATTGTGATATCTAAAACTCACTACCACCCATCTACTCCTAAAAATGGAGTGTAACGAGAGCGATTGGTTAACCACTAATACTGTCCTAACCCTATCCTATTATCCCTACTCTCTTCGAAGAAGCGAGGTTGATTCACTGAGTAACAAGCAGTTTTCGTAGAAAAGAGTGGATATGGTGTAAAAAATAGATTAAGAACTACCGTTCGCACAATTCTTTATAAATAATGTTGCACACTATATTCATAGATGGCACTGTATTAGCACGATTATGACGTTTGGCGGAAAGTCAATGTCCGCGTAATTTGATATGTGGAAGGAAATCACTTCAAAGAAGATTACTTTCTGCCACTTGTGAACTATTCCGTTCGCCATTCAATGCGCTTAAGTTTCCTTAACAAGATATGGAACTTAACTCCTTCCGCGACATGTGAGCTCTTGTAATGAAAGGCACAGTGTGGCCAGACATTTTACATCTTATTGTTTAAAAGAAAATTTCTCTTTATAATGACAACACCGATTTATTCAGGTCGAGTGGTAACACTACAAAATGCTTCCGTTATGCTATCCGTGATTTGAAGCACCAATTTATATTTGTATGTAATATAATATATTATTACTTAAAATCATTCAACCGATTTTTAAGATTATTAAAAACATCCTGTTAATAAAACAGGTTTAATCCAAAAGCTCCTAAACACTGTGTTTTACGCATGAAAAAGGTCAACGTAAATTAAAATTTAACTTGAATTTTCTTTTCATTAGTTAATTATTTACACGCTAGGTGAAAACTAGGCATAAATAATTGTATTACTATATCTCATAATTTCACTGTGTCAAGAATGAACAGTTGACCCCGTGTTCCTCACAGGGTTTTTCGGTAAGACCCATTATATTATAATAATGAAAAAGTAGCAATGAAGGTTCTGCAAGAATTATCTAATGTTATATCTAATGTTGACAGCTATTTAGTAATTATTCTATCACTAAATATTATGTATTACTAATCTTTTACATTACTCACTTTTACGTGTTCAACTTTCAATTCTTGGTGAAAATGTATTATATTTTAAAAATAAAAAACAAATAGTTTGTACTATTTCCACATGTTTATATGATCAGGAATAGTATCGCTCATCCCGAGCATTATCAACTAATAAAAATAAAATTTATTAATTAAATCTGACTTTGTCAGCGAAAAATTTTCTCGTAAAACGAATAAAAACCGAAATAAATATCGGTATGGCTCACGAGCCAGCTATTTTTTTATACCTTTTAATTACTGACATTTTATTTTATTTTATATAAACAGCCCTGCTATTATTGTATCTTTATCAGCTGATAATGCTCGTGATGACCGAAACCGGTCCTGATCATTATAAACCTGTTGAAGTAGTACAAATGGTGTTTTATTAAAAATAAAACTTGCATTACTAAATGATAAACGTACACGCTACAAAGCGATTAATTTCCTACTGGTTTCGATGTTTTAATGATTTACGCACATTACATAACGACGCGCTCTCATTGCCATGTTAAAAAAAACTCCAATAACTAAAGAGAGGCATGAATATGAATCTGAAAGAGGGAAACTATGTATATTGAATTCATAAACAAGGAATTTCAGCGGAGTTTCCTTGAACTTACACTAAAAAAATCTGCACTGTAACGAAATGTATTTAGATAAACCAAATAAACCTTATACAACCATTTAAATAAAGCTTCGTTTGTTTAATAACATAAAATAATTCCTTCTTACGACAAGTGGGTGGGGAGATAGGATGGGTGAGAATATTTTAATTATTATTACTTTTTGACCACAGTATGCTTTCAGTCTCGGAAGATTTGCGACAATATGTCGCACTTGTTTCATGACAGTGAAAGTGGCACTATACTTCGTCGTAAATCATTATTTCATGAGTGATGCTTTAATGACATAGGTAAATAAACAATGAATGCAATCAATATCAGTTGCTACTGATTGAAATCACATAACGCTCGTGTCACGTAATATGATATGAAAAAAAATAGTATAAAGTTGTTGGCAAAGATAGTTCAAAGTCTTATTCCGAAATGCAAATGATATTACCTTCACAGCTCTTTTGATTATACATATATATATAAAAATGAATGTTTTTTTGTCCCGTATGCGCTTCTATACTATTCATTTGATTGCGACGAAAGGAGACATTTAAAGGAGAAGATGTTCTGTTGCCACACATCTCAATGATTCTGACAGAAATGCCAGTTGAATTCAAACGTCTGCAGTTTCATGACCATCAACAAAGCACACAGACAATCGTTACAAACGTGTGAACTACATTTGGAAAATCCATGTTCCCCACATGGACAGCTGTATGTGGCCTGCTCACGCGTCGGAAAACCTTCTGATATATTCGTGTGCGCACCAGATAAAAAATACTGTTTATCCAAAAGCACTTCAATAAACAGAATTAAAACACAAACACTTTCTTTCTTTGAGTGGCATTGTGAGGCATACCGGATACTCGCTAGTAAAGAATATAATTGGATAACTAGCAATTTCTGTAAAGCAACTTATGTGCAAATTCTCCGTTGTTTTGGCCAATTAATGTAGCCCTCAAAAACATTATTTGATGAGTTGAGTTATGAATCTTTGAAATGCACTGTAAATTCTCATGTTTGTAGATACGGGATTATACGTAGAGATTGTCGATATAATAGTGGCTTACATCATGTAGCCGGGTCAGAATTATGATACCTAAAACCAATGTTAAATGATGCTTCCCTTTCAAAAAGTGGTCAATTTATTTTTCTAATTTACAACATTTGGCTGAGATCTGCTCTATCGTCTTTAAAATGAGATCCAATCAGTTACTCGTTTTCTTATTTTTTGAGGGTTACATCAATTGGCCAAAGCACAATCGATATAAACTTTTTAATAGTCGAAAGTAGAGAGGGCATAAATTATTGCAACATTCAAAACAAACCGCTTGTGATTGAATTGAATAAGTAATTTTATTCGCTAGGTGTTCGCTCTAATTTGCAACGAAAGTGAATATACTATGAAACATAACGAAGACAGATTTATCAGAGCAAGGACGGCTGCTCCGAAAGAACGTGGGAGGTTTACTTGTTGTACATGCAAATAAATACTAAATAAAACTGAGACTGGTTTGCGCTAAGCTAAATACTTTTATATTTCTCACAAACCAGATTAATGATATACTACCCTAAAGTTTAAGAAAACAATGTAAGGAAATTGAATTTGTAATCATCTTTTGTTTTGATTAAAACGGAGATTTGCACTCTTAGTCTCGTTATATTTAAAACGTAATTAATCTTTTCCGTTTTCATGCTAAAAAAATTCCTTCGGATGTCATGCAGTCACGTTTTGTTACTGGGTGGATTTCGATAAATAAACGCTTTTATAAAGCAAAATGACAATTTCAAAAAGTGAAATATGGTTTTATGTAGTATTAAGTATTTATTTTACGTCATATTTTGTGTGTAAAACCTGAAATACATATTAAACTATGCGAAATTATCGAAAGACGCAAGAATCGAAATTCTTCATAGTAGAACAAACTAGAGACGTGTTTCGGTGCCGTTTGAAAAAAAAATTGTTGCATACGGTACGGTCATGCATCTCGGATTGTTACTGTACTTTAATTTTGTATTTTTCTATGGTAAAATTGATGAAATTACCAAATTATGATTAATTATACAAAGAAGACGTAAACTATAGTGTATTTTTAATTATATGTAAAACTATTTTATTTACAAACAGCAAATTTTTTTTGCATGACGTATTTCACAGATAATTTAAAGGTTTAAATGCCGAAGTAACTCATTGTTACAAAAACTTTTATTGGTACAGTCAAACTTATTTTGTCTGATAATAATAACGCATCGTCGCTTTTCAGAGGGTTAGCTTTTAAATGTATTCGAATATTTTTAGTCTTGCTAGAAGAGGTGTAAATTTATTTTAATGAATTATTTTATTGCGATAAAACTACGTAATGTTTGTTATTAAGCTCACTTAGCGCAATTTTCACCCAAAAGTTAATGTGTTGCGAGCTAGCAACCTTTAAAACCAATTGTTGAAAACTCTCATGAATAGAAATCCGAATTTAAAATTTATACAAATAACCATATTACACAATATTGATTCAAAGAATTGAATGAGTATGAAAACAAGTTGACACCATTATTATGTTGGTAGTTGCTAAGATGCTAGTCCAATTGAATTATTGCTGTGAATACATACTTGTTTCGTATTTAATTGCCAAATGATTTACTGCATAATGGTAGGTTGCGAGTAAAATCTATGCATTCGTAAAATAAAACCTCTTGGATTGCTTGTGTAATCAATATTTCAAATGGCATTCACAAGAAGTTATCTATTATTTAGCAATATAATTTATTAAGAGACCATCCCAAATAAATTCCACCACAATAGAATATAGTTACATTTATATGTGTTGCAACACAGATAAGAGGATTACCAATTGAAAAGAAATAAAAGAATACGCGGGTAATGGCTTACACCAAAAGATATTTGAAATCTAGATATTAGTTTTGTAACTTGGTGGTATAAGTCACTTTTATAAAAGAGCAGAAAACAAATGATAATGTATGTATATTTATGCGCCAATAGCCGATGAATTCAAATATGAAAATTTAAGTGGAATGTCACTTGGGATAAAACAATACATTCCTAACTCATGGAAATATATTTTGTCGTTGAATTGACGCTTCTCTGTGAAAGAAAATATGGCTGAATCTATTCTGAAGATGTACAATAAATAGATAGCCCAAACGACCAATGTCAAAGCGAGAAAAGAGTTTAAATTAAATTTAAAAGAAAATAGAGATTTAAACACCTAGAATGAAAGTCAGTTAGTATTTTCTCTCTAGTGCTTTTTTTTATTGATGATACCTAGTGGGCCTCAAAAATATCTGCTGTCCCATAACTCGCATTGGCTGTGATAGCCCCTAGGTTTTGGATTTCTGTCTAATACTAATACACAGCTCTCTGCATGAGGGGCCTGAAAATCTTGCTACAGTTTTCAACATCATATTTGTGTGAGCTCGGTATCTCAACCATAACTAATATAAAAACTAAAAAACGAGAAACACTTACGAATTTAGACGAAGAATTGAGGTAAGCTATATCAAATAACCTAACATTTCTGAAAGTTGCAAAATCCGACAAGCTCAGGTTTCACATTAATTGATTTTCACATTAAGTAATCTCCATTTTATTAGGGTTAATTTTAGTTTTTCCATATATATGCTACGCATATTTATATCTTTTCTTTAATTATTTTCTTGTTGTATTACTGTTGTATAATCTGTTAAATCTATAATAAAGTTTATGTTTGCATATTTTTCCTTGTTTTTTACCCGTTTGATTTTATAACACCGCCATTTTATCTTATGTCAAAAAATGCACCGTGACTTCGAAAAGGCAAAGAACCACTGCCCTAGGTCATCTAGGTGTGCATATCTTAAGTATTAACCTTATAATAAAAAAATAGATTGAAATTGACACGATTTCATTTGCCTCAAGGGTGTAAAATATTTCATGTAAATAGCACTTTTGAATCATTCATCTACTACTCTTATAAGAGACGTAGTTTCCCATAATATGTTATTATTATATGTATACGTAGAACATACAAATTATCTAGTTATAATAACTGCCGCCAGAGGGCCACTGCCAACAACAGTTTAAACATACACCGAAACATTATAATAATTTTGAAACTATTGAAATGCTTTTCCATGCAGCTCACTTAATAATATTATGCTGTCAAACCGATATTCAAGTGCAGCCAATTGTTTGAAATATTGTGAAGCTCGCTACCTGTCAAATTGACAGTTAAGTTTGTACAAAGACAAACACGCCATTTCAATCTATGGGCTTCTCTTCTTAGTATGAAATATATGGCTGTAATTATTTATTTATTGTAAGTTGGCTGCAATTATAAGAAACCGGTCGCATAATTTAAAAATATACTATGTTAGTAACTACTATTAAACTACGATAACATATTTTCTGCAATTGATTTTACATCGAAAGAAATCGCCAAAAAATCTAAACTGTTGAAACAAGTGTCCACAATTTATTTGAATACTGGCATACTTTATTAATTAATTATAAAAATATGTATTCAAAATATAATCATTTATTTTGTCTATCCATCGCCATATTATCGTTCCGTCGATCTTTATTACTATTATCATTTTTTTTTTCAATAATTGACCCGGTATTAGATAATAATAAATTGAAAACTCTTAATTTTGAGTGGCCATGACACAATAATTCTATTATTATTGTATTAATAAATGATAAATCATTGACAGCGTGTATACTATGTACAGTCGGCTATAATTATATCGCATAACGCTAAACATAGCGCGCCCGTTAGTAGCTGTACAATTTTATGTTGACATTAAAATAATATAGTAGAGATCATGGTGTAACAACTATTCGATGAAATCATTATATCAAAGGTGTTTTGGGCAATTGATGTAACCCTCAAAAAATACGAAATTGAGTTAATGATTGGATCTCATTTTAAAGACGACCGAGCTGGTCTCGGCCAAATGATGAATATTTTTTGAATTTCTCGCTTCTTCTTCTAATTGATTGGTTGCAATGGACTTCAATCATGTCATGACCAGTTATCTCTGAAATGTTTTTTTATGATTTAATGCCTTCTCTCAGTATACTTTTGATATGCTATGCAATATTTTAAGTCAGTATTTGAGTCAAAAAAATATTATTTAAAAAAGGAGTAGGCTGATTTTTACGATTCTAATTTTGCCCAAAATAATGTAAATCCATGACATTGACTAATATTGATAATCACAACCATATTAATAATTAATAATAATCATAGCCCTCCGACTTTTTTAAATTTTATTCAACGATGTACCGATTCTATGTATGGCCGAAACGTCGATATGATTGTAGCTGACTGTGCGTCCTCTTTCAACTGCGTCGATACATTATAAAGTCGTGATAAAATAAAACTTGAAATCAGATGAATACCGAAAGCATTGGCGTTATGCAACAATGATTAATGAACTGGATTTGAGCACAATGGGTGTTACATTATTAAGCACACTGCATTAATACTTTCAATATATCACCTGTGGATAAAAATGCCTTGTAACAAAACCTTTCAACGAACCATCATTCAAATGACGTTTAAAAATCGTTGCTCAAACATTCGCGTCTTAATCCAATTCATCTAAAGATGGAAATGAATGAATTTTTAAAGCGAATCATTCAAATAAATTAGATAAATCCCGAGTGAAATCATTTCATTAGCATTGTGAATATCCAAATAGTTTTCTTTATAAATAAATTCATTGGCCTTTTGAATCAAAACTAACATCTTACTGAAATATAAATAATAGTGTAACTCAAATAACACGACAGATATGACAGTACATAAAAGTGTTCGTTAACAGTACAAAAGATACATTATTAAAAAAGCCAGCAAGCGAACTGCTTGAAATCTCTCATCCATACATTTAAAGATTAGCACATCAACAATAGGTTTGCACTGGATCTCAAATACAGCTTAGTAAATACAATAATCATAAAAATGTCGGTTTTGCAGTGTTATGGACCAGCTTTGCTCGCAATATAATTCTAATGCTACCTTAGAATATAGGCACACAGGGCAGCGGCTATGAGCTTCGCCACCTGTGTGCAACATAGGTTAGGCGCCCCAATAAGTTTATATTCATTAAACTCATAATGTATTCTTCGATCTATAATTAATGATAGAAATGTTTCGTTTGATAACCATGCAAATTGAAAACTTGTAACTCGTCACCAATACAATAATATGTTGAGAAAGGGGAGATACAATAGACTCCCGATAACACGGTGTAAGTGGGCTATCAGGGCTGCTATACTCATACAAAATCAGAGGATATGCATGTGGTGCAGGAGTATTTTAACGTATAATCAAGGAGTAGTCGCAAATTTTAATGAAAAACGAGTTGTCGGCAATCGTGTTATTGGGAGGACTACTGTATATATTTCTTATTTTTATGAAAATCGCTAACATGACTAATCTTTCAATACATTCTTCTAATACGAGATGTATATACCATGCCAACGTACAAATCGTTGTTGTTTTGGAAGAAGACACTAACTGAAAAATATTAGTTTTAAGTAATTGGACTTTGAAGTGCTATATCTTTTTCATTTAGTTTTTTTGTACAGAACTGTTTTTAAGTAAACGTATAATTTATAAAAATAACTGTGTTCTTCCGTACAACAAAGTTCGAAATAAGGAGTTTTTGATATAACTAACTCAATATGTAATTTCCTCGATTTAGTGTTTTCTTCCAGAACAATGACAAAATACGCAACTCATAAGGTAGGATCTGGCCTGAATATAACATGCACATACAGATAACTTAATGCGGTTATCCAACATAAAAACATTCTTATATTTATGAACGGTTTCACATCATTTTTAAAAAGACTTAAATACAGAATGCATTAAGGAGTTGTACACTGTACGGCTTCCTATGCCGCGTTATTAAAAATTCTAAGTATTTGATCCGACTTATTATTCTGAACGATGTATTATAATCTGACATGTCGGTTGGGGTATTGTTTCCATGTGAATTATTTGCATATTGAGTACTCGTTTCTTGAACATACAATGCGAAATTAACATCTACAAGTCTAAGGCTTCAATGGAACGATTCATTATTCTTGCCATGCACAATAAAATATTAAGAAGGTAATAAAACATAAGTGAAGAATTATTTATAATTCATTGAATTTAAACTCTAAAATGAGATGGTTTGTACGATCTGTTTTATAAAAAAAATCCTTATATGCGTCAAACTACATAAACAACTTAAAAATAGTTAGCATTGCTATGACGAAATCAGTTGAAATAAATTGTAAATATTCCAGTAAACAGAAATTTGAAATAAAGCGCCTGTGTGGACCACCACATTTTACAAGCTGTACTTTTGTGGAACTGTAGAAGAGCAGTGTTAGAATATAATGGCTAACTTAACTCAAAACATCACGTTTTTAACTTATCGTCCAATGCAACTGGGCCATCTAAATGTAGATAGTAAATAAATGGCTGCGTTTTACCAACTTACTGAACACTTTTGCCTTTTGCAGTTTCAACTACGACATTATTATATTATTCAATATTCATTACGACGTAAATTTATTTATACAAAGCGAGAGAGTATTGACCGAATGAAGTATTTCATAAACAGGATTGTGAATTCATTTAAAATCCTAACGACTTCAATTCCGATTTAATTAACTATTCATTGTTATTATTGAAGAAAATCCGACAAACTTTTTTCTTGTGCATAATCTCTTGTTGCTACATCAACATAATATAGTCTTGCAGTGGGAGGTCTGATCCTCTTATATTAAATTAACATACCATTATTAATTCTGAGGCAAGATTAAGTTTATTGAAAAATACAGTAAAACTCGAAGGTACTATACTGTTTCCCTTTGACCACATCTTATCATGACAACATTTTTATAGCTCAACTTTCTTTAAAGGTGACAGAACCGCATTAAGAAACAATCGAGTGGCTATAAATTATTATTACTTCGTTAATGACACTGTTGGCTGTTGTAGTCGAGTAGACTTAAGTCTTATACGATTCCGCGGTCAAGGGTTATAATTATTTAAAGGAAACTTTCATACATTGAAATTTGGCTATTGTAAGCGTTATAAATGATTTTTATTATATTAAATTATTTTATTTTATATACTTATATATTGGCTTACCGTACGTCCTGGTTTCAGACATTGGTCCCGGCACCTTTGGAGCGTGTTTTATTCATAATGAAACATATTTGGTCGGATGACAACGCATACTGGAGTCTACTCTACTGTAAACTAAACTTTGACATAACATGCAACGAATTCTATGGAAAATTAAAAAAAAAAATTCACTCCATCAAGAAGTACGACTGGTTCAATAAATAAAATAATTTAAACTTCTGCTGTATCTTAGAGATTTATGGGTACTGTTAATAAACAATTTTTGGTAGTTTTTGATTTGTTTTTCCCTTGCTCCCGCTCCTGTCCCGGTTTAGAGAATCATAATTACGGTAAACCTACTTAAACACATCACAAAAATTACAAATTATAATTTAAGACATCGACTGAGGGTGCTTGATGGAACTTCAATATCAAATTTGAGTAAAATTGTATTTTATACATGGAAGTGTACAAAACCTCAATAACTCAAATTTGCAAATTATAAGTTTATTTGTTTTGCAGTGGAAAAACAAAAGCGTAGTAAGAGTAGCGTTGAACATTGTTAAAGCTCTTTCCACTAATATCCCCATTAGCAGACTGGTTTTACACAAAATAACATATTAGGTATCTTTGCTTGAGTAAAAATATAAGAACGACTAAATAGAGTTTAAATAAAGTATTCAAGTATAGATTCTCAGTACCTTCCTACTTCAAAAATAATAAAACGAGTTTTAGAAAAAAATCAATAGCAATGTAAAAATAGTAAAAAAATTAGTTCCACAAGATAATGTAATAAATATATTTTTTTTAAATCCATGTCCGCTCCCAAAGTGTAGTATATGGTCTCCTAATAGAGGTATCTCAACAGAATTTTGGTGTGAGAATTGTTTGTTACTTAGTTGTTCAGCCTCTCTTTTTTCGAAGAGAGTAGGGATAGAAGGATAGGGCTAGGACAGGACTAGTGGTTAGCTAATTGCTCTCGCTACGCCCCGTGAGGGTGGATGGGTGGATGGGTGGGAGGGAGTTTTTAGTCATCACAACGACTCAGACTACGAACAGAAATCCATAAATCGATTGAAAGATCAATTTATGAAAACCGTCCGCACCGGGAATTGAGCCCGTGACATCCCTAACCGTAGCCAACGACGCTACCAACCGCGCCACGGACGCCGACATTTATTAAATATAGTTGATATCTATTTCGGCATCAATACATCTTCAAAACGAACGATGACGAAATAGATAACAAACATAAATTATTACATATTTCTTGTAAAACTGAATATTTTACTTGCAATTTTTAACCATATTATAATGTAGTTCTTACGAGTAATTACCTACCAACAGTACCAACTCAAACAATTAATCATTAATGAATAGTCATTAACATATGTAGTACATTTGATACCTGTAAAATGTGAAAATTTACAGTAATCCTGTCAAGACAACATGGCGCGCTACTTTTTTTTTGCTTCGTGACAAAAATAAGTGTTTCTGCAACTATTTTTTTCAAAATATCCGTTAGTACATATTGTAAGTTTTGAAAAAAAAATGATTCAATATTTCACGCTTAGTTCGACCCTGACTTTATTCCAAATAATAAATAAACGCTTATACCGACGCGTTTCATCGACTGCGCACTCAATTTAATAAAAAGTTTTCTTTTTCATAACACTCCGATTCGGCTGTCAAAGATGCATTCTTTTTTATTTCAGTGTTGTAAGAACGATGCCGCGGCGTAATAATTCGTCAAGAAGCTTTTCGGTGAAAACGAAATTGGATATCCATAAACAACTTTCTTATGAAACCGCTATTAATGATAAATATCAGATTACGAAAACAAGTTTTAGCTTTTAATAAAGATTCAAGATGATTATTTTTACTATAAATTCGCTGATCTATCATTCTACTTTTGTTCAATTGCCGATGAGGGCACCACCATCACTTATAGCCTATAATTTTATACAATTATTGATATTTCAACAGAAAACTATAATTATGTCTCCACATTGCAAATGTTTACTAGGCTAGGTTTATATTGTCATTTTTGTTGGTTAAGTAGTGATGAAAGACCGGAATAAACTTGCATGGGAAAATTGGGAAAAAAGGGAAAAAAAACAATTCTAGTATTTAAGACATCGACTGAGGTGCTTGATGGAATTTCAATATCAAATTTGGATTATTGAGATTTTGTACACTTCCATGTATTTTGTCACTAACGACCCGGGTTTCGCCTTTCGGCATCTTCAGGCATTCTAGCGCACGAATGGACTCGAACTGACAGACAGTAAACTGTCTAACGTTTATATAGAAGATACAAATACGACAAATATTATTTACTAGATAAAATATTATACGTCTATAATCCACACTGATACCTGAGTTAACATTTCGAGAATCGCCTTAATCCTTATTTTGTAAACAACACATTAACAGAGTGGCGAATTGCCGCTTTCCAACTTCTTTTAGAATTACCAGTGATTTTACAATTATAATAGTATTGTGGGTTTCGACGGGATGCAATTCGACGAAAGGATAAATATATGCAATCATTCCACATTTAGTGACATCTGTTAGGTGTTTCAACGTATAGGATACAGCAACGGAGAATTTGGGAGGTTGAGCTGTTCGTTCAGAATTGGCAAGGAATTTAACTGGGCTCTATTGATTTCCAAAGTTTCTTGATAAAATAATTTATGATCCCCCATGTTTTGATGCAACAACTTGACCCCATCATCCGCATTAAACGGGTAATTCGCCACTCTGTTAATGTATTGTTTACAAAATAAGGATTAAGGCGATTCTCGAAATGTTAACTCAGGTATCAGTGTGGATCATAGACATATAATATTTTATCTCGTAAATAATATTTGTCGTATTTGTATCTTCTATATAAACGTTGGACACTGTTTACTGTCTGTCAGTTCGAATCCATTCGTGCGCTCGAATGCCTGAAGATGCCGAAAGGCGAAACCCGGGTCGTTAGTGACAAAATACATGGAAGTGTACAAAATCTCAATAATCCAAATTCTAGTATTAATGATAATTGTATATCATTTTTATCATTCGGTAACGTTTATTTTAAAAGCTTGGCATTTTTTACTTATGCACACATTGTATCCTCAAATTAAGGTTTTAGTGAGTGATTCGTTTGGTGATTTTGATGAAAGTTTAATTCTCTAAGTATGAAACTTCACTCAATATTGAATCACGTATGACATCTATGCATACTTAACCAACACAAGATATTTACAGAAAAACTCATGTTTTTATGTATGAAGTTAAACTCAGTGTTAATCACATATGTATACGTGCAACTGGACTCAATATGTTGAAAAAAACAATGAAAAATATCATATTTAAATATATTCCCAATTTTCCAGGTTTTCCCCCGCCATTTCGACATTCCCGAGTTTTTTGCAACACTGGTTATGTTATAGTATTTTTGAGACGATGCCCAAAGTTGATTCTACCATTAAATTTACTGACTATGAGTTCATGTCACATTAATTTTATCTGCTATGAAGAGTGCTGATAGAATAATATATGTACTTTAAGTGTGCCTAAGTAAAATTCAATCAATGGCAGAAATAATAACACATAACTATACAGTATATATAGATAGTATAGGTACATTCAATAGAATCAATGGAAAATTAATAATTTCTAATATCAACAACTCGCTTAATATTACGTTAGTATGTTATAGCTGATTAATGAAATCATTGCTGTCATAGTATGTATTAAGTATTCTAACTTATTGACAATAAACCAAGTCTGCAACAACATAAAACCTGTCTTGTAAAATACATACGAAACAAAAGCTTCCGAAATTTCAAATACAATATTGTAATCATCAATACGCACCATTAACATAGTATACACTCCATCCAAATAAAGTGATCTTGATCACTAGAAAATTGACAAACATTAAATAATATCTTAGAAGTGTATCTAAACAGGTTTGATTCGTTAGTTTCACTTTTAAACATTTTGGAAATCAAATAATGTTTCATATTATTTTGATAAGTGAAAGGATTACGTCCAACTTGATTGCATAGTGAAGGGGTTCGAGTTCCAGAATTGAGATTTCAGCCAACGATTTGTCAATCGATCTATGGAGATCTATGGTGTATTCGTTCCTTCCCAAGCACCCCAACCTGTAAACCTGCGGCATAGAGAACAATCAGTTTACGACATGCCCTTTTTTAACCCCATCCTTCTTTCCTTATCATATTTAATTCTACGATGCGTGACTTATTCTAGTTTTCTAATAAAAATATATTTTCAATAGGATACCTTAAATTTGGAGATTCATTATAAGGTCATTATCACATGAATATTAGTAAAACGTTATTTTTGCTTTGAAGTCAAATTTATGAAATAATGTTTTCCTTTATTTTCTCCCAAAATAATGCCAGCACATGCGCTTACGCCAAACGTTTTGATTGATTTGTTTCAAGTGTGTTAAAATAAACTACATAATTCGCGAAAAAAATGTTTTTAGTCATTTAGTTCTTGTAATGAAAAGTTATGTGAACACTTACTTTCTCCCTATATCACAATATTGGCTTTGTTTAGTATCAACATGATAAAAATATTTTTAACTTTTTGGGATAGATCTGCCACCAACCTTTGCTGTCAACGGCTAATGTAAAATTATTGTCGCCTGTATCAGTGTGTGAGGTAGTCCGGATTCTATAACGTCCGATCGCGTTCTGTCTATCATCCGTCTCGGTTTACGGTATGACGCGTTCTGTTGATGTCTCTGCTTTCTCCAGTGTTGGCAGCTCATCTGTATTGTCAATGTTCTTTCCCCACACATATATAGAACAAATACATAAATAATTATGTTTGGCGTAAAGCTATTGAACCTTACTAACCAGGCACTGTTAGTGTCCGGACACTAATAAATCTGAGGACAGAACCACAGTTTGCCGTTTTGATGAAAATTTTATTTGTTGCAAATTTGCATCTCTGTGTACTGTAGGGCTAAAGACCATTTGTTAATCAACTGATTTTCAGCCACTTCTTGATAGACACCTTCTACTGAACTGATCCATTAGGAGTCCATATACTTTGCACTTAGAATGTATATGATGAAAAAAACCATTATTTATTTTTTAAAACAACTTTCACTAATTTTGTATTTTTTTTTCTTATTTGCAGCCAAAAAGACAACCAATATCCCGCCGATCAAGTCGAGAAAATTTGTTGAAGGTAAATTTGGTTTTTTATAAATTCCTATTAACTGTAATAAGGGTCTTTTCAATTAAATATTGTAAACATAACTGTTCCGATGTACAGGCAACCCTCGTTCATCACAACCCAGGCGAGTGTGGTTTCGTTACATTACGATGGATTTTTAATAAAAAAATCCCTGCATTTTCTTGTACTTTTGAGTAATGTAATTAAATTACAATCTCCAATGTGACAAAAACATAAAAGTATTATAAACATACATCCTAATAAATATTTAAAGTTGAAAAGGCCTTTTCTCTATACAATAAATCCATGGAGTTGTTAGAAGAAAACGAGAAAGTTTACGAGTGAGTGAGTACAGCAGTTCTCCGCAACCTTTCTCTTCCACGGCACACCAAACTTTTCCGTAGATGACCGCGGCACACCATAAAAACTAAACATACCTCGAAACGCGAAATGCAAAATTCACATTTTTGCAACCCGAAATAAAATGAATATGATTTTTCAGTTCTTTGCAGTTAACGCAAGTTACGTTAATTTTATTTTATGTATGATGTTTATTTTGTTATTAAATTGCGAATCGCAATCATGTCCACAACGTTTCCCTCAATATCAACGGAGGGGGGGGTTTATACCTGTAATTATATTCATTAAAAATAATATTATATTGTTTTTAAAATTTTCATCAATGTTTGTTAGGTACTTCATGTAAATACACCAATGAATGAGTACAATTTCTTTCGTACTTATTTTCAGGACACAATTTCTGATGTTGACTCTGCTGTATCATCTGCTCCGAATTCTCTCTCGCCCCAACCTTCACCTGACTTATGGGTTAGTATATTATATTGTTTGCTATCCATTATTCAATCAAACACAAGTAACCAATATTAAGTTGCTTAAATTACAGCTTAAGAAAGACATGATTGTTTACATCAGAAAGAAACAAAAATCGACATGCTGTGCCATAAACTCTCTGATACACAAGTCATAAATTTAAAACATATATTTATTTCAGTTACAGTTTCATTAATTAACAAGTGATTGGAAAATTTTAAATTTATTACATTAAAATTTGCTTTTATATAACTGCAATTAAAGGCGAAATGATGCATGAAAGAGTTTTATTTCCTAAAATTAAATTTAATATTCAAAATTATTATATTCAATGTGAACTTTTTATTCCATGTGAGCATTTAAGCATCTCAAAAACGTTGCCATTATTATTGTGACTTGATATTTTAAAGCTTAATAATTTGATAGTTGTTGTAAATCATACGATTTTTTATTTCAGTTTCATTCACAAGAAGCATCGAGAAAAGAAGTGGATGAAAGCCTTTTAGAGGTCCAAAGGAGACAAATACAAGAACTAGAGAAGGCTCTAAATTTAGTAAGTGCACTTTTTATGAATAGTTTTGATTTTTAGGTGCACTTAACTGTGATAAGCTCTAAACAAACAGGATAATATTCTTCCTTCAACCAAATGATGTATGGAAAAATGTGAATTCCTCAATTAGTTGAGGCCTGCTTATTTGACAGCCTCAGCAATACTTTCAATCGACAAAACCAGAATCTTCTAATGGATTGTTATAGAGTACAACGTTGTTTACCAGAAGATTGATAATGCAAAACCGTCTCTTTGAGGGGTTCTATTCAATCATTGGTTTAACTGAGCATTGACAATTTTGACAATCGTGATTAAACAAACCCTAGAACAGTATTCCGTTAAATGTATTTCATATTTCTGGTTACAATATAAAACTAAATGAATGAAAATCAATCAATGGGTAGATGATATGGGTGTCAGGAGTAACGAAATTGTTTATTTCAGTCGTCGGTTGGTCAGCGAACTGCTCAACTCCGAGCGACTCAATTAGAAGAGCAGCTTCAAGACCTTCGAGAGCAAGCTGACCTCCTGGAATTCCGGTGTTTGGAGCTCGAAGACACGAGTGAAAAGGTAAACATCGCGATGAAGTGTCTTATAGTGACTGAGTTGTGAAGATTTTTTTTCATTCATTTAAATTATTCTTATAGTAAACTCTAATAAAGACGGATTTGAGCAAAAAGTGGTTAGTATAACATTCATTCACGTATGTTACTCATAACCATGTTTAGTTTAGTAAATTTAATATTTTTTTAGTCATTTTTTTATTAGCTTTCTTAATTTAATAAAGACATTAATGAAATATTAATAATATATTGAAATATGCATATTTATGATTAAAAATAGATGTAATGAAAAAAATATAAAATCGAATTCAAAAGTTATTATCAGTGAATAATCATTCTACTAATGCATGTTTAATTAGTGGATAGTGATTAACAACTATTGTTTTGATAATAATTATTTATAGTAGGAAATTTTTCTATGTGTAGGATCTTACTAATTGATTTGAAAATTATAAAGACTTGTAATAATTAATTTCATACATTACCATAGGTTTTGTGGGACCATTGTATTATTAAAATTATTCATGTTTAATAAAAGCCGTTCTGCGGCAATGAATTGGAATTTTGCATGGTGTAAATGATTGTACAACCCTTTTTGCTGTGAAATAATAAAAATCTCTAAAACCATTTCGTCAAAAATCTTTTACATCTAAAATTAAACACTTTGTAAGAACACAATTCTTTCTGAAAAGGTAGTTTATTTTTGCAAAAATTCAATCAGTGTTTACCGTGTTTGATTACTTTGGAAACATTTCTATAAGATTAGGATTATTTTTGATAAACTTAATTTTCATTAACATTTTAAGTCAATAGACTGAAAAAAAACAGTGAACAGGCATATTAAGCCTACACATGTATTGAGATAACACAATACGTTATATATAGTTGAAAATATGGTGTATTCTATACCGTAATGTATTCAATCAATTTAACATTATTTACCTCAGAATACTGTGTTTTCCTTTTTTTTAATTAAAGTTCTCTGAATGGACATTCCATACATTTAATTTTGACAATTTTTCAGTTTCAATTACTCAACAATAAAAACATATTAACTGATGTCAAAGAAAATAGATTTTTCTGTTATTTAAACAATAAAGCGATTTTTCAGACTGGTTTTTGAGATGATATTATATTGTGTGCACACGCTTTCATAAAAATATTTGCTCCTTTTGCACACCATTTTGCTTGTTTTCCTTTCAATAATTTTGAAAAATATATTTAGACATGAATTGGGGTGGAGGAAGAAAAGAACATAAGGCTTTCAGGATACTGGGATGTGGGTAAATAGAAGAGTTATCGAATTATTGAAAGGAATTTGCTAGTGCATGGTTTTATTCATATTTTTGTTCAAATTTATGGTAAGTGAATGTTACATTTCATTTTAAATCTATTTAATGCATGCACAGCTTAAATTGTAAATCTGTCATCAACTTATTTTGTAAAATAAATCATACTACAAAATGTCTAGGTTCAAGTCCTGTCAAAATCCGTTTTCTCCATAGAACTCCATCATTGTGGTGAATGGCATGTGGTAAAAGTCTGCTTTTCACAATCATGTTCATTTTTGTTGTGTCAGATTTTTCCAATAAAAGTAAGAGTTTGTTGTCTATGATGTTGTTATGTACTAAAGTGACTACCTACTTTGGATGACTTACAAAAGAAACTTCTCTACTTGATTCAAAACTATAAAACACTTTAAAAATATTATATTTATGGAACATGCACTCTATTGGTCTGCACCTTATTGAAATTAAGAATATTGCATGCAGCTACTTAAAGCAGGAGAACGCATGGTATAGTAAACAAGGTTAATGGTTTCATTTCAATACAGCTGCTTTGCAATTTTTACAAAAAAAATTGCAATATTATTTATATCCTATTTTTACTTGAAAACCCTGTCTCTATCAAGTTTTAAGAATACGTATTGTTACAAGCTAAAGACATATTTTCTGAATCAGGAACCGTTCAGAAGTAGATTTTGAGTAAATTATAATATTTTGTGGTCTTACAATGGATTTTTTTGTGTCACCGCTACAAAGTAATATAACTGAGTAAGCACTGTCACCTGCATAATTGCCCAGGCTTAAACGGGTCAAATAAAACCACAGCCTCTAAGGTTAGTTAATGTTCTCTAATAATTTGATATATTGTGTAAACTCACATGCCATTAGCCAGTAGTAGCGTCAAGAATTGGTCAGCCAAATGAGTGTAACTCTGTTTAATTTAACTGACTGGGTTTCTGTTTTACTGGAAAATGGATTAATCAATCAATCAATAATAGATTGATGAAATTGATATGCTTAAATTGGTGAATTATCTACAATACAAACTGACAAATTCTCTGTCAAAAAAATATAAGAATATACGTAGAAAATGCACACTTCATAAACTTTCATGCTTTTCTGTTATAAGTCCACATTATACTATAGTCCATGTTAACGACCAATCCCGGAAATTTGCGCCAACCTCTAACGACCATTCCCGCACTTCTGCGTGTTTTGCTACGGGTCAACATTATGACATCTGTTGAGATGCACATGGTACAATTTTGAATGGAACTTCTGTGCTATATTTAAAAAAAAATTCAAAGCATACACGAATATTACAAAAAATAATGCCTCTCAATTTGCGTGGTATCAGGTGTACGGATCGATATTCCTAGCGTGGTCGTTAAGCTGTTAAACGTAAAAGTATGTCATATGTACATAAAATAAATATGTATTATGATTCGTTTTTTTCCACTTTTACTCAAAAGATGCAGCATATCTATTAATTTGGCCGCCTGACATATTTGTTTGAACATATCCTTTCCCTGGTGTCAGTATTGCCTCTGGTATGGTGTCAGTATCACTTGGTTTATCAGAATATATATGGTATCATAAAATATATCTTCATTTATTGTAGTTGTAGATATCAGTTTGAATACATATTTATGTACGTAAATGAACCGTTAACCGTAAAATTGAATCGAATTAATGCAATACCAATTTGCCATTCATGCCTCGCCGTTCTGATTATTGCAGCGAAACTCTCTGGAAGAGTTGACAGATTCTGACTCTGGATGTACTTCACCGGAAGACCGTTTGAAGAATTCGGTGTCGCCTCAGCTGCGGCGCTCCGATTCTGGATACAAGTCGCCGACACATCAACCCACTTCGCCCAGTCTTAAAAACAGAAGAATCCTTTCCACCCCTATCGCCGGTCTGTCAGAAAGCGAATCTGCACCGCACGCAGGGAAAATGCATTTACAAGTTAACGATCATACCCTCGAAAACGGTCAGCAGAGTGATGATATACGTGATAGGCTAGAAAGGATGCTTGTGAAGACTCATAATGAGACAGATAGAAACTGCTTAGAGCAAGTTTTACAATTACTGTGGAATTTGCAAGCTCTGAGCAGCAATCTATCTGATGAAGATTTTTCTATGGTAAGAAAGACAAATAAAATCTAAAATTGCAGATATACAAAATTCATAAATTTATAATTAGACTGATTAGATGCGATAGCTATTGACACTGCTCTAAAATTAAATAATAATACTGTAGGAATAAAAACTCTGTCTATACTTAAATTATGTGAACAGCCTAATTGTATTTAAAAAATAAATACATACAATGTTCCATGTTTGAATTCCCTTCAGTAGAAAATCTTTTTCAATCTTTTGTTTCATGTTGACTGTCTTGTCAAAAATTTTATGTGGATGAATTTTAACAATTAAATATTTATACGGGCGGCTTTTGACATATTTGAAGATTTCAAGGATATTGAAAAATGCCTTCCCTCAAAGGATATCTTGAAAATAGTTGTTTTACTTTGATTAATGTATGATTATCGATGCTTTGACTGTTACAGATTAAAAATAAAAACAACGATATTATAAAAAACGATTTTGAACAAACGAAAACAAGTAAAATTATCGCAACTATATCGCCATACTCTCAGACGTCTCCCCATAAGATTGTAGACGTTACAAAATCTATTTCGAACAACGAACCGGATCTATTAAACATATTAATCAAAGAAGAATCAAAGAAATTGCTATACGGACTCCAAGAGAGTGGTATATTTGACGAAACAGACTGGGACAACAAGAGCACCCAGACTGACTGGTGTGATTGCGCATATACCGAGCCCCAGAGTGATCTGGCCACAGAAGTCCAACGCCTCAATCAGATAAGAGAGCAGTTGGAAAAGTCTGGCGCCATAAGAAACAAAAACTTCAAGCTCAAACAGCTCGAGAATGATATTTTCATTGAGTGCAATCAAATCGATGCTAAACAACAAAGCAAGCCTGAAAGAAAACTTATAGACTTTTATGAAAAACGCAACGCTTTATTAGAAAGTAAAATTTCTATATATGAAAGTTCAGAGGAAGTGAAGCAAAAGAAATTGGCACAAAGGCTTCAAATAGAAATTGATTTACAATCCAAAGTAGAGGTAATATTTATGTTTTTTTTTTCAATTTTATTCATTTATTTAGAAATAATATTCGATCCTGTAGCCTAGTGATCAACGCTCTGATGCTCTTTTCATAAATTAACAATTTCATAAATTAACTAAGCAATTGATTTATGGATCTGTATTCAAAAGTATGGATTTGTGTAATATTCAAATTCACCTTGCACCCATCTGATTCTTAAAACAGAGCTTAGCAGAGTTAATAGTTTACTGTTAATTTGTGGGTCGAGTGTGTAGTCAGGTAAGTCTGAAATTGTCATTTACAGTGAAAAGTGTAAAAAATTCTCATACTCATCTTTATATTAAGAAGAATATGAGGACCTACGAGTTCTTTCTTAGCCTTAACGTCCTATTCTTACCCTCTTTCCAAAAAAAAGAGGTTGTGCAACTGAATAACAAACAGTTCTCACAAACAACTTCTGTTAAGATTATAAGTCCATATGCTTCACATTGGGAGCGACATGGTTGAAAAAAAATGAAGTAATATTATAGCTAGGGATATATTTCATACTATTTTCATATTATACTCGTCTGCAAAATAGCTTAAGTATTAATAGTAAGTCGGTTGATCAATTCCTTATTTCGGAGAGGGATGGATAAAAGAATAAAGACTTGCGAAAGAAGTATTTAGCTAATTACTGCCTCTATGCAAACGTATCACATAAACCCATACTTTTTGACAGAAATTCATAATTTTATAGACAACTTCATGAATGAAAGCATTCATTTACGATTTGAACTATTAACCGCACAGCCGAGTGGGACAAAAATGTTACCACTTCGTTATGAGTGATTACAGACAATTAATATTTAAAATAAACTGTTGAATATTGTCAGATGTATTCCACAATGACTTAAAGTCATTATATATTGTAATAAACATTTCCACGATATTACTTTTTTAGATCCTGGAAACAGATTTGGACGAATTACAAAGGAAATATATTCTTTTAGAAGAGGAACGCTGTGAAATTGAAGAAGAAGAAAACGATACCAGATTGCACTGTCAAGAGTAAGGAAATATTTTTTATAGTCGTTTTTATCAGACATTGATATGCCAGCTTGAAGAGCTTGCAAATCTCCATTATATTTTATGTGAGATGGGTACTGTCATATTATTAACATTTCTCTCAGCAAATAATCATTTCCAAATTAATTATTTCTATGAATGTTTTATAAGGTTGGAGGCAGAATTCGAATTGCTGTCAGCAAAATTGAGAGACATGGATGAGCAACGTCTCTGTGCGAAAAATGAGTCCGATTGCTACAGGGAATTGGTGCAAGAGTATGAAGACAAGTCCATGTGCATGCTGGAGCAGGAAAAAGACTTGAAGGAGAGATTACAAATAATGGAGAAGACCGTACCAGCTCTCATCTTTTGGAACATTTACAAACTCATAGCCCAGTACCCGGAGTTTGATTTCAGGGTATGCAACCGATCAGTATTCATCGCATGGTAAACTTATCTTATTAGTTGGTCATGAGTGTTTTCACAAATATATTTCTTAATATCTGTTGTAGGCTGCTTATAATGCCAGATTTGGCAAAAAATCGATCAAAGACTGCCCTGGAAAATCAGGGAGAAGTGCGAGTACTGATTCCAGATCTCCGCGCATGATTGGCTACTGCAAAGATGACAGTTGTGATCCTCTCGTATGCATAGAAAAACAGTTACGCTTGTAAGAAAACAATGAATTTATTTTACAGTATTTGTGAGACTTGATTGACTTGAGAAGTGTTTAAATAAAATAATTGTTTTTGTATAAATCTATGAATGTCAAACGCCAGCTTGAAATCGCACAATAGGAATTGAATTGCCTGGAAGTGGTTTTAGTCATCGTAGCTTCTGGTTTGGTTCTCTATGTAAACCATTTATAGATGATACACAATTAAGGTGAATAAGTAGGTTTTATTCTCATTTCGCGAAAATCGTTAATCGTTTTCCGTCGCCTAAAAAATATGGAACGTCGAAATATTTATTTTTCTTTTAATAATTGCACCCTCAAAGTATCTGTTTACACTACTGCACTTTTATTTGAATGGAAATAGTAAAGTTTTCAAGCCTGTCTAGCAAAGAGTTGACATGTCTGAGACATAATCGTAGAACAAAGTATTTTTAAGAAAGTGAATTTGCAATTTATTGAATATAATGATTCTATAAAGGTTTTTGAAATGTACCAAGGAGTTCGTTTTCTCGCAATTTTTCTGACTGATACTTAAAGTAGAATTGTACTGAATATATTTTTTTTTAAAAAGCAGAGCAACAAGAAATATTATTATATACGTCTTAACAAAAAAAATCTCAAAAAAATTAATTAAAACAATTAATAGTAATCATTTTTCGGGGATATATTTTTATTACCTTCCATTGTGATTAAGTCGGTGTCTCTCGTCTGACTTGACACTACGCTCGATATTTTTTTAAAAAACATATATAAATATATATAAAATTTTCATTATATGATCAATGAAGATGGGATATTTCTTTAGTAATGATCTCTTTTTAAATAGCGTAATATGTTAGGGCTAAATTAACTCCTGTTGCGATTGCACGTTTTGTCAGTATTTTACAAGACAATTGAAATTATTTTTAGATTGGACGGTGAGAAAAAAGATATCCAGAAACGATGCAAAGAACAAGAGGACATGCTCAGAAAGCGAATGGCGAAACTGGAAAGGGTTATTTTTGAAAGTAAAGAAACTTGCATGAGACAGGAAGAGGAGGCTAACAACAGAATAAAGGCGTTAGAGAAGGAACTCTCCGCAGTCAAAGAAAAATCTTATGTTAACCGTGAAAAGAGCGATACTCAAGTTAGTATTTCTTAATTGATTTAGTCCAGTGCTCCGCAACCAGTGTGCTGAGGCACATTGGTGCGCCGCGAGACGATCCTAGGCGTGGCGCGGCGCAAAAATGAGCAAAAATTGACCAGTGGAACTTACAACCAGTCGGTTGCTAAAATCTCCGTTAATATTATTCTCGTTCAAAGGCATATTTTATTGTTTTGACTTTAAATGAAATAATTGTATTAGTGTTTGTATGGATGGTGTAACGGCATTGATGGGGAATAAAAAGGGATTTGTCTCATGTGTAAAACAAAAAAATTCTACCGTAAAAACTACACATTTATGCATATATTGGAAAGTATTATGGATGGCGAAATATTTCCTAGCGGAATTATTACAAACAATCAAAAAATAATACACATTGTCAAACCAAGAGCCTTATATACGCATTTTGTTTTTGAAAAAATATCTATCACGACTGTTTTGCACATAATGTGAACATGAGACTTATTAAAAACAGAAAGATTATTTTGGATTTGGCCAAACAAAATATGTTGGCAGTACTTTTATCCACTCAACTTAGCTTAAATAATTTTTAGTAGTTAGGCTTAATTATTTTGTTTACTTAGAACTTTTTAAATGCATTTTTTATTTGTAATTTTCAAAATAAAATGTGTGCTAAGTGTTCCATCACTTTGAAAAGGTAAAAGAGTTTAATTGGCTTTTATCAAAAAATACATTAGCCACTATTTCAAATTCATCAAATAAAAACAAATTAATAAATTGTATGTTTTATTAAATTTACATATTTGGGCTTGTAGTGTGCCGCGAAATATTTATGAGTGCTTAGGTGTGCCGTGGGTAAGAAAAGGTTGCGAAGCACTGATTGTCAGTGTTATTTGCAGCGGTTAATAATAATTATTGTGCAATAAACGCATCGGCTGCTGCCAAAATCTGACGTACCTTGTTGGATTTGATTAGTAATAAATACATATTGATTAATTAAAACATCTACCACTTTAAGGTTTGCACATCTGATGCTGAGTGTACGAAAAAATTGCAAGCTCTAATCGCAAGAGAAAAGGAATTAAAATGCCACATTGAAGAACTGCAGAAAAAAGAATTGGCATACATAAACACATTGAATCAAGGAGATGAAATGTGGGCTGAGATGGAACAACAATATAAACAGAAGATCAAGGAATATGAAGAAAATGAAGCCTCGTTGACAGAGAAAATACACAAGTGCGAAAGTGACAGGAACAAGTGGAAGGGAATTTGCGAACCGCTGGAACAAAAGGTGATAGTTAGAATAATTGCTATAACTTTCTTTCACTGCATCTATGTACAGTGACAATTTCCGCATTTCATTTTTATTTGAGAGTTGAATTGCTAGTTTTATATTCATATACGTTTATCAGGTGCGAGAGCTCGAAGAATCCGAGGCGGTTCTCGAGACAGGAATAAGAAGACTCCACGATGAATCTCAGAATTTGCTTTCATTAAATGAAGATCTATCTAAACAAGCGCAGAATCTCAAAATGGAACTGACCCAATCCAAGGCAGAAAGTAAATTTGCACTAGAGGCTCTCAAGGTATGTAGACAGAAATAATTTTTTAATATGTGTCTTTATTATCAAATTGAATACCTAATGGGAAAATTTCGGTAGTAATTATTATCGTATTATGTTTTTAAAGATATAAAATGCTGCTGTTTAAAAATATAAAATGAATGAATGAAACTTTTAAAAACGTAAAACATTTTTTCCTAGTCATTCATTTTCAATCAAAATTTTCAGTCAAAATTTTCTGATACATTCAATATTCAGCAGTCTAAGCATGCTTAGCGAAGCACAGTGGAATTCGTGAATTTAAATTTAACATCGTTGTAATTTGTCATTAGCACCAATTCTAAATTCTATTTACATTTTGTTGCAGACGTTTTTGATTGTGTCGATTTTGATAGAGTAGAACTTGCCCAAACAATAAATATCCACTGAAATTGTTTTTTTACACAGAGTGAACTGTATGCGCACAAAAAGATGTCCGAGGATATTCAAGTGGAGTTGAAGATTCAAAAGAGCATCCAAATGGATTTTGAAAACAACCACAGCGCTCGAGTGATCCAAATGAGAAGGGAGATTTCAAAGTCCTCAAAAGACTTGCTCGATCTTGAAGTCACCAATGGAGAACTGAAAGAAGAGGTGAGTGCTAAATTGTACCGTGTCAAAATAAAGCACAAAAAAAGAAGCTCACAGCTCTATTCGGAAAAGTGCCATATGCAAACGAAATATTTTAATGATTTGCCGATCGATTAGTTTTCTTTGTCTCTGTGTGAACTATTTCCATGCAATTGCTTGTGGTAAAAGTATTAATATTATTTACGTTACTATTAATATTGTACATTTTGTAAAAGTTTTGTTTATATTTGTCTTAACTCCAATATATCAACGGATATCAGAATTGTGCTTGTGATTAATCAATTTTATTTTTCAAAGGGTGTATTGCTTCCGAAAAAATCGATGTATTTCAATTATAATTATGTATCTTTTCCGACAATACAGTTTATTAATAACACAATTTAACAGTGCAGGTATAGAACGGGTTTTAAAATAAAATTCGAGCTATTATAAGATTTTCCCCCCTTACCCTCCCGTGATATCTCCCAACACTATATCTGTTTCACTTTCCCGATCTGTCCCGAGCGTCCTGCCGTTTCCGCGCTATCTAACCTTTACCCTCAGCGCCGTGCCTCGCTTTCTAATTGTGTATGTCTGAAATAAAATAAAAATAAAATTCACTGTTAACCGGTAAATGAAAATGTCAAAAAATATTCATCAGGTGGATACCCTCGAAAATCAAGTGACAGAATTGTCCAACGAGCTGACCAAGCAAAGAGAAGAAGCCGAAGAAAAGATCAAATCTCTCCTGGAAGAACTCTCAAACAAATCGAAGGAATACGACGAACTGGAAAGAGAAATAACCGGATATCAGCATCTACCGTCTGCCCACGAAGAACTTCAGCAATTTAATAAAACGTCATCTTTTGAAACAGATTTCAATAATAGGCCAATGTGTTCGTGCAATGGCATTTCTAAGCAGCAAGAAGATTCCGTTTCGTGTGAGGATTTAACCTGCGGCCATGCAGGAAAGAACGTATCCGTAGAGACATCGGACAAAGCGGTCATGACCGATCCTCCGATGGATTCGACCGACAGAGGACCGCCGAACAAAAATAATGCTAGCACACCAAATGGAGCCCTCGGCTCTCAATCGACGCTGTCTTCTGAAGGGCAATCAGGACAGCACCGGCAAAAACCGGAACTTCCAAAACGTAAACCAAAAGTAACTCCGAAACCGCACCTGCCTTTAAAAAATGAAGAAAATAAAAAGATTGCACTACAGAGAAGTTTAAGTAACGCACCTAAGCCTTCGAAAGAGTCAATAACAAAAATATCAAGAGAATTAACAGGCAGTCTATTGACAATCATCGAATCAAAAGATAGAAGAAAACTTTCTGCAGAAGATTTTGCTAAAGAAAAGAGAGATTTAGAAAACAGTATTTTAAAAATGATCAACGATTCGTTGGATATTTGTACAGATGAATCCGCCCACCGCTCATGTCAAGAGGTAAGATAATTAATATTTTATCCAGCTGTCGCTAAGCTTGTAGAAAATATCATAATTATTTGAAACGCTGTTGGCTTTACAGTAGAATAATATTTAATCTTCTAATATTCGATCATTCGAAAATAAAGTTATTAATCACTGACAGGCAGAAATTACTAATCTATTAAAATTATTCAATAGTAATACTTATTTACCCAACACAAATGAAGCCTGTTAGCATTTGGCTCGTTTTGAGCAGCTTACGAGGGAAATAATAGTTATTTTTCAACGCTTATTATTACCATATTTGCATTAGTTACTAACACTTTATAAATGTTGCATGTGAAATATAATTAGCAAATGAATGATGACACAGAAAAAAGCTTTTCAAGTTTCACCTCAAATAAATGTTTACTGAAAGAGTGCAGCTTGGAAAAAATGCTCAAAAAAAAAATTGATAGTCTTTTGCACGAAAACAGAACGGTTCGTATTAACAATCCTACATCAACCCTTGCATGAAAATTAAATAGAAATATGTTTATGTATCATTCTTAATGTTTAACTTTTATTTTAAATTGATGCATGTCAAAACCTTTAGGGAAATATACTAATACATAGCATGCATTATTCAAAATATTGTTGTTGGAGTTGTAAAAATCAATTGTAATTCTTGGTTTGTTGAAATTATTTCAAATGAAATAGACTTTAAATTTACACAGTCAACTTAAATGTATTTCCTGTTCTCAGTTGAATGAAGAAATTTTAAAATTAAATTTATGCTTAAAACAACTGCCTCCTATAATAAAAGCTACTTCGAGGACAAGCAATAATGAAAATACGTTGAAGGTACGAATTAAAATTGAAAATTAAATCAAAGTCAAATCTTCTCATTATCTTTGTCCATTATTTCTATGAATATCGTTTCTTTACAACATTTTATTATGTGATAGGAGGAGCCTCATTTCAGCGGCGAGAATGCCAGAAGTATAAATGCAAGGGTGGCTCCAGAAGAAGTTATGGTACGAATTCTAATAAAGCACCAATATGTTATCCATAAAATCTAAGTTTTCTTTTGATAAAAATCGTCCATGGAGTATTTTTTTTCGTTTGTGCACTAGGAAGGTTATATCGATGGCCCAGTTCCATTGGACGATAAGTCAAAAATTTGATGTTTTGAGTTAAGTTAGTCATTATATTTGAACACCGCTCTTCTACTGTTCCACAAAAGTACAGTTTGTATAATGTACAGGTTTTCTCTCAAAAGGCAGATATTTGTATATGGAAATCAGCAAAATGAAATAATTTGTTAGTTCAATTTACATACATATTGAAATATCGTATTGTGGAAATATATTTTTGTGAACCGCCGTGGTTTTCCATAAAGAAACTACCTTCAATCCTAAAACTATAAACTATTGAACACCTATTTGAATAAAAATTTAATACAAATAATAAGCCATCACTTTTTACGAGTCAGTTTAGATGAGTCAAATCCTTGATTGGCCATATCTCAAAACTACCAATTTCTAGTTGTATCACTATTGTAGTAGGCCATCGATATATTGATATCAATAATTCTTTTTGAACAAAAACAAAGTAATGAATAATAGAAATTACTTCATTGAACAAAATAAATTTTATATAATAGTTCATTACTTAAACTTTGATTTCAGTAATTAATTATTAATAATTTTAAATAAAAAATGAATTTTCCATTAAGTTACCGACAAAACTGTTGAAAATATTTATAATTATGCTTAAATACCGATGTTAAAAGCTTTATATCTTGCTAAAAAGACAAGGTATACTAAATTAAAAATCAATGGTTTTATACAAGTAAATTTGTGATCTGTTTAAAAATCTTGTTTACAAAAATGATCAATATATTTTGTATTTTTAGGAATGCAAACGGTCTGATAGAGGAACCAGCCCACATGTGCAGGAATCTCTTAAAATATTCGAAAAAGCTTCCGACAATCCCAATGTGAGTTAGATCGATATTAAAATGTCAATGTAAAATGAATAACATTACTACTTACACTAACTCTCTCTCTTTACTAACAACTCCAATCCTTCCTTCCTCAGATGAGTCAAAATAGAAACTCTTTTGATGAAAAGTTGATAAAATACACAAGTTACGAAACCCCAGTGCGCAAGAAGGATACAGAAGGGTCTTTAAAAGATAATAGTAGTCTGGCATCAAAATCTAACCGGGAAGATTCTGCAAAAAGTTTGGTGGTGTCAAACAAGAACAGTTATCGAAAGTTCTCCGTGACTAATGTGGGACCGAGGAAGAAATCAAATGCTACAGAAACGTGCAACGAGTTGTGCCGTACGCAGGATAACAAAAAAATAAACTGCCCGCTAAATGTTCGCTGTCGAAACGTCAGTCTGTGACTAATTTAACAGATAAATGTCACCCTTGTAAGCCACTGTGCAAAGCGAGATGCTCGAAGCGTTCTATATCTTCGAGAGTTTCTGCAAATAAAGAATCCGATAAATCAAACGCAAAACAAAAGCCCGTTTCTGAGTATCTCGTTATTAAAGATATTTCTCAGAAAAGCAGTGTAAAGTCACCAAGAAAGGATGCGTCTGAATCTAAATTTCGATTGCTAAAAAAGTCGAGCGTCATTTCGGTCCAGGAAACACAATCAGGCTCTGAAACTTCATCGATGAATTCGGTAGTAGTCAATTGCAAACCTTTAGGGAAGGTGTCATCGAATTTGAACGTAAACTTATATGTATCCGGGAACAATTTGGAAAAGATCAAAACAGAAAAGTCTTCAAAGATTTCAGCTACAGGAGGAGAGACAGGTGACATAGAATCCGAAGTGGAAGTTCAACCATCAATAACTAAATCTGTGGAAATTGTTTCTTTAAACGCCGTACCGCAAGGCAGAGACTGCTGTTGCTTCGAGAAACCTTGTTATTGTTCTTCTTCAGATATTAACAAAAATACATATGATGATTCACAAATTTCAGCACCAAATGATACTAATAAAATATCTGATGAATCAATGGAAGGTATTCTGAAATATGTCGATCACCTTGTGGAATCAGAATACTACAATAATTCAACTTCGGAGCATACGGTGATTAATAATTCTTCCGTTGAAGAATTGAGTAATGAAAACACTGATGTGGCAATTTCAAATACCAGCATAAAAGGTAGTGCAAATTTTGAGAATTTCAGTTCTGGAAATGTTGCATGCGTTGTAGATTCGTCTGATGAATTGCGTACTGATATTTTAATATATGTTGATGAATTATTGGCTTCAAACCATTTCAATATGTCACCATCATCGACACCAGCATCGACAGTCCGAAGCAAAAAATCAGCCACCGAAAGTTCTAGTGAAATAAATAGCCCATTAGGAAATCCATCGTTAGATTTCTTTGTCGAAATAGAGGAACATAAACTTTCAATCATAACTGTTAACAATGAAAATTTTGACAACCCTTCAAAACTAACAATAACTAATGATACTTTATCAAACAAGAGTGAGTCTCTAAATGATACAAATATAACTTGTAACAATGGTGAAAAAATTGCAAATAACAAAGGGATATTAATTCAAGAATCAACATCCACGATAGATACAGAAATATATTCAGAGTGCGGTGTCAGTGAATTAGCCACGGTAAAAAGTGATAGAACAGTGCCCTCTGATGGTTTTCAAAGCAAACAACTCACATCAATTGATGAGGTGCGAAATAGTAAAGAGGAATCTATAAAAACTGATATTTCATATAATATATTGAAAATACAAGAAAGCTCCTCCGTTGTATATGAAAATAATAACTATGCGGAAACAAGTCATTCTTTGGAATTTCTTATAGACACAGAAAAAAGTGATGAATTTGTAATATCTGCTTGTGAGCAAAATAAAGTAGATGTTCCAAAGAGCAAAGAGGAATCTGTAAAAATTGATATTTCAAGTCAAATATCGGAGATGAAGGATGATGCTTCCTCCAATGAACATAATAATGATGACGAAATGAAAGTTATTCATTCTAAACATTCAGAATGTAGTATAAGTATAAAAGACAGAGAAAAAAGTCTTGAACTCGATATCTCTGATTATATGCCAAACACAGAATATGTTTCAGTTGAAAAGGTTCCAAATAGTAAAGAGGAATGTCAAAAAATTGATATTTCACACAATATATTGGAGATCAAAGAAAACACTTCCATTCAACGTGAACATAATAACGATGTTGAAATGGAAGTAATCGATTCTAAAGAAACCAATCTACACTCAGAATGTGTTATCGGTAGAGCATACCCTGAAAAAAGTAATGAAACAATACTCTCTGAAAGCGTACAAAATACAGAACACATATCAATTGAAAACACTCGAAAAGACAAAGAGGAATTTTTACAAAGTGTTATTTTATATAATATATCAGAAATAAAAGAAGACTCAATCGATGATCATGTAAATAATGTAGATGCCGAGATAGAGCATACAGAACATGCCATAAGTAATGCACCCACTGAGAAAAGGGATGTAAAAGCGATCATAGTCTCTGATGATATGCAAAATACAGAACACACACCAACTGACGGTGTTCCAAGTAATAAAGATGAATCCGTACAAAGCGTTATATTATACAATATATCAGAGATAAAAGACAACTCATTCACTGAAGATAAACATAATAATGATGCTGAAGTAGAAATTATACATTCAGAGTGTACAGCTTCCGAAATAACCACAGAAAAAAGTGACGAGCCATTGCTGTCCGACGCTTTAATAAATACAACAGATAATTTTTCTAATGCAATTAAATCTGTAGAGAGCATTGAAAATTTAAATAAGCCTGATAGTCGAAAAAAGTAATATATATGAAATAGAAATATCTACTGATGAACTAGAACATGATAACTTAATGAAAAATGTACCCGATGCTGCTATGGAGAATGAAATTATTAATTATAAGAATCTGAACGCAAATGATTGTGTATCGTATAATAACGATGCATCAAGCCCCACCGTTTCTTCAACCACACTAGTGCCGGAATTTCCAAACTTAAATACTATCCCTTCCGAACCTAGACAAGGTGATAGAGCTAATGGAGGATCGATTACATCCACTGTATTAGAAAAGGACGCTGCTACAATTGACGGTGTGCCCGAGAATCCTATCAGTTCCGAGTGTAGTCTGATTCATCATTCAAATATTGGATCAACTGAAGTAATAGCTTGTGGTACATTGCCAGTGAAAAAGCCAAAATTATATTGCCCGAAAACGTTAATGTTTCCGTTAAAAATGTGCGTCGCAGAAACGAGCAGAAAGAAAAAGTCAGGTAGCCTAGAAAATCACTGCAGGCCCTGCGAAATAAACTGCAACGACAAAGACAAAGCCAAAGAGCTAAAAGCTCTGAAACTCATTTCAGATTTCTCTCGGCAGATTTTAAAACACGATATCAACTATAGATGCTGTGACTGTAAGAAATCTAAATCCCTCTTACGCTTACCGAGTGAAGCAAAAATTGCCAACTCCACGGAAGCCTTTCAGCTAGAGCGCAATTTATCAGGGATCATCTGCCATTGTCAAGATGAGTTGGAGAAGAAAATTTTGAAAAATATCTCTCAATCTATGTTAGCCAAAAAGTACTCTAAGAGTGATTCCTCTGAAGGAAAACACAAACGAAATATTGAAAATCTTACAAATAATTCTAAAATAGCTGGTTTACTGAATCAATCTAACGACCAGAAGAAAATCAGTGAAAAGTGCAAAGGATATAGATGTGTTCAAAAGTGTAAAAGAGTCAACAACTGTAAACAGCCGAGCATTAACAGGTGCATAACTGACGTAGCCTTTGGCAGCAACATAAACCGTTTCCCTCAGCAAGAAGGTGTGCAGAGCTTTTTATCAAAAGTTAATAGTAAATTAATTCAACACGTGGACACTCCGGATTTGAGAACGATCGAAACACTGTCGGCGGTGAATAGACAGGTGAACAACGCACTCACAAGAATGAAGTCAATTTCGTTTCACAGAAAAACATGTCAACAAGACCAGTCAAAATAATGTCTGCCAACGTAACAATAATTAGAAGGTAAAGGTTTTTAATATTATTGTTGTGTATGTCCTCGAATCATGCGACATCATTAAATTTATGATGACAGCACTGAATATTGTTTTAATAATTTCCAATTTTGCATCTCTTCAGTTCCATTTTTATCTGTATTTCTAAAGTCAGTATCTGTGGACGAACCATATTTAACTATAGTAGCAGCAAATATTAACATACACAAATAACCGGTCACAAAGTGTAGATACAAACAAAGAGCTTATTAAATTTGGATTATTGAGATTTTGTACACTTCCATGTATTTTGTCACTAACGACCCGGGTTTCGCCTTTCGGCATCTTCAGGCATTCGAGCACACGAATGGACTCGAACTGAGAGACAGTAAACAGTTTCTAACGCTTATATAGAAGATACAAATGCGACAAATATCATTTACGAGGCAATACATTATACGTCTGAGAGCCACACCGATACCTGAGTTAAAATTTCGGAAATCGTCCTAATCCTTATTTTGTAAACACCATATTACCAGAGTGGCAAATTGCCGAAGGCGATTGCCGCTTTTCAACTTCTTTTAGAAATACCAGTGATTTTACAATTATAATAGTATTGTGGGTTTTGACGGGATGTAATTCGACGAATGGGTAAATATATACAATCATTCCACATTTAGTGAAATCTGTTAGGTGTTTCAACGTATCGGATATAATAGCGGAGAATTAGGAAGGTTCAGCTGCTCATTCAAGATTGGTAAGGAGTATAACTGGCCTCTATTAATTTCTAAAATTTCCTGATAAAATAATTTATGATCCCCCATGTTTTTATGCAACAGTTTAACCCCATCATCCGCATTAAACGTATGGTTCTCCATTAGCAAGTGATTTGCGAATGTCGAAGTTTCTTTTTTAATCTAAAGGCAGCTAAATGTTCTGATACCCTTATATCTAATGTACGTGTGGTTTTACCCACATAGAAATGTTGGCAATCATTGCATTGTAATTTATAAATACCAGATTTGTTCTTAAAGTTTACTCTATCTTTATTGTTAATAAGTAATTTGCCTAGAGAGTTTTTGCAATAGAACGCCGGTCTAACACTATCAGCGAGTTGTTTTTTAATTTTAAAGCTTGTGCAACCTAAATAACTTATTCTATGCCAGATTCTAGGGCGGTCTATGTCTTTAGACAAGTTCCCGAAATATAGCATCTTTTCTGCTAATTTACGTTGTTTTTTTGATACAAGACTATCTATAAGAGACGCCTCATAGCCATTATTAATGGCAATTTGTTTAATAATGTTTAGTTCGTTTTCAAAATTAAATTTATTTAGAGGTATAGTGACTAATCTGTGAACCTGAGAATGGAAAGCAGCCAATTTATATGAGAAAGTATGGTCTGACTTAAAATGGATCGTGGCTTCTGAAAACGTCTGTTTTCGGTAAATTTTAAATTCATGACTGGAGTTTTTAATATCAATATTAAGGTCAAGGAAATTTATATTCTTGCCCCCTACTTCTAAAGTGAATTGAATTTTATCATCTAGTGAGTTAAGAAAATTATGAAGGTTAGAAACTTGTCTCTCAGTTCCATTGAATAGACAAAGGATGTCATCTACGTAACGGAACCAATAAACTACGTTTCTAACTTCTGTTTTATTGCTGAAAATAAGGTTTTCTAAATGGTTCATGTAAAATTCTGCTAATAGTGGTGACAAACAACTTCCCATTGCAAGGCCTTCGGTTTGTTCATAGAATCTATTATCAAATTGAAAATAGTTCTGGTCAACGCAAACGTCTAATATATTAAGTAATTAAATACATGGAAGTGTACAAAATCTCAATAATCCAAATTTAATATTGAAATTCCATCAAGCACCCTCAGTCGATGTCTTAAATTATAAAAGAGCTTATTGTTAAAGAATGAGATAATGGCCAGTTATTTTATGAAACCAACACTGAATGTACTCTTGTTTAATATAAAATTGGTAACTTAATTATTCCACTGACTTGGTTACTAGGTATATCGCAAGGTTATTTATTTCTAAGGCAAACAATGATTATAAATAATTCTTAAATTAAAAATGAAGGGTGGGGTGGATCTGTTTCTTTCTACTGGACGTGGGGAGGGGATAAGGCATAAACAATGATAAAACTAATTACCTTAACACTATTAATTACAAGTGTTTGGAGGTGTAAATCCCAAGAAAAATAAATTTAATAGTGGTGAGCCACCAGTCCTATTCAAAATGTTATTTAGTAATAATCGATTACTGTTAATGGTTTTATTGATTTCTAAAAACTCTAAACTATTCATTTAATGCCTTTTTTATTTACTCGATGGAGTTATCAATTTCAATTTTATATTAAAAATGAATTTCTACAAAGTGTTACTGTCATGTGTGAAAAATAAGAATATGGTTTAAAGTTATAAAATAATATTGGAATTAAAAGTGAGAAGCACTGTATTGTCGCGTAATAAAATTTACGAATTAATTACCCTAATATAAAAATATGAATTTAAGTTAGAATAAGTTATGAATATTGAAGCAATATGAAGTTAATTAAACAGTTTATTTTAAAACAAAAATCACGAAAGCCTGTGAATACGGTATACAAATAAAGGAAAGTAAAATCTATAAAAAACAAAGAAAAGTACATGGGTGATCAGACTGTTAATGTTACAATTAAATAATACATGAATACGACATAAGTTTGCAGCTGTCTCGGGCCATCATGCGGCGTACACGCAAAAGCGTACTTTCAGGATTGATTTCGGGACTGTCTCTTTAGTTTCAGGGCGTTCATCCATCATCCAAAATCCCCGCGATCAAACTGCGGCCGGAATTTTTTGTTCCCCTGCCGTCGCCCGCACCTACCCTGATTCATCGATCGCGGTGTTCGCGTGTCGATGGTCAAAATAATATCTTCTTTATATGGTCGGAAGGAATGCTCGTATTCAATGACACATCATAACATTACCTCCAAATTCATAGAAAATAATAAATAGTATTGTTGTTTATTGAGATTTACTTTGTATTATATAATACTGTTAATCAGCTGCATACTAATAAATATTTTGTAGTTTCAGAAACCTGTCCGACTAGATACCCCTCCACTTCCGTCAAACGGCTGTCACGATTTTCAGAATATCGATACACAAAAGAGATCACCCGATGGTCCGGTAGCCGTGTCTGAAAAAGATTGTTTATCGTTTGATTCGAACAAAACTACGAGTGCAAATTCAGGCATCAATACTGAATCTCAATTGACAGAAAATAGCGGAAACATCTGTCACAGCTCATCAGCGAAAGATTTGATATCCAATTTTAACAGTATCAATACAAATTCAAAGCCAAACGGTTTAGTGACCGAGCCTATAAAATATGTTGTACAAAGCCCCGCTAAGCCGATAGGGGGCCTGGTTTTTGACAGGGTTGCAAAATTAACCAACGGTATTATTAATTCAAATTCACCAATAGGTCTCAAGAGGTCTGTTTCGATGACTTCAGATAGCAAGAGCCTACCGGCGAAAAGTCTTTATATTTACGCCGATTATTAGAACTTTAAATACTACCCACCTTTGTAAATGTTTTGTAAATTAAGTCTCTTTGGAGTGTTCAGTGCCAATTAGATTACGAATTTTGTATAATAATTGTTATATTGATGCTATACTAGTGTCAACTAAGTATCTAATAAATTTATTAAAAGTGTTATGTATGTTATATCAACTTTGCGTTGTGTACCTATGTATTTTTTTGAATAATTGTAATCATTGCATATATTAAAATAATATTGATTCAATTACAAATGACTTTTACTGAACGGAGTGTTTTATTTATAAATAGTCAAATTAATGTGAAATGGAAAAGTGTTGGGAGATTACTTTGGGATGGTTAGACGTGAAATATTTTCAAAATTTCGTTAGAAATAATAATGTCGTTTCTACTGGTCGCTGAATTTGAGACAAGTGCCGTGTGATTAGATACTACCCCATAGAGTCAGAATTATTGATGTAGGAATGTTTCAAATTTAAAAACTATGTGAATTTTAAGTATAATTACTATAGGGCCATAAGAGGAAAGGAATCCTTTTTGATAATGACAGCAGCACTCGATATATACATAATTTTTATATTGTGAAGGTTGAATGGGTTAAATTTTTGCATTGTATAATATTTTATGAACAGCTATGAAGCCCAAAATAACAATTTTCAAGAGATATGGAAAACAAGGCAGATGTGTATCCCCCTTTACATTGATATTATCAATCAATTAAATTCTTTAAATTCTACAAACTAGGTACATACTGAAAGAAAAATAAACTTTAATAACCTTCTTCGTCACTACCTTTAATTTAATATAATGTTCAAGCAAAATTACACCATTAATGAAATTTGTATATCAATCTCAATTAAATTTCAGCCAGTTTTTTTACGAACAGAAACAACAGAGAAAAAATATTTTTCATGATATCACAGAAGTATGAAAATTGTTTATATAACTAATTAATAAAATTAATGAAACTCGCTTGAAAATTTCAGCTTGGTACCCAAGGAAATGCTCATCATGTAAAGGAAATAAGCAACTTTGAACATTTGAGAACAGGTTTCAATAGTAATATTTGTAATTCATTAATAGAAGAATATAAAACTACTGTTCTAGACCACAGTGAAAATCTTGATATTGAATACCTGAGTAAAAATAACAGCTTCATGGACATGTTAAATAAACAGCTTATGATGGAACATAAATTAAACAAAATGACAAAACAAAATGATGAAAAGATATGCTGTTGCTGTACCGTTAACGCCCATGAGACAGTTTCCATAAAAAGGCAGATAAAATTTAAGTCAGATGTTTTGAATAGCTTAGATTTGAATTCAATCAATGAGAGCGGAAAAATCATTGAAGAAACATTTGATCAAAACAAACAACTAGGCAAATTTAAGTCGTCATATTCATACAACGCTTTTAATTTTTGCATGTCTGATGAAGACTTTGACAATAGCTCTATATATCTCAATAAAATATTCTCAAAAAATACAGTCCACGTAGAAGAGTTTTACAAAAGTGAAAGCGAGCAATGTTATAATGGCAGTTTTGATGACACTGATAAAGAATCTGTAATTTCCTTTCAAAAAAATAAAATTATAGATCATACATGCAAAATGAAGTCTGAAGTAGCTAAGAGAATTAATTTATGTAAAAAAATTGGACAAATAAAGTCAAACAGCGCGGGTAGCGATTCTATATTATCTGGAGAAAATTATCAATGTGCATGTTTTGAGAGTCATTGCGCAGACTTTAATAGATCAAATCAAGTAGGTGAGCAACTGATGGCTTATAAAACGACATGGCAAAATACGAAATGTATTGAAAATTTTAAGATTTTAGAGTTGTACAAAATTAATTTAGATCACCTCACAGAAAATATGTCGCATGAGGAAGTCGGTTATTGTGAATTGGTCAAAAATAGGAACATATCTTCACATTCTTTAATAACAACTATTACTACCAAATCTTCAATGAATATTGAATACGGGTATTGTTGTAAAGATGAGAAAAACAAAACTATAAACACTCGAAAGAATATCATTCCTTTTGAGCATTGTGTTAGCAAACCAAAACATGAAAATCAAGAACCATTCGTTTTAATTGAAGAAAAGGAAAATAGCATTGATGAATTACATGTCTGCGATGATTGCTGTGGAAAATATAATAAATTAGATGAGTCTGGCTTTGTAGGAAGTCAAAAATATAGAGATGTAGAAAATTATTTGAATATGTTTTTGAAAAAGGAACAATCGAATAAAAAAAGAAATCTTAAAGAAACAAATGAAAATTTCAAAGATGGTTTAGCTGAAAATTCTTGTGAAACAAAATCGGAAAAAAATTGCATCTGTTCATTTTGTGATTCAAAGATAAAAGATAAAAATAAAATTCTCGAAAATATAAATTCTGCACTGACTTCAATTGATATTATTCATGGAATAGTGAATTTCTTACAAACTGAAATTGACAATGGAGATTCATCAATATTAAAACAGGGAGTGCTTCTTTACATTAAAGATTTTACAAAAGACTTCTACAAAGAAGAAAACAACAATATCAACACAAATTCTGAGAGTATATCAAATTTATCTGATTCAACAGCTCAAAAGCATGACGTAATTTCTATTCAAAAAGATTCGCTTCAACAATTTAAAAAGATTGATAAAAAACATTCTCAAATAAAGGGTAAGTAATACATTGATTCATGTATTTTCTGTAGCTTATTAATTTCAGAAAATTTACACAGTACAATAGAAATTATCAGTTGCATGTCTGAGTGGTATGCCAGGTGTGGGAACTTTCTCATGTCAAAGGCCTTTATTTATTTGTAATCTAGTAAAGCCACACTCAAAAAACTTCAATTGAATATACTTTATATTGTGAATGTATGAAAACATGGTTGGTCGGCATGGTGGTGCAGTGGTTAACGTCGTTCGCTATGGTTAAGGATGTCTCAGGTTCAAGTGCCGGTGCGGAATGTTTCATAAATTGATTTTTCAATCGATTTATGAATTTGTGTTCGTAGGCATGAATGTTTGTGATGTTTAAAATTCCATCCCACCTCTCCGATCCTAAAAACGAGGCGTAGCGAGAGTGATTAGCCAATTACTACTCCTTTCCTAACTTCATCCTTCTACCATTACCATCCTGGAAAAAAGAAAGACTGAGTAATTGAATTACATCTGTATCTCGTAAAACAACTTATTTTGTAATACTTAGTCCATTTTTGAATCAACAATCTCAACCACGGGATTTCAAATAAAATTTTATGAATAGTTCAAACTTCCAACAACTGTAAGTTGGTTAATGTTTTTTTTTGAAATTTAAATAATTTGATGGTGCTGAAACTTTGAACGTTAATGGGTACCTCAGGCTTGTTGTGACCAGTGAATTACCGGTTCTCCATCATAGTTTGGTCAGCATTAATTTAACCATTTTAGCAAATCACACTTTGAAATTGCTCATAGAAATAAATTAGTATGGGTTCATATTTATATACAGTCGATTCCGTTTAATTGGAACACCTTTTGGAACACCCCAGCATTTTGTCTAAAATAAGCAGCTGGCTCCTAATAAGCAAAGTTAAAGGAAAAAAATGATTTATTTTTTGATCTTTATGTATGTATTTAATTATTGGTAAAAACATTTAATCACGAAAAACAACAAGCGGCTAGTGAGCTCCAGCAAAACAATCAATAATACTGTTAAAAATATGAATTCTTAACAAAAGTCTTTCTCTTGTTTTTTTCGGGTTAAAATTGAGTAAAATCAGCACAGTTATTCAGTGCAGATGTTGAGTCATTGCCTTCTTACATAAAATAATGCTGTTACCTACATATTTTTTTTTGCCATGGCTTGTCAAATGAATGAGGGTATATTCACCGTCACTGTCATCACCTTCGCTTAATGGTTTGATTTAATGACTTCGTAACATACTAAATTCTTTTCTATTTTTGTCCCAATTAAACGGAATGGTGTCCCGGATAACCAGAGTGAATAACTATTAGTTTCTTGATTTGGTTTCTGTTCCTAGAGATTTGTTCCAAATAGCCAGCCGTACCAATTAAGTGGAATCACACGTGCAATACAAATTCTAATTTACTTCGTGAAAGTTTTCTTAATAAATAAAATTGTTCCGAATTTACAGCTAACGAGATGGATAAAACAAAAAGTAAAACGAGTAGAAATGATATAAAGAGTAAAGGAAGTAGTATTGATACAGATAGTAACACTAGTAGCATTGGAAAAAATAAGGAAGAAGTAAAAAGTACAGCCAGCAGTGTTAATAAAAAAGGTAGAAGCGGCGGAAGGTATGTAGATTCGGCAGATAGCGGTGATATTGATCATATGAGTAACACTGATGCGAGTGAAACACAGAGTAATGCTAGCAACAATAGTGCAGAAGAAAGCACTCGAGAAAGCATGGATGAGACCAAAAGTAAAAATAGCAGCGCCAGTACCCAGAGCAAAACGAGCAGCATCGGTACAAATAGTAAGCGAAGTAGCATCGATAGAAAAAGAAGCTCTGAAGATGACTTCAATGAAGCAAAGAGCAATTCTAATAGAGAGGGCAGCAATGAAAACAATAGTGTCGGTAGTAAAAGCGAATCTAGCAGTGTTGATAGAAAAGGCAGCCCGGAAGAGGGTTTGAGTGAAATTAAAAGCAAATTAAATACAGAGGGGAGAAGTGAAAAGAATATGCATAAAATAAGCAGTAAAACCAGTAGTGCTGATACAGCGAGTAAATCAAGTAGTATTGGTCAGAAGAGTAGCGCGGAGAGTAATGCAGAGAGCACCATAGAACACCGTAGCAGCAGTGAT
The DNA here is from genome assembly GCA_022494535.1 of Himalopsyche phryganea. NCBI lineage: Eukaryota > Metazoa > Arthropoda > Insecta > Trichoptera > Rhyacophilidae > Himalopsyche > Himalopsyche phryganea. The sequence goes on from JAGVSL010000070.1 coordinate 2,537,917, forward strand.
ATGAATAAAGAGAAGAGTATAACGAGTAGCGTTGACAAAAGCATTAGTGCTGAAGATGAACATTCAATTTCTAAAAAGAGTTCAAAGAGTCGCCGACATCATTCCTCTCGCACACGAGTCACGGTGAAATTATCAATCAAATGAAAACCCACCAATCTGCTATTATGAAAGCATCGCAGAGAACAATGGATGGAATGTCCAGTGATTATAAATCTGAGCGTGGAAAATTTTCCAATAGTCATGTCAAAACAGAAACAGTTAGCGACGCTTCATCTCATGTTGAGACTGAAATGACACCCAGTGAAGGAACATTGCAAAATGGATCTATACCGGAAAAGAATAATTCTGTTGACAGAAACGCAGAAACAAATAACCGAGGAAGACATTGCTACATTTGTTGCGCGAATAGGGATTTGGAAGCAATCGATATTTGTAACACATGTCTGCTTCAATTAGTAGAAGTCACAGGATATTGTAAACTTGAGTCGAAAACTTCAGATAAAGGAAAAGATTCAGTTATGCGGAGGCATTCTCTGATTCAGAAGCGAGATAATGACCACGTTAGCTCCGAAACGTTGTCAGAAGGATCGGAGCATAGTGAGCCAGAAGATGATGTTGAAAGTGTATCAAGTATTAAAACTATGGAAGCATTTTCTTCTCAATCAACGGAATCAAGGGTATCAAAACGGTCGGAAGAGGTTTCACAGACTGGGAGCTCAAAATCGAGTTCAAATATAGCAGTCGATGATTTAACACCTCCGTCGCAAGATGAGACAGTTTCTGAAGCTGACGAAAAAAAGTCACAGACTAGTGAAGCACTTTCATCTCTTTCAACAAAATCAAGTATATCGAAACGGTCGGTTGAAGTCAAGTCAACTGAGAGTTCAAAATTGAGTTCAAATAAAACCATCGATGATTCAAAACAACCTTCACTAGACGAGAAAGTTTCTGAAACCGACGACGAAAAGTCAGAGACGAGAAGTTCTCGTAGTCTAAATGAGACGGAAGAATCAAAGAGCATTGATAATACTGACAGTGTGCCTGCAGAACTAGACGATACAGAAAAGGTGATCTCGAGCTTAAATATGAGTCGCCGACTTTCGGATGAACCGTCGAGTATTAAGAGCATTACAAAGATATGCTGCAATACATGTGACAGAAGTGTTCACTTAATTGTTCTTGAAACCAGCGAAGATGATTGTATATGTTCAGTAGACGTTTCAAATATTAACTCTGCAGAAAATATCGAAAGCGATATGGAGGCCAACAGAGCTCGAAAAGCTGAAATTGCAAAGAGTTCTGAAGGCATTCCAAAAACAAGAAGTGTAAGTTTAAAAACGTCAAAAGTCAGCAGAAGCATTGAGAGCTCTCGAAGATCAGAAATCAGTAAAGCAACTGAGAGCACCAAAAGTCATTCTAAATCAAAAAGCATTAGCTCTGCTGAAAGCAGTATTAAAACTATTGGTGCCGTGTTGTTAGAGAGCGAACCAGATCAGAGTATCATTTCTGAGAGCAGTTCAAAGAGCAAAAGCAAAAGCGTCGAAAGTTCTTCAAAATCCAAAAGCATTATTGCCAGTGAAAGGGCTTTGAAATCCAGCGAACTGAGCCAGACCGACAGCAGGAAAACTTCTTCAAAATCAAAAAGTGCTAGCTCTACCGAAAGCAGTGTGACAACTGAAAGTGTCAAGTCATTGGATAGTGAGCAAGAGCAGAGTAATATTTCCGTGCCTGAAACTGATTCAAAAAGCAAAAGTTTAAGTGACAAAAGTTCTTCAAAATCCAGAAACATAATAGCCACCGAGAGGTCTTTGAAACCATGTGAACTGAGTATTACTGGAAAAGCAGAAAGCCATTCGAGCTTATCTTGCCAGTTTAGCGAAAGTATACCGATCATAGAAGTCGAATATGAAGAAGAAGGTGGTACTGAAGGATGCGTGTGCTCTCCGCTCGATTCAAAAACTGATGCTCTCGACTCAGATATTGAACCCGGTTCAGAGAGCGTGAAATCTCAAACCGAATCAGTCGAAACCATAACTTCAGAAAAGATTAGCCAGATAAGTCCGGAAGCATCATCATCATCATCTGAAAGTGTTCAAGAAACCCAAGATGATGCTACTAGTGCTGTAATTCCAAAAGCTCAATGTGTACAATGCGAAGCGGACATTTGTACAGAGAAATCTACTGTATGTGATAAATGCATGGAAGATGACCCCAAGCACCAAAATGCTGTTGAAATTATAATCAGTGAAAAGACATCGCAAAATTTATCGACAGCAACGAAACAAAGCCACTGCCTGCACACTAACATATTTGTGGATATTATCAACATCAATCAGTTGCTTTGCAATAGACATCATCCTCCGCTGAAAATTTATAAAAACATAAAGCATTATCAACAATTTGATAATTGCAAACATTGTGAATTAAGTTCAGCGGAATCTAATATGAGCAATCATGGAAACGTTCAAGATTCTTTTGAAGAGAGTTGCAACTTCCACAGCAATAATTGCTGCATAATTGAAAGAAATAGAAATCGGATAATCATAAAAATTCCTTCCTTCTCCTGTGCCGAATGCATTGCAAAAAATGCCTCTTCCATGACTGATGAGACCCATCATTCAAAAGATGCATTGGAAAAGTTACACGAAACACATGCCATACAGTTGTGCGCGTCTTGTGAAAATACCTTTACACTGCACAAAGGTAACAGATCTAATGCAGATTTTGAACTATTATCAGAATCTGCTGACAACGTTAAAGAAATTTTTGAAAAGATTCAAAAGATTTTACCAGACTGCAGTTGCTCTCCGAACTGTCACCACGATAGCAATAGAGGTGAATGATTTTTTGTTTCTGTTAAATCATGAGTACTGCTTTACAAACTAAATTCTATAATTATTTAGCTAATTTAGTTTTCAAAATAAATGTGAATGAATCTTTCTTCTTTTTTTAAATACATTTCGACTGTTAAATTTACATTTATTAAATTTGAATTATTGAGATTTTGTACACTTCCATGTATTTTGTCACTAACGACCCGGGTTTTGCCTTTCGGCATCTTCAGGCATTCGAGCACACGAATGGACTCAAACTGACAGACAGTAAACGTTTACATAGACAAATACGACAAATATTATTTAAGAGATAAAATATTATACATCTAGGATCCACACTGATACCTGAGCTAAAATTTCGAGAATTGCCTTAATCCTTATTTTGTAAACAACGCATTAACAGAGGCGAATTGCCGCTTTCCAACTAATATTAGAATTATCAGTGATTTTACAATTATAAAAGTATTGTCGGTTTCGACGGGATGCAATTCGACGAAAGGATTAATATATACAATCATTCCACATTTAGTGGCATCTGTTAGGTGATTCAACGTATAGGATACAGCAACGGGGAGTTTGGAAGGTTCAGCTGTTCGTTCAGAATTGGCAACAATTTAACCCTCTCAATAATTCAAATTTGATATTGAAATTTCATCAAGCACCCTCAGTCGATGTCTTAAATTACATTTATTACTAAAATTATTTGTTTAATTTAAATATGGTGGGTTCGAAAATGATTACGGGATCTTAAATATTATAAGGCTCACGGTCCAGGTATGGGAGGATTATTAAAGATATTGACGAGGATTACACATACTTTTGAAGAAATTTTTATCGTCTTTTTTCATTAATCAGTTGTAGGTATATACACAAAAAAAATGTCCTTTTCTTATTATGGTTATATATCAATGTGATTATTATTTTTCAGTGGATTCTTCGATACCTCCAATTAAAAGTCACGAAGACCAGGTTTGCATAGTGTTTCTAACTTATTGCAATGTTTATTATTTGACTAATTATTGAACTATTTTTACATGTAAATTACTTCAATAGCGTTGATGTTGGGTAAACTTATGTCCAATCTGAATGTATGATCATTTTATTAAACCACAAATATTTGCTTTCAATATTTCACATATTATAATAATAAGGGACATAAATTACAGTTTTATTTAGAAATTATATTAATTGTTAATGCAGAAATAATTGATTGCTATATGCGATTCGCCTTGTTATTTATATAAATAAATAATTCACAACTGAATGTATTACAGACAGCATCACATGACGCCGTATCACAATGTGGTCGTATACCTTGCGACTCATCAACACAAGGGCTCCTGATTGCTCAATACATTACGGACACCACAATAATGTTTAAATGGGATGTGCCAGAGATTCCTGGTATTTATGGATACGAGGTGAGAGTAGCTCTTCTGCAAAATCAAAAAAATATTCAAATAATACACATATCCTTTTTATTTTATTATCTCTAAATACTGCCCACTCTTATAATTTTCACAGGCAATTAAAAGTTTTTATCTTTGTATTTCAGTTATACATAAACAATGTGAAAATGCACACAATAAAATGTCCATCGATAAGCTGGACAATATTTGAAGATATACCACCGACGAGCAATAAAATTGATATCAAGTGCATATTGGATTCCGATGACAGTGACTAAAAGTTGATGAGCGATTGAGAAAATTTTTGGTGAAGATTTAAATAATTTATTTACTACCCTGAGGAATTGCAAATTGGATCATTTTGTAGTGAATGTGTGTTTATTATTTTCGCAATTTAAAGTATGCCAAAAAAGAAAATTGTTTTTGATTATGGATATTATTAAGTAAATGTTAACTAAAGAATTTATGTTTTCTTAGAGTGTATTTCATAAACTCGTTGAGTTCTAAAGAAGTGAATTTAGAAATTCAGTCACTGTCACCGCTCAACGGTAGCAGTCTTTGAAATTATTCACTAGCAAGATATTTTACACAATACAGCCTTCACATTCTTCGGAAAGTGTAGATGAGGAGGAACAAACAGAAATATGCAGCGAAAAAGCTCTATTCTATAAAGAAACTTGATTTATACCTACTTCATAAAAAATAGTAAATTAAGATGTAAAAAAAAACACCGTGAAGCTTCAAATATAAGCATTTTCTTTTTTTTCATGAATTCAATATCTACATTATCTTGGGATTGGTGACAATATTGAAGTCTAATTATAATTAGAGGACTATGCGTTATATTTTGTCACAAAATGTGACATAGGAGTTGCTCATCAATATAAAATAAAGATGTTTTTATTATATCTCACGTATTAATTCCAGATTTTGAAGAAATAAAAACAAAAACCACCATTGAGGAGAGAAAATAAACAATTTAATCAGTACAAAACATACAATGCGTAATATGTAAAGTATTATGATGAATTATTAAAATATGCCCAACAAATAGCTACAAAACTTTGCAAACATAACATATATATTTGAAAATGTGCAATTTCTTCTTAATTATTCAAACTGGTACGGTACACCTTTCAAGAAATTCTTTAAAAATTTTTTTAAGGATAAATTTTAAATTAAGTTGCAAATCAGACATCACACATGTTTTCGGTGGGATCATTCTTAGGAGCTCTACTGCGTCGTTTAAATGTTCTAGAATTGCCTGTCCTGTCGTATCCGGGACGAAATCTCTCCGCTACATATTTCCAATATCTTGCCCTTATTGTATCATACGTTTGTTCTAAGGAAGTGCACAATTCTGTGCCCCTTTTTATGTAAGATGAAGTATCCCCGGTCCCTTTCGCAACAGCATCATCGCAAATATCGACGAGCAGCGCCAACAGGTGGTGGGATCTATTGGAAGATGTGAATAATTCTTCACAGAAAGTTGTTACAGTAGTGTTTCCGCTTAGTCCTCGTGAATCGTAAAAGAGGACACCTCTTAAATAGTTCCACGCGCTTTCGTTACTTTTAACCAATTTAATTTTGTTGAGTGTGAATTGTGCTTCTCGTTCCACGACATCTTCGGTAAAACCTGTCGTATTAGCTATGACAAAGTATCGCTGATTCCATGCAGAGTTATTTCGTACGTCTTGTGAAAGTAGCGACTCGACAAAATCCAATTCTTCATGATATAATCTGAAAATAAATAAATATTTTTTTACAAAAAGATGCAAGGGAAAAACAAATCATCAAATCTGTAATCAATCTACAAGAAGCAAGGCCATGAGGTGTGCACTAAGAAATGATCCTCCTTTTCAACTTATTTAGGATGACAGGAAAATCAAACATCTTAAATATTGTGAATTTATCATTGGAATCTGAAGAGCGGCGTAGGCGCTCAAAAGCAATCGCGCACAGCAGCCTACCCAGGTATTTTCAAATTTTTTTTAAAAATATGTAGACTGAACGACGGGAAACACAAATGCATGATGTCGTGAAAATGACGTAAAATATTCATAAAAAAGAGTGAGGTTTTTTTTTGCTATAGATGTAGGAAAAAACAATATTCTTACTCAAAAGTTTTGATAACCCATTGCCGATGTTGCCAGGCATGATAGTTTTTGGGATCTTGGCTTAGAATTTTGGCTGTCAGTTGAAGCTCCAACGAAGCATCTTTCATCCACTCCACTAGAACTCGACGGTGGTGCCAAACCTAATTTTTATTGTCATTGTGAATAATTTTTGAACTATTTATTTAGTTATCAACACACAATAATCATCAGGTTATATCAGCAGGGTTAGGTCAAATGTATAAATCATTTTACAAGACTATACGTATAACCAGTATTAATTATTGATACTTGAAAAATGAGCAGAGACAAAGATGTGAGAAAAAGAGACAAACATGAATTATGCTGTCCTTTGTCCAGTTCTTTTTTGTGAATAATAGGTATAGAATAAAGTATGGGGTGAATAGTAACACTTAAGAACAACTAAATATGTCTGAATATGTTTCATAAAATATGTTTCTATTTGGAAATATTCACCTTTAAATTAGTTAATTATTCGAATTTTCATCAACACTTCTTTCATTTATCTTATAGAAGTAATTGCAATTAATTCAATTCTGTTTAAAGTTTTGTAGAAGCTTATACTTATACTAATTATAAACTTACTAACAAATATTACAATATAAACAATTAGCAATACTATTGCACAGGAAACAAGATTATCTGTTATGATAAAAATCCTGAGAAACATAAAAGGTACTAGAACGGTTCTTATGTTAGTTTCAATGACTCTCTGTATACATATGCCATTTTGTATTCACCCAAAACAGCAGAACATATTATAAATAAATTGACGAAAGTAAAAAAGATATCACTGTATTCAAATATTTACTTGATAGTTCTTGGGGTTTGATTCTATAACAGTTTGGACGTAGGAAAGTTCTTCAGTAAGATCAGAGTTCAGGGTTTGCAATATATCTCTTCTGTAATCATAAACATATTTAAATAAGATACATGAAAGCATAGCTATTGACATTAGTATATAAAAATATGCGGGAGGGGTATTTTTACAGTTTATGTAGTATGGTGGTTATCAATGGGCGGAGTATTATAACCCTCGCTATTTATTTGTATATTATTTCATTTTAACTATCGTATGAGGATTGATGTAAGCCAGCCAATTTATTAATTCAAGATCAATGTGTTTGTAGAGGATTCCCAAAATTTTTTTACGAGTACTTCATGAGATAATTTATTGCCCATTTATCACTTTTTTATTACTAGGAGGCAACACCGTCAATTAATGTCCGAATGTAATGTGCTAACAGTATAAAGCTTTCCCTGGGTTTGACACATAATATATGTGTACAGGTAAAAATAGCTTATTGAATTGATTTTGAAAAAATACTTTTTGCTGATTTTGCCATAGTAAACCATATCAACCAAATTTTGATCCATTTAACAATGATGCATGTTCTTAGTATGTGTATTGAAGCGAGAAAACTAATAACTCATGGTGAGTCCTATGGGTCATTTTCTTCATTACAGTGATATATATCGAATATAAGAATCAGTAAGAATAAATCGGAGAGCGCAATCGGCTCAAAGTGTGTGATTCACGTCTGAGTAACACATTTCCCATGTCTGTTGAAAATGGCATAAATATCATTCACACAGAAAACCAACGAAAAAACATATTAATAATGTTTCGGCACACTGATTGTTAATATGACATGGCTATAAATTATGTAAATATTCAAGTCTTAGCACTCTGGATAAATAGACATGGATGTAGGCAAGTGGACTAATAATATTTAAAAAAAACTTTTAAATACTGGGTACCGGTATTGCCAAACAGTGTAATTAGCAGAATTAAGCTGTAATGCATCTTTTGTCAGCTCAAGCGCTCGGGGAGACTTCTCATTGGTGCGTAAAACTGCTCTGAAGTAATCGTAAACATCTTTGACTGAAAATAATAAAAAATACAAAATAGTAAGACAACTACTCAAGTAAATAGATGGAAAAATATACATATTATAAGGTAGTATTGATAAACGAATTACATTTATCGGAATATGCTATCGCAACGACTGGATCAGGCCCATCATCTTGTGAAATAGGAGTCACATCTTGCCATTCAGGCCGTGATCCGTAAAGCACCCAACCAACATCGTTTCTCTCATCACTGTCAGACATATTTTACTAACTACGCGTTCTTTAAAAGGTATATTTAATGTGTCAGTGCATGCGATTTTAGGAGATACTGTTCAATATTTGATATTCAGTAGAAGTTAACCATTCACTTTTGACAGATTGAGCCATAGACTAACACGTAAAGATTGAGTAATGGTGCTGCCATCATATATTAAATCATAGACAACATAGCACAAATAACTCCAATTATAAAAAAACAGAGAATTATCATGGCAGCCTCTTTGGTAGGGGGTTTTGGTATTTTTCATACTCTACGAAAGAACTGATGGAATTGATTATTAATTATTATCTTAATAAATTCATTTCAGTATCATCAACTGGGATTATTTCGTCTACCAAGTACAATTCTGCCTAGTAAAAGTTATTTTATTTATATGGTCACAACTTATTTTTATACTTGGTTAGACAAAATATTTGATGATTTGATTATTAATGATATTATTCTAAACAGCCAGTTGTTTACTCTAAAACTTTTAAACATCTACAATTTCTCGTAAGTTATTTTAAAACTTTAATTTTGTAAATGGCGTGTGCATATGCAATTACCTCAACTGTCAAAAAATCATCATTTATCTCCCAAGAATACAAATGTTAAGGTATAGATATTTTTACTCTCCATTCCATTATAGGTTAGCAATTTGAATGCATATAAATATTTAAATAAATTGAGTTTTAAAGACTTTAAAATGCTAGGTGAAGTTGTACCGAAAAACAAAACAGTTGTTTTGAGTTATTCTTTATTTGAACGCCGACGTTCGGCGTTCGTCAAAACTCGGGTTCAATTCCCGGTTTTTATTTCCATCCCATCCTCACGGGGCGTTTCTCTCTTATTTATTTTCCCTACTTCTTAGTTGAGTAAATGAGTAACAAGCAGTTCTCGTAGAAAAATTCTGTTAAGATACCTCCATTAGGAGACCTTATGCTCCACATTGGGAGCGGACATGGAAAAAAAAATCTTTATTTAGGTTGGTCGTCAAAACACTTTGAATCAATATTATTTTTTTAAGGTCAAGAAAAAATATGAATTTTCTCTCTTATTTATTTTAGATAGAAACAAAAAATTGTAAGTCAGCAGGATCAAAAGAAATTTGTTTTAAATTTATGCTAAAAGTGTTGAGTGAATATTAAATCAGTGACAATGGAATGCGAAATTTGTCATGAATTATTTAAATAAGATAGATAAGTTGGCTAGATACTTTTTTTTCATATTTCTCAATAAAATAACAAAAAATAAAACAGACTGATTTCATAAATTATTTTCCTTTACCTAATTAATATGCACATTACCTTATCAAAACATTTCAGTATTCTGAATACAGTTTATGTACGAAAATTAATTAATCGTATTGCTTGCACAACCTAAGTACAATTTTCAAAATGTATACAAGCAGCAATGAACGAAGGGTCATTCCACCTATTCAATTTTGACGATGAAAAAACATACATAAGTGATGAATATGATATTTTATAAATTTGCAACACAATCATGTTATGAGTATTATTCTAGCTCATTGTTGTTATAACGAAACAGTGATAAATACTTATTAAGAATTTTTGAAAGATAGGTAGAATAACCTCAAGCCAGTTTTATTTCACCTAATTAGCGTAAGTGAAATCAATATATCTACTATATACAATATATAAAAATGAAGATTTGTTTGCTTGTTTGTCCTCCATGCATTCCTTTACCATTCATCCAATTTCGATCAAACTTTGGTGAGTTGTTGTGCGCACACCCGTGAAGGTTTCTAAAGAAAAAAAATTAAATCTTTAATCTAAAAAAAATATTTAAAAAAAAGAATCAAATTTGTACATCAAAAGCGACACCTCTGAACCAGACGGAAAAACAAAAAAAATATTGCATACCCAAAATAGAGGTCTACACGGGTTTGGGCTTGGCCAATGGATCTAAACATTCAATAAGTGGGCCAAGCTTGGTCGGATAAAGACAATTCAGATTCGGGCTCGGGCTGGGCCCGGGTAAATTCAAATTTAAGAAAAACATTTCGTACTATGTTCGGGTATGAGTCAGCCATAAGGCAAGAATTTTCATAACTTAAATAATGTATTTCACCTGTGCTATGAATATCGTTGGAAACATGATATCAATATAATATTAAATCGTTTGAAATGTATAAACGAATTACTATATTAAAAAATAAATCGTGTTTTTTTCGGGCTTAGAAAAATAAATCTGGGTTTCGGGTCAGGTTCGGTAACAAGTGTGATATTGAAACTCGGGCTAGGACTAAGGTAATTTTATGAAATTTCTGCCCGTGCAGACCTCTAATCTAAAAGCACTTCAATAAATAGAATTAAAACACAAAAATATTAAATAATAAAATTGTCGTTAAATATTATATGATAAAATTAGGCATAGCAATTTATTACATTGTGATTTAATTGGAATCGGGCGTGGCAAACTGTGTGTTTGGGGTGCCACAGAGCCTACGAGTACTGGACTCTGGAAGATAGCGATTGCCGTAGGAAGGTAGAGAGTAGAGTGCGAGTGGAGCGGAGCAGACTAATTGAGGGGGCCAATATTTATAAATGATAAAATATTATATTGTATAGTTGTGCAATATGTATTATTAAAAATAGTCAGTCGTTGACAAGCGTATTCAAATTACATATTTATTGCGTTATAAATCATACTGAAAATGTCATTTACCATGCAGCCGGTTGAAAAATATATCGATGGTGTTTTGGCCAATTGATGTAACCCTCAAAATTGAAATTGTTCAGGAGAGAGTACAAACTGTTTTTATCGAAGATATTTTACGGTGAGTTGCGTTATGAATCTTTGAAATGTACTCCTGTAAATTATCATGTGTGCTGATACTGAATTAAACTTACGGAGTGTCGATATAATAGTGGCTTACATCAAGTAGCCAGGTCAGAATTTTCAAAACTAAAACCAGTGTAAATGATGTTTCCCTTACCAAAAAAAGTCAATTTATTTTTTTAATTAACATCATTTGGGCGAGACCCCCTCAGTCGTCTTTAAAATGATCCAATCATAAATTTATTTTGGTATTTTTTGAGGCTTACATCAGTTGGCCAAAACACAGTCGTATATCTGTTATAATTTTCGTGATTGACACTAATAATAAAAATTATTTAAGATCGGCAATAAGTTAAACAGATTAGAATCTTTGGTTATTTATTTATTCAATGGAGAGCGAAAACAGCCTACTTTTTATCGTTATTAACAATTTTGTTTCTTCGAAAAAGGCGAGAAACAATTTGTAAAATGAACAATAAATATAACTAACTTACCGAACATATATGTGCAAAAATTTTTATCAGGGCGAATGCACAAGAGTGATTTCGTGCCATCTCCCAGTTAAATACTACATCTTCATCTATATCAGTGGTTTCCAAAGTGGTTCCTACGGACCCTCAGGGGTCTTTGTGATCGCTGAGGAGGTCTGTGGCAAATAAAAAATAATTGTGGGGTGCGTGGACAACGTTGTGGTGGGGGGGGGGGGGTTTGGTCGGGGATGGGTTGTGCGCGAAACATTTACAATATTATAAATATGATAGCGATTTGTTGGGCGTTGGATACATTTTTCAATGTTTGAACAAGGATGCCACAAATTCTGGTTACAAAAGCAGATATCAGTTTTACATCCGAACGTGGATTAAGTGTTGTAATGAAAGTCATCATACTTTAAATATCAAAATGTTCAATCATTCAAGACAACACAACTAAATTTATAATTTTCCTATTATGCAGTTATGTAGTTATTTTACTTGGGGGTTCACGATCAGGATTTTGCTTTAAGAAGGGGTCCACGGACATAATAAGTTGGAGAGCCACTGATATATATTATAGTGGGTATCTATATTATTACACTTATAGATTCTATAAGTAGAACGCGTTTATATTGCTGTTTTATATCGAATAGATAGTTAAAAAAAGGGCCAAATATTGAATATTCGAGTAGGAATCCCTGGTTGGCATTCAGAAAGCGGATGCGGTCAAATAAATTAAAATATAATAATATTGTTGTACGTATGTATGTATTATTAAGTTTTGTCATAATTTGCGTAAGCATATTAACTTGAAATTGGATCAAGTTCAACAAGTAAGCCAGTTTTTGAGCTTGTTTCACTCGCGAATGCTATCGAAAAAACATTTATTTATCTCTCGACTATCGCTGGACATTCATAAATATAATATTTTTATTATTGACATTTTATTGAGGCTTATTTTTTGAACCGTGATAAAGAAAAGAAGGTCAGGTTTGCTGCAATTTTATTTGATTTTTTGCCGACAAGAAATATATTTCATGACAAATAACCTATCAACTATTGTGTTTTTAGTAGACACACTGCCTCTGTAATTATTATATTTTGAACACACCTCTTTTGGGTACGCAGATCTAAATCAAAAGTTAAAAAGCCGCTATTGTTGTAACATAAAACAAAAAAAAGTTGAATTAATATTAGATTAAGTAATAATTTAGCCAAAATATTATATTCATACGAATCAGACCTTTTTATATCAAGAAATTTTAGGCATCACGTCCAAACAGTGAATTTTTTCGATTTTTATATTTATAAAAAAAAAGTTGTTCTTTTTGACTGCCCAGATTTGCATCTCGACTAGGAATTCTAACCTCGATATTCGAATATTTAGGCAACTATTCGAACAATATTCGTCATAATTTTTATTGACATATTTTCAAAGATCACATCACAATTTCTCCAGATTTCAAGAACAATATTAAATACCCCAGTGGTTTTTTTTTGTCTTCACCCAACTCGGGCGCTTTCAGTATCTTATCATAAGTTATAATACCTACTTGAGTTTGATAACTCGGGGCTTAAAATCCTTTTAAACATGCCGTAATTATAGTAACTGAAAAAATACCATTGGAGTAATCCGACACAGTTGAAGATTTTATTTTAGTATATAATGTTATATTATTAACTATTAAAATATAATTTTTATACTCTTCGAATATATTCGAATATTTTCAGTTTTACTAGTCGATTTCCGAATACTTGGAATCCTTAATACCGACCCCGCAAACTATATGCCGTCCTTACATTCTTTACATAATATTATTATTATTGATACATGTAAAAAGTTTTGATTCGTTAACTTACTGTACCATTTTAGATTGAATAGAATATGTGTTATTTAATATTATTTGAATTTCGTCATCAATATTTCACAGTTAATTAAACAAATTTTATTTAGTTATTTTTAAGAGGTTTTTTCCGGAATTTTTAATGCAATAATTGCATCAAATTACTATGTGTCGCGGCCAAAAAGAGGACGAATATTATTTTATTAGAAAGAGTTATGAAAAAGTACAGTTTTGGTATAAATAACTCAATTACGCAATTTTTATCAACATAACGGTTTATGCTGGAACATTGTTAAAATGAAGATGATTTGGGCCTAACGAAAGCAATATATTTATAATACCGTAATATGTATAAAAAGACAAATAAAATATTCTTAACAGTAAGTAAAACGGGCTCAATAGACCACGCTGACTTGTTCTCAATTATGGCCATCTTTTTAGGCATTCGATAAATTTGCAACATCACATGCAGAACGGGATATCTTTGACTTCTTTTTAATTGCAATGAGGAATAGATGTAAATCTAATGTCACGACGGATTTTCAGTATACCTACGGGAACACAGGATACTTAATATAACATTAACTAAGTGACTGAGGAAGTCAGATTTTCTTTTTTTATTTCCAATAGTGCAGTTAGTGCTATAATTCATAGTTAAAGGATCGGTGTCATGCAACTCTGTATCGGGTCAAGAACGTTGGGAGCCAAATTCGTTTCTTTTCTTGTTCGCTACTGTGCTATGGAATGCGGCTATCACACATAACGGATGGTGTTGGGGCAACCAGTGTTCAACAACATTACAGGAACTTAGATTATAACCTTTTTAATTTGTATTGAGAGATTCGTTTCACTGTAACATTCAAAATCAAATCAGTACAAACAATTTGCAAAGGTTAAAATTGAAGTTTGGTTCAACGCTCAGAATATTATACCTTATATAGTTTTGTCTTATTACCTATGACGGCAGTAAAGCGCAACGGTAGATACATATCGCCCATCCATTATAAAACAATCATTACTACAAATTCACAATTTTGAGAAAAGTTTTGAAATAGATTATATCTCAGATCAAATATCTCACGTATGAAGTTATTATTTTTTGTTTCCACAGTATAATAGTGTGTTTCAAACTGATTTTAACAAACAATCTCTGAAAATATCGCGACATGTGTTGTTTTTTAATTTTAATTATTTTAAATTTGTTAAATATATTAAGCATCAAAAACGAATAGAAGTGACTAGCAGCAGTGATGTTTTTACATAACAATTATGTAAATCCTAAGGAAAATTTTGCATTAAAAATAGAAAATCTCAATTTTAATACTTATGGTTGTTTTATACTGGATTGACGATATATTTAGTTATAATAGCATGAAACCTACAGTAAATGACAAATTTTGTACACAGATACTTTCCGTACTGTGTAATTAGCTATCCACTTATTTCTTTGAAGATTGTAATGAGATATCACCATAAAAGATTGAAAGCATTTGAATGATTCGTGTCCTATTTACATTCTATTATTGTCGCGTGATTTCGCAACACAAGTCATTTACACCTGTAGCATAAAGCAGGGATGGCCACTTTTTTTGGATTACGGGACTTGCTATTAAAAGAATGTAATAATGGTTGAAATCAAACCGAACAATCAAATATTTGTAGAGATAGAAAGTCACGTTTGCATTTATGGAAAACTAATACAATCAGAGTGAGAAAACAAACTTCTAACAGAGAATTAGATTTGAATAGTTCTGGATGTCACTTGTTTTTGTTATGTGGTGGTAAAACTCGAATGAACTACTCAATAATCGATTCGCG
The DNA here is from genome assembly GCA_022494535.1 of Himalopsyche phryganea. Lineage (NCBI taxonomy): Eukaryota > Metazoa > Arthropoda > Insecta > Trichoptera > Rhyacophilidae > Himalopsyche > Himalopsyche phryganea. Next base: position 2,553,348 of record JAGVSL010000070.1, read on the forward strand.
CTTAACTGATTCGTGTACAATCTAAGAGATAAAACTCAAAATAAAGAAAGGCTTAGTGCATAAAATATGTTGTATTAATGCATAGATCGAATGTCTTAGTTTTGAGGTTTTAAATATTTTGTTTATGAAATTTATTTACCAAAATGTAAGTACTTATTCACTGTGAATTACATTGTTTATATCTTCTCATAATTTAATGCCTTTTGATTTTACTGTTTCTTCTGTACATTTATTCAAGCCCTAAAAACTGGTGGCTGGAAGAAAAATAAATATATATAAGTTATGACGATAGCATGATGCTGAAATAGCAGTCAAGATAAATATTATTATGAAACTAAATTACCCTGATATTTTTTAAAGCCAATCGATATGTTTAAAAATAATTATCTCATTAAGCTGTAGATAAAGTTTGCCTTAAGTCATATTACAGAAATAAACAAGATTTATATTATAACTTTTGACTTGGCTTGGAATCTTTCGTCAAATAATTTACATTTTACGTCAGATCGCGATTGACTATAAGTGGCTCCCCGGGCGACCGGTAGACCACGGTAAGCGTTATGGCCATCCCTGGTATAAAGCAATACTTGTAATTGAATTGTTATCGGCAATGTAAATTATTCTTCAGATCCCACTTGCCTAAAACATTTTTTTTACTACTCGCGCATTGTACTTTTAGTTTTACTGGTGAACAACATCCTACACAAACAAAAATGTTGCCATTATAAATTCGTTGTGAATATTTAAATAACATATTTAGTTTCAGATGTAGAAAGATTATTTCACTCTGTGAATTATTAAAGGAATGCAAACTAATTTAAAAGCTTATGATACATTCTATTTGGTCACCGAGTGCATTTCGTGCGAATTAAATCGTTCAATGGACTCTCTTATAAATTAATTTTTTAATCGATTTGTGTTCAAATACATGGTTGTCACCTATCTGATCCTAAAACACCTTAAAAAAGCGATTTTCTAACTCAGAATGGGATCTTTCTCATGTTGGAAGGTCGCATTTATTTATACATATTCAAATAAGGCTGCATTTAAAAAAATTGGTTAGAATACTTTACAATTTTTGTATATTGTTTTGTAAATTAACGAAAACAATAAAATGAAAAATGAAAACATACAAGCCACTAGTTCTCCACCCTCAATCTAACTTCTAGTTCCTTTTTAGCTTCATTTTTATAACCTTACCTTCTTCAAAGAAGAAATGGTTGAACGGCTGAGTTATAAGTTCTTACAAAAAAATCAATCGAGGTGCTCTATTATGAGTTCATATTCTACATATTAAGAAAGAATAATATGATATAAAAAAATATATCTCGTAATTATTCCGAGATTGATTTGGTAAAATTTAGGATACAAACAATGAGCCAGGATAGCAATCGGTAATGAAACATAGTATCTAGCTTGCAATAATATTATTATTATATTTTATAAGCATGCTGTTTTTCATGTATCAATTAATTCGATTATGAGTGGACAAAAAGTGTAACATTCCCCCAGGCTTATGGAATACATCGCCGAAAAAAGTTGACAACGTTACAGAGCTTCTCAATCACTTACTTTAATAAATTATTGAAAGTATTTCTTGAAAACTACAAGCAATGAGATTACTGAATTTATATACTATGAAGTTGTTTTAATTAATAGATTTTCAAAGCAGAAACTAATCTACTGGTTATAGGTGTTTATATTAATATCATAAGCCAACTTCCATACCTGAACCCTACACCTAATATGCAATGTGAACTTTGAATGGCTTCTCTATATATGTACACTCAAAAATAAATAATGGTGCTATTAGTTTTAAGCAATTTGTTGTTCGATCCGCTTTCAAAATAAAATATGAGACTTGATCGAAATGAGAATTTTTATTGATAAATAAAAATAGGTCACTTTTTAAGTTCACCCTTTCCACCAATTAAAAATATTGAATACAATAAGAGATGGTATTAGAACAATTTCTTTTCTTTAATATTTGATATTACCTTCATAATAAAGTAGCTTTTTTGTCGATAGATTCGGAGGTAACGTGATATGAAATTGAAATATATAACTTTGTTATTCCACAAATTTATTTCGAATGGTATTTTTCTCTCCAAAAACAAGTAATTAATATTGTAATTGGTACTGTTATTGTTTGTTTCTAGTACCCTCCAGAAAAAGGAAAAAAAAATCGACACCATCGTTTATGTAATTTATAAGTATGGAATTAGAATCAATGTCTACACGTCTAGTAACACAACCAGCTGAATAACAAAGTTGTCATTTTTTTTTTGGAAACGAACTAATAATAATAAATGTATGTTTTATTTATTTTCCATGTCCGCTCCCAACGGGAGCATATGACCTTCTAATGTAGGTATCTGAACAGAATCTTTCTATGAGAACTGTTTGTTACTCAGTTGCTCAAGTTCTATTTTTTTCGAAGACAGTAGGGATATAAGCATAGGGCTAGGACAGGACTAATGGTTAGCTAATCGCTTTCGCTTCGCCCCGTTTTTGAGGATTGGATGGGTGGAAGGGAGTTTTAGACATCACAAACACTACTAACAAAAATCCATAAACCGATTGGAAGATCAATTTATGAAACTGTCTGCACCGGGAATTGAGCCTGATACATCCGCATCCGTAGCCAACGACGTTACCAACTGCGCCACGGATCCGACTAATAATAATATATATTCAACAAAAATAAAAGGTCAATGTAAAGACGCTGCTGTCACCCTATTAATTTATATTCAGCGAATAGTTTATGGAAAAGTATAATATAGGATACCAATCAACTAAGACGTTATCAAAATAACAGTAAGCTAGATTTTATCAGGTACACGAAAGTTTGTAAAAAATTTTTGAGCATTTTCCTTAGCTTTAAAGACACTGTCACGGAAAATTCAGCATTTTGATATACCCCTTCCTGTGTTTCCTCAATAAAATGTTCGCTTACGCCTTTCTTAGTTAGGTTGTTCAAAATAACCTTTAATATTTATTGGACCCACCACAGTTTTGAATGAAAATGACTTTCGATATGCTTGCAGACCCGCGATTTAAAACACCAAATTAATTCTCGAATTACATAACTTTCACGTGAGTAATCATATGATTGACAGTGGTGCACAACCGTCGGGCATGGCATTGAATTTATTACACTCAAATGCAATCAATGCGGTGTAATTTTTTTAACGCGTATTACGCAATATATGTAATTATTTCTTGTTATCGTTAAGCGCTTATGCCAATTTGTGTATCAATTTAATGTTGCATTATCAAGAAAATTAATTAATTTGTAATCAAAACATAGTTAGGGATTAAGACGTTTATGTTGATTTTTCAATAATTGTAATCAGTTTAGTATTGACTCTTTCATTACATGCTTTATAGCATTAATCGGTGGGTAATATTTTGATACTAAAAATATTTTAGTGTTGCGGCGTCATGAAATTGTTAGTGTTTTATGCTGGTAGGATTCATCAGAAATTGTGCGACTCTTAAGTTAAATTGATTAATACATCAATTTAATTATCGTTATCGATACTGCAAAACGCCGTATGTCAAGAAACTCCAAGTGTTCGGAAAGCCAGTATATCGTTGCCAATTATTTTTAATTTACATACATTCTTGAGATTGCTTAGGATGTTTTACTGTATTCACACATGTGATTTTATGTTTATGTTAAGTATAATATAATTTTTAATATTTTTTGACATACGACGTATTGCAGTATTAACGATGTTATACTTTTTTATTGTCATTTATTTCTATCCTTTTCCCGCACGCAGAGCGGAGAGAGTGATTAGCCAAGTCACAGTCCTTTCCTTACCCCATCTTACCCTTAACTTCTTTAAGAAAAAGGGTTATAAATAATTTCACTTTTTGTTAGATAGTATTCACCTGGTACACTTAAACTTTTATTTCGATAGTTTGCACTTTAGATTAGATAGTATTAACTTATTTATTTACTTTCAACTTAGTCATGGATTCTTTTAACAAAGTGGGTTAAGTTATAGTAGGTTAAGTTGATGTTGGTCTGGTTTGGCTTGTGTAGTGTATTCTAATGCGTGGAGAAAAGACAATATAGGCTGCCTAATATAAGGTAGAAGAATAAGTGATAATTCATTACAGCTTCGGTTAACTATTGATTTCAAAGGATGAGTAATTATATTGAGTGAAAACTATTTTTATCTAATATATTTCTTCAATGTTAAAAGATATTTTACTATATGGGATCACTTTATTTTTAGTGAACGAATTTGTTTTTTGGAATGTATTTGTTATAATTGAAAACTGTTTAAACTACTAAAGTGAATATGACCCAAAAAAATCATTTAATTGTAAGCCCAAGAAAAAGAGGTTAAGCGACTGAAAAATAACTAACTATCGTAAAATACTAAGATGATTCATTAGCAGTCCTTATGCTTTACACTGTCATTTTTTTAACTGAAGGCATTGAATGGTTAATAGCACCCCTTACGAATACTAATCTGTGTGCAATTCGTGTCAATAATTATTGTTCGTAATGTGACTTGAAATTACCCAGTCCCTAGGTCACTTTTGAGAGTAATTTACAACTCGCGAGTGCATAAACCTTCTACCAACTTACATCTATATCGTCAAACCTAACCTACAATAATTAATTACATGGCATCAGAATATTATAAAATAAAGTTATAATTGCATGTAGCTGGCAATTGGACCCACAATAATGAAATATTTGTAATCAATCTAGTTGAGATATATTTCGAAATTAACTACTGTTTTTGGCTCGGAAAATATGAAATAAATTTATTGTGATGAATGTATTTAAATATGTTATGTAATAAGAAAATTTTTTGGAGACGTTTTAAAGACAACAATTGCTTTTAACCACTAAAGTAATAACCTTTAAGCTTTTACGCGTATTTTCTCCATGCAATTCAATAAGTAATTACTCAATTCAATAAGTAAGTACTCATGAAAGAACTCATAAAATTTACGGTTTAATTATGCTCATACCAAAAAGCAATAATCGGTGTAATTCATATTATTTTTTGCATAAAATAAATTATTTTATAATATATAAACTGAAAACTAAATAAATACATATTATTTTTCTTCCCCTTACGTTGGCCACATTGATTTTCTATATGGAGCAAACTGTAATCACATGAACCGCGTAGGTTTTCCTGTAATGCGAAAAAAATGGATATATTTTCTCATGGAATCAATAAATCGCCGATGCGTTTGGTAGAAAAGTTGTCATATACAATTTTTCTATTTCTTTATGAACTAAAATTATAAATGTCAGATTACATTAAAGTACGATTTTTTAAAACCATATCCGCTCCCTATTCGGAGCATATGGCCATCGCGCGGTTCTTCCAAGCTTCTCTATCCCCCGCCAGTCTCTTCGTTTCTTCCGAGGCCATTCCAGCGTTCCGTAGCTCCGCCGAATACATCCTATGGATGGTCATCGGCGGCCTTCCAGGGCGACGGAATCCATCTGGTTGGTAAAAGAGACAGGCAGGATTCCGGCTCCCCTGGGGCATCCACAGTACGTGTCCAAGCCAGGTCCATCGTCACTTTTTTTTATTTTGGATGTAATAAGAGGCTGGTCCGTCCGCTCTCTTACCTCCGAGTTCGTGACAAAATCAAACTACTGTACCCCTAGTATTCGTCGCAAACATCTGTTTTCAAAGAACAGTATACGGTTACCCTGTACCTTGGTGAGGTGTCATGATTCGCAACCGTAAACCATCACCGTCAGGATGCATGCGTTGAATAAGTGGCACTTGGTTCTGACCGAGTACAACCGTGAGTCCCAGACTGTCCACATTGAGTTAAAGGTTGCTCCAGCTATCCCTCATCAGATTGCGAGCTCTTTACGCGGATTGCCATCTCCCGTGATGTGTACCCACAAATACATCTAGCTGTAGACTCTCTCGATGTCTTGCCCCACGCTCGTCGGAGGGTAGTCTGGGTCTAGACAGAAACTTTTGCAGAGCACATTCGTTTTACTCGCATTGACTTTGAGGCCAATGCGATACGAGCTGCTCTGCAGCCTGTCCATTGTTTCCTGAATACCCTCGACAGATTTGTCAAATATGACAGCGTCGTCAGCATACTTGAGGTCGCATAGCCTGAGATTGGGAGCAACGGCCACACCTTGGTCGGGTGGAATTGACTTCCTAAATATGAACTCGAAGATTAAAAGTACGCTTATATAACATCATAATTACCAATGTACTATAGATGTTTTTCTCCGTATGAAAATTTGACACATCTGAAATTCGATGTTGAAGTATGTTAAACTGGAGTGAATTAATTTCCAAAGTTTATGCACCTGCGTGACGTCATATATTATATGATGAGGTGTTTCGATAATATGCGATAGAAATCAAAATATGTATAGAGTACACGCCGTATAACTTTGCAATCTAGCTGTAGGATTTAGGATCACAGGTACCATACATGGGACATGGTATCTATACACTGCTCTAGGACCACGGAATCCATACATACTAATACACTGACACGCTTTGAGTAGTATACAGAAAGCGTTTCAGTGTAATAAAATGTGAAAAGTTATGTGTCGTATTCTCTACGACGCTAATTTGTGTATTACTAAGACACATCTACTGTATGTTAATGTTCATTTTTGCTATTATTGATTAGAACCACTTATTATGTTTTATTTAAAAAATGTAATCCCTTTCCATCAAGAATTGACAGTTAAGTGATTATGGTAGTTAATTATAATTTTCACTTAGATAAATATAACATTAATTATTCGATTATAAAGATATATACCACTTCTTTAAACATGCTTACACCTAGTTTCATAGATTACTCCCACTTACATTGATTTTAGTTTTGTTTGAATGTGAACAAATTACATAATACCTGGAAAATTAAGTCAATAAGTAATTGCAACCAGTTATTTGAATGCATTTATAATAGCGCATGCAAATGCAACAAAAGAAATTTGTTGCGGTTGTAAGAAAGAAAAAAAGCGAGTGGGTACATACCTACTGGCATAATAAAAAAATGGCGCTCTTGTTTTAGAGTTAGTATTACATCAATGTCGTAATAATATGAATATATAAATATATTTTTATCGCATACTAAAATTTTATAACAGGGATATAAAACTCTTTGTAAATTTGTTCAATCGTTTTATTGTTCATGAAAGTTAATATTATTTAAGAAAAGAGAATTAATTTTAGTAAAATTTTAACCCTTGCCCGAGATCATGCTCCAAATTTTTATCTACGTTGCCGAAATCATAGCCAAACAATTGTTGTTCTTAAAATTTGTTCTTCGGTCGGTCATTTGGGTCACCAGCTGCAAGGGCCGTTCGTGTGATCAATGTATTGCTTAGAGAGGTGGACATTTTCAGCAATAAACTCCGGGTTTTGTTATCTTGTTTGTCAATAATATGTTTTGTTTACTAATTGTAAAAATGTTTTTATTATCATTATTGTTGTACTGTTATTATTATTATGTGTAAATGTATGGCACATTGGCGTCAGCTGTAATGCCATGTATTTTAATTTTTACAGATAAATATATAATCCTGTTTGTAACCTTGGGGTCATCATTTTACGACTTCAGTGCAGTCAAAAATAATTAAAATGTACTATTGCTCACCATTATTGCAGTCGAAAGCAATAATTGTTATGAGCTTTTCAAGATCAAAATAGTCAGAGAGAATATGCACTTATCACGGCCGTATAGCACTCCTAACTACCCTGTTGCTTGGCCACGTGTTGTGGATGGCTCAGAGGAGCCTGAATCCTACCAGTATCGTCTTCCAACCGTATGGATTCAATTAGCACGGAAGGCTGCTGATTAGGGATTCCAATTCGTATATTCGAATATATTCGGCCCCTGTATAACTATTCGATATTCGAATATTTGGGAAACTATTCAAAAGATTTCGTCACAATTTCTCCAGATTTCAAAAACAATAATGAATACCCTAGGTGTTTTTTGCTTTCACCTAACTTTCGGGTGCTGTCTTCTTGAGTTTGACGAATGTTTCAGAGCTAATAAAGCCTTTTAAACATGCCGTAAGTTCAGTAATTGAAGAAATATCGTTAGAGTAGTCCGACGCAGCTGCAAATTTTAAATATTGTAATACAATGTAACGGTATTGGAATGTGTATTTGTATAGTATTTAGTCGTAAATTATTATAAGATGTATGTATCTCATCTTTAAGAAAATAGTAAATGTATGTATATCAGTGATTTGAAATTTGAATAAATATGATTGTTATTATTAATGAATTTGTATATACAAATTTTAATTTATTATTAAATTATTATTTTAGTTTTTGTCCTGTTATCAATTATTCAAATCAAATTTTTAATATTATTTCCATACTTACTTAACTAATCGAATATGTTCAAATTGTTTCAGTTTTACTGTTCGATATTCGAATAGTTGTAATCCTTACTGCTGATGACTATTCATCAGCGGAATCTGGTGGAACTACTAGAAATTGTCGTGCTTTGGGAGGAGGCTAACAGAACGGTGGTGGAGAGAAAATATTGGAGGTACATTGTGGTTAACACATACTTCAAATAGTGAGCGAATATGGACACATATGAGTATTGAGAAAATTTTTTCAACCATGTCTATTCACAATGTCTTCATTCACATTGTAAAATCCAAAGAGAGCATTTCAATTGAAGTTGTTTGATGTAAACGGTTTGTCTTTCTGTCATTCAACTTCTCTTTGTCTGAGAGGATAAGATGGAAAGATCCGACTAGGAATAGATGAGTAGTTGTTAAATATTGATCAGATCGGTGAGTGAATATAAAAATCCGTATCCTTAACCGTTCCGTATTCACGGTGTAACAATGAGTTACTTCGGCATTTAAACCTTTAAAATATCTGTGAAATAGGTCTTACAAAAAATTAAAAATTTTGGTATTTGTAAATAAAATAGGTCTACATATAATTTGAGATTAAAAATACATTACAGTTTACGTCTTCTTTGTATAATTAATCATAATTTGAAAACCTCGTCAATTTTCCATCGAAAATTACAAAATTATAGAATAGTATAGTAAAGTAATAATCCGAGATGCATGACGTACCGTATGCAACCGTTTTGTTTCAAATGGCACCGAGACATGTCTCGATCTTGTTCTGTTACGAAGAATCGATTCTTGCGTCTTTCGATAATTTCGCATAGTTTGATATGTATTTCAGGTTTTCAACACAAAGTTTAGTACTACATAAAACCATATTTCACTTTCTGAAATTGTCATGTTGCTTTATAAATGCGTTTATATGACTAAACCTACATTGTAACGACATGTTACTGCATGAGATCCGAAGGGATTATTTTCACAATTTTATAAATCAATTCAAGAGATAAACAAATAAGAGTTTTGGCCACTCGGAACATAGGACCGGACTTAGAAACGAATTTTTTTCGTAATCTAAACCGGACCCAATTTGTGTTAGATTTAAAATGACTGATTAGCAAAGGCTTACACGCTTACTGTAATATATTATTTTATTCTCTAGTTGTAATAATAAATTAGCGAACCACACATAGTGAAATAATAAAAAATTGTTGCGTATTACCAATGTGTGTAGGTAATATAATTAAATTCAGGTACGCGATTGGTGTCAATGGTTATTCGTGACCCCTGGCAAAAATTTCATTAGTTTTTTTTTAAAAATATGACGTCATTAATATTTTCTCTAGACTGATATTTTTTGTGTAGAACAGAAATATTGAGTAAAAAACACATGAATGAATTTTCGAATCGTTATGTTATTGTTATGTGAGAGGGTTTGTGTAGGTAACTACATATTCGATGTTTTGAAGGTTATGCATAAGAACCATGTCAATAATTTTCATTAAAATACACCATTATGTCAAACCGTATTTTTGATGAATTATACGACTTCTTGGTCGAATTACCAATGTAGAATTAATATTGATATTTTTTTTATTGCAATTGTTAGACATTCAATTTTAAGATGTTTTTCAAAGTTACGCAATTATTTTTAAAGCAATGACTCCTCAATAGAAGTTTTTCTATGAGAACTGATTTTTACTTAGTTCCTGGGCCTCTCTTCTTTTCGAAAAGAGTAGAGATAGAAGGATAATGCTAGGACATGACTATCGGTTGGCTAATTACTTTCGCTACGCCCCCATTTTATCATCAGATGGGTGGGAGGGAGTTCTAGACATTACAAACATCCATGCTTACAAACAGATATCCATAAATCTATTAGAAAATCAATTTATGAAAACTGTTTCTACTGGGATTTGAATCCATGAGATCCATAGCCGAAATCAACGGCGTTGATTTAGCAGATTTAATTACACAAGAACGGGAAAAATATTCTTAAAATTCAAATATTATAGCGAAGTAAAACTGTAGGTATTTTACTTGTATTAAAACAAAAACGGATATGTAGACTAAGCAAACTAATTTTACAACAAACATATTTATTTGTTTTCTATAGGCAAATGACGTTAAATCTTATTACGCTTGTATGAGAGTAATTGTTGTAAAACCACAAATCATAATTCAAAGGCGATAACAATGATGTGAACAGCCACTCTTAAAAGTCCGTTAGGAACTGAGAAAGTCAAGTTTAATATTTGAGTCAGCCTTTGTGGTCTGTAGGTAAAAGCTTTACTCCAGCAAACATATGGGTCTGTGTTCAAGTCCTAGGAAGGTCAATGTCAAATTAAGATTCGTTCGATTTATAATTTTAAATCTTGAACAGTTTCAACTTTGAAGGTAACACCAATTGGTCAAAACATCGTCGATTAAGAATCATATTTGTATGTATGCCCTATCGTCAATATTCGCATATGTCATGGAACTGAAAATTGTCATACTATATTCGTAAATCTAAAAAAATTGGAGCAGACATGAATAAAAAAGAAAAATAGATATTGGCATAAAATTAAATAGATATTAATTTAGAAATTTTCCTAGAAAATTGACAATCAATAATGAGCTTTAAAGTTTTGAGCAACGATATAACAATAAAATATGTTTGAGTTCGTTCAAACTAACACTGGTTTTAATGGTTGTTATGCAATAGAGTTCATTTAATTATCAGTAGGTTTATAGATGTATTGTTTTATTGTAGATTTCGATTTAACTCTGTATAGCAATTAAGTATTCAGCAAATTATATGCATAATAGATTGACAAGAAATTAGATTACAAAAGTAATTATTACTTCTTGAATGGAAAATATAAACAAAAAATTCAATGTAATTAGTTTTATCGTCCATTTTGTATTGTACAATAATTTAATTATAACTTTGAATAATCGATCTGGATTAAAATCTGTTTTTATTTGACCGTAATACAAGTAGAAACGAATTATCTTTGTCATTTTTTACGAGTATAATCAATTATCGTCAGGTCTATCAAATGCATATGTATTATTATTAATGTTCTTAAAATATATTTATAAAGTCAAATTTGCTTTCGGCGGTACTGCTCTGATATCAAGATCATTAAAATGGCACGAATCTAGTTCAAAGCATGGCAATTTTTGACTGAATGCTCTGTGGCAAATTATAACTGCGTGGCCATCACCTTGGCGTCGGAGTCGCCCGGGACTCGGAGTACTTTGTGGGGGTAAGTGTGGTGCTCGTCGTCAGTATAAAATGGCCGAGCGTGATAAGCAGAGTATCAAAACATTTTTGTCGATCCCACGATAACACAACCCAACAATGGCATTCAAAGTGAGTAATTTATTTACCAAGCTAACTTCTTTTTAGTTTCTTCAATATATTTAAAATAAATAATTATTTTAATATAAAATCGAAAAGTGCAATTGCAGTAAAGAAGCTTGAACTTTAAATTCTGCTTGATAACGTTATTCATAAGTAGGGATTCCAATTATTCGTAGTTATCAACTATTCGGAAATCGAATAGTAAAACTGGAACTAATAGTTATGGAACTAGCATGATAGTAATATTAAAAAATTGATTTAAATAATTAATAACATGACATTATAGATACTAAAATAATTATTTTTAAGAAAATGTGTAAGAAAACGAGCTAATTTATAATAAAAATCATATTTATTGAATTTTTAAATCACTGATATACATACACTATTTTTTTAAAGATGATATACCTAAATCTTATAATAATTCAATACTAAATCTTTTCCTACTTCTGCCAAATCCCAGATAGAGACAATATTAATACACATTCCAATAGCGTTCCATTGTATTAGAATAGTTAAAATTTGCAGCTACGTTGGACTACTCTAACGGTATTTATTCAATTACTGAAATTACGGCATGTTTAAAGGGTCTTTTATAGCCCAGAGTTATTTGTCAATCTAAAATAGTATGATTAATGATAAAAAAGTGAAAGCACTCGAGTAGGGTGAAGATAAAAAAGATCAACAACATGGGGTATTCATTATTGTTCTTCAAATCTGCAGAGATTGTGATGTGACCTTTCGTCGATTTTGTAAAATAGTTCATTAAAAATTATTACGAAAACTTAATAGTTAAAAATGGGCCCAGTATATTTGAATATTGAATATTCGAATACTCGAGACGGAGTCCCTATTCGTTAGAGTCTTTTAAAGCGTAATAATTTTTGAATAAAATCTTAATTAAAAAAGTAAGTCCAATCTAACAAGCAATCACAAATTTATAAATTGTACATTTGATATTAAAATCAGTAATAAAAGATATCTGATTTTTAGATTGTTACGAATAAAATGACCAATAACATGCTTTTTAAATATTTTTTAATAAAATGCATACTTGATAAAAATATAGATACATTAGTATACCCATGTAATATGAGTGTAAAATACTCGTAAAAAATTAGTGTGATCTGTATTTATTGTATTTTGCAGATCGTAGTCTTGTGCTCCATGCTGGCTCTTGCCAACGCTGGATACGAAATCACCAGCGGAGAGCAGAACATCCACCGCAGCTACGGAAACTTGGGTCAAATCTCCACCTACTCCAAGACCATCGACACACCTTACTCCAGTGTCAGCAAACATGACGTCAGAGTGAGCAACCCAGGAATCGCCGTGCACGCCGCCCCATTGGCTTACTCTCACGGACCAGCCTACGCACCAGCGCAAGTGGCTTATGGCCATGGCCCAGTTGCCTATTCCGCCCCGGTTGCCAGCTATGCCTCTCCTTTGGCTTACTCCGCTCCAGTCGCCAAATACGCCGCTCCTCTGTCATACGCCGCCCCAGTAGCTAGCTATGCCGCTCCCCTGCCTTATGCTTCCCCAGTTCACTCTTATGGAGGATCTATCGCCAAGGTTGCTACCGGACCTGCCCTCCTCGGAGTTGCATACTCTGCCGCTCCCGCTGTCTCTCACATGACATACACCAACGGTGTTGGACTCGCTTACTCCTGGTAAACGATGTTATCACTAAACTCCACAAATGTACCATATTTCGCAACCTCTGATTATGAATCTCTCACTTTTTCTTCAATGTATGTTTCTATCTGTTATTGTAATGTATTTATTTTCTTATAATTGTAATTATTTATTTATTTTATAATAAAAATACGCAGTTAAATCTACTGTTTTTGTTTTATTCAACTCGTCAAATGAATCTATGATGATTCTCTATAATATTGACTGAGGGTGCTTGATGGAACTTCAATAACACATTTGAATCGTTAAAATTTTATTTGTGATCATAAAAACTTATATTTGTATGCTTATGTCGAACTTTAATCAGATTCTACATTTTGCTTGATACATCAATAGATTGCTATTTTCGAAATTTACAAAATGCAATCATAGGATTGAGCCCAATATGTTTAAAAACTAATTATACAAAAATTTATTACAAAAAAACCACCAAATTATCAACCAAAAAATCTTAACTATCTAATTCTAATATATTTTCAATTTGAGATTAACGTTTTTCATGGAGCTTAAACTCCATTGCTTTTTGTGTTTGCTATATAAATAAATATTATTTACGAACCAGTATATATAATAATATCATATTACTAACTTATTTAAGTATTTCAAGAATGTGTCAACGCTTAGAGAACAATTGGTAGACTAATTACCAGTTTACATGCGTAAATGAAATAGAAATATATATTAAAAAAAATATAATCAATAAAAGGTTTATTTGAATATCGACACTTTTCTTGAAAATATACTCTGACAAATAACAGAATAACAAAGACATTAGATGCTAGCGTTCGGTTAATTTATCATGAGTTAAGAATTAATCTTCATCAGATGTTTCTAATAACTATCGCAATAAAAAATTACATTGTAAAATCCATTTTCTAATCAAGGAATAATTTGGTATTCATTCAAAAATATTAAATACATTATTTGTCGCAACAAATTATCACAAACAGGGTCTGTTAGCTGTCAATTCTTGCATGAGTGAACTGTCGGTTTGTTATAAATACTCCCTTACTTGGCGAAGCTGATCATAGTGTGAAAAGTTTCGACTTATATCCCGCGTGCTGATGGTGATAATTTTTCTCAAGTTTTTAGCTTCGATTAAAAGACGCCAATTCAGTCAAGTCCTCTTTATTGCAGTTAATTTAATACATACACAGAATTTACAATTTAAAACAGAAACAAAAAAAAGAATCGACGAAAATAAGCCCACAAAAAAACGGTACCCGACCGACAATAAGTTAATTCTTACGAATGTGGAATATGTACAAAAAATATGTTTTTACGAATATTAATAGCTTATAAGGTATTTTATACGATCACAATTTCTGGACTTTAACGACTCTGAATTGTGACAGGAATTGAAATTGTAAGGTGAGCTGCTTTCATACGTATTCCTTCTTTATCTTTTTTTATCATCGGCCTTTATCGTACTACACATAATGTTTTTATAAACAAAATAATAATTGAAAAATATCTTTATATAAATGTGAATTGAATTGTTGAGATTTTATATGATTTCATGCTCTAACGTGTACCTGATTGCCTGAAGATGCTAGTGACGAAATACATGGAAATGTAGAAAATCTCAACTATTCAAATTCAAAAAATAATTAGTGAAAAAAATGGTATTCACTTTCCTCCACAATTTTTTCACCCTTTACGTAAGTAACTTGTCACTATCATCCTAATGAAATTATGAAGATGCACATCTGTGAGTTTGCTTCTATATTTACTTTGAACCACATCCATAGAGGAAAACGTTGATTCACGTTTTCAGAGGCAATTTTGTAAATACGACAAAATATACTATGCGAGCTACCGGTAGTTTGCGAGCGACAGTTCGGCGATCACTGCTCTAGAATCTAGATAGCATTTAGTTTGATACTCAAGATCTAGAGAGACTCCTGGACTCCGAACGTAAGCACTTACTAATTACTTAACTGTAATCAAATTGCTAACATACACGAGTTTTTTAATAGCTGTCGGTGGCGATATTTCTATGTTTTCATATTTTTTTTTATTAGAGTTTGTTGATTTATTTTAGTCATTACCAATATTCAAAACGTGTTATTACGTGACTAAGTAACAAATTGTCCATATTAATATTATATTTAAGTCATTTGTAATTTACTGATTTTTTCAACATAATATTTTATTTAAGGACACGTGTGACACATCGACACACCTTACTCCAGCGTCAGCAAACATGACGTCAGAGTGAGCAACCCAGGAATCGCCGTGCACGCCGCCCCCTTGGCATACTCTCACGGACCAGCCTACGCACCAGCGCAAGTCGCTTATGGCCATGGCCCAGTCGCCAGTTATGCCTCTCCTTTGGCTTACTCCGCTCCAGTCGCCAAATACGCCGCTCCTCTGTCATACGCCGCCCCAGTAGCTAGCTATGCCGCTCCCCTTCCTTATGCTTCCCCAGTTCACTCTTATGGAGGATCCATCGCCAAGGTTGCTGCAGGACCTGCTCTCCTCGGAGTCGCATACTCTGCCGCTCCCGCTGTCTCCCACATGACATACACCAACGGTATTGGACTCGCTTACTCCTGGTAGACGATGCTGACGTTGAATTCTACAATGTCACACAAACAGTACATCTTTCGTAACCTCTGATTATAAATATCTCACTTTTCTTCATGTCTGAATTCCATCTGTTGTTCTTTTAATGTACTCATGTAATTATTTATATATTTATTAATAAAGTTAAGTAGTTAAATCAAATTATGATGTTTAATTCAATTCAATTTGGTTTCACTAGACGTGATAGTTAATATATGTATCTACTGTAAAATCTGCATTAGAATTTGGTTCAATTATATTTATTAGATAATATACCAATAAAATTGTCATTGGGATTGAATTGATTATTCTACTTCAGCATTTTGCTGATATATTTCTAGAATCATGAAAACAATATTGATTAAATTCAAAATACCTTTTCTTCATTTAAATCTCGACCAATACATTACAACTGAACGGTGTTTTCCATGTAGTATTTATGATTTCTTTTAAAAGTTAACTTTTTTTGAATGGGTTATTAAAACCATAAAATTTTTATATTTATATTAAAACGATAACAAATAGAGTTTCTTAAAAAATGATTAGATTGTGCGGTTGTTCAATGATTAATATATAAATCATTCAGTTGGTTGGTGGGTGCATGTTGGCTCTTCATGGAAATTGTAGATTCATTTGCTTGAAAAATAGTATCGTAGACTCAAACGGTTAATTTAAATTTGATGTTAAGGTGTAGTTAATGTTTTTAGAAAAATATTAATTTTAATTGAAAAGGTTTTAAAGGAGATAATGAATGAATCGATTTTATAAAATATTCCCATATATTTAGTAACGCACATAAACTATGAATTCCACTAATTTATGAAGCATTTTCAGACCTAATGTCTGATTGAAATATGCATAACGTAATCAGTGAATTATTTCACATGTGAGATATTAAGATTATGGCATGATTAAACTATTGACCTATCGTAAAGAGGGTTCTTATTTACAGTTTAAATTAGTCAGTTCTTTTGTCTTCGGGAAAAATCACAAAAGAAATCAAATTAAAACGAAACAGCCCACCATCTTATTTAAAAATTCTAACTAAAGATTATTTGTTTTTAAGAGCATGCTTGAATAACAAATTGAGTTTCGAGACCAGCCTGAAAATGCTTCTGAAAGACGCGAAACATGTCGTACTAAGAACATAAAATGAAATAAAAAGCTGTAAATTTTATTTTAAAAGAGAATTTTTAAAACGTAGCTGCCAAATTAATCGATTATTTTTGTTATTAGTCAAATAGCAACTAATTAAGACTATAAGATAACTTTGGATGGGTAATAATATGTTTGAAATCTTATTAAAGTTTGTTAGCTTTTGTTAAAGATATTTTGGTCGTTGACCAACCCCACACATAAGGATTTATTGATGATGGAAATATGGATACATGTTGTGTTAGTCAATTTTCTTCAGTATGGCATTATATATAACATATCGTTGTTGTTCTGGAAGAAGACACCAACTGAAAAATACTAGTTTTGAGTGATTGTACTTTGAGGTTTGTCAAATGTTTGAAATGCTATACGTTTTTCATTTTGTTTGTTCGTACAAAACTTTTTTGAGTAAAAGTGTTATTTATAAAAAAATAGTGTGTTCCTCTGTAGGGTAAAGATTGAAATAAGGAATATTTAGTCATAACAAACTCAATATGTAATTTTTTTGATTTAGCGTTTTCGTCCAGAACAGCGACGACATATTCAGGAGTGCGTAAAAGAAAATTTAAATATTTCTCTTAAAAATTGATATTTTTATTAACAGTAATTTTTAACGATATAAAAATGTATTATGTAAAAGTCAGGACATTTGACACGACTTAAAAAATAAAGAACTGCTTCCGAGCAGGTCGACGGCAGCTCTATTCTTAAAGTAAATCTCTGTAGTTTGAATTCATCCGTGTGCTCGAATGCCTGAAGATGCCGAAAGGTGAAACCCTGGTCGTTATTGACGAATGTACAAAGTTTCAACAATTAAAATTTGATGTTGAAATTCCATCATGCACCCTCAGTCGATATCTTAAAATAAATTAAATTTTTGTAATTATACCAAATTACGAACACGATTCCCAAACAGATATAAAACAGCAAGGAAAAAGCATTGAATAAAATTTAAATTGTAACGATACACATATAAATTTTACCCGTCCTTTAACCGATCCTGAAAACATAATGTAGAAGAAGCAACTAGCTTACGGGTAGTTTTATTCTAGCCCTATACTTTTATCGACCGTTGAGATTCCAGCGCCGTCAGGTATCTACAGGGCTTATTCAGGGAAACAGAATGTCATGGGAGGGAGCACAGCTATTGGTGAGGGGGCAGAGGATCTCGGAGGTGCTGCATAGTGGCCATTTTCTCCATATACTTAGTGGATATGGTCGAAGAAAACTCTTCTGCCATTTCAATTCATGGAAAGAAAAATTTAGTGACTAACTTAAAACCAGTTCATTCTTTTAAAATGTTTCTATAGAATTCCACATACTCCATATCAGGGGTTGAATTTATGTATTATATAAATAATAGATATGTAAATGAGGATGTTAAAAGTAAAAACGCCACTGTCCATCAGTCATATCGTGAGAAATCAAATAAAACCGATTCTCTGGTAATGTAATTGGATAATTTTTTCACGTAAACTCATTTTATATATTAATTTTTCCACAGTTTTTAAGGGTTATTGCAATTGATCTGTTAAGTTGAATACATACACAAGAATTTGGAGAATATTTGTGTATTCATGTCATTTTCGACCTTTTGTGGACAGTGGCGTTTTTGCTGTTAACGTCCACAAATATTTTATTATATAAACATGGTGGTATACTTGAAATAAATTATATATCTGATTTCTAGTTCTATGTAGAAACAATAACTGTGCAACGGGAGTATAGTAAATAATACGTGTTCTTGGTTTACGCAATCATTCTGTGGGCATATTTATTATACTATTAAACAATTGCAGTAAAGAATAAAAAAATATAGTTTTATAACATCGTGACGTGTTATTAAGATTGTCCATCACCTTGATAATTATCTGGCCTGGCCAGAAGTTGTGGGTACTTTCTGGGGGTAAGTGTGGCTCTCGTAAGTATAAAATGGCCGAGCGTGATGTGCAGAGTATCAAAAACAGTTTTGTTGAACCAACGACAACACGACCCAAAAATGGCATTCAAAGTGAGTGATTTATTTAGCGAGTTAACATTCAATAAAACCAAAGCAAATACTTCAATAAATAATTAGATTGCTATAAAACCTATGGTTTGTTTATGATGAATTTTAAAATAAGAATATTCGTTACAGCTACGTTTATCAAATGTTCAATGTCAAGTCAAAGATAAATTATCATAATGGTTTTAAAAGTCATTGTAAAATCAAACCTCTTCGATTTGAAATTATACATAAAACAATAATTGTTGACTGAGTGGTACAACACCATTAATAATACTTAACGATCAGAGTAAAGTTTTGTTTTTTTTTTATTATTAGTTAATATTCTTTGAGATAACCTTTTTTATTATTACGAATTGCTATTAATCTTATAACTAACGTAATAATGTGTATTGCAGATCGTAGTCCTGTGCTCCATGCTGGCTCTTGCCAACGCTGGATACGAAATCACCAGCGGTGACATGAACATCCACCGCAGCTACGGAAACCTGGGTCAGATCTCCACCTACTCCAAGACCATCGACACACCTTACTCCAGTGTCAGCAAACATGACGTTAGAGTGAGCAACCCAGGAATCGCCGTACACGCCGCCCCCTTGGCATACTCTCACGGACCAGCCTACGCACCAGCCCAAGTGGCTTATGGTCATGGCCCAGTCGCCAGTTATGCCTCTCCTTTGGCTTACTCTGCTCCAGTCGCCAAATACGCCGCTCCTCTGTCATACGCCGCCCCAGTAGCTAGCTATGCCGCTCCTCTGTCTTATGCCTCTCCAGTTCACTCTTATGGAGGATCTATTGCCAAGGTTGCTGCAGGACCTGCTCTCCTTGGGGTCGCATACTCTGCCGCTCCCGCTGTCTCGCACATGACCTACACCAACGGTATTGGACTCGCCTACTCCTGGTAAACGGAGTTGTCGTTGAACCTCAAAATTGCACCATCTTTCACAACCTCTGATTATGAATCTCTCACCTTTTCTTTCATGTCTACTTACTCCTGTTATCTTAGTGTATTTATTTTCTTGTAATTGTAATTATTTATGTATTGTATAATAAATTTAAGCAGTTAAATCTAAAGACAGTATTTTTTTACAAACAAAATAATTTAACCAGTTACTCGAATAGTTTACAGCATAAAAGTAAAGTTAATGTAATAAGTAATAGTTGTGAATTCCACCTTCATTGTTGTAAGTATCAATATTTCAATGAAACCCCAATCTATCGTTTTCGCATTCACCTTTCCCACATTTATCGTTTTATTTTTTGAATACATATATATATAAATGCCTTAGGGAACTGAATGTTCTACCCACCACTAGGGCATGCAATCCCGGGATCCTGAGCAGTCAGTTAGTCAATACCGTACTCCCGGGATATTGTGCACTGTGTGTGCATGAAGTTTACTTACAAATAATAACGTAAAAAAAGAGTTTAATGTTTTTTAAATTGCGTTTCAATCGCTTTCCATCTCACTTTTTGAATGCCTAGTAATTTGTTAGAGATGCAGCCATATTGGCATTACCAACTGAGTCAACAGATCCTACTGATAGTCGTATCGTCTTGAGCAATTTCCTTTGTCCATGTATGGATATTCCCATATTTTTATTTTCGTTTTGAGACTATTCCGGATCCATCGATTTTTTGAAAGGTCCTTAAAGACGATGAATGGAGATCCCACTGTATTAATAAAACCCACGCATGCTTTTTTATCGAATCTTTTTATATCTATAAGCATTTTAGTTTTATTACTTTAATAATTTAAGACATCGACTGATGGTGCTTGGTGGAATTTCAATATCAAATTTGAGTTATTGAGATTTTGTATACTTCCATGTATTTTGTCACTAACGACCTGTTCGTCAGTTCGAGTCCATTCGTGCGATCGAATACCTGATGATGCCGAAAGGTGAAACCCTGGTCTTTAATGACAAAATACACGGAAGTGTACAAAATCTCAATAGCTCAAATTTGATATTGAAATTCCATCAAGCACCCTCAGTCGATGTCTTAAATTATATAATATTTTGATATTTAAGCATTACTTGACTCTTATAATATAACTTATTAACATTATACTGTCGTTGTTCTGGAAGGAGAGACTAACTGAAAAATACTAGTTTAGAGTAATTTTACTTGAAATATTTGAAATGCTATACCTTTTTTATTTAGTTTGTTTTCACAAAACTATTTTCAAGTAAAAGTATAATCTATAAAAATAAGTATGTTCTTTCATACGGTAGAGTTCGAAATAAGACACTTTTTGGTATAACTAACTCACTATGTCATTTTTTCGATTGAGTGTTTTCTTCCAGAACAGAGAAAAGATCCAAAATGGCAATTCATTACTTGCACTGTGTATCAATGGTCTCGACTAATTCATTCAAAATTTGACGAAATAATTTACAAATTAATAAAAGGTCCAACAGCCATGCAAACACATATTTTACCAGAACAATCTAGCAACGCTGAACTAATTTGGAAAATATTTGGTGTAAAATAAATTTACAGCATAGTGAGTTGTTAAAAGCATGGCTACAAAAAGCGAATGAACCCAGTAATTGCATTTTACCCACTGAACAAGAAAAAGGGTTGTACAACTTGAATAACCTTCCTGTTTTCATGGTAAAAAATCATTTCGGATCTCATGCAGTCACATTTCGTTACCGTATGGGTTTCGTCATATAAACGTATTTATAAAGCGAAATGACAAAAAGTGAATATGGTTTTATGTAGTATTAACTAATTATTTTATGTCATATTTTGTTTGTAAAACCTGAAATACGATATCGAACGACTCAAGAATCGAAATTATTCATAGTAGAACAAGCTCGAGACGGGAATCGGTGGTGTTTGAAACAAAACGGTTGTATACGGTACATCATGCATCTCAGATTGTTACTATACCATAATTTTTTAGTTTTCGATGGTAAAATTGACGAGGTTTTCAAATTATGATTAATTATACAAAGAAGACGTAAACTATATTTTTTTTTAATTTTTAATTATGTGTAGAACTATTTTATTTACAAATAGCAACATTTCCAATTTTTTGTATGACCTATTTCAGAGATAATTTCAAGGCTTAAAGGCCGAAGTAACTCATTGTTACTACATAAATACGGAAAGGATTATCTGCAAATGCTTATTAAACCTATTTAATGAAAGAGTAATGTGGAGGAAACAAAATGAGAAACACCTATTTTTTCTCATATAAACAAAAAGACATGTATAGATTTAGCTTAGAAGTTTATTAGAAAATAAATAAATAATTACAGTAAGATAATAAATAACTTAAGAGGAGAAAACAGTCAGAAAGAAAATAGAAACGGCAGAAATACATAAAAGTCAGGAAAATATGGTTGAAGGTGGTTTTAGAGTTGATGATGATGGTAGATATTGTTTACTAAGAGTAAGCAAGACCGACACCGTTTGTGTAGGTCATGTGGGAGACAGCGGGAGCGGCAGAGTATGCGACTCCGAGGAGAGCAGGTCCAGCGGCAACCTTGCCAATGGGGCCTCCATAAGAGTGTACTGGGGAGGCATAAGAAAGAGGAGCGGCATATTTAGCTACTGGAGCGGCGTATGCAAGGGGAGCGGCGTATTTGGCGACTGGAGCGGAGTAAGCCAGAGGAGAGGCATAGCTGGCGACTGGTGCGGAGTAAGCCAGAGGAGAGGCATAGTTGGCAACTGGAGCGGAGTAGGCGACTGGGCCATGGCCATAAGCAACTGGGGCTGGTGCATAGGCTGGTCCATGAGAGTATGCCAAGGGGGCGGCGTGTACGGCGATTCCAGGGTTGCTCACTCTGACGTCGTGTTTGCTGACGCTGGAGTAAGGTGTGTCGATGGTCTTGGAGTAAGTGGAGATCTGACCCAGGTTTCCGTAGCTGCGGTGGATGTTCATGTCACCGCTGGTGATTTCGTATCCAGCGTTGGCAAGAGCCAGCATGGAGCACAAGACTACGATCTGCAATTTCAGTACATTCATATTAAAAAACAATGCTTAGCGATTTCAAAAGGATACAATATAACATTGAGATGAAAACATACAATTGTAAATTATTGTTATTCTCATGCTTTTAGGTTACCTTGTTATAACTAAATCGTTTTTTGACAGTTATGTTGCTTTATTCAAGACAATATAACTTTTTCGTTTTAAGAAGTAAAATAAGAACGATATAAGCCTGTACAATTTCATAATAAATTTCTATAGAGAACCATTTTTATTTCGTGTAAATATCTCAATTCACGAATGCGACATCAATGTGCCATTTCAAGAAACGGTCCGTAGATATTTAAACTGAACAAAACTTAAATCCTTTTTGTTTATAATGTGGTAATATTTGCTTTAGTAAATCTTTAATCAAAAGTAGTTTTTTATATGACACGTAGCCTCATTATGCTTTAAGGTTAAACTTGTATTAATTAATTTGCTTCAATAATTAATTACAGGCAAATTACTGATGTGAATAAAGAATTCGGCGGGTTTCATACATTCAATTAATTAACACCTGTATCACCTTAATTCTCAATGTTATAATTTTTTTCTATCAAATATATTAGTGTATGTAGTAAACTTGACATTACGTTTTTTTAATGTTAATTTTTGTATCTTAATGAAGAAAGTAATACTATTCCGAACTATGGGCTTATGCGGCGAATCTACATAAATATATAAGTTTTTAATTAATATATTTTATAAACGGTTATTTATTTCATTTGATAAAAGAATATCGATACGTCAGTTTTTGAAATGAAAGCGTTTATTATTAAAACCAAAGAAGAGATTTTAAAACTGCTATTCATAAAAGTAAAAATTATTCGTCGTATTAAATATGATAGTTAACGAGTTATATAGCGCACTTATAAAAAAAGACTGATTTGTTCCTCTTGCCTGAAATACTATACGCTTTTTTTGCGTATTACAGTTGGTTAAAATAATACAAAATTACGACAGAAAAAATACAACAAGTAAGCGGTAAACCATTTTTAATATAAAATTAAAATTGATAATTTATTTGCTCCACTGGCTGTGTTACTAAATGCAACGCGTCACAAAGTTAACGCCGAATTCATTAAAACAAAATGGTAAAACATTCGTTTTTCTATAGGTTAAAAACGAAATTAATCGTTTTTTTGATTCAATATGTATTATATATTTATCACAGTGTTATTTTAAATGGCATGATCAAGAACAGTTCCGATAGATGAATAAGATTTTTTTAACTGACTATATTTGGAAGTGATCACGATGGAAAACCATTCTAGATATTTTCATATATTATATATAAAAAAGAGGAAAACCCAATGTTTATGAATAAAGAAATATTGTACAAAATATATAAGTAAACGAAATATTTCAGTAAATAACTAGACTATATAGCAGCATGCGAAAACGAGGGAACTTTTTCTATGAAAAAAGCTCTTTAATATAAGCCCGGAATCCTCGAACGAAATATTATTCATGAGAAGCTTTTGACACGAGCTTTTGAAAGTTGAATGAAAAATTTACGTTTATACTTTTTAAGATACTGGAGCGTTACTCACTGTGAATGCCATTTTTGGGGATTGTTTCTGTTTGTTGGATGCAAACGAAATGATACAATTGTTTTGCGAATTCGCCTTTTTATACGAGCGGCGATTGCCGGGCGACTTTGGCGCGAGATCGAGATTACCCGCGGGTCAAACAGTCCCGCTGATTCGCTGTTGAAGGCCTTTACAAATTGGGTGTACGGTTTTAAGATCAGCGGAGAAAACTGTCACTATTATTAGCACATTAATAAATTGTCCGATGAGAAATGGTCTGCATTCACGGTCCATTCACGATTTTTTAAATCTATGAATGTAATTTTTGATTCCACAACTTATGCGCTCAGTGACAAATGTGATATATATATTGATGGCTTAATTTCATAGTGATACAGCTAAAAATTGGTAGTTTTGAGATGTGGCCGATCAAAATCGTGACTCATCTAAACTGACTCGTAAAAAGTGATGGCTTATTAATTGAATTACTTTTTTATTCAAATAGATGGTCAATAGTTTATAGTTTTAAAATTAAAGGTTGTTTCTTTATAGAACGCCACGATATAAAAATATACTTCGATATATATGTATATCGAACTGAGAAATTATTTAATTTTGCTGATTTCCATATGCAAATATCTGCATTTTGAGAGAAAACCTCTAAATTTTACAAGCTGTACTTTTGTGAAACTGTAGAGGAGCGGTGTTTGAATATAATGGCTAAACTCAAGACATCGAATTTTTGACTTGTCGTCCTATGGGACTAGGCCATCGATATATTTAAATATCTGGCATTACAGTTGACAGTCAATGCGCCAAATATTTTGAAAATTGGAAAGTCATACGAGGTAAACTCTATGAGATTTTTTATAACTCACTTATTCATGTCCAAGATTACAAATATAAATTGAAAAAATCTAAATTTGATATTGAACTTATGTATTGGGACTTAAACCAGAACCCACCTGATCTTTAAGGGAAAGCTCTTACCACTAAGTCACAGAGGTCAAAGTTGTCACTTTAATAGTCAAATACTCTTTGTCTTTAAAAGTATTGAAATACATATTCTATATTACGACTTCAATTTTTATTAGTTTTAGATTACAGTAAAATACCGATGTAACGGAAAAATGCGGGCGTACGTTAAATAATAAAAGACAAATTTTTGGTCCCACCTCCACCCGCTATGTGTATGCCGCCGCATTCCGTAAAGCAATAATGATCAAGAAAAGAAACGAATTTACTCCTCATATTCTTGGCCCGATACAGAGCTGCACGGAACCGATATTTTAACCATGCACTTTTGCGCTTAAGAAAAGAAAAATAGAGAGAGAGAAAAACAAAAGAAATTTGACTTGCTCAGCCACTTGGTTTCTAGACGGCGTAGAGTTTAATCTACTCCGTGTTGAATCAAAAGAAGAAACCGGAATTCTTTATCCGATTTTTCGTTTAATCGAGATAATAAATGACTTAATATATTTTATTTATAGACAAAAGCCATATTCGACCAACAGTCAGCCGACACGCGTTTAAACTATAATAACTGCGTGAGAACATGTTAATCAAACGCAGCTCATTGTTTACGGTCTGTGGCTCTTGGTTTAAAACATGCAAACTAATAACAGGCTTATGATATCCATTTAAGTGCGTTGTGTAGTAGTAAGTTCGTAGGTCCATGATATCAATTATTGATCAGTTGCTCAGCAACTTACTTTCGAAGAGAGAAAGAACTAGTGGTTCTCTAATCTCTCTAGCTACCACATGTATTTAGGATTGAATGAGTAGGAAAGTATTTTCGAACACAAATCCATAAATCAATTAATGAAAGTGTCCGTACTGAGACTTGAGCCTGTAAGCATTGCAACCAAAGCTGACGACACTGCCACTCGATTACAAATCCTATAAATTTGACTTTTAGACATTTATTGAATCCAAATTCCGTTATTTGTTTATGGCATTCTTTAAAGAAATCAAATGTTGTATTATAACTAGTTCATCTCAAAGAAATGATAATGCCTATATCCATTATAATAAATAAATATATGAGTCATCGAATATCTTTGATGGATTCGGCAGACGCTTTGTGAAAATGCATTTAAAAAAAATAATCTGAAGATGCTTGATAGAGAAGCAAAACATGTCACAACTAAATAATAAAGTTACCAATTTATATTATAATCAATTTCCACACACTGCCAAACACATCGATAATATCTATATATTTGCTGGTCCAATGGGTATAATATCAATTTTAATTACAAATCAAATGCTAAACAGTAATGTGCGTACATGTTTCAGCCATAAAAAAGTAATATGGACCATTAATAAATTTATTCTCTAAGACGATCAAAAAATAAATTGCAGTGTGATATAAAAACCTGTAATAATAATATTATACACCAAGTCAACATTGTCTCATGACTCAAATTCACAAACACTCACACACACTCTCTCTCTGTTGCGCATCGTGCGCAAATGCAGTGTTGTGCTGAGCGTTGTAGATATATAAATCAACATAAATATTTTTCATGTGTTTTTGTTTTATAAATATTATCGACGTCCGTGGCGCAGTTGATACGGTTACGGATGTCTCGGGTTCAATTCCCGGTGCGGACGGTTTTCATAGATTGACCTTTCAATCGATTTATGGATTTCTGTTCATAGTCTGGGTCCTCCCTCCCACCCATCCCATCCCAACGGGGCGTAGCGAGAGTGATTAGCTAACCACTAGTCCTGTCCTGACCCTATCTTTCTATCTCTACTCTCTTCGAAAAAAGAGAGGTTAAGCAACTAAGTAACAAGTAGTTCTCGTAGAAAAATCCTGTTAAAATACCTCCATTAGGAGACCATATGCTTCACATTGGGAGCGGACATGGGAAAAAAAATTTATTGAAGAAGCATGGTATAGTATTTACAACATTATAATATTTATCAGTTGGTAATATAAATAAATAAAAGAACTTGATTATTTTGATTGATTTCACGCAGGCAATCTAACCCTGAACACTTTCCTTTAACAATATTAATGATCTTGACTGATTCACGAAACGGAATCGAATCAAAATATGAAGCAATATTGCAATTGCGTGACCAAAATAATAAATATTTGATAAGGCGAGATTTTTGACAAACATCTATCCATACAATATGAGTTGGCTAAAATCAAACATAAAAATAAATGAATTGTTTTAGCAGATATGTAAATATATTGAGACGTCTAAATGCAAAAACCGATAAGTCCACATTTAGTCAAAATCTAACTAAAAAGATGCACCTATACTATTTATGTTATTTCACATAATATGTAAAGATATAATATGAAGTCGCTAAATATGTTCACCGAAAGTTTTTAGAGTTTTGAGAAAATCACGGAAAACTGTTATGGGCAGTATGATATATTTAAGTATAATTTAAGTTATTTTGTGTCTTCCAGTGTATAAGGAAAAGTGTAATATTCTTTTACACTGTCGTTTTTTTGGAGCGCGTCGACCGAATAAAACGAAGATAGAGATCGTGTAAAAAAAGGACATTTCTTAAGTTTGGAAAAGTTTTGAATTTCGAAAAGAGGACGAAACAGGAAGAGATTTTAGACTCACAACTAGAAACATTGATAGATCTATCGATAGAGTACATACGTACATTAAAAACTTATTTTATTGAAAAATTGCCAAGAGCGTGTTTAGCGACTCAGCGACTCATATAACTACTTGAGGCCCGACAAAGCATAAGGAAAAACAACGTAATTATTCCGCATGTCACGGAAATCACACTCTAAAACCGATATATCCAATATTATGTATGTCGGTTCCGTGGTGCAGAATACCGAATTACTACAAGCAGTAAAATCACTTTTTATGCGTTAAAAACAGTCAATTCTCTCTGGAAAAGGACTATATTTACAATAATAAACACTTTTTTATTCTACAATTTTATAAATTGATCATGACCGGTTTCACTAATCGCGTATCAATTAAGCTTAAGATAGTCCAGACTCTCTATATTTACTTATTTCTTGCGTCATGTTGTGCTCGAAAACTTTTATATACATACAAAAATCAGAATTGAGAATACAAATAAAAATATTCAACAAAAGCTGACATTTTTTTTTTTTAAATAAAACACAATTTAAATTTGGATTATTGAGATTTTGTACACTTCCATGTATTTTGTCACTAACGACCCGGGTTTCGCCTTTCGGCATCTTCATCTCAGTTCGAGTCCATTCGTGTGCTCGAATGCCTGAAGATGCCGAAAGGCGAAACCCGGGTCGTTAGTGACAAAATACATGGAAGTGTACAAAATCTCAATAATCCAAATTTAATATTGAAATTCCATCAAGCACCCTCAGTCGATGTCTTAAATTATAAAACACAATTTGTTTGTACTACTTCCACATATTTATAATGATCAGGACCGGTTTCGCTCATCACGAGCATTATCAACTGATGAATGCTCGTGATGAGCGAAACCGGTCCTGATCATTATAAATATGTGGAAGTAGTACAAACAAATTGTGTTTTATTTTTTAAAATATAATGTTTTTCCACCAAGAATTGACAGTTAACACCTTAAAAGTAAAGCTGACATTGTTAAAAAAAAAACAAACAAATTATCTTCAAAATCTAAAGACACACATTATATATCTAATTGTGACCTATATGTTTAGCAATAATAATAATTGTTGTTTGTCAAATAATGTTTACATTTTATTAAACTATCATACGGCAAGGTTAAAAAACTACTTTTCATTCATCTGAAAACAGTGCACCGAAAATCATATCGACGGTGTTTTGGCTAATTGATGTAACCCTCAAAATTGAAATTGTTCAGAAGAGAATAAAAACTGTTTTTATCGAAAACATTATACGGTGAGTTGCGTTATGAATCTTTGAAATGCACTTCTGTAAAATCTCATGTTAGCAGATACGTGGGGTGTGTCGGTATAATAGTGGCTTACATCAAGTGGCCGGGTAAGAATTTTTACACCTAAAACCAATGAAAAATGATGTTTCCTTTCCAAAAGGTGGTCAATTTTTTTTAATTTATATCTTTTGGCCGAGACCTGCTCTGTCGTTTTTAAAATGAGATCTTACCATTAAGTCATTTTTGTATTGACTAAAACACCGTCGATATTAACAAGCACATTGTAATCAAGTGACATTTTGATCGTTAATAACATTATTAGATAGTTAACCGTAAACAAACTAGTTAGTCTTCTTATCGCGTTCTTAGAATTGTAGCACGAGAAGGACGAATTTCGAGGATTTAAGCGAAATGACCTCACATGTTGAAAGTGTATCACAGTAAGCCTGATTTGAAAGTTCACAAATGTGGGTCAAAGCATGAATAGCAAAGGGTTTGCAAATATTTGAAAAAAAATGCACAGCGAAAGACGCGATTAAAAAATATATAGGTATTAATGAAACCGATATTTTAATCAGGGCTGTGGAGTTAAGGTCAGAGTCGGAGTCGGTGACCTACTTTTTAAAAAAAAAAATCGGATTATTGGTCAATATCGGAGTTGGAGTCGGGTGGCATTTTTTTTTAATGACTCCACAACTCTGATTTTAATACTAAAACATATTACAAGGTAGCAGTGCTACTTGTCAACTTTTACTCAATATGCTTGATGCGAACGCTACATAGGCATAAAAAAAAGAGTGTGTGCTGTGCGTAAAAACTTCACTCACCTGTAAAAAATAACTAACACTTTTTTTAATAATATTTTTTTTTGTACTATTTCTACATCTTTATAATGATCAAGACCGGCTTCGCTCATCACGAGAATTATCAACTATAAAATCATTGCAGTGATATTTTTATAAAATTTATTGTTAACAATTACAGTTGGCTTAAAACCTGTGACAAAAATTTATTAAGTCACATTTACGCTTACAAACACACTCTTTTTATGAAAATGCACTGATAGAAAGAGAGAATGTGTGTGTGTGCTGAATTACAGTTACATCAATACAAATATATTTTGTTAAATTTATAATTCCCTTTCACCCATGCGATCCTACAATCGGGACGTAACGAGAGCTATCAGCTAACCACTAATTCTGCTCTAGCCCTCTTCAAAAAAGAAAGGTTGAATAACTGAGCAACAAGCAGTTCTCGCCGAAAAATCACCGTTGATATACCTCCATCGGGAGGCTATGTAGGTTATTTTATTAAATATCAAAAAACAAAAAAATATTGCTAGTGAAAAAACAATATTCTATTATTATTATGCAAAAATCATGTATTATCATTTAATCATATTATATTAATACCTTAGTTCCAAACTGTACCAACTCAGAAAGCGAAGTACTGAGATATACAATATGAAACAAAATGGTTGAACTATACTTAGTACGGACAGTTTTATGAGTAGTTACAAAAAAATATAAATAATAAAGTAGATAGCTTAATAATTGTTGCAGAACTATATATTTTAAAAAAATTTTAAATGTTTAATATCTTAATATTAGTCTGCAGAATAATTGCGCTTTCTATAAGTATGCATATAAAAACACGAATTGTTTGGTTCCGTGCAAAATTGACAAGCGATGTATCGACTTCCGATCTCAAAAAATGAATTAATAATTTCTCAAGGGCGTAGCCAGACCAAGTTGATGGCATAAGTAGTTTGTGGGTAGTATCTTGATATATAAAGCCAAGGTTGTCTGTATTATTTTAGCGGTGAAAATGTAATTAAGGAGACATTTAAAAGTATCACACGCTCTTCAATAATTGTGACTTGTTAATATGAACTTTCATATTTTATTGGTATTTTTTTGATGCTAGGGCGATGCTTCTGAAACAATTATTAAGTAAATTTGGTGGATGCTCATGATTCTCTACGTTCTCCACTTAAGATGGCTGTTTATTGTTTTTATGTTTTTAAATGGTTCACTAATTTTTTCTTATAATTTTCTCCAATCCACTATTTGCTTAATGCATCAGTAATGTCATTAAAAATATTTGCTCAGCTAATGGACTTTTAATGTAGCCATATTTGTTATTTCAAATTAGTATTTATTGATTTGTAAGAGTTCCATAACATCTTAATTGTAGACTATTTTATTTGATTTATGTATAATTTGTTTGATAATCAGACATTTCTTGTCTTAGCTCATGAACCACCTGTTTCATTTACCTTAATTTTAAAACTCAATTTTATATAAATAGGCCTGTTTTGTTTTTTTTGTATTTTATCAGTTGATAATGCTCGTGATGATCGAAACCGGTCCTGATCAAATATAAGAAATAAAGTTTTATTTTGTTACCTTTATCGCTTTGTAACGTATTTTTGGTTGAAGTTTTAATATAGATGAAGTCACAAAAAAGTTAATTTGAGGGTCGATTGAAATTTTCCCTTCGCTTTTACAAAACTAAAACACGTCAAATAGACAAGGGCTAAGTTTATGTTGACTGAAAAAAATTTAAATTTTCATTAAAAAGTAGGTTTATTTCAAATAGTTTGAACTAGAACAAGGATAAAATTAATGTATTGTTCCTTACCTGTATACTTATTAGGTTACAATTTTGTTATGAAAACGTTTGTTATACGTTGTGGACTGCATCCAGAATTTAAAATGCTTGGCTTACATGAATTCACTTTATTTCCCCCTCACCCCTGTAAATCGATTAGACTTCAACGGTAGGCCAGGACATAAAAGCCACATTTAAATATTACGCAACAATGTTTTACCTTTTCTTTGTATTTAACTTGCAGTTTTGGGGTAATCGCTGTTCTCGGTTAGGGAGTGTAGTCCAAGTCTTTTGATTGAAGGATTGAACAAAAACCTTTCTCATTTTATTTCTCTTTTTTTGAAGTTCTTAAATATTCCTATCATCATCATTACTATCATCATATCAAGGTGGGTCCTGATTGCCATCAAAATTCAAAAACTCTCTCTGTTAGAATAGACTATCTGCCAGCTCTCCAAGAGCTCACCTAAGCAGGCGAATCATCGACATGCCTCCTATTAGGCATTCTACCGAGTTACCGGATACTCTCTTTTTACCACCTCATTGTCGTTCAAACGGTGTATTCACCATAATCAGCTTAATTGAATGAACTGCCCCCCAATCGTCGTATATACTGTAGAACTCAGCATTATAAATTTTTCTCCAATTGTTACTATCTGTGACAACCTTTACTTGTCCATTAATACGGGTTTTTTTCACAATATTCTTTCCTGTGCACCACCTGGTAATGGATTGAGTAACATACAAATAAAGTTTAATTTTAAAAACTTTACTAAATGAAAATAAACAGCTTAGAAAGAAATACGCCAGAAAATAATTTTAAATTAGAGCTACTGAGTCATAATAAGCGATCGATTGTGAAAGATGAGTGAAGATTAATTTAAATGTTTTTTAAATAAATCACCTTTTTACCTAACGAAACACATCGTTTTTCTTGCTTATCTATTCACATTTTATATGATACTCACAAAAACAAAACTTCAACCATCTTGGATAGAAATTTTAACTGTAACAGAACATGTAATATTATATTATCTAAAGACGAAGCTGTGACTGAAGTGTTGGGTAAAATAGTACATTTTTGAGCTTAGACAAAATATATCATAGCTTCCTCACCACACTTTCATATCAATGGCCAAATGATGTAACCCTCAAAAATTACGAAAATGAGTTAATGATTGCATCTCATTTTAAAGACGACAGAGCAGGTCTCGGTCAAATGATGTAAATTAGAAAAATAAATTGACCGATTTTTGGAAAGGAAACATCATTTTACATTAGTTTTAATTTTAAAAATTCTTACCAGGCCACCTGATTTAAGCCACTATCATATCGACAATCCCTACGTTCAAAAATTCATAACGCAACTCGCCAAATAATATTTTTGATAAAACAGTTTTTACTTTGTCCTGAAAAATCTCCTTTCAATATCTATTCAATTCTCTTTTCAATTTTGAGAGTAACATCAATTGGCGAAAATGCCGTGGACTTTTAACTTTAAATTACATAAATCTAAGTATACAATATGAGTGTAAGATTTATTGATGATGGTATCTTATTATTTCTGAAAATTATTATTGAATTGAAATTAAAATGCGATCGTCAGCAATATGAATCATGACTTTTAAATCTCAATAATAATACCATGATATGGTAAAATGAAATAAGTGCTCAATTGTTTGAGTAACGTTGACAGCTCAGACTGATTAATTGAGTGTGTACGTGTATTAGCACACACGCAGAGTCATTTGTGCTCATAGACAGTACGATTGTTTACAATAAGTTATATCGTTAAAGCAGGGCTGTTGAATAGTAAAAAAGCGTGCCTCCGATATTGATCTACAATCCTACTTTCCCACCCTTTAATTTTATACAGCAGTATCCGATGGCGTAACAAACAATAAGTGTACCTACAGTTCTTTCCTTAATTAGACTAAGAGCAACTGCCCAAAACTTGGTGGCGTGCACTTAAATATGCAGAAAATCAATCCTTTCGTATAAATGAAAAGCTTCTGTGTGTTGAGGTCTATTCGCCCTCCGTATGACGCCGCAAAATTTTTAAAGGCCTGGTAATTTGCCTTATTTGCCATCAAGTCAGCATGGCCTATTGGTCCAATGGAAGGTTGGGCCGTCTTTTCTTTCTTCATGCATTAAATGACACTCCCATAAGATATGTTCAGTATCCTGCTTTATAGCACCACATTTGCATGTTAGGGTATCCACTAACCAGCCAAGCCCAAAGAAGTTTGCAGCATAACTACTGTGATTTGAAGTCAAGACTTTGGTAATCTTCATTCGCCACTTTATATTTGGGAAGAATAAGTAGGTTCACCACGGGAGCGGTCCTACTACGAATATGATATATAAATTTCAAATAGTTTTTTTCACTTCAATTATTTACAATTGTAATCATGATTTTAATATCCTTGTAGCATTTTTTTCATGCCGCTTTATCTGGTCAATAGTGGCGCTTGTATAATATATTTTTATTAAATATGAGATTATAATTATTTATTAATCATTGAAATTGTTTAATCGATTGTAATAACATGGCTCAATGTACTAGAAGAACTATATTATAATAAATTTGATATATAGGTAACCAGTTATTTATATATGTAAATTTCTCTCAATAAATACAATATTGACCTCTTAAACATTTTGAATGTCAAAAATGTCATGAAAAATATTCGTAAGCCAGCAGATAATCGAGCGGCTTTAAAGTAGAGCAGCATTTCTCAAAATAGGGTTCCGCGGAACCTTAGAGTAAGACGTAAAGTAATTAAAGTTAAAAGAACACATGTATACGTTTATATCTGAAAATATTGTTTGTAGGACTTATTGGCAATATAAAAAAAAGCTTAGATGAAAGTTTACATCTGCGTCTATTAATAAAACAAGAATTATTAGGAAAAAACATGAAAAAACCATCCCTTACAAATATCTGACATGAAATTTAATAATGTTCTGTCGTTGAAACAATATTTTTTGACGACAATACATTTTATGATACACGAAAAGTATCAGTGGTTGTTAACTATATAAAAGGGTTCCACTACGGAATATGATTGAGAAATGCTGAACTAGAGCAATAAAATTCAAAAGTCAAACCTAAACGATAAATATATTATGTAATAAATTTCTAATTATAATGTTTCCTTATGCATAGATTGAGTTAAGTACTATTTTATATTATTACGAGTGATAAAAATCCAGTAAGGTTTTCTGTTTTAAGGTTAACGTTCTTTGAAAAGTAATCACTGCAGGATATGTAAGTATAGCGTGTTTGTATAAGATTATTATATATTATGTTATAATCAATCATGCTTGTATAGTATTTAAGAATGACATAATAGTAAGCCGTTTTTCACTTTTATTTTAATTGTGCAAATGTAATAATGAAAAATTCGAAGTCTATGCCATCGTATTAAAACAGCGATTGGGAACCAGTGGAAATTATTGAAAATATTTTATTTTTATTTTAAAGACATGGTAATGAAAGAATTAAAAAAATATGTTAATCAATGAATTTCAGTTTGTGGTAATAAATTTTCGTGTATTGATTATTTTTAAAAATGCATTTTTTTCCATGTTTTTCAAGTTTTTACTGTGCACAAGAAAATATTCATTTCAAAAGATTTCAATTTTAAATTAATATTAGAAATATTAAATTTGATTATTTTTAGAAACAATTATATGAAAGAGTTTTCAGTGTTTTTACGGTATTTCAACTTTAGAGTAAGTAAAGCGATGAAAATATAATTAGTAATTTTTTGTTACAAAAAAAAAAACAGAAATCATTCGATAGTTATTAAAAATAATAATCCACTGTTTTATTCAACATTTTTATTGATTTATATGTAACTTGTTATAAACAATAAATGTCATTATGACAAAAACTTCATCGTCCCCTTGATATGACTATTATAAAATTTATTATAAGTTTTCTTGCTATGAGTGAAGTGAAATTTGATAATGGCCAAAATGGCGACTAAGAGACAATGCAATTAATTATTTTATTGATTTATTTATTTGGATATTTATATATAAAAACATCATAATTTCAAATTAATTTAAACCTGTCACTGCAGCTCAATACCAATTTTCATTATACTTCATACCAAAGTATTTAAATATCTGAAATGCTTAGATTAGATAAGATAACAATAAAAAGCCTCAATTTCAGCGATACTGTTGCCAACTATTACCTAATGATTTTTTTATTAATGGTAAGTATTACCAAAGATATAATCAATATTATATTGGTAAGTATATATATGTATTTATATTATTCTATGCTGACGCAAAATGATAATTATATCATTTGGGTGTTACCAAAAAGTTCAAATAAATATAATGTGATAGAATTTTTAATTTCTAATTAAAGGAACTGACTAAAATATGCCAAATTTCACAATGTTTTATCTTTTAAGAAGATTATAATTTAACACATCGACTGAGGGTGTTTGATGTAATGAATTAGCCATATTAATAAATCGGTACTTGGTCACCGTGACAGAGCCCATTAGTTGAAATCGGTTAGGTGGTTCGTCGAATTACATTTAAAAACCTCCTCTTTTCAACCGAAATGTTGTATATAATTGTTATAAACTGTTTATTTGTGTTAGTTCGAGTTCACTCGTGTGCTCGAATGCCTGAAGATGCTAAATCTTAAAAATTCAAAAAAATATCATAAATCATAGAAGATAGGAAAGAAATACTATTTTAAGGAAATGTTTCCTAATGTTACGATTTCGTCGCAACAGTACAATCGTTACCTATCGGCGATACGCACCTCGCTGCGTCGTTGGAAGGAGACTAAGGGGAAGCCTCGCCAAGAATAGTTAAGTAAGAATTGCGTTAAAACCTTCTTACGCGCCAGGATGTGGAACAAGCAGGACGTGCCGGGAACGCGCAGAAGATTGGTCTCGGACACCCGAGTTCGTCGCCGAGCTGTTTTATCCATAAGGTCGTAATTTTATATATGGATTATAATAGTTTACTTGTTAAAGTGTAACCATCTGTTCATAAATATTGTTTCGTCGTGTAATTTCTGTTTTGTTTGTTTATAATTTAAATTCTGTGCATCTACGGTTTTCGCATCCCTATTAAATGTGTTTTTTAACGGTAACCGTATTTTCATTATTATTATCTTTCATTCGGCGTGTACCTTCACGCCTGGCGCCCAAAATTTAATTACCCCGTGTATTTCTCTTTACAGAACAAAGTAAAGTGTACCGAGATAGGCAAACCTTATCCACTTCCCTGTGACGACTCTATCCTAGTTCTCCGTTGAGCTATCCCATTTTTCCATAATTTGTGATATCCACTTCCCTTAATCCATATTCTCCGTTTGTTGTTTACAATTGCTTTATTCGCAATAAATACTCTTTTAAAAAAAAAACACAACACTAATATGAAAAGAGTTAATCTACACATTCTACAGTAAAAAAAAAAAGCGCTGGCTGGTAAGTGTTAACTTGAGTCTTGACATGTTACTAATAATTTGCTGAAATTTATACTTATTTATATATATTGAAATCATAAGAGTAATAATTATCTTTAAAGACATAGTACATTATATTTCGAAGCACTTTTTTTAGAGAACAATGTAAAAATGTCGTATAGCAGCCCTCTAAAATGTCAATAGACGGAAAATATTTAAGAAACTGTCAAATATTAAAAAGAAAATCAGCAATGATTTTGTGATTAAAATCTGATAATCATAAAGCATATACGAAAAACGAACGAAATATTACAGTAGGTATAAAATATACTAGTTGGTAGATAGTGATCACTGTGGGATCGTGGGACATCACCTCGAACAGATATTCATACGTTTTTGCTTATCAAAATCAAAGTTGCAAGTTGCAAGTATTACCTATGGAACTGCACTGGGGTTGACAGTCAAATGAATCAAAAAAACATATAAAGGAAACCACGAGGAGTATTAATTATTGCATTACCTGTAGCGAAATACCAGTTGCATATACCTAAAATTAAATAAATGTGATATCTGTGATGAAGTCATAATAACTTTTAAGTCGCTTAGCAACCAAAAATATTATAATATAAATGTCACAAATAATAAAATTTATTGCCAAAATCGTAGATTTTGTTAGCATTTATGCATCAAAATTATATACTCCTCAATTCAAAAGATTGAGCGAAAAGTTATGCATAAGTTAAAAAGAATTAAAGCAGTCAAAACCTCACAGAGAAAATTTGAAAAAACATGCGTGACGTTACATGCACACTGTGAAATTCCTTTTACAGTTTTGATATATTTGTTTATCTTTCTCTATCTGCAACGCACAGAAAAACATTGCGCTTGTACACGATGCAGAGAAAGAGATAATGTGTGATTGTTGAGCGAATATTGATAGCTGTATAAAAATTCTAGTGTATTGTAAGTAGTATGATTTTGGCAAACTGTTGTTAATATAAAAGATCTACGATATATGAATTTAATAATGTGATCATTACTATATATAAAAAATACGTTATGATAGTTTGGTCGGCCTATTATGGTTCGATGCATGCGTTTATAATGAGTGAGTGACACATTAAGATAGGTGTAACAAGTGAGCTGAAAGAAAGAGATACATAGATAAGATCCATAAATCATTTATCAAATATCACATGAATTAACGTTTACGTTGCTAAAGCACGCTTCACACGTTGCAATATAACCTTTTTAACTTAACGTTATTACTTGATGTTATAACAACCATTAACCGCTACGTTTTCAAACAGCACATTCCGCAGTATAACAACGTTAATCGTGCTTTAGTTGTCGGGCTGTGCAGTCTAGTTTCTTGTCAGTGCTATGATGAGTCTGGGTTCAAATCTTGGTAAGTTCAATATTAAATTAAAATATTTTTGATTCATCGTTTGAAATCTATGACATAGAATTTTGTGATGTCTTTTCTCTTAGAGTTGAGCTCGAGTGATATTGAATTATTTTATGTGATCTACCTTGCCCTTCTCCATCCACCACTGCTTCCCCATCGTATCTACACTTTTTTACCGCTTAGTTGGGAGTGTGTTTGGAGCGACTGCCCAAGACTTGGTGGCGTGCACTTAAGTGTGCAGGAAATCAATCCCTCCAGATAAATGAAAATCTTTTATGAGTTGAGATCTACTCGCTCTCTCTATGACACCGCAAAATTTTTAAAGGCCTGGTTTGTCTTGTTCGCGACCAAGTCATCGTGGCCGATTGGTCCAATGGAAGGTTGAACCGACTTGCAATCATCTTGATCGAACATGTGATATAAAGAAATGAAAATATTTGTTGCAATGGCCAATTGGCTGTAAAGCGACATATTTTCTTTTAATCTGACATATATTTCGACATCACGCCATTGTCCGAGTTACTATTTGTTGTTTTTTGTTTATCCTAAGTGCAACCAGGTCTTGTTAGTTGTCCACAGATGGTGCTATTATGAATCTAGAAGTAGTAAACTTGACTTAATTAACATAAAAGTGAAATATATTTAAATCATTTTTAGTTTGTGTGGATCGAGA
The DNA here is from genome assembly GCA_022494535.1 of Himalopsyche phryganea. Classification (NCBI taxonomy): domain Eukaryota; kingdom Metazoa; phylum Arthropoda; class Insecta; order Trichoptera; family Rhyacophilidae; genus Himalopsyche; species Himalopsyche phryganea. The sequence goes on from JAGVSL010000070.1 coordinate 2,593,011, forward strand.
TTAATATTTACTCTGAACTGTATATAAGTAGACACTAAAATAAAATAATAAAATTACACATGACACACTCGCCTCCGGCGGTGTTCCAGTTTTGCGGCGAGTCACTTGCGAGCGATTACGAGATACCACACAACAAGGAGAGCATTACTAGAAACAGTGATTTTGAACGGACAGTTTGCGAGTCCACTGAAACAAAATAATTATTAAAAATTGCTAATTCTCTAGCAAAATCAAATAAGTATGTGAATGTGTATATTTTTTTATTTTGTACTGCACGTTTACATTACATAATATGAGTATTGAAAATCAAAATGGAATTTGTCATTGTTAAAATAAATCATGCTCAGAAATCACACTATATTTTCAAACTTTATTTATATTACTTGAGTTCTAAATAATAAGGGTAGATATTTTTTAAATGTTGCACCAAATGAATAGATTCGACTTTTTTACTTATTGCATTCATTTATATTCCAAGATATAATAACATCATATTTTTCTCAGCAGGACATTCCGTGGACTTACCGACGTTTGATATCAGTCAACGCTTATCCAAACCTTTAAAGAATATTAATATCTTTCCATCAAATGTAAAATAACAGTACTATTTACTTATTCATAGAGAACATATAAAATGATAAATAGATATCTCAAATTATTTTCCAAATCATTAATTCAAAATCAAATGTGTAGCTTGCCCTCCATAAAAATACAATGAAACACTTATTTATTACAAAACCAGTTTTCAACATACGTAATTAGTGACTATTAACTTACATGCTCCCAATTTTTATCTACGTAGCCGAAACCATAACCAAGCAATTTTTATTCTTAAAACTTGTTCTTCGCGTCGGTCATTCGAGTCACCAGTTGCAAGAGCCGTTCTGCTGATCAATACATTACCTAGAGAGTTCGATATTTTCAGCAGTAAACTCTGGGTATTTTTCACCAAATATTTGTTCCTTGTAAATTAATAATGTCTTGTTTTTTTTTTTGTATTTTATAATTAAAAAAAATGTTTTATGTTCATTATTGTTTTTATAAGTATTATTATTTTCATTATTATTATTGTTACTGTTGTTATGTTTGTGTAATTTATGGTGCACTGGTGTCAGCTGTAATGCCATGCATTTCAATTTTTTAAAATTACAATAAAAAAATGAATATATAAAAAAAATGTAGATTCATTTAGACACAAATGAAAAACAAAGAGTCCCTCATTCAGATTACATTTTACTTATACAGCCATTGATTAATTAAGACAGCAAGCATACACTAATTTATGTAAACATCTATCCTAAAAAAACATATTTTATAAAGTAAAAGGATTAGGTAGAGTTTGGATTCGTGGCCTTAAAGACGCATACGGCATTGGAAAGCGATACCGGACTAAAAAAACCTTTTGATTACTATAATAATGTTTATTTTCCTACATGGAATATTTAACAATTATTTTAAATATATATCCATTTCACAGGGAAATTCTAAGAAAAACTTTTCATTAAATTTATTGCAAGCTGTCTTTGAAAAGAAATGGATTTCAAAGGTTTCGTATTAGTGAATAAGTTGGGCATGCAATCGATGACGACCGGTTACTGTTGAACCATTGTCTTGAAAATTGACAGACCAATTTACTGTCTTATTCAATTCGCTGTCGTGGGATAAGGTTCGCAAAACAGACCTTTAAAAATTAATTCACATTTCAATGAGAGTACTTACCTTCATACATGTATAATACATTCCACGAGAGTTACTCAATAATTTGAATAGGGGTACTTATATGTTACATTACCGAAACGCTTTTGTAAAGGTTAATCACTGATAAAAAATGTTGATAATTTTTATAATGAATAATGATATTCTGTATATTAAATTGGTTGACAAGACAAAGTCCGTTCTGCAATCTCACAGCACCACCTTCATACCGCAAACATCTTCAAATATACTTGGCCTCATGTAGAGCTACATATTGTCATTTGTTAATGTCGAAGGTGTAATAATTAATTATCTGCGAGTATTATATTATGAGTGTTACTGCAAACAGCTAGTCTTTTCTGCCTTACCGTTTTTCTAGAAAGAGGTGTTCAGTGGTAGGCTCACAGCCAGTCCTAAGTCAATAAACATAGCTGAAACACAACATTGAGATATCCTCGCTTAGAACAAATATGTCAAATTCTATTTCACAAGATCACGTCATAATATATCACAGGCCGGGTTCGTCATGCAGTGGTCATCGTCGACGAATATTTACTATTTGTGCCACTAAATACTTAAAATGCCTTTTTGCATTACCTAAATAGTTAATACACAATATTCATAAAGTGAAAATGGAAAACAGACATGCACACTGGCTGTAGAGATTAAATGAGTCGCTAAACACGCTCCTGCCAATAAGATTTTAATGTATGTATGTGCTCTATCGATAGTTTTATCAATTTCTCAGTTGCAAGTCTAACATTTCTTCCTATTTTGTCCCTTGTTCGAAATTAGAAATGTTTCCAAACATAAAAATATCGTTCTTCTACACGATCTAGATACTCGTTTTACACGGTCGACGCGCTCAATGCCCATAACAGTTTTTTGTGTTTAACTCAAAACTCTAAAAACCATCGGGAGCGTATTTACTCAGCGACTCAAGTACGCCGTAAGAATAATAAAATATCACGAACAGCTGTTGTTATCATTCATAAATAATCATCTGTTCTCTCTTTATTTATGTTAATAATACAACTTAGTTGTGAAAAATTTATGCACATAATCTACATAGTGAAAAACGAAAGTGTGCGTGGGTACTTCAAAATGTCGTTGAAGTTTTTTGTGCTGACGATAATTGAAGAGTTGAAAGAAATAAAGGCATATGCACCAATTCGTTATCTCCAGGAAAAGGCATATGCCCATACAAAACGTACGTACTGGTAGAATTTAGTGTAATATTACTTTGGGTCCTACTCCTATAATAATTTTCCTTAAGACTTAATCCTTTGCGTTACTTAAAACCTTCCCGTTTTCATACTGAAAAAAATCTTTTCGGGTTTCATGCAGTCACATGTTTTGTCATATAATCGCATTTATGAAACGAAATGACAAATTCAAAAAGTGAAATGTGGTTTTATGCAGGGCTTTTTTTCCATTTAACGCGGTGGAACGGCGTTCCCGCACCTTTTTTCACAGTATTTTTTATTTTTTTTCAAAATTTAATATAACAAAATGAGATATAACATGTCTAAAAGCGTCCGTGGCGCACTTGGTAGCGTCGTGGGCTACGGCTAAGGATGTCACGGGCTCAATTCCCGGTGCGGACAGTTTTCATAAATTGATATTTCAATCGCTTTATGGATTTCTGTTCGTAGTCAAGGTGTTTGTGTTGTCTAAAATTCTCCATTCACCCACCCATCCAATCCTCATGGGGCGTAACGAGAGCGATTAGCTAACCACTAATCCTGTCATAATCTCTCCTTTTTTATATAAAGAGAGATTGAGCAAATGAGTAATAACAAGTTCTCATAGAAAAATTCTGTTGAGATATCACCATTCGGAGGCCGTATGCTACACGGACATAGAATAAGTTTTTTTTTTGCGCTTCGTGGCATAGGAAAAGCTGATTTAAATTTCATTTAAATGATATTTGAATACAGTTTTATTTAGTAAAAAAGCTTGACATGAAGTGAGTTCCGGCACCTTTTTTTTTAAAAAGAAGCCTTGGTTTCATGTAGCATTAAATAATTACTTTACGTCATATTTTGTGTGCTAAACTGAAAATACCTATCAAACTATGCGAAATTATCGAAAGTCGCAAGAATCGAAATTTTTCGTAGTAAATAAAAGCTCGAGACGTGTCTCGGTGCCGTTTGAAACAAAACGGTTGCATATGGTACGTCATGCATCTCGAATTGTTACTCTACTATACTATAATTTTGTATTTTCGATGGTGAAATTGACGAGGTTTTCAAATTATGATTAATTACACAAAGAAAGCATAAACTATAAACTACAAATGTATTTTTAATTATATGTAGAACTATTTTATTTACAAATGGCAGAGTTTTCAATTTTTTGTATGGCCTATTTCATAGATAATTTAAAGGTTTAAAGGCCGATATAACTCATTGTTTTCTATGGATTCGGTGGTAACTTTGTGGAAATTCATTTTAACTCATTGTTACACCATGAATACGGAAGGGTTAAGTCAATTTTGATTTTGTTGGCGCTTAAGCCTTTATTATGAATATAATAATGAAATGGCATAATTTTAGATTTGATTCAACTAAATGTATAATGGTTTCGTCGCTGGCTACGGTTACGGATGTCTCGGGTTCAATTCCCGGTGCAGACGGTTTTCATATATTGATCTTTCAATCGATTTATGGATTTCTGTTCGTAGTCTGAGTCCTCCCTCCCACCAATCCTATCACGGGGCGTAACGAGAGCGATTAATGTAGCCCTATCCTTCTATCCCTACACTCTTCGAAAAAGAAAAGAGAGGTTGAGCAACTGAGTGACAAGCAGTTCTTGTAGAAAAAATTCTGTCAAGATACCTCCATTAGGAGACCATATGCTCTACATTGGGAGCGGACATGGAAAAAAAATGTATAATAACCATATCATTAAGGATGTCAATATTTAAAATATATTGAGTGTCGTTATTGGGTAATTAATAGATCAGATAAGAGATCGCTGATCCTAACTGTGATATATTTGAAAAAAAAACAAAGAAATATTAAGCATACAGAATGCAGTACACTCATTTGAAAAATATTCAATTGAGTTAGGTTACGGGAATTCTATGTTCTTCACACTATCCATCTGCAAAAAGATTTCTATACTTCATATTGCCAATAGACATTTAGAAGGAAACTGTCGTACTTATATTTCATCTGACGGACATATTTATAAAAAAGACGGTAAAACAAAAACATTCGGCAAATGCAGAGATACAGAGAGAGGGAGAAAAAATCTCTGTGTACTGTGATGTGATGTGCGTTACTGACAGATACAACAAGAAAGAAATGTATTTTGATACGTACATTCCTACAGCCATTTACATCAACCACAAAAAAAGGAAATTTACTATTTATGCCGACTAAATTTATTTAAATTGTATCCTTAAAAACTATACTTTGTTTTACAATATAATTCGTCGCTATAGTGGCAGAAGGCGTTAAGTGAAAAAAACTTATTTTGAGTTAATCGACTTTCAAGAAACTCATGAAATTTAAGCCTTTCTATTTACATACCTTAACCGTTATTTATTAAACTCACCATATTATGTGATTCTTTAATCATATTATGAATTCGATTTGAGTATTGATAATTCTCTTTTATAATTATATAATATGACACCGCCCCGTACTTATGGGGCGGACAGGGGTCTTCAAAACCAATCTGCAGACTCTTTCTATTAATGCAAATTTAATATGTAATATCTTTCCTAAGGCATTCAAAAATAATTTGTCATATTTGTTTGGTTACCGTTATTTAAGACATCGACTGAGGGTGCTTGATGGAATTTCAATATTAAATTTGGTTTGGCCAGTTCGAGTCCATTCGTGTGCTCGAATGCCTGAAGATGCCGAAAGGCGAAACCCGGGTCGTTAGTGACAAAATACATGGAAGTGTACAAAATCTCAATAATCCAAATTTTACCGTTATTTGTTTACAGTTAGAAGTGAACAAAAAGCTTGCGCTGCTTAAAAAAAGAAGGAATCGCCTCTCGGCCTTCCCCGGAGGGAGTCGTTGGCCGACGAAGCGGCGACTTAGTCCACCACTTGCTAGTAAAACCACTTAGAGAGTTTTAAATTGAAAATGTGCATTTTAAATCTGTTTGTGTAACTGTCTTCGAGGAATTTATAAGTGTAAACTAACTGCAATTAAAGAGAAAGTATACTGAATACGACCGGGTTTTAATGGAAGCCGAAGGAACCTGTGAATTATCCTTTTTATCCACGCCGGACGCGGGGCAGTTGAAGTGTGTTGACGCACCGCGCCCCGCTTCTCCCCGCTCCTCCACCTTCCCCTTGAGCGTCGAGACGTTTCTTTCCTACTCTCTCAAATAATTGTAAACAAAATTGACTAAATTCATATAAATTTCTTAAAATTACGAAAAAAATACATGGAATGTGGCTGACATTGTTTTTTCACTGTCCTAAAATCTATCGTGTTGCATTCATGACACAAATCAGTCGATTTTTAACTTATCGCTTTCTACCACCATGTCGACGATATACAATTCAAAAATGTGTACAACATACTTACACTAAAGGCTTTTAAAACTATTATACTTACCGAATGCGCAAGAGTACTAAAATATATTTAATATCGCTGGGTCGGTTATTCAGCTGTTTGATAATGATAAAGGAAAAAGAAAAAAGGGTTTTGTGACCTTCTGTAAATCTGGGTCAGCAAAATAATATGCAGTGTAAAGGTTATTCATTAATTTATGATATCAAGGGACAACTAAAATGGCGTAAGGGACCGATTTGTGAAACTCAGTTATTCGAATCTTTAAATTGTAGACTGCCTGCTATCTTTTTAAACGTTAGCATTTTATTAATCACAATATTAGTTTGAATGTATAAAAAATGCAGATCATATACATTTTTCATGTCGCTTTGCTGAAAAGTTGTACGTTACACTGCCAATAAAATAAAATTTGTTATTACATATCCACTACATTGGCACCTCAATATTTACGTCTGAATCTAAGATTACCCTTCTCCGAAAGCAATCTTCTCATACGAGAAATATTTGAATGGCAGATATTTTCATTGTTCACTGATGCATACCGTCCGTGGCGCAGTTGGTTTCGTCGCTGGCTACGGTTACGGATGTCTCGGGTTCAATTCCCCGTGCGGACGGTTTTCATAGATTGATCTTTCAATCGATTTGTGAAATTCTGTTCGTAGTCTGAGTCCTCTCTCCCACCAATCCCATCCTCACGGGGCGTAACGAGAGCGATTAGCTATCCACTAGTCCTGTCATAGCCCTATCCTTCTATCCCTACTCTCTTCGAAAAAGAAAAGAGAGGTTGAGCAACTGAGTGACAAGCAGTTCTCGTAGAAAAAAAAATCTGTCAAGATACCTCCATTAGGAGACCATATGCTCCACATTGGGAGCGGACATGAAAAAAAAAAAAAACTGATGCATACGCTAAGACTATCAAATAAAGCAGCATCATAACTTAGCATAGTGAGATTCATATCGTTACAGTTTCAGTAATGTCTAAAGCGTGATTTGAGGTTTTTTAAACGATTTATGTACATATAATTTGTTTTGCTAATCAGTAATTTCTTGTCTTAGTTCATGAACCATCAGTTTCATATACCTTTATTTTTACACTCAATTTTATATAAATAGGCCTGTTATGTTTGTATTTTTATCAGTTGATAATGCTCGTGACGAGAAAAACCGGTCTTAAACATTATATATGTGTGGAAGTAGTACAAATAAACTGTGTTTTATTTAAAAAAAAATGGAAAGACATTATATTATAAAAATAAAACATAGTTTGTTTAGTACTAATATCACATTTATATAATGATCAGGACCGGTATCGCAAGCATTATCAGCTGAGTTGAATACAAAAAAATGTGTTTTATTTAAAAAAAAAACTTACGTACATTATTACATTTAATTTGGATTATTGAGATTTTGTACACTTCCATGTATTTTGTCACTAACGACCGGGGTTTCGCCTTTCGGCATCTTCAGGCATTCGAGCACACGAACAGACTCGAACTGACAGATAGTAGAGTTCAGTCAATCATGCTGTACTAGCAATATTGATATAATTTAAGAGATCGACTGAGGGTGCTTGATGGAATTTCAATATCAAATTTGGATTATTGAGATTTTGTACACTTAAATGTATTTTGTCACTAACGGCCCGGGTTTAGCCTTTCGGCATCTTCAGGCGTTCGAGCGCACGCACGACATTATATCAATATTGCTAGTATAGCAAGATTGACTGAACTCTACTGTCTGTCGGTTCGAGTCCATTCGTGTGCTCGAATGCCTGAAGATGCCGAAATGCGAAACCCGGGTCTCGTTGGTGACAAAATACATGGAAGTGTACAAAATCTCAATAATCCAAATTTGATATTGAAATTCCATCAAGCACCCTCAGTCGATGTCTTAAATTATATCATTATTACATTATTATGATAGTCTTTATTGGCAATACTGTGCGTTTGTGGTTTCCTCGCTCACGCATTGTTCAACGCGTATTAGCGTGACGTTCGCTTGACAATTGGTCGAATATGTAGTTTTTGCATGAAAATATTTCTGACTAAGAATAGGTGTCACTGTCAGGAAGCAGTTTATCTGAAACCGAGACAATGGATTGTTCGGAACGTCAGTACAAGACGACCGAATCCGAGACATCCTCTAAATACCGGAACGCCTTGCTACCCTACTCTCAAGAGATGTCAGCGTGACATATTATTGAAAACTAAAACAACGGATATTTCTCATCATTCAAACGATCTTAAAAACTATTTTTAAAATGAACATTTATAAATTTATTAATACACCTGAGTATAAATTCAAAGGAAACACTTGACAGAAAGCTAATAGTCTGAAATAAAAATCGATCACCAATTTTTAAGTAGCTACGTACATTATTTATTATCTGGTATTTCAGCGGTAGTCAATTTTAATTGTGAAACCCTTTTCAAACAGATACATCTATAAATTAATAATTCCTTTTCATACGCAGAAGGCATCGACTCATAGTTGAGTCAAATATAATTTAAACTTTTTAGGTTAACATACCTGCACTTTGATAGTATACGTTATTAAAAAAATTTTGTTTTTAATTAGGATTTTATGTAACTGTCTACGCAATAGTATAATAATTTTGACATATTTCAATCAAATTTGGATTATTGAGATTTTGTACACTTCCATGTATTTTGTCACTAACGACCCGGGTTTTGCCTTTCGGCATCTTCAGGCATTCGAGCACACGAATGGACTCGAACTGAGAGACAGTAAACATTGTCTAACGCTTATATAGAAGATACAAATGCGACAAATATCATTTACGAGGCAATTCGCCACTCTGGTAATATGGTGTTTACAAAATAAGGATTAGGACGATTTCCGAAATTTTAACTCAGGTATCGGTGTGGCTCTCAGACGTATAATGTATTGCCTCGTAAATGATATTTGTCGCATTTGTATCTTCTATATAAGCGTTAGACACTGTTAACTGTCTCTCAGTTCGAGTCCATTCGTGTGCTCGAATGCCTGAAGATGCCGAAAGGCGAAACCCGGGTCGTTAGTGACAAAATACATGGAAGTGTACAAAATCTCAATAATCCAAATTTAATATTGAAATTCCATCAAGCACCCTCAGTCGATGTCTTAAATTATATTTCAATCAATTAATTGTATTTTTTTTCCATGTCCGCTCCCAATGTGGAGCATGTGGTCTCCTAATGGAGGCATCTTAACAGACTTTTTCTACGAGAACTGCTTGTTACTCAGTTGCTCAACGTTTCTTTTTTTATTTTTTAAAGAGAGTAGGGATATAAGGATAGGGCTATGAAAGAACTAGTGGTTAGCTAATCGCTCTCGCTACGCCCCGTGAGGATATGATGGGTGGGAGGGAGGGAGGACTCAGACTACGAACAGAAATCCATAAATCGATTGAAAGATCAATCTATGAAAACCGTCCGCACCGGGAATCGAACCCGAGACATCCGTAACCGAAGCCAGCGACGTTACCAACTGCGTCACGGACGCCGACTAATTGTATACAATTCAATAAATTTGTTACTAACATCACTTTTAGGCGGATATATGAGAGGACAAGCTAAATGGATTTACGTTTAAAATTATTAATCTTTGAAGACACCGTGTCTTGGTGGTAATTGTATGTCGTTTCAAAACCATTGCAGGATTCACCCCCAAAGATGGTTCATTTATAAGATAATATGTTGTCATTTTCCCAAAGGCTAGAATAAGAAAATTCTTTATTCAAAAGATAATTTCTTCGTTGTTCCGGAAGAAAACACTAAATCATACTCAGTTAGTTATACCGAAATGTTCTTTATTTTGAAAACTGTCGTATGGAACAACACACTTTTTTGTTATAAATTATACTATAACTTAATAACAGTTTTGCAAAAACAAACAAAATGAAAAAAGTAAAACATTGTAAAAACTTTAAAGTCCATTGACTCAAAATTAGTAATTTTGAGTAAGTGTTCTTCCAGAACAACGGCGATGTATTCTTAAAGACTATGGAAACATAAATCATTTATTTCTAGCAGCTGATTTCAGGTTTCGCGAAATAAATCGTGAAAAAAGATTTTTTTGTGTCAAAATATTCCATTAAAAAGTATTTATGTCTGAATGAGTAATGAGTAACATTAAAACATTTTCTAAAACTTGACGTACCAAATTGATGGAATTATAAAACAAAGTGAATTTTTAAAAATTCTGAATTTTCCTTAAAAATGCCCATATTTTAAGTACATTCCTTTATATTTATGCGAGACATTTTCTAAACTTGAAGAGAGACTTTCTTAATTTTGAATGATAACAAAAGTTAAGGATATTCTATTTTAAATGGCAATAAAGATAATGAAAATGATAATGTATACTGAAAATTTGGAAAATTAAGTTCAATTGTTTATTGTTATCTACGCATATTGTGGAGTAAAACAACTTTGAATTAGTAATAAAATAAAGCACTCAAATTCTGTGCGCGAAAGAGTTAAGTTGAGTTAATTGAAAAACGAGTTCAATTTCATCCATAGAGAACTATATCATCAAACTAATGACTTACTGTAACCTAAAGTTTGAGAATACAATGTGTGAATACGTCAAAAATACCACACTTATAATAACTTATACCGAATGCTACAAATGATGTAAAGTTATCATCAATATTAAAATGTTTTTTTCCCAATTTTCCCTTAAGAGTTTATTCCTTAGTTTAAACCCCGGTTTTTTCCCCTCCCTCGCATCACTAACTATGAAGACCTGGGCCAATAGTGAGAAGGTTTTGAGGAGAGCCAATCGGTCAAGATATCATGTGGCGATCATCAATTATCATTCATTTCACCAGATCTAAAATATGAAGAATAATGCTAAGGTAAATATTGTAAGGAAAACTGTATTATTGTATCGAATATAACGTACACAGACGTAAGGATATGATTTGAATAAAATTTAATTCAATATATAACAACTAACATAATTTCGCATAAAGAGTAAATTCATTATGGGTAAATATTGTATGTATTTCGATTAACTACATTGTTGATTTTTGCGAAGGCTCTCAATAAAAAAACTCAGGGTCTTCTAGGCAGAAATTTATAAATACTGTTTACACAATTCGGCTTTATTACCTATCCAATTTTCGTGCCGAGATATTTGCAATTCTCATACTGTAATGTTGCACATTACAAATTATATATATATTTATGGAATAGTTTGGATTATGTATTCCAAGTAAAATTTAATAATTGGAAGTCCACGCAATGGCAATTTTGTGTTAATTGCGGCGGCGCGACTTAACCAATCAAGTCGTGCCGTGGTGGACAAGAAAGAACCAATAAGGTCATTTCAAAATCGAATAATAATTAAGCCAGAATAGAAGCGACGAAATTATAAGATACTTCAGGTCTGGCGTTCAACCGCAGAGGTGGTCCTCCAAGGGCTACCCAAACGAGCAGCGCACTGATGGAAGTCATCCGATCCTGATGGAGCAACAACATCTCTATCAGTATCATATTTATATTTCTTTTGTTATTTTTATTGTATTAACTTAAGCTATGGTCATTCCATATGTTGTGCATATTGCAACCTTTAAATGTAAAATCTTATTTTTTGTTAAACACGAGGTTACTCTAACTTTTTGTATTAATTTGTGATAATTCATTGTTGTATATTAAAATTTAATTTATCACAATTCTTAGCATTTTATTTATTAAAAATTAATTTTGGTCTGAAAATCTGTTTTCAGACTGGCGCCCATGCATTTATATTTATTTATAGTTTTCTAAATACCCGTGTTTCTTTAACCTTTTTACTTAGGGCACTTTTTGTCATATCACTTTTATAATATCTCTGTTAATTGCAGAAGGGTTCTTACATCCCACGCCCCGAGATTATTGTTGTAAAATCTTGCCTTCCGACCAGCTAGTTTCTTTTAAATTAATGATGATAGCATATAGTGCGAAGTGGAGGTAAACCATTTTGCTTCCACTGTACTGTTTTGCTTCATCTTAATTATCCTTCTAAATTTAACGTAAAATCATTTCGCGTTTTTTCACATCCTTCTTTTTATTTAGGGCAATATTTATCTCTGTCTATTTTAAATATGACAATACGTTGGGATTTCAACTGTTTGCTAATGATAAAGTTAAAATCATAAAAGGGTTTGTGACCCTTTGTACGTAAATTTGGGTCGTTAAAATATTTTGCAAGGCCGTTCATTAACTTAAATCTATTCGTGCAGTTGGATAGATAAATTTTAATGATTATGTGATCATTAGCAAAGAATTAAAGCGGAAAATTATTGCGTTTATGTAAATTATAATTAACTGTTACTTTTAGTTGATATATGTTTACCCAATTGTCTTTTTTCACGGGGGATATATTACAAAGACTACCGTGCTAAAGAAATATAGAAATGGGAGACTGGTTTCATTTCTTAAAAAACCCTAAAATATAAAATTCTCGGCCACAGAAATAATAAGAATTTATTTATTATTTAAATTTTAAGAACGTTTCATAAGATACCTACATAGCAGGTGCGTGCCGTATTGTTCTCTCTTTCTCGCTCAATCACATGTAAAGTGAACGGTGCGAGTGAGATACAAGGGTATGCGGGAGCATGCTTTTTTATCCTACTCACTCATATACAAGTGAGGTTGTGCGATAGAGATAAAGATAACTTCACCGGACGCCACTGCTACATACATAATACATAATTAGTAATGCATTGACAAAAATAAAAACCGAGGGAATAAAATAGAGCACCATAAATGTGTCAAAACAATAACAAGTCATGCAAGTCAAGGAAACCTGTATTTTAAAATTCGACAATTGGATAAAAAAATTATGAAATGTTTTAAAATATGTAAATATACTGTAAAATAAAAAAAAATCAGTATAAAAATATTTGGTCCGATTCCTTAGACCGTGTAAAAAGAGAATAGGGTGGACTTAGTTCTTTTACTAGAATTGTTAATGAATATTTTTTAAGTAGTTGGTCACTGTGCCACATCTTCATAAAATATGCTCAATATTATTTCCTGTGGAAGCTTGCTGATAGCATGTAAAACTTATTGAATCTTGATAGGAATTTCTCTATTATTATGTAATTAACTATTTTGCTAATAACATTATTTAATAGAAGCCTTCAAGATGCAAGTCTCAACCCTATTTTTTGTATTTAGTTAACCGTTATCATCAAAATTACATTGTTTTTGAATTAAAAAATATGATTCATTTCATGTTTCAAAATAAGCGGATGAATTACAAAAACAAATCGTGAAACAATTTTCTTTCTGACGACTTATTATCTTTCGTACAATAAATACCTAATATTTTACGAATATTAATGCTTTGACCTAAATTGTTGTTATATATAAGATATTAAACTAAAACGTTGTTAGTGGGTACTTCTAAAAAGGTTCCATTCATGTTTACGAACAATTTGTTATTATAATGTTCCCTTTATTTTACTTGTCGATGAAAAGTTTATGTGGAAATGCCCGTCATTTCTATTTCCTGTAAATTTACTTTTAATATAGTTTTCTAAAGATTTATTTAATTAAAGTTGTCAAATAAAACTCCTCATTCAATTTTGATTAAATAGTACGACTGTTATAACGTTTCTTTACATCAAAAACGGCACCTGTTTAAATAAATTGAAACTAATTTTCAAAGTAATAATGAGTAACGAGAGATGTCACTGTATACAAAAACAGCAAGAAAGCATCATTGAAAATATGCCTTCCTTAAAATTGTTGATGTTTTGTTGAATGACAAACTTGAAAATTTTAATGAATGAAATAAGATTTAAGCTTTAACAGTTTGTATCAATACAATTATTATTTTGTATGGGTCTAGTGGCGAGAGCTGTTGTACCCCAGCGATCAGATTGGGTTCATATCCCGGCAAGTTTATAATCCATTATTTTTTTTTTTGAATTTAATATTTTGTGATCTCTTTTCCTCAAGTTGATCTCCAGTGACTATACACATGATCTTACGTGATGATACATTTAAAAATATAAAAATTTAACTAACTAAAAATAATTACAATATTTCAATAAATACGATTTTCATGTATGACGGTATTGTACTAAAATATAAATTCAAACAGACTGATAAATCAAATATAATTATGTTATATACCGTTATAATATTATGTCTAAAGTTACACATTGCTTCTGAAGATGTCGCGATACGGAAATATATTAGATAGATAATTGATTCTTGCGCAAAAAAACGTTATATCTCATATTGAATTGGCGGTTTTTATATCAATAAAAATGTATTTTTTTTTAAATAAAACACAATTCATTTGTACTACTTCCACATATTTATAATGATCAGGACCGGTTTCGCTCATCACGAGCATTATCAGTTGATAATGCTCGTGATGAGCGAAACCGGTCCTGATCATTGAAAATATGTGGAATAGTACAAATGAATTGTGTTTTATTTTTTAAAATATAATGTCTTTCTACCAAGAGTTGACAGTTAACACCTAAAAGTGAAAATATATTTGTACATACCCATTTGGTATAATCAATCAATCAAATGCTTATTATAATTTTCATATGGTTAACAGTAGTAATAAACACCAGATAATGAAAGATACTTATCAGGAAGATTTACTAATAATATTTATAAAATGAATTCTGATAAATTTTCAACGATTATAATTTTCCACAATGACTAATTTTACGAATTCATTAACAGCTATTCAAGACAGATAAATGAAAACCCTTTTTACTGATAAGCAGAATTAACGCCAAAAGCCGATTGAGAAAACTTTGCGTTATATACCGTGACAAAGGGAAAAGCTCTTCCGCTGAAGGGGTCCTGTCATCCGCAACTGTTTGCCACTCCTCTGCGTTTGAGAACTTCCTTCTCGTCAAGTTTTTAATGCTTTCCTCTGACCGAAAATTCTCGGAATACATAGAATTCTTGTATTTCATAAGACGTTTTCGGTATTCATTTAAAAATTATGAATTATTTTATTGTTATTTCGAGCAGGTGTGTGACTTGTTTTATAAGAAACTAGTGAGTACCCGGCATGCGTTGCAATGCCACTCAAAGAAAGAAAGGATTTGTGTTTTAATTCTGTTTATTGAACTGCTTTTGGATTAGAGGTCTGCACAGGCCGAAATTTCATAGACTTACCCGGTTCGAGCCCACCATCTTCAGGTCTGGTCCGACCCGATCCCGAGTTTCAATATCACACTTGTTATAACACAATGTTTTTTTTTCGTCTGGTGCGTACACGAATAAATCAGAAGGTTTTTCCTAGATGTCGCTGTATGTACGTATTTGATTCTTTTTTCAATTTTCAATTTTCCAGAACCCTTCACGGGTGTGTGCACAACAACTCACCAAGTTTCATCGAAATCGTATGAATGGCAAAGGAACGCGTAAAGGACAAACAAACATTTATTTTATATAATATTTCCCGGCATGATCACAATAAGTCCTTCTTGAAAGTTTCGTCGCGATCGGTTGAGTAGTTTAGGAGCCTATAAGATCCGGGCAAACCAACAAACAGATATTCATTTATTTATATAATATTTCCCGGCATGATCACAATAAGTCCTTCCTGAAAGTTTCGTCGCGATCGGTTGAGTAGTTTAAGAGCCTATAAGATCCGGACAAACCAACAAACCAACAAACAGACATTCATTTTTATACATATAGATGGCATTTCTAGCATTGTTTCTTGGTTTAGCAGTAAAAAGATTCGCAAGCGGGTTGAAATTTCACATTCAATTATTGACTCTGGGGTCAAAATGTCTTTTTAAAAACATATATAGCTATCCATTTCAGTTTGAACAGCAAGGTCAAAAATTGAATTATTCATGAAACTATTATAATATTTTTCATAAATATCTTTCAAACTAGTTTTGCTACATGACGATTCTGTTTTATTTTTTGTTTCTAAATGTTTTAAGTCCTAATGAGGGATCGTGATTAAATAATTAATGACATAAACTAATGTTACAGTATGAATGTTGCTTAGTGGCCCTAGAATTACTTAATTTCTGTTACATTATTTCGTGGAATAAAAGTTTATTTAACTCGTATGCATGGTACCGTTGTTAATTATAAATTAACAGTCTTATACGTCCTTACGGAAGGTAGAAATATTTACACTCCATGATACTGTATGTATTTTTTATAACTCTTTAATTTCAATTTGAGAGATAATATGATATAAACTATAATATTAAAATCACAAGAATAGCTTGGAGAAACAAATGTTACATTATTAATAGCAATTGTTGTACATCATAATAGTAAAGGAAAACAGCTTTACGTCAGAAATACTTTTTTTTTACCTGCTCCCAATGTGGAGCGTTTTAACAAAAGTTTTCTAGGGAAATTCTTGTTACTCAGTTGCCCAACCTTTCTTTTTCGAAGAGAGTCGAAATAGAAGGAAAAGACTGGACAGGACCCGTTTTAGGATTAATTCTGGGCATGAAAATCGTTCATGCCTACGAACAGAAATCGATAAATCGATTGAAAAATCAATTTATGAAACTGTCCATTCCGGGACTTCCCGAGACGTCCGCAACCGAACCCAAAGATGTTGATCACTTCACCATTGATAGATAAAAATCCATTTCTAAAACTTATATTTTTACGAACGAGTTTTTATATAACACAAACACCCAGAATACGAACAGAAATCCATAAATCGATTGAAATATCAATTTATGAAAACTGTCCGCACCGGGAATTGAACCCGAGACATCCGTAGCCGTAGCCCACGACGCTACCAACTGCGCCACGGACGCGGATATTTTAAACTGCCACCCTGAAAATCAATTCACATTGATAAAAATGCCATTTCTTGTTAAAAAAGCCAAGTAAATTACCGCATTTTATCGAAACGTATTTTTTTTTATTCATTACTGGGCTTCTACAATGAGATGTTTTTATTGACGATAACACAATTTTATGTTTTCTCACGGACAAAGAAAACAGGAAAATAAAAAATAACAGTTAACAATTTGTTAATAAAAAATTAAACATACCATATTCATCGACACGTTTAATTTTTTATAAGCTCTGGCCAACCATAATAAATATTTTTAATATTTAATGTGTACAGAAGTCAGTATTTCACGGCTGAAAAATTTTCATGCGATATCCGTTTCACACGTCCGGTCATTAAACTGATAAAAAACACAAAATTTTATCGCAATGTGTTATGTAACTTGTCACACTTTTTACAAACAGCCCTGTGGCAATAAATTAATTTGCTACTGGAGATAATTTATTCCTAACAGGCAACATTTATTATTGTTTCATGGAAGTCGCTGAAGTTTATGGCGCGAATTTTTCCCGCAAATTGTGCAAATTTAGTAAAGGGTGACATTGCTTTTGTTAGCCACATGCCGCATATTTATATAAGTTCTTTTTAATTCTTCTCGATAGCTATAATGACATCACGCTATTATTATAAAATGAGTATTTAATTGGGCATTTCAGTATCGGTAATCCCTTTTCAACGACGATACCCGATAAATTTGTGGTGCAGTGGTCAATATCGTTGGCTACGGTTACGGATGTCTCAGGTTCAAGTCTCGGTACTGATGGTTTCATTCATTTATAGAATTCTGTTCATAGGCATGGATGTGAGTGATGTCTAAAATTCTCTCCCACGCATCCGTTCCTAAAAACGGTGCACAACGAAAGCGTTTAGCTAATCACTAGTCCTGTCTTAGTCCTATCCTTATTTCCCTACTTTCTTCGAAAAGAGAGGTTGAACAATTGAGTAACAAGCAATTCTAATAAAAAAACTTTAGTTGAGATCTTTCCATTAGGAGGCAGTGTGCTCCACATTGGGAGCAGACATAGTAAAAAAAATATTAATAATATTAACGTATACTTACCTGTTAAAAAAACAAACATTAATATTGTATATATATTTTTTTAGATTCATACAGCTGTCACTCTATACAACTGTCACAAATAGAAAATTCTAAACTAAACGTCTTATTTTGCTGATTGTCATCAAGATATCAGTGGCTGACTTTCAAAACTGGACATTTCCAATTTATACCTAAAGTAAGTTGCTAGCGAAATTCTAAGCATACACTTACACTTTATTGACTTTCAAAAATGGCCAAAGAGCTTCAATTTCATGTAGAAAATACTTTTAAATCGGGACACGTCCAACCTTTTTAAGACAAAATTAAAAAATAAATACATTTGTCATTGACAATAAATACATTTTATTATTACCATTGATCGAAATTGAATAACAATGCGAATTGACGACTGAATTGTGGACAATTCCAGTTTTGAAATAAAACTTCTGATATTTAAGATCTTAATAACTTAAGAATAATGATGATTCTACCGGAATGCATGCTTTCGATGCAACTATTAAATACCTGCTTTTTCGCATTTAGTATTTACAGGATTTTTTTATTTCTGATTACTGTTAATCTTCTGACCTTCTGAATGAAACCATTAGTTTTCCCTAAGGAATAAATATTTGTTTTTCCACAAATTTTCTGCAAGCATTATAAACAATAAAACAATTGTGTATGTCAATTTGTTTAGCAGGCTTGTTTATAACAAAGTGGTTTCATAACATTTCCGATGAAAATATTGTTTTCCCAGACACCAATAAAATTATTTAAGGTAGCCGATATGAGGATGGTTACTCTAAATTTACCTATGTAATTTACTGAGTGATCTGTAGCTACGAATTAATATGCATGACTCACGATATTTTACACACATTTTAACGTACTTTCACTTCGCTTCAGGGAATTTTTACCGCCAATTAAAACTTTGAATGGCTTTTACGTGAAAAAGGAATGAACGAATTTACATATTGATTAAAAATCTTGATAATAACGTAGAAACGTAATTGGAATGTAAAGGAAACTAAGCGTAATATTCATGAATGACAGTATTGAAGACTCAATAATAAGAAATTATTGAACACCTTAGTACCTGGAACATACTGAAAAAAAATAGTCGTAGGAAGGTTAAATATATTATTTAAAATTTACATAAATGTAAGCGAAATTACTTACGATCATATGCGATTTATACGGATTTAAACGTAATAGTGACAAATTTACTAGTGTGTTAACCTTACATTAAGAGAGTGATATTTTTTCTATTACACTTCTGCTCCCAACGTGAAGCATATGGCTTTTTAATGGAGGTATCTTAACAGAAGTTTTCTATGAGAACTGCATGTTACTCATTTGCTCAACTTCTCTCTTTTTTCAAATAGAGTAGGGATAGAAGGAAAAACAGGAATAGTGGTTAGCTAATCGCTCTCACTACGCCTGGTTTTTGAGGATCAGATGAGTTGCAGGGAGTTTTAGAAATTAAAAAAAATCATGACTACAAACAGAAATCCATAAATCGATTGAACGATCAATTTACTTGAACCCGAGACATTTGTAACCGTAGTCAACGACGTTACCAACTGCGCCACGAAGCTGAAATATCGGTAATTCTTTCAAGTGAAATACATCCGTCACGATTTATATGTCTGTTTGTAACATACAGCACAACATTTTTCTTCCTCACGATGCGAATATATATATATAGAGAGAGAGATCATGTAGAGAGAAAAGTCGCTTCCAGCATACACGATATTATATATAAACATGTCATTTTTGTATGTTGAAGTTGTCTAAAAATAATGTATAACAATTGATCGATTGATCTTTACAGCCAACTTCACAAGAATCACTAAACCGAAAAGTTGCTTTAGATTTATTTATCAAAAATCATAGCAAAAAATACTGACTCACAGTTGTGTGTGCTTCAAAATACGACAACCATCTTCTAGTTAATAGAATGTGTAAGTTTGCTGAACCGTTCATGGGCTGCCAAAAATGTACGTGCGGGCCAAATGCCACATGAGACTCGCGTCCTGCCGGTTATCGACCCCTGGCTTAGATTATTATTTTTTGTACAAATATCGTTCAATGCGCAAGAATAATCCATCATAAATGGTTATTTGTCAGACAATCAATATAAGGAATAAATTTCATGATATATTCTATTCTGTGTTATGGTTATATGTACATATTTTAACGGCTTTATTATTGTTAAGAAAGAAAGAAGGAACAAACAAAAAAAGAAAATTCTGCAAGCTGCTGAGTAAGTTTGAAAAACAAATGTGATCAATCATTTAAGAAAATAGTAGAATTGTGTTATTTTTGATACTAAAAAAATGTAAGTAACAAATATTATTCTTTACATCAGCAATCTTCAAAATGAATGTTGAAAAATATAACTTTTATAAAAATCACTGGCGAGAACAGTAAAACTTAATTTAAGTTTATAAAAAAAACTTTTTTTGAAGCAAGTTGATGAAGTTAAATTTTCAAACAAGATTCGAATTTCATCTTATGATATACATTTTTAGTAATTTTAGTGAAAATTGGTGAAAATCAGTGTCCGCCAAACTTTGTGTCGCGGCACACTGATGTGCCGTAAGAAGTCTCAAGTGCACCGCGACAAACGAAGACAAATTAGAACTTTGGAAAGACAACTTAAAAACTCACAGATTAGACGCTTTTTTTTGTTTAGAAATGAAATAAAAAAAAAACGAGAGCGGCTAAAGGTGGTGTTAGAATGAGAGAAAGTGGTGTTAGAATGAAAGATGAGAAGTTATGTGTTTGTTTTATTAAATCTAGAGAGGCGTTTTGACATAATTCTTTATGAAAATCAATTATATCACTCTCAATGACCACTTCTGTATACCTACATTATATGACACCGCCCCGTACTTATAGGGTGGATAGGGGTCTTCAAAACCCATCGGCAGACTCTTCATTTCATGCAAATTTAATATGTAATATCTGTCCTAAGGCATTCAAAAATAATTTGTCATATTTGTTTGGTTACGGTTATTTGTTTACCGTTAGAAGTAAACAAAAAGCTTGCAATGCTTAGGGAGGCAAGCAGTCATCCCTTAGCCTAAGGGCTTGGAGGTTATTAGCCGACACAGCCGCGGCGTGGGTCAAAGAGATTTACGACCTATCATAAAACCACTTGCTGCACTTTTAAATTGAAATTGTGTATTTTAAATCTTTTTGTGTTTGTGTAACTGTCTTCGAGGAATTTATAAGTATAAACTAACTGTAATCAAAGAGAAAGTATACTGAATACGACCGGGTTTTAATGAAAGACGAAGGAAGCTGTGAATTATCCTTTGTCCCCACGCCGGACTCGGGGCTGTCGAAGTGTGTTGACGCTCTCCACCTTCCCCTCAAGTAGCGGAGACTTATTTCCTACTCTCTCATATATATATGTTTATATAAAATATTATGTATTGTTACCAACACTTAGACTTTCGTTATTCATAAAGATGTACTAATAAAGTACTTTTAATTAAGTCATTTTTATAAGGTGTGCCGCGGAACAAATCCTCCTTCCACAGTGTGCCGTGAAGTAATACATTTTGACAGACACTGGTGTATATTATGTAATGAATATTCTGTGATGACGATATATTTTGAATGTTTTTTTAAACATTAATTACCCAAATATGAAAAGAAATTTCAATTACTCTTCTTTCTCATTGATGTTTTTAACTGAGAGTTTCTATATTTCCTTTGAAGAAAAATACCTCATCCTATTGGTATTTTTTGATAAGAACATTAAAATATTAGATTTTTTCAACATACATTCATATGAATTTATCAAGCTGTAACACATTTTTCATCGTAAAATAATTTAATTTTTAAAAGATAATGCCTTTCCATCAAGAATTGACAGTTAAAACCTCGTATTCACTAGGAAACAAAATGCCCTTCAGCACAACTTGCAGTATAGAGTGAACGTGACGCTTAGGGCTTCCAACCCGGTTTAAACCGAAACCGGTTAACCGGTTTATCGCGTGTTTTGAAAAAAACCGAAAACCGGTTTATTTCACGCGGTTAACCGGGTTTTTAAAAATATTTTCAAAAATTCTTTTATTTATATTATTTTTAAAATTTAACGCCTTTAAGAGGAAAAAAATGTACATATTGTTGAATAATCGCCTCTATCACAAAGGTGTCGAAATTATGGCAGCGATATTTTATACAATAAAGAATTACACGACATCATCAAAAGACACATGCATTATTTACGCTTAAATGCATGATTTTCATCTTTTAAACAAAAAAATATGTTCATATGCAATGAATAGGTGAAGTTATAGGAAAAATATTAAAAAAAATAGTATTTTGATATATTTTCACCCAAAAACACTCTGTACTTTATAAACGCCATCGTGCATTAGCGACATAAAATATGATACTTACACAGTACTTTTAGGAGATTACAATTATAACAAAATTAAATAATGTTGACATTATATAACTGTTAAGTGCTCGTTTTATGTTTACCTTGTATAAAATAATAAAAATAAATATTTCATATTTTCCAATATAAAAATCCATTGAGTCGACTGCTCCTATAGGCTGATCATACTCTTTAATAATAAACTTAATGATTGATTAGCATTTACTTTCCAGACATCCTTTATGAAGAAGTGAAAAATAGCAAAATATTTAGTTCAATATATTTTTTTTACTATGTCTGCTCCCAACGTGGAGCATATGTCTTCCTAATGGAGGTTTCTCAACTGAATTTTTCTACGAGAACTGCTTGTTACTCAGTTGCTCAACCTATTTTTCTTCGAAGAGAGTAGGTATAGAAGGATAGGGCTAGGACAGGACTAGAGGTTAGCTAATCTCTCTCGTTTTGCTCCGTTTTTTAGGATCCGTTGGGTGGTAAGGAGTTCCAGACATTACAAACATTCATGCTTAAGAACAGAAATCTATTAATCAATTGAAAAATCAATTTATGAAACTGTCCGCACCGCGACTTGAAACCGAGACATCCGTAACCGTATCCAACAACATTAAGCACTGAACCACAAAGCCGATTATATTTATAACCTACAATCGTAGTAAATATTTTCATGTCTATGCGTACATGTTATTTTATGGATATTTCCGTTACTTGCTTGTTGGAGTAAAATTCTATTCTTCCGCTGCTTTTAAGTGATACTTTTAAAGGTATATTGTTTATATGTGACGTTGTACTAAAGTATGTTTAAAAACCTAAAGCGGCTAATTTTTTATGTAGCTAGTAATACTTGAGAAAGTTTTGTTTCAAGAATAAGCAATAGAAAGCTGTGTAATAAAACTCTATTTTACTTTACCCTAATTAGTCGTCAGGTCATACAATATATCCATTCGCAAATTTATGTTTTTGACAAAATATACCGTCATAAAAAATATGACATCCATAAATAATAATAAATATTTGAGCGGCAAGTTGTTATAGCATCACTAAATTAACCTAACCAGATGTTTTCTCGACCGTAGGACCCACATTTTGATTTTTATTATATTCTTTTGTTGACGTTTTGACAAAACACCTTTTTTCCAAAGCATATTACTGATAGTCAAATAAAGAAATTATCAATTGTGTTGTATTACTAAATTATAAATCTATATAATCTGATTTACGACCATTAGAACTTGTAAAAAAAATTTGTGAAATTGATCTAGGTAAATATTTCAACTACGAAAGAAATTTTGATTTTTTTCTACTATCAATTCGAAAGAATTGAAAGTTTTCTCAGTAATGACATACAAACACGGTGATTATTGGAACGAAGAGATTTGATAAGCCACTGATTTCTTAGTTGAAATATTTGTACAACAGAACCGTACCAAAAACTATCATAAAACTTACTAAATTATATTTAAATTAAGCTTTCATAGATTCGTCTGTAAAAATTATTTGGAAAAAACTTTACCCAAAAGATATTATATAATTATAAATTGATGGCATACGGGAGTCATTAATATTGAGACCAATACAATAAATGAAATGCGTAAGAGCATATCAATTGTTCTGATTGTTAATCCAAAATCACAGCGACACAGGGGAATTGATTAAAGATTTCAAAATTCTAGAATGAACTGTAAACACTTTAAATATTAAATAAATTTTCATGTATTATTTTAATAAATATACAAATTTTTAAATTTTTTTTCATCATACAAACTATACTTGAGTTTTCTGGCTTATTCTAGACGTAATTGATAATTTTATCATTAAACATACGGAAATAATATTTTTGTTCATATGTACATATTTATAATAGTTATTATTCATTCTATTTTGATTAGATATTTTCGTCTATTTCATTTTATTTCTGCTCCGTGTGTATAACCACATTTTTTTTTTGTTGTATAAGATATAGTATGTGTTGCTATTGTTTATAATGTCTCCAGTTGCTGTCCTAATATTTTTTAAACACATTCAAATAGTAATCTTTTTTACGAATTTTATTATTAACCACTTTTCGCCTTTCGGCGTCTTCAGGCATTTGAGCACACAAATGGACTCGAACTGAAATAATTATTAAATATTATTAAAGTTTTTTATTATTTAAGTTTAAGTTTTATTATTGAAATTGAAATTTTGTTATAACTCTTTGTTTCAATTTGGTGTAGTTAAAAGAAATACTTTTATATGATTTTTTGAAAATAATTAACTGAGGTATTTCGGTTTAAACCGGTTAACCGGTTTCTTCGTCAAAAAAACACCGAAAACCGGTTAGTTAAAATCTCCGGTTAATTGGAAGTCCTAGTGACGCTTAAGCGTTCACCACTGTCCCACAATGCTATATTCGGCATAGTGCTGGATTTCTACGTTACGCGGAAAATGCTGCTTGCATTCGCTTGCGAGGCGAGCGCAATAGGCAACATCTCAAATGTTTGCCTATTATTATTCTATTTATTATTGAGAATAACAAATCAACTAAATATGACGACACTATGTATGCCTGTACTGAGTGATAAATTTTCATTTTTATACACCACTTCACTTTTTTGAGGTTAAAAGCGTTCATAATATTGTCATGAGCTGTTAAGTGACGTTTTGATACTTTTTTCATTTCAAAATATGTAATTTTTAATTTTATGACTTAATAGGCTTAACATAAATTTTATACTCTACAAAACTACATTCATAACTCATTTTGTCTAAAAATTGGCCAACATGATCTGAGCTATGGTGAATCGTTACGCGGCGTTGTCCCGTCGTAGATGCCCCGCCGTTAGTCCTGCGGCATGTTGCTTACTTTGTTCTCTAGTGTAATCGATCCTTTACACCTTAAAAGTGATACATAGTTTAATTGAACAAAAAAATGTTCATTTGAAAACGGTTTTCACGCAAGAATAATCACGACAAATATGCAGATGCGAAAGATTTAGATATTTGTCATTATTTTGTACCATATTTGCTACTTATATAGAACATATGGCTACAAAGCGGTAACTTCAGCATTCACTTTGACTCCCCAACAGCTTTGTTTCATCCCATAACATATCAACATCATTCATTTCAGTCATGAAAAAGAGGTAAGAAGGGCTGAGGCTCTCCAGAGGCATCCGTACCACGTGACCCAGGCAGCTCCGACGTATATCCACGACCGCTGACGTAACAGAGATGTAACGTACTATAAATCTTCAAATGATTATTCGCAAACGGTAATTGCTCTTTCCACTTAAAATATAGATTAGACCGTTACCCATGTAATCACCCTTTTATTAGACACTGCAAAGTAAGTTTCATAATTGTCCTTAATTTTGTTTGACTTAGATCTGTTTGAAAACGAGCCTTTCAATTATGTAAAATGACGATGGTCATAATTATTGTAATCAGAGAATATTTTAACTAGGGAAATATTTGAAATTATTCCAAATAGCAACTTCACAAATTAAAAAATTCTAAACTTTGTGTTGAGGGTAAGGACCGGAGTATTTGGGCCTAAGGCCATTGTAAAAATTGAATTTTAAATTTGTTATTAGTGGAAGAAGGATACGCTTCAGGCGATGTTGATGAAACGATATCAAATTGAGCTCCCCACTGTTGAAGCTTTTGATGGAAACATTACAATCAACTTCAAAAAGATACAGAATATCTCGAAGTCTTTCGACATACCTGAAAAATATTTTGATGGTTAGAATGATTGCGCTTTTACGATAATCATTTTATGAAACAAAAACATTATTTTAAGTTTTTGATTGATTCATGTTTGTCTCTATAATGTAACTAATAATGATATTTGTAGGAACAGCATTTCGCTTTATCGGTGAAATGCGATATCCCACCGATAGACACCGAGCGCAGAATTGCAGCGTCACCCATTTAAATGTGCCATTTTCCACAGTGGATGGGAAACATGAGACCATCTGCAATTCAAGCTGAGATCCCGCCTGTAAGCGAATGTGGGAACTTTGGAGAACGAAAAACAACAGAAAAAGATCGAGAAGGGGTTCACCAGTCTACAATCAACTCTCGACCAGAACAGACATCATTAGCCGTTCGTTCCAATCATGTCAACCGAAATACAAACCAGGATGCAACAAACACATATTCTTAAATATTTTACCCACTTCACTTCACACTATATTCCAGCATCTTTGTTTGAAAATAATTATAAAAAAAATCACAATTTGTTTGTTCTACTTCCACATTTTTTATTATGATCAATGCCGGTTTCGCTCATCGCGAACATTATCAGCTGACGGTATAAATCAATTTTTATTTTTTAAATATCGTCCGCATTATGGCAGGTACGATAAGTCGAAAATCGACTGTCAAGAGTTGTGAATGCAATACGATAGATTTTTAGGACGGTCTATCGTCTGAAAATACAAGCTCAGGAATATTCCATGTATTTTTTTACGTAATTTAAAGAAATCATTATTATTTAAGTCAGTTTCGTTCACGGTGGTAGAGAAATATAATTATAAAAAAGCATTACTAATAATTTAAATATTCTATGAAGACTTAAAATTTCATGATTTTTTTAAAAGTCGATTATCTCAAAACAAGGTTTTTTGATTTAACACCTTTTCCCACTATACTGACGATATTATGAATTTTCATCAAGAATTGACAGTTAACTCCTTAAAATCGATAAATGATAATTAGTTAATAATTGAGTATTTTTATAATTTAAGACATTGACTGAGGGTGCTTGATGGAATTTCAATATCAAATTTGGATTATTGAAATTTTGTACACTTCCATGTATTTTGTCACTAACGACAGTAACGACGGTCAGTTCAAGTCCATTCATGTGCTCGAATGCCTGAAGATGCCGAAAGAAGGCGAAACCCGGGTCGTTAGTGAAAAAATACATGGAAGTGTACAAAATCTCAATAATCCAGATTTGAGTATTTTTAGTTTGTTATAATAATATTATACCTATATTATTTACGTTAGGCCTACAATTAAGCAATGGTTACTTTTTCAATAACACTTATGGTTTCAGAAAACAGTTTTTGTGTTTTACTAAAAACAATCTCTTGTAATATTATCTTTTTTCCAATCACCTGTTCGTTTATAACGATGAATGATGATACACAAGAATCTTCGAGGGTTGCAGAAATAAAATCGTAGGTATAAATTCCAAGAAGTCATTTCGTCTGTAAGCTATATTACACCCCTCTACCTAACTGGTCCATGGCAGTATGTTCCTGTCATTTTTTGTAGCCAATTACCGGCGCTGGAAACCGTATGAGGGATTTCCCCGAGAGCCATAATCGTCTCAAATCTACTGAGCGCACATGTTCGCAAGACGACCCGCTATCTCTAAACTGTCCCCGGGGATTTCGATAACTGGATAACTGGCTGATGATGTATAAATATGTCATCTTATTCAGGATCCCCGCTGCTCTTAAATATATGGTAGAGGATTTTATTTTCTGTTATTTTTGAAAAAATGTGTTGATTTATTTCACCATTGAAGTATAATAACATTTCACCGAACTTCAACCTTCCCGTTTTCATGCTGAAAAAATGCTTTCGGATCTCATGCAGTCACATTTCGTAACCGTGTGGGTTTTGTCATATAAACGAATTTATAAAACGAAATGACAATTTAAAAAGTGAAATATGGTTTAATGTAGTATTAAGTAACTATTTTTGTGTGCTATTTGTGTGTAAAAGCTGAAATACATGCGAAATTATTGAAAAACGCATGAACGGAAATTTTTCATAGCAGAACAAGCTCGAGACGTGTCTCAGTGCAGCTTGAAACAAAATGGTTGCATACGGTACGTCATGCATGTCGGATCGTTACTTTACTATACTTAATACTATACGATACTACAATTTTGTATTTTTCGATGGTAAAATTGACGACGTTTTCAAATTATGATTAATTGTACAAAAAAGACGTAAAATATAATTTATTTTCAATTATTTGTAGAACTATTTTATTTAAAAATAGAAAAATTTCCAATTTTTGTACGACCTAATTTATTTCATAGATAATTTAAAGGTTTAAAAACCGAAGTAACTCATTGTTACACCATGAATACGGAAGGGTTAAACAAAGCCATATAACAGCTTTGATTTTTTTATTGTGGTAGTGAATTATATTAATGATAATAAGCATGCCAAATATTTTTTTTATTATTAAAAGTGAGTGAAAAGGTATTGATATAGATACAGCGAAATTTATTAATGACCTTTAAAGTGTTAACTGTTAATTCTTGGTGGAAAACACTAGATTTTACTATAGATAAAACATTTTTTTTGTACTACTCCTAAATTTTTATAATGACCAGAATCGTTTTCGCTCATCGACAGCATTATCAACTGAATTGAGTTGATATTGATCAAGGTCAGCCTAAATATTTGTGTAGACGATAAAATTTAGTTTTGCTCAAATAAAAAGGGAGTCACTCAAAATCACTTTAAATCAGGGACCCGAACTGAACCGAACCGAGAGAAAAAATTACGGTTCGTGTACCTGATTTAAATGGAACGAATATTATAAAAGGACGCGGTAAGAGAGGAAATCCATAAGTTCAAGCCAGTCTTCAATTAGTCGCCCTAAGAGATAAATCTTAAAGTAACGAGCCAGGCTCGCACATTTTAGTAAGGGACTGGGCAAGTCTAAAATAAGAATAGTAAGCTCTTTAAGCTTACGCCGACGTTACGAGCATTTCTTGGTAAGAATTGAACTTTTTTAAATGATTCAAAGACAATTATTCTTGTAAGGAGTTTTTCTTAAGTGTTTTTCCCACACAAAAGCCCTCATCTGACAGAATCTTTTGGATAGCAATACTTAGCTAGCTTACATGCGGCAAAGTGATATAAAGACTTAGTCTTTACCCTCCCTAGCACTAACTTCAGCCAGGAAAATAGCGGACTTTATAGAATAGCTTCGCGGACTCCACATAATAGTTTTGGTAGGAAAGTGAAGATAGTAAAAAAAAAAAAGTAAATCCATAGCCAATCAGTTATTTTAGCGCCAGGTAGTCAAATATTAATTTTGAAATAAGGAGGGCTACTTGGAAACCAATCACTGTTTTTGTACCATTTATTTCAATGAGGGTTTGAAATAATTGCATACAACTATGGTTTGGATATCATTAATTAATATAGAACCATTACGCCTCAGCCACTTATCAATAGTTCCATTGATAAATAAGTCTTTTTTAACGCACCTTTCCAATACTATATTTACGTCCATTCAACATCCGTACACATTTTCCAGAACCAATAATATACGAAAGTCTAAGACCGCCTGCATTTCTGTCGGGTTTCATTTCCCTTATAACACTAAGATGATATTAAAAGTTTTTCTTTGGAGTTGCGAGCAAAGGTGTTATAAAAGTTAGCTGGGTTTTAATCCCACGTATTCAATGAAAGAAACTTTCATAAACTTAGTCTTAGCTGCCAAGAATTGCAGTCGATTTTATATAACATGTACAAAATATGCACAAATGAACACCAGATGCGAAATATAATATTTTGTCTTAGAACGGATCTATTGTATGAAAGAATGAATTTAACAAAATACAGGATTATAATATATTGTTATACTTATTAAATACAATTATGTATGACAATTTTCCAATTGACTTCGTTGCAAAATAGAAAAATGTTGTGTTTTTTCGACATATTTTTAATTAATAACGCTCGTTTTCCTCTGCAAAAATATAATATAAAATTCAATTATGAATTTGTACAAAAATTGAATTATTGTTTTTCCTGTAATTTTATTTTTAAAATTTTTATGTTTAAATATAATTTATTTGAAAATATGTACTATATTTTTACAATCCTGTCATTTACAGATATAGAACATACAGATGCTTCCATATTTACAAAAAAATCAGAAAATTGATACACATGTATTTAGATAATCTTTCGTCAATGATAATAACGCGATTACAAGGTGAAAAGCATTGCTTATTGTACAACATACTAAATTACTTACTGCATTGCAGCCCAAATTAACCTGGTGAGTGTTACTGTACTGATCCCTAAAATGTGTATCTAAAAAATCCCTATTTTATTAAAAATATAAATTCATTACAAATACGTTTTCGACTCAAACAAATGACGGATTTATTTTACATTACTATTTTTTTTCAATATCAATATTTATTACTATAGAACCGTTGGTGGCCACAGAAAAATCCTCTGGCCATCGTGACCACACATGAGTACGCAATGATAGGATTTTTTGAAGTCACTTGTGATCAACTCGTGGAGAAAAGACATCACGTAGGTGAGCAAAGGTTCACGATTTATCATATAAATTTTTAAAAATATTGAATAATTACTAATGAGACTTGAGCCCGAAAACATCTAAGATTTTACCGCCATACTGCAAAATATTAATGCTACGTTTGTTTCTTAATTTATTAGTCCCAATGTTAAACAACGGCTTCAAAGAAAAAAATTATTATGTAACAAATTTGAAAGGTTTTTATTAATGCCGTAATATTCTTTATCAGGCTTTACAAATAATAATACTTAAAAATATATAAAATCCCTGAAAACTCTCACAAAAATAGTAGAAAAGCTTAGCTTTGCAGCTAAAAATACAACGTTTTGAAAAGAAAATTAATCAAAGACTAAAGAAAAGTATTCTTGGTACATATTTAAAATAAAAAAGTCGACTATTTTTCTTCAGACTATTTTCGTTTCCAAGTAAAATTCCACTGAACAAATTACCTTCACTATTTCTGTGAGACAATTCGATGCTTGGATACGACCCAATGTCACGTGTGTTAATATTCAAAGCCACGTGTCTACAAGGTATATTTTAAGTCCTTTGGGAATGTGGTAAGAGTCGAAGGCGCACATTTAGAAGTACTGTTTATGTTGTATACTTTCAAGTGGTTTCCAAATAGTGTAGAAACAGTTTAGAAATTGCGTATTACAATTTATTTTTATCATTTTACCATCAATTTTGGTAAGTTTGCCCATCGGTCTAAGATTGAACCAATACATGGAATGCTGTTATAATACTAATGCCATATGAATTTTCTTTTGTTAAGAAAAGGCATTGAGTAATACCTGGTGGTAAAAATATGAATTAATGTGCAAAATAATATGTTTTATTGTTGAATTTGTAAGCTGATAAAACACAATTTAAAAACTTTTCTTGAAATAAATTGGATTAATCATATTTTCAATTTGTATTATTAATCTGAAATCAATCATATATAAAAGCATAAATCATATATAAAAGCATAAATAAAAGTTATCAAGACTTTAAAATCACTGAATTTACAGTAATTACAGTGATTATTTATATCGTGGGCCAAAGTTACCCAATTTGGATAAAAATTTTCCCCACCTTGTTTTATTTATATTTATATATCAATTAAAACAACAAATCTATGTATGTTAATTATATTTCATCTTAAGATATTAGATCATTTCTATGTAGATCAATACAACACAAAAATGGTGAACCATAAAAATACAAAAACCCTCAGAACTGGGCCAAACTTACCCAGATGGAACGTACGTTAAGGTTGTTCGATTTTGTTCTACGTCACGGTGTAAGAAGTATAGGTGAACTGGATTAAAAATGACAGTCGAAATATTTGTATTTGTTGACGTCATTGTGTGCTTATTGATTAACAATCTACTATGTTTACCATAGTGTTTAGGCGGCGATAAAAAATTGGTACCTCAAATAGACGTCACATGTTTTACAAAAACAACAATCCAGTTCACCTCTTACACCATGGTTCTACGTCATCTTTTCATTGACCTCAAATTAGGCATGGTCAACTACTGAAAAAAAAAGTGGTCAACTACTGGAACTTTCAATTTTTTAGATGGAATGACACAAAAACATGCTTGTTAAAAATATAACACATTTTTTTTGTTAATAACAGACCCTTTTCTAATTTTTGTTTTATCATATTAATTAAGAAATTTGATCCATTATGCAATACACTTGCTTTGTCATCATTCGGTTTAGTGCTAAACGTTAATCTTGTTGTTAATTATTTTTGTTGAATTTTTCTCTGAAACGGTCAACCACTGGTATGTTTACCTTACTTAAATTTTTTTTTCATAATTTGTATGCTATTTTTCAACCTATTTTCATTATCATATAGGAATTGTTTTGTATATCTTCTAAATAGTCAAACACAATAATATTTAAATAATTATATTCTGTTTTATTTTTCACTTGCGACGAGTGAAACCCGTCCTGATTATTTATAATTTGTAACATTACTAGAAAAAAATTGTTTATTTGTTGTAAATATATAATATATGGCCTCTGTAGCCTAACAGTAACTGCCCTTATGTTCATAAAGTTCTATATTCAATTTATATCTAGGTCAAATATAATTTTTCAATCAAATATTTGATTTGAAATCAAGAGACAATTTTGTGACGTTTTTTATCCTCAAGTTGATCTCAGGTGCGCACACGGATGCAGGATTTGCAATATTTAGTTTACCTCCGTTATTTGACGTTAAAAATATTTTACGCCTTGACAATTTTCTGTATACATGTTATTAACAATGTATGACAATTAATGTATTACAAATAAAAATAATATTCGTCAGCCTCTGTGGTCTAGTCGTAAGAGCAGTTATCAGGTGGGTCATGGTTCAAGTACCAGCAAGGTCAATATCAAATTTACATTTTTTATATTTTACATATTTTAATAGAAGAGCATTGTGTCCAATGTATAAAAGTTGTACTTTGAAATGTTAGATTTGAAAAACCTTTGTTACACATTTTGAAAATGGTTCTATTTTGGCTCTAAGTTTTCCTTATTCAGATCTGACATTCATATTTTTAGGTCACATTGCAGTAGGCGTATTATAGGACTAAACAACAGGCTATTTCTAAAACGTATATTTGGACGTATAAATAAATGTGTTTCAACGCTGTAAAGGTATCACTTATTGCTGGCATATTTCGATAAACGTTACACAATAATTCTATGGCGTTTTTGGCCAATTGATGTAACACTTAAAATTTAAATTGTTCAGGACAGAGTAAAAACTGTTTTTATTAAAAACATTATATGATGAGTTGCGTTATGAATCTTTGAAATGCACTCCTGGAAATTCTCATTTTTAAAAATACGTTATTAAACGTAGATAGTGTCAATATAATAGTGGCTTACATCAAGTGGCCGGGTCAGAATCTTTAAACCAAAAATCAATGTAAAATGTGAGAGATTCAGAAAAAAGTCCGCTATTCGAAGGGAAGGTTGGAGGAGCGTCAACACCCTTCGACAGCCGAGTCCGGCGTGGGGACAAAGGATAATTCACAGGTTCCTTCGTCTTCCATTAAAACCCGGTCGTATTCAGTATACTTTCTCTTTAATTGCAGTTAGTTTATTCTTATAAATTCCTCGAAGACAGTTACACAAACACAAACAGATTTAAAAGACACAATTTCAATTTAAAGCGCAGCAAGTGGTTTATGATAGGGTCGTAAATCTATTTGACCGAACCGCCGCGGCTGTCGGCTACTAACCGCTAAGCCCTTAGACCGAGGGACAACTACTTGCCTCCCTAAGCATCGCAAGCTTTTTGTTTACTTCTAACGGTAAACAAATAACGGTAACCAAACAAATATGACAAATTATTTTTGAATGCCTTAGGAGAGATATTACATATTAAATTTGCATAAATAAGAAGAGTCTGCGGATTGGTTTTGAAGACCCCTGTCCGCCCCATAAGTACGGGGCGGTACTAAATGATGTTTCACTTCCAAAATGCCGTCAATTTTTTTTTTTAATTTACATCATTTGGTTAAGACATGCTCTGTCATCTTTAAAATGTAATCCAATCATTAACAAATTTTCGTATTTTTTGACGGTTACATCAATTTACCAAAGCCCGTCGATATTATTGTTATAAAATATAGCAGATATTAGTGGCAAATCTCAACGACACATTTCAAAAATATGCAATGACTGCCGATTTATTTTTATTTTGACAGTCATTTTATATTCAATTCAATCTTTTTTTTTCTTCTCTGACGTTACAGTCTGGGGTGAAGCAAGTTTTCAAAATTATAATGGCTAGATTTTATAGATTACACGAATGTTTGTAAAAAAATCATTTAACAAAATTTTCTTATTTATTGTTGATTTCGCAGAATACAAACCTCCACTCACACACACCTTCAATCAGTATATTTTGACCTGAAAATGTCAATATGTATGTTCCAAATATTTTAAACCTGATAAGTGACGGATGAATTTTTTTAGGATCTTGGAAAATGAAAAAAATACTCATTGAAATAATAGTCACATTTATGTGCCCTCCAGACTGGTTTTGTGTGCTATTTTCTTCTTATAAAAAAGAAAACATCAAACATCGTCTAGAACAGTGTTCTTAAACCTGTGGTCTGTGGACTGATACCGATCCACAAGAATCCGCTACACGATTCGGGTAATTCCTACTGCTGCAACTAACCTATAAAAATAATACTGGATGGTCTCTGGCAACACTTATTTGTAGACATGTACACAGCCACCGTCACTTATTTTGTCGCGTTTGTAAGTATTAAATTTGAATTATTGAGATTTTGTACATTTCCATGTCTTTGTCACTAACGACCCGAGTTTCACCTTTCGGCATTTTCAGGAATTAAATACTTGAAGATGCCGAAAGGCGAAACCTGGGTCGTTGGTGACAAATTGCATGGAAATGTACAAAATCTCAATAATTCGAATTTCATATTGAAATTCAATCAAGCAGCCTCAGTTGATGTCTTAAATTTGTAATTATTGTTTTTTATTAAAAATAATTACCTAATCTCATAAAAGTATTAGTTTAATAATTAATGGTTAAAGGTATGTAAATAGAAAAGCCTCAATTTTATGATTTTATGAATAGACAATTATCTCAAAACAAGGTTTTTTGATTTAACGCCTTCTGCCACTATACACCGACAATATATTTTGATAGAAGATGAAATTTAATTTCTTCTAAACATTTTTTTGACCTAGAGCCATCGTCATTATCTGTCTGCTGAGGGAATTTGTTGCCTCAATCTCTCAGGATATTTTCCGGTACATAGATAACGTGTATTTTTTTTTTCAAGATTGTAAAGATAAAAATGCCAAACATTTTGAAATTCTAAACTACAAGAGAAAGATAAGTCATTTGAGATCAACTTGAGAGGTAAAGCAAGTGAAAATTAATAAAATTTGATATTCTACTATCATTACGAATATCTCAATAAATTAAAGAATATTAAATTAAAATAATTAAACATGGCTGAAGATGATTTTATTGAATTATATTTTATCAATAAACCACAAATATATTCGCCTCAAAAGTAAATACATTTTTAAGAAACATTACTGCTAAATGTTTTATTGAGTAATACATTGAAAAAAATACCAGACAGAAATCATTTATCGTCGAAGCCAAATTGATATTTTTCTATATTCGTGCGTCTGATATAAACAGATAAAAAACGAAAATCAGCAAGCCGAATCAAAATATTCTGAAGACTACAAACTGTTATATGTCTATATCAATAAGAAATATTTATATTATTCTGATGGATTCGTAAAATATTATGGATAGTGAAAAGATTGTAATGTACATTTTGAGACGTTTCAACACAACACAATGATATTGATTGTACTGCTATTTACATGGTAGAACTCCATTATAATAGGATAAAATAACAAAGCATTTAGTTCTAAAAAAAATTATAAGTTATTTGATAACTATTTCAGCTGAACGCCATCGTCATATGTGATCCTATTAGAACAATATGACATAAGATAACAACGGCTTCTTTTATGTATTAATTACTTAAAATTGTCATGTGTTTAAAAAAATTAATTTTCTTTAATATAAAGGAGTGCTAAACTATCTATATTATAATCTAGAGGTACCCAACCTTGTTGAGGTTGGGACCTACTTTTTACCTTAATTATTATGGCGATCGACTTCTAGTGAAAAGTGTCACATATTATATCGAGCATAGCAAACAAACAAGCAATATTTTTATGTCAAAAATATTTATTCTGTAACAAAAAATATCTTAAAGCTTCATGTTGTTTTTCATCACTTAAAATATATTTAATCAAATTTTTGGCATTGTTTAGCATTGGAAATATTCTTATAATTCGGCTTATAATATTAATTACCATTTGCAAAGCGCGAACAGTCACCAAAGCCTTCTTTTGAGATATGCACGAGTCTACCACAATCAATTTGTCTTACGATAGGGATATATTTTTTTTCATCCATGGCCTTAAATTTAAACTATGGCATCATTGTTGTCATATTTATAGATTGAATTGGTATCTACTTGGTAGAACTCCATTATAATACGGTAAAATATCAAAGTATTTATTTCTACATTTTTTTGGTAGTTGAAACTATTCCAGCTTATCACCATAGTCAAAACTATACTTAATCTTATTTTAACTTCTTTAAATAAACCTTTTACTTAAGATAGACAATATTGTATCATCTTACGTATTCAACCATCATAATTTTTATTTAAAATTAAATTACTTTACGTACTAATTGTGTATTTGGAAAATGAAGTTCATGTTGTTATTAATTAAACGTTAAAATAAATGCATTGAGATTTTACTGACTATTCGTAACTACATGAGCTTCTTGTGATGGTTTAAGTAAGAGTGATGAATTAATGTTTTTTTGGTTATTTAGGAGATTATTGCCTTTATTATATCATTTGATTTCCAGTTGTTCTAAGAAGTTTTAGAAAAACAACTTTTTATGAGACCATCATTCACGAAAAATCTCTTCACTCATGTCACCATAAACTTGCAGCTTACAATTCCATGATACACAGATTAGTCAGTGTATCCATAATTAATAGTCAATGATCCATACAGTGTAGAACTAACTATTTCGATATTTTACCCTCTTATTATTTTCAAAATTCAAAACCGTAATCGGGGTCGACTAAAATGTGCTTCGAGATCGACCGAATGGGAGCCCTTGATCTTACCCATTCCAAACTTAATCATTTTTCATTATTCTCTCGTTAGAGATAGATTAAGGCAGAGATAAATAAAAAAATCTTTGTTCCATTCCTTCTTTCCCTACTCTCTCAGAAGAGAGAGAGCTTGAGTGATTGATTAAAAACTAATTTTCGTTATGCTCTTTTAAAAAAACAGCAGTCTATATCATTCGCATTTGGAGCGATTAAAAAACACTGAATTAAAAAAAAAATTATTGTATTTTTACTTCTTCGGAAACAATTAAAAAATGACAATAAAGCTTAACATCGTCTTTAAAATCCAGATTTCTGTAAAGTAAGAGAACAAAAACAAAACATTTTTTCATCAAAAGAATATTTTTTAATTGAGTTTTGTGTCGCGATATTTTAGGGAAAAAGGCAACATCAAACATAATTCGTTTTAAAATTTCTTTTTTTAAGTGGGTGTATGATAATGTATACTTAACACTATCGCAAGTGTTGCTAAAACACGTTCTGTCCCGGGCCCGAGTTTTCACTTAATTTAGTGTAGAACAAAATCATGGTTAATATAATAGAAAATATTCAAATCATTCTAAAACGGTCGTATAATTAGTATTTTAGTAAAAGTAGAATAATAATTGGAATACAGATCAGTTTTATCATAACGCATCTGATGAATGCATTCATTCCTCCGAAGGCTATAATTATTTCGGTGCAGTCAATGGACTGACGCTAAATTAGGAATTTGTAAGACCCACCCAGCAGGTTTTCTGGGGATATAAATGAGCCCTTTAGAACGTGCAAAGTGTGTGCATGTGTGAATGCATGACTGTCACTCTTCAATTTTAAAATAGCATCAACACGCTTTTTTACTTAAATGCAAGTCAGTATTCGTAATTGGTTTTTCTTAATTGTTTTCTCAGTACAGACCTTTTCTAATATCACGCATATTTATTATAATACATGCGGGAAAGTATTTAAAACACAGGCTCACACTAGAGATAAAAATAGCCAAAAAAATGAAAGTCCACTTCGCAGTCTTCGCGTCGTTAAAAAGGTTAATACAGGTAGAAAAAAGCAATTCATGTGACTCCCCATAAGACACAATTCAGGAATTATTATCATACGAAGTAAAAGTGATTCAAATAGCTACAAAAAGTATAATTTACATTAACTTAGTACATATTTTCAAATAAATGTTTGAAAATCGGTCGGTTACACATAATTAAATCCGTCTGGTGCTCAAAGTGTTTTAAAACCGTGTTTTCGATCATACTGGGTAAATTTTTCCAATTTTCTTTATGGTTTATCCGTGCTTTCCACGAAGGAATGTTCAACCGAAATTACGACGGAAAATGAATAATGCTAAAGAACGAATCTCAAAAGCTGGAAACTTTCTGATTGGAGCTTTTTTCGTGCCTCGTAGACTTTTATGGCATTATTAATATCGGGAACTTTCGATGTCGTCAACTTTTTGCCTTTTGAAAGTTTCCCAGAGTGATTAAACTAAGCCGTGGCGTAACTTTGAGAAAATATATCGAATAACGCATCACACAATGTAAAAATGTCTTTATTATAATTATTATAGTGCAGCATAGAATGAATACTGACCCTTTATGTGGTCAACTTTCTTGGACTTTTAACAGCAACTTTACATTCATTCTATACTATTTTAGTGTCAGCAAAATGCAAAGATTATTTTATTTAAAATTATAATTATTTTATTTTAAACAGTATTTAGAAATAACGCATTTCCAATTTAAATGGACTGTAAGTTACTGATAAAAGTTTTAAGACTTTCGAAACATTTATAAATAAATAATGTTTTGGGATGACACCGTATTTTATCATTATTATTCTAGTGATTTAGAAATGATACGATGAGCACTCTTCTATATTGCTAACTATTTACCAATTACTGAACCTTTTGTTGAGGCTTTTTCCTTCATTAACCTTCCCGTTTTCATGCTAAAAAAATTATTTCGGATATAATGCAGTCACATTTTGTTACCGAGTTCGTTTTTTAATATAAAGTTAAATGACAATTTCAAAAAGTGAAATATGGTTTTATGTAGTATAAAGTAATTATTTTATGTCATATTTTGTGTGTACAACATGAAATACATATCAAACTATGTGAAATTATTGAGAGACGCAAGAATCGAAACTCTTCATAGCAGAACAAGCTCAAGATGTATCTCGGTGACGTGTGAAACAAAACGTTTGCATACGGTACGTCATGTACCTCGGATTGTTACTATACTATACAATAATTTTGTATTTTTTGAAGATAAAATTGACGTGGTTTTCAAATTATGATTAATTATACAAAGAAGACGTAAACTATAATGTATTTACAAATAGCAACGTTTTCATAGTTTGGTATGACCTATTTCACAGATAATTTAAAGGTTTAAAAGCCGAAGTAACTCATTGTTACACCATGTATACGGAAGAGTTAAATACATGTTGATGTTCATTTAAAGCTTAACTAACCTCGTTCCACATTTGAATCAAATATTTTACAACGACTTATTGTCGATACTTCTCCGAACCACTGTTAAGTAATTGAATGTTTAACTATCCATTCCCAGAGCAAACCCAATCGAGCGGAGGATAGCAATAAATATGCGGTGTTCGCATAAAAGCTTTAAATATCTCCAAGTGCAGTTGCAAGATTTATAAAACTTTAATCCAAAGAACCTGTGTGACAAATTTATTCTCTCCGGTAAAATAGTTTTCCGAAACAAAGTTTTTACGCCACCATCCCTCCTTGGGGATTGTGGTAGAAAATTTATCTGCAAAACACTAAGGTAAGGACTATTATATAACATTCAATTTGAAAACTTTTTCGTTTCACTGGTTCAAGAATGAAAGGAATTTACAGATGATCATACAAATTATGCATGAAACAACGAAATTAAATAGTCTACTATTAAAATATTAAGAACCTCTTAAAAATCAATAATTACTAGTGTAAAATTCAAAATTTACCACAGTAAAATTTACTTATGTGAGCAAAATATAATGAATTTAAAAATAATTAATAATATACAATAACAGAAATAGCAAATGGAAAAATTTTACAATACAAATGTGACTCGCTTAAATAACTTTAATGACAATAATTGCAATACTTAATAGGTAATTAACATTGACACTGAAATAGCTCAGCAAAATTAAAAATAAGCATTTATTAAAGTTGGTTGATAATTAATAATTCGACGGTGTTTTGTCCAATTGATGTAACCGTCAATATTTAAATTGTTTAGGAGAGAGTAAAAACTGTTGTTGTATCAAAAACATTATATGTTGAGTTATGTTATGAATCTTTGAAATGCACTCCTGTAAATTCTCATGTTTTCAGATATGTATCAAAGGATGACCATTTTTAAGAAAAATAATAACGTAGAAATACTCCATCGTGTAAATAAAAAAGGTATTAAAATGAATAGCTTAGAGTTTTTAGAAATCAATAAAACCATTAACAGTAATGGAGGATTAGTAAATAACATTTTAAACAGAACAGGCGACTCACCATTATTAAATTTATTTTCCTTGGGTTTTTCACATCCAAATACCAGTAATTGATTTGTATATAGTGGAACAGTGTTTATACCTTACCCCCCTCCACACGTCCAGTAGAATGTAACAAAACCCACCCCCACTCTTTTAAGAATTAGAATCATCGTTTACCTTAGAAATAAATAACCTTGCGATACGGTTAGTCTGAAGATGCTTCATAAAGAGGCGAAACGGGTCACGTTAGTGATAAACCAAGTGGAATAACTAAGTTATCAATTTTAATTTTATATTAAGAATGAACTTCCACAAAGTTACCGCGGAATCCATAGAAAAAAAAGTTTAAATTAGGCCATAATTTGTATACATTGATATATTTTCTACTGAATTCAGGAAAATTTATAATCTCTGAAAACATGTTCAGCATAAAACAAATGGTGAATCTATAAAAAATGTCAACTTTTTGGCGATCGAAACATTAACTACATGTATTACCATACCTATTATAGATGACGGTATTGAAATTGAAATACTGAATGTCTAAGGTAGCTATTACGTCGGAATTGTCTGTCCATTCCATAACATTTTATTTATTATACACGCGAACCGCGAACGCTTAGGTCATGATAAAATTTCATAACTATATGTGATATGTGATAATAATAAAAAACGTCTACAGAGCGGTTATTATATATAAGATATAAACAAAGACGATTGCACTCAATTGTTAATTTAATCGAAGCAAATACACTCACTATGCATTATTTGTAATTGCGTTGTTGTTCTAAAAAATCTAAACCAATTGACTATTTTGTTAATTTTCACTTAACCCAATTGAGTTTTTTATTTACTGTCGAAAGAAGCCATGTCGTAACGAGGGATAAACAGATAATTTAGTTTAGATACCCTCATCCCTAGTAACTTCCCTTAACAAACTCGCCCCTATAAGTTTGACAGTAGCTTTAAACTTTAATTAACGATTTCCTACAAAACTAGCAATAGCTTATCGCTTTTCCTCCCATTCTGGAAATAAGGGTGTTCATATATCAAAACCTTCGATGTGAGTTTTAATAATCTATTATTTACAATATTCAGAAAACTTGTTTTGAATAAGTTGCGTAAATAAACCTTGTTAATGAATATATTTAGTACGCACCTGCAATGTTTAATTTTCAATAATTTCTTCCATCGGAAATGGTTGAACAGAGAGTTGAAATATTTATATCTAGTTGCGTTTCTTCTTAAAAGATGTTTTTTCTAATTCTTAATTAATTTATGTAATGTGTTAACGTTCATTTCATCTCGTATCGGGAAAATAATGAAAAGCTAACATTTTGAACATACAGCTTACACAACTCACGTAAACAGTAAACAAATTGCTGTTTTCTGATAATTATTTCGAGACCAAGGCAATAGCGAAGTAATATCGTAGCGTATTATTAAACAATATAAAAGTAATTTTAAAAGAAGACGTATGAAAAATAAAATTTCATATTCTGGGTGGATAATAAAAAATCATATTCGCTCCAAAGTTGGAGGTAAGTATATATGCTTCATATTTTGCTAAGCGATAAATGATTTAAAGTTGGCTGATTAACTTTTATTTTGAGAGAGAGTAAAGTTTGAAAAAAATTGGACTAGAAAAATGGCTGAGAAAGATGAAAAAACATATAAATTCATATGTTTAAATACCAATCCAAAGATAGACGAAATAATCGTTGTATAGAAATATCTTTATTGGAGTTTAAACTCTTTACTACGAAATCGTGTAAAACTTACGTACATTGGCTGAAATTGAGTTCAAAAAAGTATCTTTTTTGGTGAATAAGAATATTTACATACAAATATTTTTGATATATTTAAATACGAATACTTTTGTTTCTTAAAACGATATTTTTAATAAGTAAAACCGATCATATTTACTTAAAAAAGTGAAATTTTATTATGAATTACTAATACAACAGTTTCAATTGCCGAAAGAAATAATCGAACACACCGGTATAACAGTAGGTAGGTATGTATGATAAATAATACATGTTATGAGTGTGTTTACAGTAATATTGCTATAAATGTGTATATTACGAGAAACGGTTTATTAAGAGGTCAAAATAAACAATAAACCAAATGTACTTCATATTTCATGTTGCTTAAATACAAAATTAAAATACGATCATTATAGATTTTTAAAGCTCAAAAAAAAAAAAGAAGGTTTTATTCGGTTGGTAAATGAAATATCTGCAAGGTTATTTTTCATTGAAAAAATCTATGCTGGTTTCACCTAAATGCGAATAAAGAAAATATTAAATTAAATACGT
Organism: Himalopsyche phryganea; assembly: GCA_022494535.1. Lineage (NCBI taxonomy): Eukaryota > Metazoa > Arthropoda > Insecta > Trichoptera > Rhyacophilidae > Himalopsyche > Himalopsyche phryganea. The sequence goes on from JAGVSL010000070.1 coordinate 2,636,347, forward strand.
TTTTCAATAAAAAATTTTAAGCTTGAATCTATGCAATGTTCTGTCTGCATATTTAAAAAGGCGTCTTCTACATCAGCGCTACTCAAACGTTGGTCCGTAGAAAGTAAACATATAATTTAAAATGAAATTGATGTTGGTTTATTTCTTTCCATCATTCTTTGTTACATGTAATAGAGTTATCAAAATTGACAAAATAATTCCGAAATCTGTATGAAGTATGTCCCCTATTGGAAACTACGTGTCTTGTTTAATGTATATCAGAGCTGTGAGCTTTAATGCCATGTACAATCATTTTTTTAAACAATTAATACAAAAATAATTGAAGAAAAACTCTATATATAAAAATATATCTTTATACTTATAAAAACTTACATTTTGTATTTCATCAAACTCATTGAAGTTATGTTTATATTCTATTATTGAGTACCTTGCATGCGTTGCGATGCCAATAAAAGAAACAAAGAGTTTTTATTTTAATTCTGTTTATTGAAATGCTTTTGGATACACAATATTTTCCGTTTTCCCGAGATGTTTGTTGCTGTTTGTACGTATTTGATTCTTTTTTTAGATTTAAATTTTTTTTCTTCAGAAACCTTTATGGGTGTGCGCGCAAAAATTCACCAAAGTTTCATCGCAATCGGATGAATTGTAAAGGAACGCATATAAGACAAACAAGCAAAGAAATAAACATTCATTTTTATATGTATCTCAAGATAAAATTTTTTGCCGGGTCCATGGTACAGTGGTCAACATAGTTGGCTTCAGTTACGGTGCTTAATCTGTATTATAAATTATTTTTTTGAAAGATTTGTGGATTTCTATAATATTTATATAATATTTCTATAATTCTGATATGAATGACAGTATAAATCTTTCTGTAAACCAAAAATGTTTGAGTTGCAATGATCTACAATATAAGCAAGGCTTAAAATTTTCATTGTTCTTTTAAGTATCTCTTTTGTATTGCGATATTTTATTACGTCTTATACACAATGTAAGAGGTGAAAGTTTTTTTTTAAATATCTATTCAATGTCACCTTCGATTATTGAAATAAACATTTTCTGGCAACTTTGGGACTGCAAAGATACAATTAATTATTTTTCCCAACTTTTTTTTCTACTACGTTGCAATATTTAAAAAGGCAGAATTTATAACAATTATAAAGAACAAATCGTCGCTGTTCTGAAAGAAAAAACTAAATCAAAAAAATGACATATTGAGTTAGTTATACCAAAATTTTTCACATTTATTTTTATAAATTATATTTTTTACTTCAAAACAGTTTTGTAAAAACAAACTAAATGAAAAAGGTATAGTATTTCAAGCATTTGAAAAACCTCAATGTTCAATTACTTAAAACTAATATATTCTTCCTATATTTAGTCTATTTTACTTTTATTTTCGAAGCTAGAGAATGTTTTAAAACATATTTTAAAATAATTATAAAAGTTTTTATTCTGCATGACAATTAAAAATATTCTCAATACAAAAGAAGAATGTATTTATGAAAATAAAGCCATTTTTTTACTGTACTGATTATACAAATTTTACGATGATGAGGACCGCTTTCACTAATCGCAGCTAGCATTATCAACTGATGAAAAATAAATTCTAACAGGGTTATTTATTTTTTATCATTTGATAATGTTTATGATGAGCAAAACTATTCCTGATCATGGTAAAAAATCTGGAATTAGTGAAATACAAGTATATTATTTTTGTACATTTAATGAATTTCCTCCAAGAATTGACAGTTGCGTCCCTTCCTTGAAAGCGATTGAATAAAATATTTGTTGAAACTTGAGCGCAAATCGTTAACTTCAGATTAGTCTTTAAAATTAACCAAATCCAGTTATACGAGAGGATGTTTTCAATGTTCAAATAAACAATTTACTTTGATAACTTTATTTTTCTAATTAACTATTTTATTAAGAACAAGTTTGCAACTATGTTGTTATTAGGTCATAAGTCATAACATGAAATCAGTGCATATATAAGTGAACTTAACATTGCATATTATCAAAATTGTGTTTGTGGAATATAAAACATGCATGAACATGGTTTTTATTCATGAAGATTTTTTGTAAAAGCACTTACTAGGTTTTAAAATCTGACAGGCGATCTTTAGAAATGATTTTCACTGCTTTACTGAATGTATTTTAAATAAACTCACAAAATATTTTAAAACCAATATTTCTACATCAAAGTATTCATGTTATGGCAAATGAAAAAGAAGCAATTGGATAAAATATCAAATTAATCAGTTCTGCAATATCTGAATAAGGAATACGGCAAATGAAAAAGAAGTAACTCAAGATGAAAGAAGGTATAAAAAATATAAAAAATTTTGAATTGAAAATATGAATATTCAATATTCGACCTATTTGGGGATTTATTCGAGAACGTCTGATCTTCACTAAACCTGTATTTAAATTGCTAAACTTCTGCGACCATCATAATAATGGCTAACGTAAGTATTTAAAATGAGCCTTGTCAATATAGAAATGTATTATTCATTTTTATAAACTTCCTCGTTATTGAAAAATAAACCAAAACACCTGTGATTTGAAAGTCAAACTATAGATACCATTCAGGAAATTCCGTGATTCAAAACAGACACGTCGACAGACATTTACACGTCGGAGGATTTTTCAATGGACCGAATGGGACACCTTTTTCAAGGCGGACAGTTTATTTACAAAGATGAAAAGTGTTTTTCCAGGTATTCATTAAATCGGCATTGCCTTTGGAGCAGTCGCAATTCTCGAAGACACGTGCTTTGGACACGGTTCGCCAATTTTCCTGGGAAACTCGAGCGATAAATCTTTTGTTTTTGTTGAATGTCCACACGTTGCGAAACATGGTGCCTTATTTAATTTTATAGTTTATACTGAACTACACATAGTGAAATAAACGTATATTTAAGCATAACAGATACAATAGTGAATTTTTACGATTCGCAGTAGTTGGTATGAATCGATTCTTGTCATTTGATTGTTTATATGATAAATACGTAACCAGAATTGCCACATTGAAGTTGGTTACTCATTTTGCTGTGCTAAAAGTATACTTTTGAAATAACACGAATGAATAATTTCAAGAGTCTTTTGGCGTATATTTTTGTCCGAACATAACGCGGTCATATCAGTATGTAAAGTTATCATTTATTCACATCCACCATATCGATTCCTCATAATAAGCCATTAGATAAATAATATTCTTATCTCAACCTCTCATACTTACTCTTTTTGAAAAGACAATTTTAGCTGCTACCTACAAATTATTCTATCAAAAATGCTCTATCAAGAGTACAAATACTACATTTCGAGAGCAGTCTTTTCATACAAATTTGTTTAAACTCATTTTCTTTGAAGGTTTTCTAATTGCAGATTAATCAATTAACCACCTTACTAAAATTATTGCTATAAATTATTATCAATTCTTCTAATGCACGACTACGTGATCGATATTATTTATTCAATTATTTTTATGAACACACTTCAAAATTCACATTCTAGTATTGCGACATAATCTCACACATCGTTCAATATTTCGTGTCGTGTGAACTTGAACAAGCAAAGTAACAATGGCGTTATTGTAGTGCTGAACCATGGTTTGAAAGCACGGTATATTTCCCGGAAGAAAACATAAAACAAATAAATAAAACACGTAATTGTTCTATGTAGACGAGTTTATTTTAAATTACGTAATTAAATTACTTACGTAATCCAGTCGAAGATTGTAAAAGTTATCTGGATTTGTGTTACAGTCTAAAACGTACCCAATGAATAAAAATGAATTGTAAAGTGAAAAATGTGGCAACACACACGAAAATAATGAATGTATTTATTGAAATAAACGAATGAAGTTTGTAAATGGATAAACAATGTTTACATTTGACGGCGTATTAGACCACAATAATTCATCAATTTAGTTAAAGTAGAAATAGAATAAAATATTCCCGTACCAACACATGATTAATGATTCTTAAAGTTGAAGTCATCTTGAAGTTGTTCTCTAATAAACTAATATTAAACTTTTCCATGGTATTAAGGAGACGGAAATAACGGTGAAAAAAGAAGATTTTTTAAATTGTAAAGTTATTGATTCCAAAGTAAATTATAGGTTAAAACTTTTTTAAACAGAACTCGTGGCTCCCACCCCGTTAAACTGTAATGTAAAAATCATTTTTGAATTATTGAGATTTTGTACACTTCCATGTATTTTGTCACTAAAGACCCGGGTTTCGCCTTTCGGCATCTTCAGGAATCGGAGCGCACGAATGGTCTCGAACTGACAGACAGTAAACAGTGTCTAACGTTTATATAGAAGATAAAACAACTGGTATTAAGCCATAAATTTTGACAAACAACACGATATTTTCACACTAATTTACTGTAGACTTCAGTCAATCTTGCCTTCAGTCAATCTTGACTTCAGTCAATCAAAGTGTACAAAATCTCAATAATTCAAATTTGTAATTGAAATTCCATCAATCACCCTCAGTCGATGTCTTAAATTAAAAATCATTTGTTGGCCTGTGTGTTCAGTGGTAAGAGCTTTGTCCTTGCGATCAGGTGGTTCAAGTCCCAGCAAGGTCAATATCAAATTTGTGATCTTGGACATGAGTGACTTATAAAAATTCTCGTCGAGTTTATTTAGTTTGATTTTCCAATATTCAAAATATTTGGTGCGTTGGTTGTCAGCTGTAAAGCCAAATATATGTATTTTTTAATTTAATAAAAAAAAATTAAGAAATACTCATTATTTCTATTTCCATTATTCTCGATTCTGTTAAATATTTTGTATTATTTTATACTCTGAAAATTTTAATTGTCAAATACGTGGTGCATTGGAATTAGCTGTGATGTAATGTATTTCTGGAGCTACAGTTTGTGGTGAAACTTGGCTTCCTCGATCAGTTTCCTTAACTTCACTGTGTTCACCACCTTCCTAAGTCAATCGTTGACTTCCAAGTCTTGTGACACCTTATCCACCTGGCAAAGTCGCAAATCCCTTTTCTATTTACAATAAATAAATAAATAGATGTTCCTTTTACTGTCAATTGAGTTGGTATTTTTTTCAACCCTCTTCCTATGCATAGTTAATCTTAAAATCCACCCCACCATTGATATCCCACGTTCATAAATTATTAAGGGACTGTTGTCAATACCTACGCTCGTTTATGACAAATTCAGCGTGAAGATGTTTCTAAAAGTAGCGAAACTTGCAACACGCTAAGTAACACTGAAAGTGGAATAACAAAATTATCAGTTCTACATCGTTTACTGAATCAACTTGTATAAGAGAAACAAACTACCAGTAGAATTCAATTAAATGAACTAATTTATTCTCTTCGTAACACTTATGTCGTAGCTTAGTTTACGTTTCTAGCAACTTGAAACTCAAGTCAACATGCAGTCGGTATCGTGCGACAGTGAACTGAAGGAAGGCGATTTTAATTAGTATTCCATGGATATTATTGCTTTGCTCCCGTGTTAGATAGAACTATCATCAAAGTATCTATACTAAAATCGTATGGAGAATATGTTTTTGTAAAATTCTGTCAAATCGTTTTCGTGCTTTCCCAGTGGAGTTTGAGTTTTTTTTCAATTTTTAATCTCCTAGATACAAAAAATAATCGTCCTCAAGTTTAAGCCACAACAAAATGTAATTTTAATGCAGTTATGGCAGAGAAAAATGCTGTTCAACCGTAGATAAATGAAGTATGTTAAAAAAACTTAAATTCTAGAAACGAATGAAGATTTTTTAATGATTTAAATCTATTCCTCTAAATCACATTTAGTTATTATTATTTATTTTTTACCGTGTCCGCTCCCAGTGTGGAGCATAATATAGCTCTCTAATGGAGGTATCTCGACATAAGTTTTCTACGAGAGCCGCTTGTTACTCAGTTGCTCAATCTCCGTTTTTCGAAGACAGTAGGGATAGAAGGATTTTGGTAAGACGGGATAGTGGTTAGCTAATTGCTCTGGCTATGCCACGTTTTTAGGATCGGATGGGTGGGAAGGAATTATATACATCACAAAAATTCATGCCTACGAACTGAAATCCATAAATGGAATGAAAAATACATTTATAAAGCTGTCTATTCAATTTATGAAATTGTCAATTTATTTGAATCTAAGAGATCCGTAACCGTAGTCAACGACTTTAACCACTCCACCACGGAGCCGAAAGTTTTCATTTGATTAAATATAAAAATGTTTTCCATCAAGGATTACATATCTTCTAGCTCTTCTTTCAAACTAAAATTATATTGAGAAGGTTTACGGGTTTCATGAGGACTCATCGCAAAGATTGATATAAAAAAATATGTCTATCTCCTTTTCTCATCTATTGCTGTTTTTTTAAAAGTAAAATTATGTCAACTCTTTTGGTGAGAAAACTTCTAAAAACATTAACTATGGAGGTTCAGTATAATATAAGATTTACCAGATATTATTCGTAATGTAATTAACAAAATACTTTTTGGTCACATTTATCGATCTAATATACTGTAAATAAATCTTGATATCATTGTGAAGTAATCACTTCATATTTAATAGATTTTATTTTGAGCTACGTGTAAAAGACAGAAAAGTATAGAACTCATATTTTAAGAGAGATTATTATAATATTATCAACATATTATATTTTTGTTGAGATTTACTTTAAAATACAAAATATAATATGATAACACAAAGAGAAATAATGCATTTAGTCTGTGAGGTAAAACTTCATTAGTTTCTGTTCAAAACCTATTACCTCAAGCATGTGATTGTTTCCTCGCTTCATAAATTTACAGTATACAGTAGCTACCCTGTTTCTTAGATATAACAATAGCTGTTTGCGTGTTATTAAATTTCTAAACATTTCAGACACTATAATACTTACTTTTACAAATGTAAACCATTGATTGCGTTCTATTGTAATATATTGAATCAATCAAATGGAAACATTTTCTGTAAGAATCTTAATTAATATGATAAATATTTAGAGAGCTGCTTGTTACTTAGTTGTTCAACCTCTCTTTTTTTTTAAGAAAGTAGGGATAGAAGGATAGGGCTAGGCCAGGACTAGTGGTTAGTTAATCGCTGTCGCTACGCCCCTTGAGGATTGGATGAGTGGGAGGGAATTTTTTAGACATCACAAACACTCAAACTACGAACAGAAACCCATAAATCGATTGAAAGATCAATTTATTAAAACCGTCCGCACGGGGACTTGAACCCGAAACATCCGTAGCCGTAGCCAACGACGCTACCAACTGCGCCACTGACGCCTACAATGTGTATTTTCATATTCTCTGAATAAGGTGGGCATATGGTTTACAAAGGAAAACAATATCTAGTACATCGAAGTGTTTACCCGTAAAACCGTAAAAACCAATAATGAGAGAAAAAAAAGGAATAGACTGTCACTTGAGTATGGGTTTCATATTGGAGAGGGATATTTGACAGGAATAAAAAATATGTATTCACGAAAAATTCACAAGAATAAAATGAAAAATTTCATCGACCAAAAAATCTTTCAATATTGCGTTGCTTCAAAATAGAAACAAGATCTCATATCTTCTGCTCGGAAACAGTTTTATATTACTGGAAAAAGACACTTTTGTGTCATCATCTAGACAAACTTTAAAACAGAAAAGCAATCGTACTATATTTTAAAATTTTAAAATCGATTAAAAACCAGAATAATTAAGAATGATAAAACGTGACGTTATCTAATATAAAACTCTTCGAATGTTGTATTCAGTATAGTGAATGTTTATGAAGTTATTTTCATGTTTATAAATAGATTTTTTGAAGCTAATTGCCAATTATCGCTATTTTTTAATTTGTGTTTATTGTTCATCACATTGCAAAAGTAATAAACCTACATTTTGTAATTTTTATAGTATATAAATGAAAAGGAATTGAAATTTAAAATAAAATAATAGTATTGTTATTTAAAAATATTATAATTAAATAAAACAAAACCAAACAAAGGGTTATGTTTAGTTAACAGAATGATTTGTATTATTTTATAATTTATGACATTTCGATATATGAAATAATACTTCTTAAGTAATTGTGTTATGAAAAATATATTATACTAGGGAATGCTTTTAAACATTTTTGCTTATTTATCTTAATATTATATTTTGCATCTCTCCCACTAATAAAATAATAAAAAAAGAGTGGAATATAGAAAAAATTGATAAGATAAACGATACCATAGATAATTTTATTAATAGATTTTAAAAATACCAATTAAATCCAAACTTATCGTCCGGATATAAAATTTTCGTAAAAAATATTTTGATGCTTAAAACTTTTCTGATATTCAATTGATAGTAAATTTGAGTCGTTGAAATTTTGTACATTTCTACACGATTTCTAATCCGTGTACTTGAATGCATGAAAGTGTCAAAAGGCTTAACCTTAGTCGAAAGTGAGAAAACATATGGAGTATTTGAACGATTCAAATTTGATACTAAAATTTCAACAGGCACCTTAGTCGATATTTAAATTATACAAATGGTAGTATATTTCTTATATATATAAGTATATTTTAATTCATAAACAATAATGTTTTAGCATTAAAATAGTTCATGGTTTACTATGAAGACTAAGCGGATCTCAACTAATAAATTAAGTACATTATAAAATTTTGTGTGTAACCAAAGTCTTCATGAAATTTTCCATGAACATTGAGAAAAAAATGAAGCCCATTGTAAAAATATTGTGAATCTGTAGCGAGTGCTGGCGGGTGTCAGTAGTATAGCTATGATTTTTTCCGATTGGGGCAGTCACTTTTAATTTAAAATAGTATTATCCACTAACAACTCTCTCCTATTTTTCAAACATAAACTATTATCAACTGTAAGGACTACGTCTTTATTTTCAACACCCCAAAAGTACCGACCGTGCCAGCCCTCCTGCTTACTACGCTAGTTTGGTGGGAAAACTATGAGTACCATAAGGAATTATTACAAAAAGAATAAACAAAAAATCGTACAGTTTTTCAACGATATAATATAGATGATTTTAAAATTAAGACTTTTCACTCTAAACTCTATGTGTAGAATGATAGCTAAAAAATATACACGAATTTTACGTAATAATACCTAAAATTTCCTTTGAACCATCTTCCCCAAGCAATTATAGATATAATTAAAATCTTTGTCAACTAATTCGACCCAATGAAGTAAGACGACCCAATATTCAGATTTAGTGCTGGCTTACTTTGGTCGATCGTCATGTTAGATCAAAGAAGTTCAACGTGCCCCAGTAAATCTAATAATCATTATTCGATCAATCATCTAATTTCATATTTGAATAGTTATCAAGGCCTGAAAGAAATTCTGTGTTCCGGAACGTGCAAAAATATCTCATTCGAGAATATTATTTTCGGTCTGATGTGACGGTCAAAATAATGTCATTAATCATATTTTTATACAAAAATATTTTAAGGCACCGTATTTTCTTTCTTGTTTGCTACTCGGCTTGCCTATTTATTTTATTGTTTCTTTTTCAACTCAATCTTTTAGAAGAAAATTTTGTGAATGTATATAAATGCCTGAATCCTGCCTGTCTCACCTACCAACCGGATGGATTCCGTCGCCCTGAAAGGTCTAGAAGCAAAAAGATAGAGGCAAGTGACAAATAATCTTGAAAGAATCGTGTGATGGTCATATGTTCCGAGTAAGGAGCGGAAATGGTAATAAATAAATAAATATATACAAGCTGTGTGACAGAAATGTCTGATATCCTACAACACGGCCCAATGTTGTCAGTCAAACCCCAAGCCTTTAAAAGGTTCCAAAACCGTCATCGATATCCTCTTGTGAAAGGTAATAATTATATGTATCACTCATCTCTCACGTGGAATGGCAAATCTTTTTTACTGGAACCGATGGCCAAAATTACTAGAGTACACACGATGTGTCATTATTCAATTTACTTAGTGACATTTCGGTGAATTCAGGAAGAGGTTATTTGTGAGTTTTTATATACCTATTATGTAAATTAGACTTTGAATACTTGTTAAGTGCATTTTTGTGAACAATTTACTTGGTTTTATTCTCTTTTACGGTGATGATATGTCATATATAATCGAGACAATTTAGCATACGAATATTGCCAAGACGATACGATTAATATTTTGTTAAAAAAATATATAATACATTAGCTATACATACCTCATTTGGTAAGATTTATTTTTCTTTGTACGTGCTAGTGAGTATATAGCTCAAAATCAGTGCAGTTCTCTTCTTGCCATGACTATGAAGGATAGACTTCATTTTTTTGTCGGTAGCGTTGTGAAAGGAAAGTCGTTCCAAAACAATTTACACCAGCGTCTTTGATATTCAAATTCATGTAGAGGCGATAACATTTATTCAATTATTTGGGGATGGCAATTTTAGGCCATAGTATTCGTGTAATTAAAATATTCACATAGAAGCCGTTATATATTGAGAATATGTATTAATAACGATGTAATGAAAATTCTGTGAGAGGGTCTAGGAATTATGATAGCTTCCAGGAACAGTTTTACCGCAAACGTGTAAAATGATTTATTGGAGAAGTTACAACTGTTTTAGTTGAGCTATGTATCTCTCAGGACGCAACTCACCGAAAGCGATAAGCTAGCCCATTTTTCTTTCGAAGTTTATCATCAATTATTATTGTATACGATGATCGCTTCAGGTTTTTTGTGTTAATGTTTATTTCTTAAATATTCTTCACCATTTTATCAACATTAATTTCAGTCGTTGTTAAAACCTATTTGATACTAATACATTGATTTTTATTGAAGTTATCAAAGGCTATTAACTTTTTGTTGCAACAATTTCCCATTTACTATATTCGTATGAATATTTAAGAATTACTTTAGAGCTAATTATATTGATCTTATTCAAATTACTTTTAATATAGTTTACAGATAGGGATAGATACTTCTCTAGTGTATAATGAAATATAAAGCTAGTGATTAAACTGTTTCAATACTTATAGATAAAATATCTAAAAAATGTTCAAATTATAAGGTAAATCATCAATTTTTTAAGAGGTATATATACAAATTTTCACGAGACCAACATTTATTTATGACCGACGAATACTTTTTTAATAGAGAACATAGAGTTTTATATTAATTAAAGGCAACTTATTATTTGGTCAGTATCTAATTCAATTAACGGTCAGTAAAAAATGCATAAAATGGCCAGCAGAAAAATAAAAATGTTAAATAAATATTAACGGAAGAATAGTTTGGTTAGGTTAGGTTAACTAAGTCAAAAAGATAAAATAATAAATCTGATTTCTTTAAAAAAATAAAACACAATTCATTTGTGCTACTTCCACATGTTTATAATGATCAGGACCGGTTTCGCTCATCACGAGCATTACCAAATCTAATTTAGGTTATATACGTGCTAATTTCATTAAACTATTTTGTGTGGTAAGCAATTAAACAATTTTGAGTGGTAAACAATTAAACTGTTGTGTTAAAATTGCTCATTAAGAAATGTTTATTTTATTTGTGATTTCAATAAACATACACCAATTGCGAAGTAAATAAAGTTTTGGTTAGGGTAAATTTAATAACTGACCATTTTATATAAATTACTGACCGTTTATCGAATTATAAACTGACCTTTTTGATTAATTACTGACCCGATAAATACAGGCCATGGTTATTTATATTCTTTTCATTTAAAAATAGTATTACATAATTAACCGTGTCTCAATATATTATTCATTAGTTAAAAATGCTCATGATGAGCAAGATTTTGTTGTGACCTTCATAAAAAAATGTGAAATTAGTACGAAAGAAATATTTGTATTTTTATAAATATAATTCTTTTTCACCAATAATAAACAGATAATACCTGTAACATGGTAATTTAACATTAACAAACTGCCATCATAACGGATTTACTACATTTTTCATTTTATCATTATAATAAATAAATATAATTAAAAATCAGACGAAAAAAATCATAACAGGGAAAAGTGAATTGTAAATAGTGAAATTTTCACCAAAGCCGTTTAAACATTTTTAGTCAATCTAAAAACACCTAATATTGCATTACATATTATATTTATTTGACATAGTTGAGTGTATTGAGAAGAATGTTTTTTGAAGATGATTCTGGAACACGTTTTACAAATAATAGAATTAAAAAAGTAAATATAATAAGACTGTTATATTCAAAATAATATTGTTTAATTTAATTTAAGATATTTCAAAAACTGTATGAGTGGTATTTTACAAGACGTATTCAATAAAAGAAGGTTATTTAAATCAAATATTATTGTACATTGATTATTGGCAAGCCGTATCAAACAAAAAGATAACGAGATCCTAAGTTAGTCTTATAGAACTACAGGAGTTTTTGAAATTTAACCAAAATTAATAATAGAGCCACTGAATATGTCACTAGCACAACAATGATTTCAAAACCATATTAATACCAAAAAAAGGTCATGTATTAAAGTAAAGAGAAAGAAATAATAATAAAACAAACTTTTACTCAAAAATACGTTTTATTATGACCGATGACCCTTTTCAAACTACCTGTTATAATTTAATGCGCTTGTTCCATAGTTTTATTGTGATAGTAAATGTGTCCTCTTATTTCATTTCTTTTTATCTGTTTTCATAAAAAAATGTGACAGAAAAATCGTAAAACAATGTATTAGATAACTGTTCTTAAATAACACGAAATACTTAGTGGCTGTTATGATTGATTTTACGAATAAGTATATCTCACTTATGCTGATTATCATAATATCAAATAACTATTGAATGTCACAAATAACATAATATCAAAACACGTATTTCTGTTTTTCTGCCTATATGAAATTCGTAAACGTTATCTGAGTTGTTCGGATTCAATATAAAATACCTTTTATGCTGTACTTTTGATACACGAATACGAAGAATAGAATAATAAACGACATTCAGGTAACACAAAAAACAGTAAAATATCAGGCATATTAAATTTACAGAAAGCGTATTGTCGTGATTGTTTTTTATAATCTAGAGAAGGGTTTATCAAACTATCAAACGCGAAAGCCTGGAAAGGTTTTATAATTATTTGCAACAAATTCACACATGTTTGATTTCATATTGACTGTGGAAAGGGAAAAGGACGAAACCCACACCAAAAAATATTGTGCATAACTTACAAAAAACGTGCTAATACACTATATTTATAGATAAATATATGATAATAAATTAAATTTAGAAAGGCAAAAGGATCACTCCGTCTTTTCAACATATTTTTTTTTCGATAATCACAATATGTACAATTTAATAAACGTTTTGTTTGGGCTAAACACAATATTTATCGTCCTTTTTTCTTTCCACAGTCAATATTGACAGATGAATCAGTGACCATGATTTAAAACAAACATACAAAGATCACCCATCAAACGATATCTCCTAATGTGACAAAAAAGCTACTATTGTTTTGCTGCTGTTTACTATGACATTTTTATGCAAAGCACGATTTACTTATTACACTGGAACAGACTCAACGTCACATTTGTTATAAATAATTTTGTGACTACAAATTGTGACAGATAGTAAAATGATTTGCAATTCACGGATTCAAAATCATCGAAGTCATTAATAATTTCATTAACTTGTACTTTTTATGTGCTACGTTTTAAAAATAATTACTGAATAAATAATTCTTTTTTTCCTAGTTTTTTTATCACTTTTATAGATTATATCGATGGTGTCTTGGAAAATTGATGTAACCCTCAAAAAATACGAAAATGGGTTGATGATTGAATCTCATTTTAAAGACGACAAAGCAGCAGGTATTGGCCAAATGATGTAAATTAGACAAATAAGTTGACCACTTTTTGGAAGGTAAACATCATTTTACATTGGTTTTAGGTTTGAAGATTCTGACCCGGACATATCTGCAAACATGATAATTTATTTGAGTGCATTTCAAAGATGTATAACGTTTTCGATAAAAAAAAGAACAATTTCAATTTTAAGGGTTACATCAATTGACCAAAACAACATCGATATAATATTATCTACCCTACAAAGTAAGCAGAGTGTTACATCAAAATATTCAGATTTGAAAAGTGGTCCTTCGTAGGAAAAGTTTTGAGAAAGCTGATCTAGACTTAAGTTACGCGCAAATCGATGGCTTCATAGAACATCACACAGATTCGAAAGTAGTCAGGTTGTCATCGCTGTAAAAAAATATGAAGCTGTTTGCCAATAAAATAAAAAAAAGGCTTTTTTTGGATTATTTTATTTATTTACTATTAAGGATATCCATTTCAAAAATAGATACCTTAGTGTTTGACTTGAGAAATGGATTTCTGACGTAGACGCGAATTTACAACAAAGAGTCAGTTGCCCTCTCTGATACGTTAATTTGAGACACATCACTACGTAACATAATTATCATGTGACGTAATTTCACCATAATAAAAAAATAATATTTATATTGGACATAACAAATTTTTTATTTGTTATTTTTTCAAATTCTGTATCAAAATATTATGCAAGCATAAGTTGATAGTTCTCAATGTTGAGAATAATATTCTACATTCTCATTAAGAGGGTCTTAAAAAAATTGTATATTTTTTTTCTGTTTGTTTGCTTGTTATCCTGTCACTGAAAGTATTTTTTTGAGATGTTAAGGGTGGAATGATGTGATTATGATACTTAGCTAACCATTCTTACGACTCCCCATTTTTAGAATAGATGGATGTAACGGATAGTTAGTATCACAGAAATGCAAGCCATTAAATAGCTTGAACACATATTCATAAAAGCTAGGAGTCGAATCCGAAGACATCGCAAATAGGGCATCCAATCCCGGACCCTTCTTCAGGTCTTGGTATTTTTCAATCACGGGGTTGGTCATTAAATGTTTTTTCATGTGTTAAATTGTACATTAAAAACATAATTTGCATCCATTATTGCTTCAATTGAAATTTATTTATGATTAAATAATATTTTTCCACATTAAAATGGGTTTTTATTGATTAGGAATGAGACAAATTTAAACAATATAATGACCTAAATATATAGATACACAGTTTTGTAATTTATTTCATATATTGCAATATTAAGACAGATTTTTCCAGAAGCCATCCAAAAAAAACATGTCCTGTAATTTGCATTTGAAATGTTGCCCTCCATTCATTTAAGGAGCGATTTTCCTTTGTCCTCCATTTCACATTGGTTGAAAACAGCTGTTACGAAATATGAGAAGGAAGGAGACCACAATACAGTGGCATTAATTATATCTGTATATGGACAAACCGAGGTACGCGTTGTATTCCTTCAGAAAGTTTTAATTTGATACATATGTAGTGATACATGACGCTGCAGATTTATGAAATGTGATATTCGAGGAAAAGTTTTGTTTTGTACCACAGCATATGGGCAATATGACGACTAAGGTAGAATACGAACAGAAAAGAAGACACGAATAAAGAATAAACAAAAAAGACCGTCATTCTGTCACCACTTGCCGAACGGGAAACATATTCTTTGAACTGCATAATCGTAATCATCATCTTCCGTACCTACTGTTTAATCACGTCACGCATTCAATATTGCAATAATATTCCTAAATAAATGAATCATTTTTTAACATTTTTAGTGAATCCAGAAATATTGGGATTGGAAGTTCTAATCGCGACCGAATATGACGAACGCCCAAGATCATTAAGGTTTGAGATGTTCTGTAAGCAGTTCATAATGTGTTCTACATTGGACATGTTGTTAAATAAGAAATAATTCCAAGGAAAATGTTCCAATGTTACTCGACATTAGTACAGTTGAAAAAGTTATCAAAGACTCCCATACCCAGGACTCAAATGTTAAATTGAAGGTTACATTAATAAATATTTGTTCCTTAGTGCCATTTAGAAAAAGATTCGATGTATAATAATAAATAAAACATAAGTAAATAACAGCAGTTAGAAGCAATGATGGCTATTAAGCAATTTGAAATAATGTCTGGATATTCTAAATAGATATTATACGCAAATTCGTAAATATGTTTCTGAAATGCGTCCTGAATATATTTGAAATAAATTTATGTTCAGTTTGTCTCCATTAGGGCAGTCATGGATAGTTCACCTTTTGGAAAAGTATATTTTTGAAAAATTACCATATTATCAAGTTTAAATATAAAGCAAAACGTCCACGTTCACACAAAGCGACAAAAAGTTGTGTTTTAAGTTATTCAAATAAAAATGTTCCTTTTTATAAAACATTAAATATATTGTAAGTTACATGTATTAGTACAGTTACATTTTTCATTAATAATGAGTAGGGACGGTATTTTGTGCATCTTGCCGTAAATGCAAAACAGATGATAAAATTCGGAATAGGTGCAATTAGATGCTAAAATAACAAACAAATGTAAAATTTAATATATTAAGATAAAAATATTGTCTATGGTCTATTGCTTTTGTTTACGGTCAATCTCTTTAGGGTTATGCTCCTATAATTACGTTGGCAACACCACTGTGCCCAAATTACATATGAAGAGTTTGGTTGTGCAGCTCTGAATCATTTTGGTGTCCCATCAATAGTGTGGACGTCAAGGTATTTTAGTAAATATAAGATAATAATTTGACACCGCCCCGTACTTATGGGGTGGACAGGGTCTTCAAAACCAATCTGCAGACTCTTTCTATTAATGCAAATTTAAAATGTAATACCCCTCCTGAGGCGTTTAAGAGTTTGTCATATTTGTTTGGTTGCCGCTGTTTGTTTACAGTTGGAAGTGAACAAAAAGCGTGCGCTGCTTAAAAAAAGAAGGAGTCGCCTCTCGACCATTCCCAGTGGGAGTCGTCCACCGGCGAAGCGGCGACTTAGTCCACCGCTTGCTAGTAAAACCACTTACAGAGTTTTAAATTAAAAACGTGTAAATCTGTTTGTGTAAATGTCTTCAAGAAAATTATATAAACTAACTGCAAAAATAAACGAGAAAGAGTATACTGAACACGACTGGGTTTTAATGGGAGACGAAGGAACCTGTGACTCATCCTTTGTTTTGTCCCAGACGCGTGCTGTGAAATGTGTTGACCCACCGCGCCCCGCTTCACTCCGCTCTCCACCTTCCTCTCTCGAGCGGCGAGACGTTTCGTGTTTCTTTCCTACTCTCTCAAATTGTTACGGATCATCGCACAAATCACGAAAATGAATCTGTAGAAATATGCTGCATTCTGAATTTGAATAAATTTTAATTTGATATTGTATTGATATTTCTAGTCATATTTTTTGTCTTCGTATTTTATATTAATGTTTTTTGATTTTGTATTTTAATCTTATATTTTAGTTATAAAACACTTTTCTATTATATTTTAATTGTTGTGTTGTTTTTAAATTGTATATATATGTATATAAATTTTATTGAAATTCATCGAAATTGTTTATTGTTTGTAATTAAACTATTAATAAAATAGATAGTACATTGATGCTAAAATTGAACATCTTTAATGCTCTAAAACGCTAAAATGCAAAATGGAAATGTTAAAATTGACAAAAATAGATGCATAAAATACGTGACTCTAATTATAAGTCAAGCAAGGTGAATTATAATTCATTTATAATGTTTTCATACCTGCCCACCCACATAATATTTAAGTAGGTTCCGTGGTCGATTGGTTAAAGTTTTTGGCTTCGGCCGCGGTGCTCACAGGCTTCAGTCCGGATAGTTTCATACTCGATTTATGTATTTATGTTCCAAGGCATGTACATCAGTGATATATTAAGTTCGCTCCCACCTATACGATCCTTAAAACAGGGCGTAGCGTGAGCGATCAGCTAACCGCTAGTCCTGTCTTAGCCGTATCCTTCCATGCCTACTCTAATTTGAATAGTTGAAATTTTGTACATTTCCATGTATTTCGTTACTAACTACCTGGGTTTGGTTTTTAAGCATCTTCAGGCATGCGATCACACGAATGAACTCAAACTGACTCTCTTTATAAAAGTGAGATTGAGCAACTGAGTGACAAGCAGTTTTCGTAGAAAAAAACTTCTATTGAGATAAGCTCCATTAGGAGCCCATATGCCAACATTAAAGGCAGACATGTTTTTCAAAAACAAAATGAGCCCAGAGAGTGCGGAAAGTGTACAAAAAATATTTTCCTTACCCCCCTCCACCTTTTCCTTAAAGTCGAACAAATAACAATTATGTTTTTAATTAATTTATTGACAATGTTTAAAATTTTCATAAAAATAAATATAAAATATTTTGCAGCCCTGTCTGATTTTATGTATATCATTTTATTTTACATGGACGTAACTTCCAATACGGGGATTTTAAGGGCCAAATAAGGCGAGTCGTATGTAGACAAATGTCCCCGCTGGGATTTGAGGTCGAGTCCCGGGGCGCAAATACGTGACTGCCACTTATAGGCTCTCATGTAGGAGAAATAAAAACAAAATATGTACGTGAGTAAGCTCATATGACTTATTACACATTGAGAAAGTTTAGATGCCTATGTATTAAGCTTATATATATTACGTGCTGTTGATATTTTACTCCCGATTATTTCCGCAGAAAATGAATTTGTATATAATGAGTATTTCCAACACTAAACGAAGAGTCAAAACCTTAAAAATCACACAAAGCATGATTTTAATTTTTGCAGCATCAAAAACGCAATTCATTATAGATTGTTTTATTTCGATCAGCCATCATTACCACTTTGAATTTTCTGTTCAACATATTTGAATTTAAATATCATACTGGAATAACCGCATAACTAAAGTATTTTTGAAAAAGATATTACAGGAATTTTTAATAATATTTTGGGATTTTTTCAATCTGACGTTTTTCGAATGAAAACGTAAGCGTTCAAACATTGAAAGAAATTGTTATAACCACTAAAAATATAACGTATTACTTAGAATTTAGAATATTGGCAAAACAACTCAATGATCTGGATTGATTTGAAATAAAATTGCTTTTGGGGTTGTTGGTATAGAATATTGAATATATACGACTTATTACGAAATCTAAAGTAGATCATTTATTTACGATTCACATAAAATCAGTGATATCTTTTGACATTACCTGTTCAAAGGCAAGTCTTTTGAATTTAGTAATTTCCTAAAGCCTGCCGGTATGCTTTGGCTGTATTGAAAATTTCGTTTGAAAATTTCATCATTATACGTAAGAGGGAAAAATAAATGACATTTATTTATAGCCATTTTATTTTAAGTGACCAAATAACATACGATACATATTATAGTATTATAACTTTGTGTGATTAAGTGTATCAAGTGTAAATAGATTATATATCATATATTGTCCTTATTCTGGTGAAAAAGGCTACGAAAGAATTTACGATACATCAAACTTTTGAGTAGTATTTTTTTGTAACCGTTTTCCTCTACCAATGTAGATTATATAGAGCTTATCTGAACATCAGTTATTCTTAAAAAAATGCTCAGAGCTCAGTCCGTTTACCTCAGAGAGTCAAAGTAGAAGGATGAGGTTAGGACAAGACTTATGTTTAGATAATCGTTATTTTTGCTTACAATGTTTAGGATGGTATAGATGTGAGGTAATTAAAACATTGATGGCTACAAATTATCAATCAAAAACAAAAAAAAAACAGGTTTTTTACGCCATTCACAAAGAAAAGAAACAGGTGTCAAGAGAATGCATATTTTGCTACATTATTTGAGATTTAAAATACAAGTTAATCAACACATTATGCAGAGAAAGGATTAAGTGACATCTTTTGGAATTCAAATTTGTTAAGTGACAAAATATCATAGACTAGTGTTAATTCATTTCAACCAAAAAGTCTCATCTAAAATTTGAAAATCACCCTTCTCTGTGTTACGAATTTCACGACTTTTGATATATGTGTAATATTTAACTCTTTTATGTTAAATTGTTTTTTAACTGAACGCGTAAATTATGATTATCACATTTTCTATATTGATATAAAAGTTAAATTTATTGCGAAATACTGTTGATTCTGTGTTATGCAACATAAACGACATGCTAAAATAAGTTTATATTCGTTAATAAAATAAGAGTTGAACTGTTAATTTCTCTGCCATGCCTGTATGGTCATGGTGAACTTGATAACTTTGCTATTCCACTGGTAGTTGTGTTGCTGGGTATGAAACGTATTTCATATCAAGAAGAAAATTTTTAAGGTTTTTTTGGATTTAGTGAATGATTTATTTAAGTAAAACTGTTTTTTTGGTACGCTTTAACTCTTCTGTATTCATAGTGTAATAATGAGTTACTTTGGCCTTAAAACTTTATTAAATTATCTGTGAAATAGTTCGTACAAAAAATTGAAAATTTAGCTATTTGTAAATGTTAATAGTTTTACATATATTTAAAAATTAAAAATACATTACGGTTTACGTCTTCTTTCTATAATTAATCATCATTTGAAAACCTCGCTAATTTTAACATCAAAAAATACAAAATGATATGATAGTATAGTAACAATCCGAGATGCATGACGTACCGTATGCAAACGTTTTGTTTCAAACGGCATCACGACAAGTCTCGAACTTGCTCTGCTATGAAGAATTTCGATTCTTGCGTCTTTCAATAAATTCGCATAGTTAGATATGTATTTGTCATTTCGCTTTATACATGCATTTATATGACAAAACGGACACTGTAACGACATGAGACTTCAGGAGAGTCGAAGGAATTTTTTTAGAACGAAAACAGGAAAGTTAAATCAATATTTAAGATGATAATAATATGTATAAAGTTATTTAGCTGTGAAAGAAATGTAAAAAATAATACTGCAAAGAATAAATTCATTAATAAAAAATGTACGTGGCTAAGAAATAATATCTACAGTTTATTTTTATATGATTTTTTAGACTTCACGGCATAATGCTGAGTGTCTTTCGGTGTTTGTTTCATTTAAATACCTATAAATATGGCAACCGTCCTACAAACGCCTCAAGGGTAAAAGAAATAATACAAATATTTCCCTCTCTTAGAAGATAATAGATTATATTCAGACAACATATTTCTCGTAAATAATTACAATTTGCTTTACTAACGGGCATAAAGCTTTTGATGTGATAACTGGATGTTTTTGCCAGACAAAATCTGATTAAAATTTCTTCCTTTAAGAAATAGGCGAAGTACAGATGATTAATTTAGTCATTTCAAAGGTAAATTAGATATGAAAACCAAATGGAATATTTCGACATAACGTATTTATTGATATCTAAATTGAATATATTAGTCTCTCTATGTGGATTGCTTTTAGAGTTGGGTAAGTTGTATTGGATATGAAAGTACAAAAACGACTTTTTCTCTTTACATTTTCGTAACTATGAACATACTGTGCTACACCCGAGAACTGTGGTATTTTGAATTAAGCTTTAGTGTGGGTGAAATTGATCAGCAATCTGCTGAAAATGAATGTATCCTGTTTACTAATAACCGCATATACACCACATATACTCTTACCATCAATTTTCATCATCATACGACATTGTTAGTTCGACGGAAGTTATAGAGAAGCTGTATCAATGTAAAATGTAAATAATATATAATAATACAAATAATCGAATACAATATTAAAGCTGTAAATTTCATTAGCACTTTATTGTCATAATTGCATCAAATTACTGTGTGTCGTGACTGAAAAGATGATGAAGCTTATTTTCCATAATAATGATTTTTAAATAACGAAAAAAAGTTAAAAATAAAAACGACACAAAAAACAGGTCAAATTTAACAGTTTATGTAGAAAAATATAACAAAAAGTACGCTTTACGATTTTAATATAATATATATTATAATGATGAATAATTATACCATGAACGTTTGCACAATTGAAGAATGAATTGTTACCAACATTTCATATAAATTCAAAATTTAAATAAAATATAATTTTATGAAAAAAAAAATATTATTGTTAAATAGTACAAAAATTAGCATACATTAAAATTATATAAAAATTAGATTCATAATTCCTACAGTAGAGATTTTATAAAGTTATTTTAAGTCTCTTGTCATTTTTTTCAGTTCTTCTCACACTTACCCAAATCACAGATACTGTGTATATACAATCAGGTAAGGTTGTATTATTTTGTAACGATATGTGACTATAGTATGAAATATATTAGAATTTCAACACTTGACAAATATATTTACCACCTAGATTTATTATTTACGGAAACGGTATGACATTTAGATCAATAATTGATTCGAATTCGGTTTAGCATTGCCTCCAATATCCGGAAAATTCCCGGATGTACGGAGTAATGCTTTCACGATTCAGATATGCCGAGGGATTATTAGAACTCTAATTCAAGTTGCTCCCTATGGCAATAAAACTTTACGATAGTTATTGATTATTAGCCTGTACTACTGAGTAGGCTATTAAACTCTTAATTAATCTTTTCTGAAAAGTCTTAACTAATCTTTTCTAATAAGTCTTAATTAATCTTTTCTAATAAGTCTTAATTAATCTTTTTTCTAGTTTCTCAGATAATGTCAGATTAAAAGTATATAATTAGATTTGAGTAAATTATGCAAATCACTTTGAAAATTTGCGTAACCGTCGTAAATACAATATCACATAGAGAAGTTTAAAAAAACTAATAATTTGATGAACATGTTCACTCTCAATGAGTAGCATATGCACTGCTTTGCGAGAAATGGATGTAAGTAAGAATAATGCAAGGAAAGAAAGAAAAGAGGAAGTTGCTTTTAAGAAAGGAACAATATTTGGCGAGTCGCTCTTTTGTATTCCGTTTTTTAATGATTGCATAGGGAGTGGGTACTTGAATATTAATTAATAAATCGATTGAAAAATCAATATTTGAAAGATTTTATTTCGGGACTAGAACCCGCAACTGAGTAGAGGAAAGCCCAACAACGTTGAATACTAGGCTAAAGAACCGAATAATTAAAATAACTTTACTTAAAACCATCATTATAAAAATAATAAAATACTTTTTTGAATAAATGAGGCGGTTAGAATCAAAGTTAGCCAAAGGCAATTTTTGATTTTTTTTGATTTATATGACATAAAACTCTTTTTATCCATAGCTATCATTCAAAAAAATATTTTTCACCAAAATCAACTAGTAGCCAATGCACAAAGTTTTTGAAATTGGAAAATGATTTGAGATAAGCCGACTATCATGATCAACTCAAGGAGAAACGATATCACATACACCCATGCGTGTAAGTGTTGATTAAATTTTAACGCACAGCACACACACACACATAATCTTTCTCTTTTTATCGTTCGCATTAAGCATAGTGACAGGTGACACTAATTGGTGATATTTTTTTGTTATAATATTATATATATTACTTACTAGTAATGTCTGAAAACTCCAAAGAATTCCGGGCTAAGGTAAAATATGCAATTAATTTTATATTAAAAAATAAAACAATAAATAAGACCTTGTTCAGATTGTATGGGACGATTGATTTTTGATTCTTAAATAATTGTGTTTCATATTATTTATGTGTGCTCAATATACGAGGTTTTAATACTAGCTCGATAAAGATTAACAGCTCTAAAAAATGTCCTTTAGGCTTGTGACAGGACGGTACACTCAAATATAGATTAACGTTGTAAAGTGTATACAATATTTCTGCAATAATTTTAATTCAACCTGTATAAATCATCGCATACATCGGTCGCCCAGTTCATTAATTATTATTAATCCGACAACTCCGAAATTATTGAAATATCTGTTATTTGGAGATGTTTGAGTAATGAACTAGACCAGTGCTCACCGGTGTGCCGTTGTTTATCTAAACCAGTGCCCCGCAACCAGTGCGCCGTGAAACGATGCCAGGTGTGCCGCTACGCAGTGAGTCCAAAATGAGAAAAATCAAATATATCTGCTTTAGAAAAAATAAATGTATTCGGTGGCTAAAATTGACGATTTATTTTGATATTTAATGAAATAATTGTATGGGTGTTTGCACCGATAGTGATACTGCAATGATGAGAAATAAAATGCGTTTTGTCTCTTGTGTAAAAAAGAATTCTACCGTAGAAGTAACACATTGATGTATATATTGGGAAGCATAATGAGAGGCGAAGTTTTGCAGTGAAATTATTACAAACTTAGAATGAATGTATTAATACACATTATAAAGACTATCAAGAGTCTTGAATATGCATTTTCTTATAATTTGTAAACAATTTTATTTGTGTGTTAGGTTTTGCATCGCTTCGAAAAGGTAAACGATTTAAATGACTTTTCTTAAAACATATTTAAGTTACAATTTCAAATTCATCACACAAAAAAAGCATGTTTTGTTTTTGAAATTTACATTTTTCGGCTTATGGTATGCCGCGAAATATTAATGAGTGCTTTGGTGTGCCGTGGTTGAGAAAAGGTTGCGGAGCTCTGAACTAAAAGATCGACATAGTCGGTAGTGTTAAATATAATGTGATGGAAGTGACATTTATAATATTGTTTTAATTACTCAGTACTTAAAACTTTTAGGAAGGTACCAGCATAAAAACTGTTCAATAAGAAAAGGAGTTTAAAATCACTTTCTCGTTTTAGAGAAATTAAGAAAAAAAGGTTGAAGTTATGATTTTTACACGCTATATGCTTTGAGACTTGATGGTGGTGAAAAAAATGCAAAGTATAGGAACAAATTGATATTGTGATTGAAAAATAAATGATACATCTGAAGAAGTAATAATATACCAGGCGTTTCACCATTTACTTGGACACAGCAATCAGAACAGAAGCTAACAATTAATTTATCTTTTAAGGAACGATTAGATAACTTATATATTGATATTTATAACATATTATGGTGAAGTTCTGGTATAAAATACATACATCTGAAGAAGTAATAAAACTTGAACTCAAATACTTTTTTCCTCTTTATATTTATGGAATAACATGTATTTTTTAACGATGTCTGCTTCCTACGTGGAGATATGGACTCATTATAAACTATTTCAAAATAAGCTGTAATCGCTTAACCTCGGAGACGATAAGGGTGAAAGGGTAGGGTTAAGACATGACTTATATAGAAAAGGAATTATATAGAACTTATATAGAAAAAGTCTCGAATATAGAAAAAGTCTTTGAACCGAAATTCTTGATGAACAAAACCAGTTTCAACTGGTACAAAAAATGATGGGAAGTGATGGAAAAAACGTGTATTATAATAAATATAATATCTTTTCATCAATAATCTACAGTTGACACTAATCAAGTGATGAATTTTTTAGGTGGAATTTGCAGGTATTTTTTTCAATTCAATACAAACTTTTATTTTCACTTAATATTAATACTTTACGAAATTTCGAAAGAAAAATATAGATATACGACTTCCTAAAAATTCTACGCGAATTCCTTTCGCACATGATTTCTTTTTCTGTCAAAAATTTCTCCCATTGTTGTCAAAACACTTTGACTTTACCTTTTGTTGCCTTGCAAACTTGTGCGAGAATTCTGGTGGAATTTCACCATTTGTGAAATGATTCATCCCTATAGTGATACATTGAGGGTAGCGGAGCGTGTTGCATGAATATTCAGATTTAGGAGGGGGTGTCAGCTGACGGAAATGTCAGTCATGATGAACGGTCCCATGTTTGCTTACTGGGATAGATAAATAAATGAAACCTTTGCAGATTGAAGTATTATTTCAACAAGGCGGAATTCAATTCCGAACAATACTCAAAATATATTAACTTGGGTTTGACTTCGTTGATGTTTTTGTAATATCGATGTCACCCTTGTGGACAAGTCAGAAATAGAGTATAAAAATATCCATTCACATTAAATATATTCGAGAAGACAAAAATAAAATTATTGTTCAGTTACACTCCACAAAGTAACTCAGACTCATAATAAATTAATAATATATATTATATTAGTATTGTCAAATGTCGTCAGCTTCCATTAAAAATATTATATCGCTAAAAATAGTTTTCTGTTATTTTCAGAGGAATATTAGTGTGTTAAGGATATGAAAGTTAATAATATATTTATCAAATAACGATAAATTAACGTTTAACAACTTTTCCACGCCCAATGTGGAGCGTATTGCTTCCTAATAGAGAAATCTCAAAAGAAATTTTTCTATAAAAACTGCTTGTTACTCAGTTGCTCAACCTCTTTTTTTGAAAAGCATATTGATCGAAGGATAAAACTAGGAAAATACTAAGAGTTAGGTAATCCATCTCGCTAAACATCCATGCCTCTGAACAAAAATCTATGAATTGATTGAAAAAATAATATAGGCAACTATCCGTCATGGGGTTTGAACCCTTGCGATCCGAAACCAAAGCCAACGACGCACTCAATGTCAATTGTCTATAACAGTTTGCTAATGTATTTCAAAAAATATCAAAAACTTATTAAAATATTTAGAAAATTCTGATTTTTTGATGTTCCAATGAGTAATTATTTCTTGTTGAATCAAATACTCCTTTTTATGTTCACAGAAATTTTTCATATACGAACAATGTTGATTCATATTTTAAAAGTCAAATATGAAGAAGACCTATTGAGGTAGGAAAAACAATATCAAAAAACAAGAAAACATGTTTGTTTTTTTAAGGAAGGGTAAGTTAAAATTAAATTGATCCTAGCAAGAAATAAACCTCTTGATTTATTTGAGTATAATTTCTTTAAATGATGGATTCTTGTAAAAAAAAACGACTTATAAATTGAGTTGCTACGAATTTCTGTCTAAATTAATCTGTCCAAATTGTAGATCGTGTTATTTAAACCTTCCATTAATTAAACTATGATGGATTTTTTTCTCAAAAATGTTGTGGAAGTAGTGTTGTTGATTTTCAGTTTATAAACTTCATAATTTTAAAAAATAAAACACAATTCATTTGTACTTCTTCCACATATTCCGAGACCAGTTTCGCTCATCACGAGCAAGCAATCATCAACTGATAAAAATACAAACATAATAGGCTTATTTATATAAAACTGAGTGTAAAAATGAAGGTATATAAAACTGATGGTTCATGAACTGAGACAAGAAAATACTGATTAGCAAACAAATTATACATAAATCAAATAAAAGAGTCTGCAATTAAAATGTTATGGACCTCTTGGAAATCATTAAATACTAATCTGAAATCACAAATATAGCTACATTAAAAGTCCATTTTGCTGAACACAATTTTTAATGTCGTTACTAATGTAATATACAATAATGAATCAGGAAAATTATAAGAAAAAATTAGTGAACCATTTAAAAATAATCAAATATTAAGTATGTAATTAATATGAATAATAAGTGGAGCAAGCAGAGCAGCTATGAGTGCACTCAAAAGTCATTCACCACAAATGAACTAAATGTTTACGCTGTTTCACTTCTACAAGTATATGAATACAATTGTCAAAGTGTTCTTTGTGGCTTTGTGAACATAAGTCAAACATTCAATTATCAAACATCAGAACACTTTTGTGAGCCATTTCACTGTATTGTCGATGTGTTCATAATGGCTACTACTGTCCATGATGTATTGTAAATCGGTAGACTAACTTCTCTCATTGTCTCTGGCGAATGAATAAAGAAGCACTTCAAAGTTACCGAGTTGAATTGGAAATTATAAATGTTTTATCCAAATGCGGTTTACAGAGAGCATTGAGATTTGTTTAATAAATATACAACTCAGACTTTTGTGTAGCTATTATAAATGGTGAAATAAATAATATATTGTGTTTCCATTATTATGTCATGTCTCACTGTCCCACCAAGGATATATGGTGAACCACTGTTTCTTAACCTTTTTACATCTGAGGACCACCAAAAAATTAAAAAATGTTTTGCAGACCATCAACATTGGAATAAAATAATAAATATTTAAATAATTGATTTTTTATTAAAAACAATTAATTTTGCAGCGCCGTATGCTTGATATTTTATTATTTGAAATTTAAGAAAATTTTTACGCCCACCCAAAAATATTCGCGGACCACCCGTTAAGAAACAGTGTAGTAGACCACAGTATTTTCTTCTCAAATTGACCTTGATTTTTTTCATAAAATTAATTCATATTAATAAAAATAATATAAATATTTTTACAAAACACGATTTAGTTAGAGTTTTTTATTATATATACGTCAGTTGCTCAAACTTTCTTCTTTTCAATAATGGAGTTAGTCTCCTTTTCCCTATTCAAGTTTTATAGATAAGGTGTATGTGGGAAGAAATGAAAACTTGACAGATATCCATACGTTTGTTTAAAAATGAGAATCTCAATTTTTGGTGGAAATTTGTTTTTATATATTTTTATGAACACGTGATATAAATCACAGATTTCAAACGTTTCTGCTTCGTCAATCTTGAATGTAAAGTTAAATGAAATATATCATTTTTTTACGGTGTAATGAAATGTTTTGAAAAATTATTAATTTCATAATATTAAATTTGTTAATGTTAACTAATAGAAATCTTTTATAATATTGAATAAGTACCTATATTATTTATTACTACGTAAAAGAAATACTAATAATCATAAATCAACTTTTCGATAAAATTTTAAGTTTTACTCTATGTGATCAAAGGATGTGAAACCGAAGAAAAAATAATTTAGATACATTTTACTAACCAACTTAACCAGAACAGACTACGGAGGTCACATACATCTCGGTGTATTTAATCAGTTTCTAGACTAACAGTTAAAGACTTTTTAGTGTTTACACTGATTGCATACACCGAGTTTCCGTGTGTGTACACTCAAATAGAGCAGTGTCGCTGTGGTCTAGCGACATCGTAGCAGTGTACATGTAATAACAGTGGGTACAAGTTGTGTCGCCGTGTGTCAGTCAGTCTAGCAGTCTCTATGTGTGACGGACATACGCGAACCAAAAAAAATATAAACATCCTAATTATTAAACTAAAAACCTTTCATGAGTTATTACTAACCGGAATTTGCACAATTTGAGAATGCAGTTAAACAATGTAATAGGTAAATTAAATAAAAGAAAAGGTTAAAATTTTAAAGATACAACAAATCGTTCACCCGCAATTATAGCCATTCTGAACTTTGTGTTTTGTAATTTAAGACATCGACTGAGAGTGCTTGATGGAATTTCAATATCAAATTTGGATTATTGAGATTTTGTACACTAAGGCGAAAAGCGAAACCCGGGTCGTTAGTGAAAAAATACATGGGAGTGTACAAAATCTCAATAATCCAAATCATTTTGTCCCGAATCATTTTGTACACTAAGGCGAAAGGCGAAACCCGGGTCGTTAGTGACAAAATACATGGAAGTGTACAAAATCTCAATAATCCAAATTTGTGTTTTGTTTTTTAATTTTCGGTGACATATTTACTTACAAAAATTCAATATCTAAACTTTATATACGCAGGAAGTTTCTGTAACTTTCTGGATTTTCACTTTTCAGTTCCAACATCAGTCAATGATATGATTCCAATCCTTGTCTCTTTTTATCCAATCTTTCTTCCGAATTAAACAATTTCGCCTCCAACGTTGTTTGATCAAAATACGTGATGCCGCCACATGGTCAACTATTTTTTACTAATATAAATGTCTCAAAAAGTGTACCAGTTAGTAAAGTACCGCCATGTGTGAACAACTGAGCTACCAATCTAGCTAGACTGCGTTGGAGATATTGAATTATACAGTAATCTGCGTTTATGTGTCGACACTATTGAAACTAGTGTATATATTGACAGTGTCGAGATTATAGTAGTATGCGGTCCTTAAGAAACATTGACTGGACCCAATGTCAAGTGATTTTTAAGTAATTATTTTTTTTCCTAAGTGGCAGGATCAGTAAATTTAAATTATACACAACTAACAGAGAAAATAACTCATTTTTCCACTTTTTAGCTCATGTATTTTTTAGTTTGTTGGGTACTATAGGCGATGGTCGATATTTTGGCCATTTATGGCTCATAACACCACGAGATCCACAAGGAAGCTGCAACATAAAAAATATAATTGTTATTTTTGTTGAGATGCTTACAGAAAAGCTTTGTTTCGGATCATATAAAATTTTATCGCCAATCCTCAAATAAATAAAAACGGTCAATTCGGGTAAAAAAGAATAACACATGTGTAAATAAATATTATACCCTTTGAATTGAAAGTTGTTCTCCGGAAAACATGAAAAGAAACGTTTTTCAATCAAAACTTTATGATTGAGTCTTTCTAAGCAATAATAATTTTTAGATTACCCAATTAAATAAGGGTTTTACGAGTCGAAGCGTGCACAAAATAATGCTAGGCTTTCGATTGAAACTAAAAAGTTTGTAGTTTTTTTCCGGTCGTTGATTTTATAAAAATTCAAGGGTCGAAATGGCCAAAATTTATGAACCGGAATATTGACAATTTAATTTTAACTATGGTACATTTAGAGCACTGAAAAAAATATTTTTCTGTTCAATTGGAGTGAAGAATCGAGCTGTTTAAAATCAAAAACCGAAATGTCCACTTTGCAAGATGAGTAGTAAACGATGTTTTTGTATTTCACGCTTTTCTTTGTTTGTTTTTTCCATCGTATTGTATTGCAAAAATTCTCCAGAGCCGAGCGTGACCATATTGGTCACAGTAAACACCATCGCCCAGCTATCCCAATATTCACCCCATCACTTGCTGAATATCGTTGTCTTCACTCAATTTTGGTTAAAAGGGATTTAATTTACTTTAAAAAATCAGAAATACAACGATTTTATATAATTTGATACAGATTTAAATGTCGACTGAAAAGAACAATGAGTCCAAATGCTTATTTGAAGGTCTATCAAAAATACATTATTACAGCTTTAGTATTGGTAATTTTCCATGCTTTAAAAATGAAAATAATGTGTTAGAGTGTCTGTCTGTCACAAGAACTCCTTTTAAACGGTGAACATTAGTGACGTGGCATTTACGCAATATGTCATTCGGCTGCCATTTCTAGGTTAACTGCTATTTTCAACTTTTTACACTTATTATTGATTTATTTAGTGAGTGTGAAATTGAGAAACAATCCATGTTTATATTTCCAACTTTCAATATTCGCTAGCAACAAAATTACGCTATGTTAAAGAAATAATGTAACGCCGACGTAAATATTTGTATTTCCGGTGTCTGCTTTTTGAAGTTCAATAAAACCAGAGCAAAACCGGGCAGTAAGTAAACTTTTCTATTCTATTTATATACGCTGCCGAATTTCAGTATATGGTGACATGTTTGTGATTTGCTAGAAAGTGAGCCTGATATCTACTCGTAATCAATAAGGAATTAGCTTAAATCTATCCCGGGAAAAGCCGGGTAATACACATAAGTCGGCTATTAAAGCTGTTGCGAATATATTGAATATTCAAAGATTCAAAAGTAACATTAATTAATCGTTATACTACTTTTCAGTTTTCTTCATGCTTGAAATGCTTATCTTTTGATATAGGCCTGCCAATACTTATTGGGTCAGTAACTATTTCAATAAAAATAATGACTTGTCAGTAAATAATCATAATGCTCAGTAATCAATTCGAAAAATTGTCAGTATAAACGGGGGCAGTTAATAAAATAAATGGTCAGATATTTAAATAAAATGTCAGTTTTAAACCTAATTAAACCTAACCTAACCTTTATCAATTTTATTTGGCAATTATTAACTGACCAAACATAATTGTTAAATGGGAGTCGCTAAAAACGCTCGCGAAGATTCTTAGAGTTTCGAGTAAATCACGGATAGCGTCAACCGTGTAAAACTACGATCGAGATCGTGTAAAAAAGCAACACTTTTAAATTTGGAAAATTTTTGGATTTCAAACAGGAAACGAAATATGACAAAATTTTATACTGCAAAGATTGATAGATCTATCGATAGAGCACATACGTAAATTAAAAACTTATTTTCAACTCATTTATCAAATAAGTTACTGGCTATTTATGGAATAAGTTACTCACCATTTATGGAATTAGTTACTGACCAAATAATTAGTGTATAACTTAAATACAAACATTGAAAATCTCATTTTAATTTCACTCTATTAAGGTTACGGCTCCGACAAGACAGCGGTAGTAAATCAGTGAATGGAAAATGAAATTTAAAATTTATTGCTACATAACGAAGAGAGTGGTGCCGCTGTAATAGCAAAATGGGTGTTCTGCGTGTTTATTTCCATAATGTAGGTACTCATTACGCAAGCACAAACAAATAAAAAATATTGTATAAAAGCGGGAGCGCGTAAATGTTATGAGCTTTTACAGAAACGTAAGCCCGTTTCATAATTTATTCAGGGTTTCGGGAAAAACATTTCGATCTGCACCTGGAATTTATATAAACCTTCGTTGTAATGGAGAAAGTCACTAACCACAAACAACAATTTGCGTAGAAACAAAGGTTTGAAGGACATTAAGAATTATCATGGTTTTATTGTTTGATTGAATAATTGTTTATAAGCTTTTAACTATTAACGTTAAAATTTATATAGGTAGCCTTGTATGATTTGTGTTTTTATCAGTTGTTCATGCTCGCATTGAGAGACATTTTCAACATCCTTCTATTCAATCCTGGATACGGGATTTATACCAAGCGAGGTAGACCTCATAAATCCAATTCAATCATAATTCTCCATTATAAATCTAAAAGCTTCACATTGCAAACAAACATGGTCTTAAAAATATATAAGGAATTACGTATAATTAATTATTCAATTTAGTTGTCCTGGTTCGTGGTAAATTGAACAAATTCGTTGGTTTCAATTGCAGTCTTGACTGGTTCGAGTCTTAGTACGGACAGTTTTGTAAATTTATTCTTCAATCCATTAATGGATATCTATTATAGAGAATTGATGTATGTGATATCTAAAATTCTCTCCCACTCTTTCGATTCTAAAAACAAGGTGCAGCGAATGCAATTATATATCACCTTCTCAAGTCCTGTACGTCTGTCCCTACTGTCTTCTAAAAAAAGAGGTTGAACAAATCTGTAACTAGTATTTCTCGTAGAAAAACTTCTGTTAAGTTAAACTACGTTATGACTTATTTAAAAAAATATGTATGATATATTAAAATCCATTTTATGTTGATATACAGGCAATTTGTGACTTGTGTATTTCTTATTCTTACTTCAAGCACCCTTCATGTTTTTAAAACTTTTTCTGCTACATAAATTACGTAATAATTCTGCTACATTATTCTGTCAATAAACACTACCTCTAAAGTAATATAACACAACACAACAAATCAGAGTGTAGATATTTTTCCGTAAGCAAACTGGCCTGTTGTATAACCTGTGTTGTGTACACAGATGCTGAAAAAATGTCATTTATCAATGCCTGTCGGTACATTTTGTGTAACTTAAAGCTTGATAAATTAAAATTCCCTGCGTGAAAAATCGGAAATTAAAAAGCGTCAGAAAAATTCTTGAATAGAAATTTCAGAGTATTGTTATTTTTTTTGTCAAAAATACAAGAGTAAAAGTGTGTAAGTACACATGTGACAAATTATGCGTAAAATTTTCATTTTTCCACTTAGTTGCAGTTATATTGTTCAATATTTATAAAATGAAACTCTGAATATTGCAAAACACTTCGGAAAATGATGGGGTACTGAAAAACATAAAAAGGCGTAGGTTAGTATATCGACTTGATGTAATTTCTATATAAAATTTGAATTGTTCAAAATTTGTATATTTTCGTGTATTTCACCATTCCTTTTTTTGCATCTTCAGGCATTCCAGTACACAAATGAACTCAAACTGACCGTAGTAAATTTATGTACTTGAATCCCTGAAGAAGCCGAAAGGCGAATCTTTGGTCGTTAGTGACGAAATACATGAAAATGTACAAAATTCGAGCAATTGAAATTTGATGAAAGGGTATATCACAGTATGGTAATGGTGAAGACTTTGTCTTTAAGAGAAGTAGCAGCGAGTAATTTGATATTGACCTTGCCCGTAGTTGAACCCTCACCCATATGATTTCTATAATAAAGCTCTAGCCACTAGAAGGTGCTATAAATAAACAAAGATAGGTGAGTGTAATGGATTCATGGAGACTTGAGACATTTATTACAAAATTAGAAATTATTACCACATGACAGTGCCACCGGTTAGCATTCGCTCAATAAATTTGATACAAACAATGCGAAGAAAAAAATTTACGTACACGCTCTCACTATTGATATCAAATATTATTATTATAAATAAGAACTTACAAATTACGATTACAAAAGAAATGTTGTTGAATTGATATTATTTAAGATATTGATTGAGGGTGCCTGATGGATCTTTAATATCAAATTTGAATGCTTAAGAAGTTGTTAAGTTGATTGCGATACTTAAGCCTTCTGCGCTTTTCGTAAGACAATAAATTCACAAAAGATATATAGAGGTATGGCGAATCAAAAAAATTGAAGAGTCCTACGTTTTTGGCCACGGTCTTATCGACGGTGTTTTGGCCAATCAAAATTGAAATTGTTTAGGCCAGAGTAAAAACTGTTTTTATCAAAAACATTATATGGTATTGCATTATGAATCTTTGAAATGCACTCCTGTAAATTCTCATGTTTGCAGGTACGGGATTATACGTAGAGACTGTCGATATATTAATGATTTCATTCAAGTGGCCGGGTCAGAATTTTAAAACCTAAAACCAATGTAAAATGATGTTTCCCTTCCATAAAGCGATCAATTTATTTTTTTTAGTTTACATCATTTGGGTGAGACCCACTCTGTTGTCTTTAAAGATCCAATCATTAACTCATTTTCGTATTTTTTGAGATATACATCAATTGACCAAAACACAGTCGAATTATAGATATACCCAAATATTTGACAGACTTTCTGGTCAATTGTGTTAAGTCGTTGATAAATAGTATACAACTTTGCTTTCACAAGAGAATCAGTACGTTTCTCGATGGTAAGAGAGATAATAACTACACAAAAGAGGCTACTTAAAACAACTTCACGCAACTTTGAAAAGGTGTGTCCCCCGAAAGACAAGCACCATAAACAAAATGCGAAACAACATCTTTTATGGTGTTCTTGATGCTTCGAGATTTGTCTGGTGTCCATTAGGTTCCATAGAAATAAGACAACTTTGTAAAGGATCACATTGCAGATTACGTTGTCAACTCAGTAACAAAGATTTAAAGATGTTATAACAAAATATGTGGAAGAATAGAAATGACCGAAAAACATATTTACATGATACGTTTCAAAGGTTAAAATTTGAATGTTTTCTCTACATGTTTTCAAACATTTTAACCATCAAAAAGATGTATGGGTATGGAAAATAGATTATCATATCATAAATGCAACAAAAACTATACATATTCTATATTTAAACCGAATCCAATTCATATCAAATCATATGGTATTCTCGTATAGATCATTATTTTGATCGTTGGTGCGTAAACTTTCACATTCAACGTTTATTTAATAAGGGCTTCACTGCATATGTTTTCTTACAGTGCAAAAATCACATATTCTTCTGTTGACTCTATAAAATATATTCAACATTCTATTACAGGTACAATTTCACTCTAATTGTAGTATTTTTTTGTCATAAATGATGCTTAAAAATGCTTAAAATTGCAGTATATTTTAGTGACTAAAAGTGGATAAAAATCATTAGTTTTGTAATTAAATATAATATTCAAAGTTTACTGTGAAGATAAAAATAGAACTACAATGAAAGACACATATGCCTTTGATCATAAGATTTTTTAAACCATATCCGCTCCCTATTCAGAGCATATGGCCATCATGCGGTTCCTCCAAGCTTTTCTGTCCCCTGCCGGTCTCCTCGCTTCGTCCCAGGTTATCCCAGTGTCCCGTAAATCCGAATACATCCTATGGATTGTCATCAGCGGCTTTCCAGAGCAATGGAATCTACCTGGTTGGTAGAAGAGACAGGCAGGATTGAGGCTCTCCTGGGGCATCCGGAGTACGTGTCCAAGCCAGGTCCATCGTCGCTTTTTTATTTTGGAAGTAATAAGAGGCTAGCCCGTGCGTTCTCTTACCTCCGAGTTCCTGACAAAATCAAACCAGCGTACCCTTAGTATTTGCCGCAAGCATCTGTTTTCAAAGCACAGTATACGGTTACCCTGTACCTTGGTGAGGTGCCATGACTCGCAACCGTAAAACAGCACCGTCAGAATGCATGCATTGAATTGTAACAGACCCTCTCCTAATTTTTATCATATCATATTAATTAAGACATTTGATCCATAATGAATACACTTGCTTTGTCATCATTCGGTCTATTACTAAACGTTCATCGTTATTTTGGTTGAATTTTTCTCTTAAGCGGTCAACCACTGGTACGTTTACCTTAACTGTTTTACATTAATTACCAACCGATTACATCCTGACCATTTTAATAATATATTGACTAATCATTTCGGTATACTATTAACAACATAATTATTGATTTACTGGCTAAATAATGAATTGAATGCTTATCTAATAAATTCAAGCCTAAATAAATAGCTGGCTTCACGCCATCTAGTAAAATAGTCCCCAAAGAAATTCTATGATAATATTATTATCTGCACCATAAAATTGGTCAAAAACGATCAATTATCATGATTTACACTCAAACCCAAATTATTTTAATCAAGTCAACAATCAGTGGCATAGCTTGCAAGTCCGAATCATTTTTTTATCGTGTAGTACTATACTTAATTAATTTCGCAAGTATCTCAAAGCTCTTACGGTCAGTAACCGAATTTCGGCCTTTATAATATGAAAGGGTAGCAACCCTTACAAATCCGACGTGTGGTTTTGTGTCTGATGTCATATATTCCACATCAATCATTTGAGAAGTGTCCGTAAGGGTCACTAATGAGGATTTAATTCCTCCTATTCATGTTTGCTAAGCGGTGGTTTGTGAGTCAGTCAAGTTTTCTGTGTTAGCTTTAGAAGCTTTAAGCTCTTTCATCACTCATAATGCTATTAGATAAGTTCTTTGTTTATTCTGTGACACAAATTAAACATTAATGATAGACGCTAATTAAATTTTAATATTATTCACTACAATTGGCTTAAAATAAAACTAATTTATAAGTGCAGATTCTTTATTTTGAGTAATTAAGGCTGGTTGTTTTTAGCGTTTCTTTTGTGGAGTGTAATGAGGGGGTGATTATAAGGGAAGCGGGCTAATCTAGGTCAAGCGTAATGAGCAATTAATTTGCGCACTTAATCAATTGACGTATTTCAAAAATTTCTTTGAATAAAAATTACAACCTTTTCATCACAAATTCTTTCTTAATATAATTTCTATCGCCCAATAATTGGTAATTATTGAATCAATTTGATATTTTGATTGGAGTTATGTGCGTGTTTAATCGATATAAACCTTTTTTAAAACTTAAATTTTACAGACTACATTCATTTTTCAATCGATTTATTTCTTTCAGTGAGTAAACATGGCTATTTGCGATGTCTGAAATTCTCTGTAGCAAGAGGAATTAGATAAAACTTGATCCTGTCTTAACTCTATCCTTCAAACGACACTCTTTTCGAAATAGAGAGGTTGAGGAATTGAGTAACAAGCAGTTCTCATAAAATCTGTTGAGAATTGTTGATTGCAATTCATTCAATCAACTATTTTAGTATTTTTTGAGGGTTACTTCTTGGTCAAAACACCGTCGATATTATATTTTATACAAAATCGAAAACAATAATGAGAGTTTATATAAGTTCTCATATAGTACAAATTATTTTTTTACGTTTTGGAAAGTTTTAGTTTGCAGAGCAATGAGCTATAAATTCTAGACTCTAGACCTATGTTATCATATATCCCCTTGACAGACATATACATTTGTTAAACAAGTGCAATGACATATATGCCGAAGTCGTTGAGTTGTACACTTTAGCTGTTTGTCAATCAGACATGCGATGAGTAATCAAAGTCAATGTAAGGCAGTGCCATCCGACGTAAACAAGGTGAGTAAATACTACACGTCTGGTTTGCTATTTTCTGCGAAGCCAACCTTGATATAGGTATTTACTAATCTTTGTAAGTGTAAAAACATGTTGTTATGTATTATTGTGATCAATTTCATTTGAAATAAACAATATTCTTACAGTTTATCACGAAGTTATCAGTTAATTATTCTTATTGCGAATACTTGAAAGAGTCATTTTAAGTGGAAAGTAAATTTGGTGGGCTTGACGTTTATTGACAACAGTCGTCATACATCCACGTGACAAAGAACACTTAAACAAGTCTTTCACAAAAGAGAGTTCAGAAAATTCAATGGAAAAAATCTTACTTCAAAGTCAATGTTCCACATCAGCCAAAGACATTATGTGATACTTCAAGTTGTTTCCTATCGAATGGTTTTTGTTTGATGATATTCATTTACGATAGATACACTTACGAAACAATTTCAACAAAAAACCCGTAAGAATTTATGGTTTATGGTTGTAAGAAGCTTGAATATTGACCATCTACGTTAGGTTTATATATTATAAGCTTCTACGTATTTGAGATGGTAAAATCTTGAATGTAACAAATATTAAATTTTACAGGCGCGTGAAAAAATGAGTATTTTTATTTATGTACGAAAAATAAGGTAGACTTCTATTGAATTAATCACTTTATTCAAACAAACATTGTAGTTTGTATTTTTATGCATAATTTTGGTAGCTAAATTAACTGGAAATTAATTGTAAGTTTTTTTTTGCCTAAAGATAGTACATCGGAGGTATTTAAAAAGGGTTATGTCAATTATTTAATAAAGTCTTATATTTTCTATGAAATATTACATGATATTGTTTTTATTACAAACATCGTTATTTATTATTATTTATTTCCATTATTTAAGACATCGACTGAGGGTGCTTGATGGAATTTCAATATCAAATTTGGATTATTGAGATTTTGTACACTTCCTGGGTTCCTGGGTTCATGGGGATGATGGGGTTAAACTGTTGCATAAAAACATGGAGGATCATAAATTATTTTATCAAGAAATTTTGGAAATCAATAGAGCCCAGTTAAATTCCTTGCCAATCCTGAATTAGCAGCTGAACCTTCCTAATTCTCCGTTATTATATCCTATACGTTGAAACACATAAAAGATGTCACTAAACGTGGAATGATTGTATATATTTACCCTTTCGTCGAATTGCATCCCGTCGAAACCCACAATGCTATTATAATTGTAAAATCACTGGTAATTCCATAAGAAGTCGGAAAGCGACAATTCGCCACTCTGTAAATGTGGTGTTTACAAAATAAGGATTAAGACAATTCTCGAAATTTTAACTCTGGTATCAGTGTGGCTCTCAGACGTATAATATCTTACCTCGTAAATAATATTTGTCGTATTTGTATCTTCTATATAAACGTTAGACACTGTTTTCTGTCTCTCAGTTCGAGTCCATTCGTGTGCTTGAATGCCTGAAGATGCCGAAAGGCGAACCCCGGGTCGTTAGTGACAAAATACATGGAACTGTACAAAATCTCAATAATCCAAATTTGTAAACATTAATCAAAAAAAACTTTTCCATACGTCAAAAAAAATATGCAGGTGATTATGTATAAATGTTATTTTCAGAGGATATTTCCAGTTAAACTCAGCATTGCTCTTTTACGGAAAAATTAATTTTCGTTTCAGTTCATAAAATGTTAAAAACGTCCACGTGAGTACTTTTGTACACACATGCTCTGTATTTCCTTTAAGATAACATAGATTGTTAAGTCATGCCTTGATATTCAAAATTTTTAACGAAAATATGCAAAATACACCACATACTTTATTGTGAGAAATAATATAACGGGGACAAAGAAAATGAATTTTATAATCTTAAATTCAGAGCTGAAAGCATTATGCGTATAATTGATGATAGTGGTTTTATCTCTTTTTCAATTTGTCTGAAAAACACATTTGATTAATGAGATGAAAGTTTCACAGAGCAGTTTGATAAATATGCAAGAATTGTTTGGAATAATTGATTAAGTCACGAAGTTAAAAATGATAATTAATAATGGAAATATTAATAGCTCTAAATTATTGAATCTTTATTACTCAAAATATACATAATTTTTATTTTTCGTTGAGATTGAGCTACAAAATATAAAAAAAATGTTACGATTGTGAAGATAACTATAATAAACCTTCCTTTTATATTGTTATAAGCAAATCTGCTTGTTCAAAAGCGTATTCAGATAACTTCATGTTCTTCTCAAATCCTATTCTATTCTAGTATGAAATATACTAACTCTCTATGAAAAGATTATTTTGATAGCTAATTACTTTTTTTTCCATGTCCGCTTCCAATGTGGACAATATGGTCTCCTAATGGAGATATCTTAACAGAATTTTTCTACGCGAACTGCTTGTTACTCAGTTGCTCAACATCTCTTTTTTCGAAGAGAGTAGGGATAGAAAGATAGGGTTATGACAGGACTAGTGGTTAGCTAATCGCTCTCGCTACGCCCCGTGAAGATCAGTGAACTGAAATCCATAAATCGATTGAAAGGTTAATCTATGAAAACCGTCCGCACCGGGAATTGAACCCGAGACATCCGTAACCGTTGCAGGCGACGCTACCAACTGCGCCACGGACGCCGAATTAAAAAAAATAACTTTCCTAAAACCACAGTTGTTTGTAAGTCTAGGTTCAAGCGCCGAGGTCAATATATTATTTTCAATTTAAATTTGAGATCTCAGACATGGGTGTTTTTCATGTCTTCTGCCCTCGAGTTGATTTAGAGTCTCTTCAAAAAAAAATTCAAAATGCTTAACGCATCGGCAATTATTAGTTTTGACGCTAAATATTTTTATTTTATATATTTTGAACACATAAAACAATTTTAAATTTGAAATGTCGCATTGTATACTGAACTTGTTGTGACATTATGAGTTTTTTCATTGAAATTAAGTTATATTTTCTCCATTGTACATAATAATTCCCAATAACAATTAGTTAAAAATACAAGTTAAGTGTAGCACGTTGACAAAACTGCTAAATACCATTGAATATCGATTATGTGATTCAATCGAGAAAATAGTAACTACTATAAAACTAAACGATTTCCCGTTGAATGACCTACAATTATTTTAAAATGGTGAAAATACTATCATTTGGATCACAGTTTGTTTGTCTCTATCCATTCTACATTATAATACGTTAATAATTAATGTGTTGTTTTGTTAAGCATTTAAATTGTAGCACAGAACCACTGTTATCATAAATAATACAGAACCTATGAGATGCCACAGTGTCAGCGAATGACTTTGATCTAGGATGTTTAACAATATTGATTATTCGGAAACAGTATCAAAATATTGCTCAGTTTGTTAGTTGACTAAGAAGTTTATTCATGTAAACAATATTATACATAAATACTACCAGCATCGCTTGTTGAGGGTAATTATGTAATAAGCATCGTTCATGATTGAAGTAGCACGATCTTTTGTTTGTTTTGTGATGTTACATTTTAATTTAAAAAAAATAAAACACAATTCATTTATACTACTTCCACATATGTATAATGATCAGGACTGGTTTCGCTCATCACGAGCATTATCAACTGATAAAAATACAAACATAACTGGATTATTCATATAAAATTGAGTGTAAAAATGAACGTATATAAAACTGATGGTTCATGAACTAAGACAAGAAAATACTGATTAGCAAACAAATTATACATGATTCAAATAAAATAGTCTACAATTAAAATGTTATGGACCTCTAACTATTTTTTTTTACATTTTAATCTTAAAATTTAAGATAAAATTTATTCAATGTGTTTTAAAATTTTGAATTATTTGATACATTAGCTATCTTAAGCTTTACTGCTATTTTTTAAGTATTTTTTTATTGAAAAAATATCACAATATGGTAAGACTTCGCGTTCCAAACAAAAATTTTTGTGAGAAAATAGAAGGTGGTTTCAAACATTTTTATTTTTATTTTCTTCGAATTGTGGAAAATAAAACTTCTCTTTTTAACAACAAAAGTAGTAGTTTAAATGAAAAAATATACTTAAAGAGTTCACGATAGCGTTCTACTAAGGTCATCTTACAGACTTACAAACTTTTGGAAACGGTGAAATAATAATGAATATGACTGGGCCTGAATTTTAATTTGAACTTTCCCCATAAAACGGACCAATTCTATCGATTTTATTTATATATATATTACAATAATACAAACTAAACGTAAATCTTTCTTTCGAACTTAAGATAATTCATTTTAGTTTTTTTTATTTATTTTTTTCCATGTCCGCTCCCAATGTGGAGCATATGGTCTCCTAATGGAGGTATCTTAACAGACTTTTTCTACGAGAATTGCTTGTTATTCAGTTGCTCAACCTCTCTTTTTTTTCAAAGAGAGTAGGGATAGAAGGATAGGGCTATGAGAGAATTAGTGATTAGCTGATCGCTCTCGCTACGCCCCGTGAGGATTGGGTGGGTGGGAGGGATTTAGGAGTCAGACTACGAACAGAAATCCATAAATCGATTGAAAGATCAATCTATGAAAACCGTCCGCACCGGGAATCGAACC
Organism: Himalopsyche phryganea; assembly: GCA_022494535.1. Lineage (NCBI taxonomy): Eukaryota > Metazoa > Arthropoda > Insecta > Trichoptera > Rhyacophilidae > Himalopsyche > Himalopsyche phryganea. Next base: position 2,678,805 of record JAGVSL010000070.1, read on the forward strand.
CGAGACATCCGTAACCGTAGCCAGTGACGCTACCAACTGCGCCACGGACGCCGACAACTTTTTTTATTGAGCTATTTTTATTTTACGGTGCTACAAAAGAGATCGTTAATTATTATTGAGACGAAATATTTTCTCTGTAATAGGAGATTTTATGTATCGGACTTTGTTTCATTGAGAAAACACTAATGTAAAAGCATTATTTACTAGTAACCGTATCCGTAATACTTAGATGACGGTATTGAAATTGAAATACTGAATATCTAAAGTAGCTAGTACGTCGGAATTGTGTGTGCATTGCAACGATTACATCATGAGGAAATTTCATACCTGTATGTGATATGTGATAATAATAAAACGTCTACAGAGCGGTCTGGGCTATTATATATAAGTTTAAGACGGTATTGGTGTTGCCGGTCTAAATAAATAACACAGTAAAATCATTGTACTTTTAACTGTCTTAGTGGGAAGGTTAAAAATAAAACACGTTTAAAAATTTGTTGAGCAAAATATTTTTTGGTAAATTTACATGGATTAATGAAACGGGCACGACAGTGGCGAAGACGAAAAAATGATTGGTTCATTTGAACCAGGTAAGAATTTGTGTGAATTGATTTCTAATATTTATGGTTTATCTAATTTTTGAGACTTACTTAACTTGTATGATTGGCTTTGAATTCTTCTCATAGTTCTTGAATCAACTGTTTGATATCCCTTGTAATTCTTAACAGTTAATTTCGTATAAATAGAGTTGTTTAGATTTATAATTTAACGAAACCGCTTTTGATCATTTTAAAAATGTGGCAGTTGTATATAAAATGTGTTTTATTTCGTACATCTCGAAGAAAAGTGTAGTAAATCAAAAAATTGTGATTTAAGTTTTATATTAATATAACGTATGCTCACGTAACTAGCTGTAATCTCGCTCATTATAATATCGCGTGTCACCATCTTCACAACTACCAGCGTCGAGATCATTTTGAAATGGCGTAGGTGATATATCTTAACAATTCTATAACTTCGATGCCTCAATGTCACATATCTGGAAAAAATACGAGTGTCCATTTTCATCTGAGCGAAATACGTGTCACTACTTTCCATTTTTTGTTGAATGGTTGATAATTATTTCAAGGTGAAATTTACCCACTAAGATTCAGAATAAATATGTTCATAAAATTTTCCTTCAATATATAAAAATATAATATAAAAAAAGTCTCAGAGGCTACTGAATTCTCATTGTGTCCCTTCCAACGCGATGGGTTTTATAGTCGGGAAACAATACCGAATATAAAGCCGATTTAACTTAAGAAGAATCTGTATCGACAAATGATTTTTTTATTGCAAACTAGTGAGTACCCGACATGCGTTGCAATGTCACTCAGAGAAAGACAGGGTTTGTGCTTTAATTAGTAAACATGATAATCTACACCCCATGAAAACCGTTTTTTTTAATTTTGTTTTTGCTCCCCTGTAAAATTTATTATTTTTGATTTACTAGAATTTTCTTTGAGACCTGTGATATAGTATTGTGTTTAAAACTGTAGAGCAATTTTTAAGACTAAACAAACAATTGACAGTCAAAAAAATGTTTTTAGCTACGAAACAAAAAATTGTGAAGACTGCTTGATACTATCGTTAACAAAATCAAATTGACAACTTCTGTAAAACAATATTCATGACTATGCTTCATATCTCAGAACAAAATTAATAATATAATATACCGTGTGCCGTTAGTCATTTATTAAGCCATGACAACAGTATATCAGTCTATGTTCACGCTTGACACAACCTATCGTAATCTACTGTTCTATTTGCTCAGATTTTTGTATGAATTATTTTTTCTCTTTAAATGATGTCAAGTATCATGTTCGTATATGAATACCCTCGGAACTATTCAAATTTGAATCATATTATTTGCCTTTTCAATAGACGATTGCTCAATTATTTTGGACTTTCGTCGTACTAAGTTGTGCGGCAAAAGGTTCAAATCCCCGAATGAAAACTCTCATTGATTTCTGAATCAATTTTTGGTGAACCTGTGAAGTTTTCATATGTTATCACCCACTCACTATTTTAGCCTTTTACGATAAGCTAAATATTAGCATTTTTCCTACACTTATCTTCTACGAAGGTAAAAGTTGAGCGACTGATTTGTAATTAGTTTTAATTAAAAAACGTCTGTATAGATGGTCCATTATGAGTTCATATTCTCTGAATTGGATTAGGAAGGATTATGACAAACACAACAATAATAAAATATTCTTTAGTTCATTAGTAACAAAAGTTTTTATTATTTTTTAAATTATTAATTTATAGTCAAAAAACATTGAAATGTTATCCGTATATATATGCAACTTCCGGTAAAAATATAATTTTTTTCCTACCTCTATTTTCCTACTGAAACTATTATGTGGAGTCCGCGAAGCGGGCTCCAAGTTTCCTGGCTAAAGTCAGTGCTAGGGTGGGTACAGACTAAGTCTTTATATCCCTTTTCAGCATGTAAGTTAGCTACGTACTGCTATCTAAAAAGATTCTATCAGCTGAAGGCTTTGTGTGGGGAAAACACTTAAGAAAAAACCACATACGAGAATGATTGTCTTTGAATCATTAACAAAAGTTCAATTCTTGTCAAGAATCGCTCGTAATGTTGGCGTAAGTTTGAAGAACTTACTTAGCTTATTTTTAGACATGCCCAGTCCCTAACTGAATACACGAGTCTGGCTCGTTAATTTTAAGATTAATCTCTTAGGGCGATTAAATGAAGGCCGGCTTGACTGTCGGCCTCTTCCGCTTCCGCCTCCGCTAAAGAAGAATTTCCTGTAAGAGAGGGGGAGAGGGAGCATAAGGATTTTGACATCATCTTGACGAGGTTCTTGGAGACTTTGAGTTGCAACTTAAATTTCTTTATTTTCACAGCTTTGAGAGTTGGAGCGAGGTTAGGCCGCTGCTTTAAACTCTTCACGAAGCTAGCGCGGTTTAAACGTAGGGTCTCTTGAATGTCGGGGCCTTTGTACCATGCACGGAGGTAACGCGTGTTGGAATTTTTCCTCATGCCTGAGATATAATCTCAGGTAAAAATATAAAGTAATTTTGATTCCATTTATCATTTTGTGATTAATTAATTTTATAAAAAAAACACGTTATTCTACTTTTCTGTAATATAAATGAAGAAGAAACATTAGTTTCATTCTTTTACGGCGTTTTGCTAGTATTTATTGAGTTACAACTTACGTACAATTTTTCTTCGCTGAATAACGTATTTTCCTGTTATTACAAGCAATATAAAACTCTCATCCACTGAAGCATTTCCCCCAGGTAAATCTCTGCGCGGTATTTGATTGATTATTATATTTTTATTCGCAATAGAAAAAACTGTGGCAAATTATACAAAATCAACTTAACTTTACTGCTCGGATTTTGGAATTCTTGTTTTGGAATGAAATTGACTAATCACATAGTCTTGCCGACCCTTATTTCAGCATCACGACTTTGTTAGCACTACCATAACCACCCTGTGTTACACATTGTAAAAACGCTGTTTACTTTTTTGTGTATGTGATTAAAAGAATCAATTCATCTTTAGTATACCTACGTAAGAGTATCTTTAAAAGCATTAAATATAAATTATAGCAGTAAGTTACACGATAAAACTTCTATATATAAAAACTTTAATTCTATTTTTGTGTGTTTGGGATAAAAACGACCAGTTTTTTTCGCAGTGTCATTGCTTTTTTCACTACTGAAATATCGACCGATAAAATGTCTATTACTTAAAAGCCTGTCACTGGAAAAGGTACAAGAGAACTTGCCTCGTATGCAGGGTTGGATTGAGAATGTTTGACCCCTTGCATACCCCTATTTCTCTGCGTCAGATACCAGGTGACAAGTGAACTTGGGTTACGTAAACTAAATAATTCGCCCATTCACGTTGTTGCCTCTGGACTTGTGACACGAACAAATAGGTTATAAAACTTCATTACTGCCGATGATTGTACATATAACGTAGGTACGTTTGTTTTCCAATTAATTTACTCGCCATCGTTGCGTACGCAAGAAAACGTGACATCACGTGTCGTTTGAATTAATGAAAAAAAGTGATTGAAAAAAAAGTAACGGTGAATAAAATTATTTGAACGTCAATGACTTAAAAATCTTTTCAGTAAAATTTTTCATGAAATATAAAAAATCATTTACTGAGTGTCACAGTAAGAAACAAATTCTTAAAGGAAATACGCAATCATTTTTATCTGCCATTGTTGTTTAGAGATCTTTTCAATAATTACAAAATTTCTCAGCCGTAGTTTCAAAATGGAAATAAATTATGATTTTTTCAACCATTTCTGCTCACAATGTTTACCATATTATGGATGATGGAGCATATCAACAGAAGTTTTTTTCACTTTTAAGATGTTAACAGTCAATTCTTGGTGAAAAGACTATATATTTTAAATTGAATTTGTTTGAATTTGTTTGAACTATTTCCACATGTTTATAAGGACCTCTTACAAATCAATAAATACTAATCTGAAATCAAAATAAACCTGCATTAACTGAGTCCACTGACTGAGAAAAAATTTAAATGGCTTTAATTAATGCGTAAATATTCATTAAGCATAATGGTAGATTGAAGCTGTTTCGCAAGAACTGGATGTAATTAATTCACTCAATTTCTATTTATTGGAGACAATGAAGATAGAAAAATCAGCATGGAAATGAATGTTAATAAAGTAAGAATGTAATAAAAATGGTTAGAAGTGTAGGGAAGTAATGTTATTATCACAAGAAAAAAATATATCTTTTAGCACAAATCTATTAATCAATCAATGAAAGAGGATTTGAGCTCGTAGATACCGCAACCGAATAGGAGCAAAACCTATCACCGTTGCTCAATCGGCGTTATAGTAGCCTGCAAATAACGCTGGTTAAATTTTAGTGTTTATTAACGGAATAGATAATTTTATAATTTAAACAGTTGTTTAAATGAACGTTTATTTATAAATTGAAGTGACATTAATAATTATTAAACATGGAAACAAAACAAACGGAACGAAACGTAATTGCTGAAAGAAGCTATAAAGTGGTATATAACAAATAAAATTGCAAATAATATACCTAGTCCAATAATTGCAATCAAAGTCAGTTTAATTATAACGCTAGTTCATTTTAATTTTATGGAATTTTAATTGTGAAAGTTAATTAAAAGTTAATGACGGTGATTTAAATGATAACAGTCATGCTTATTTAAAGTGTAAACGTACAAAACAGAACATTTTTATTCAGCCGTTCGAATATATCAAATTTGAAATCAGTTTTTATGTGATACAACATAGAGCGTTGATATTTGATGACATGTATTATTTTCAGCAAGCATTTTGTAAAAAATCTGTCTGTTTTAAAACATGAAATTTTGCTATTTCATAAATTATAAATTTATTGAAATATCGGTATAAGTTTAAAATCATTTAAAACTGTCATGTCTGCTTCTACAAAAGATATACGGTTTTATTTATTTTGACAGTACGGGTCCTATAAAAAGCCAACCGTATTTTTCCACTGTAATTTGGTGATATTTTCTACAGCGTATTGTATTTTATTCTGTAGTTATTTTTTATTAAATTTGAAGCATTCCGATAAAGGTATACGGTGTTCTTTTATATAAGAGCCAATCTGATCGGGTTTGAATAATAGCATATTGGTTTTACGTATTTCTGTTTAATTCAGGGTTATTTTCCATTCGGATTTCATGCGGAATATCTCGAATGAAAGCTGGTGAGTTATTGTATAAACAGGGAAAGGTTTTCATAATATGACGGAACGGTAACTTAGACAAAGGCGCGTCTCTTTTAAAATATACCAATGACTTGCACAATGCTTTACAAATACCTACACATTAAATAAATATAACATATATACATATTCTGGGTTTGTGGATGACAGTTTCATTATATTATTTTTCAATTGATGCGCTAGATTTTTGTTTGAAGACATGTATTTATGTAATATTTATAATATATTATCTAGTCAACAACTCTATCGATGGTAGAACCATTTCTAGTTGGACCATAGTCGTATTTGCATTCTTTTTCCAATAGACAAACTATTAAGCCACCAAAGTAAAAAACAATATAAATAAACTACTCATTTATTACTTGAAAGCCTTTTTTTGATAAATGGTATGCCATCCTTACAATCTTAGTGGCTGATGAAAACAAATGTACTAAACAAAAAAAATAAGTGAATATTTTTATCAAAATCTGTGTTTAATATGAAACTCAATAAGGCTTTTAATAGCAGCACTTTAAAAGAAAATAACGTTTATAATAAGACAGGTGGTGCCACCCCCCTTATTTATTCCGCTAAGATTTTCTCGCTAAAAGTAATTATTGTTGCATCCGGTCGTATAGTGTATAATTTCCTTCTCCTATTTTTTCCTATTACCAACCTTTCATTTTCAAGTATTTTCAACATGTGAGCACTTCAAATTTTGACGCTACATTTAGATGTACAATAATGGCCATAAAATTAATCAAGTAATAAGTGTACTTAATCAGTAATGAGTGTTTTTTTTTTATTTTTGAAGGAAAGAGGTAGTTATTTCAAAAATCTTAATACAGTAGAAAACATTTGTTAATTCATTACATTAATTTTTAATTTATTTTAAATCATGCTTACCACAAAATGAATGATTTATAGAAGGTGTAAAGACTGAAAAATATTTTTTATTTAATATTACCTATTTAAATTGTTTTTTTTTTGTCCTAAGATTAATTTGACTAGTTATAAAAAAACGGCATTGCATTAAAATAAGTCCATCATAGCAAACAATATGCCCACTAGTGATATGTTAAATTTTCTGCTTTGTATCATTTACCAAAAATAAAATAAGCGTGTAATCGATCCTGATATACTTCATAGAGACCATATTACGAAAATTCTGTACAAGTATGTCGAATAAATAAAATTGTAATTTTGATTTCACATAATTCTTAATCTAAGTTTATTTAATGAGACGTATAATACATAGCGTTTAACAGACATCGTTTTCAAGTTCTCGTTGAAAGCTTTGGTGAAAGAGTAAGCAAGCAAGCGCTTTGAGGGAAACGCGTCAAAATTTTCCGGAAGTGTTTTTCAGCCGGAAGTAACTCAGGAAATACTTTTACAAGTTCACGGGAGCGTTACGCAAGATAAATTTACTTTCTTTGTGGCCACTCTTGCTGGAAGTAAATATAAACACTGTATGCGAGCCTGCGAATGAAAGCAAGGAAGAAAAAAATGATATGTAAATACGCCACCTGCGTGGCGGGAGCTTTATCTTGTAGCTTTGACACGATGAAATATTAAGTAGAGAAGCCTTGAAAAGTTAAACGACATTTTGGGCGCTGGGATCGTATTTCTGGCCCGAACCGTGTTAACTTAAAAAGTTTATTTTGGTGTCTTTTTTCTGATACAGTGTGTCGCTGAAGGATATTTTTGCAACAACAGCATTCAAGAAGAAAAACTTTCCCAAATGTGTTTGCTTAAGAAGAATTGAATGAATAATAAATATTTATTTTTGTAAAAAGCAAGTTTAATTTTATCAGTTGATAATGCTCGTGATGAAGAAAACCGGTTCTGATCACTATAAAAAAAGTGGTCTGGTTGCTGCTAAGTAATCCACGAAAATGTTTTATTTTGCAATTTTATCGACAGTACAGTACACCCAAAATAAATCGCCTAATCATTACCTACAAATAGTTAGATTATCTGATAACAATCGTTGATCGCAGAGATTGTCTATACTCTATATTATGAAGTCTTAAATTAATTAATTTACTTATTACATAATCTCAAAAGACAATTTACAAAGAAGCTGGTAAATAAACATACCAATTTTGTTGTAACAGAAGTATTAGAGTTTAAGAAAAATTTGTGCATTTTTCATAAGAAATAAAAGAAAAAATTCTTTTCAAAATTGCATGCGGTTCTCTGTTATAATATCCTCATCCGTAAATTCTAGTTTTGAAGTCGTTGTGCAAGAGGAAGAGGAAGCCGTTGAAGAAAAGTTCCACTAAAATGCATGGAATGGTTTCCATTTATATTGAAGGAATTATTAATAAAGTTAATAAAAATAGAATCTCATAAAATAGTTAAAAAATGCAGTGCTTTTTTTCCTTTACCGCTACTGAAAATTCCACACGTTGCGAGCATTTATTACTGAACGAACAATTGTTTTCTCAGTTTACACCAACATACAAATGCTCGGGAAAAATTCTGGTCCAAGCGGAAAGAGATTATCTGCATATAGTAGAACAAAAGACTCAATGTATGATATTGGACATACGCTGCTTTAGTGACATTACACACAGTAAATCGTGAATCATACATTACTAGTAATGATTACCCGGCTTCACTCAGGATAGATTCAAGATCATTATTTGTTCATTACGATTGTATAACGAGCTCACTTTCTACCAAATCACGGATATGTAATTGTTTTATATTTTCTATGGATTCGGCGGTAATTTTGTGGATTTTTTTTTTAAGTAAAACAAAATTCATTTGTACTACTTCCACATGTTTATAATGATCAGGACCGGACTGATGATCAGTTGATAATGCTCGTGATGAGCGAAACCGGTCCTGATCATTAAAAGCATTTGGAAGTAGTACGAATGAATTGTGTTTTATTTTTTAAATATAATGTCTTTTCACCAAGAATTGACAGTGAACACCTTAAAAGTAAAATTGGCAACTTAGTTATTCCACTGGCTTTGTTACTAACGTAACGCGTTTCGCTAAGTTACCAAATTTAATTGTATGTAAATTTTTACTGGAATACGGCAGCTTATATACCACGCTTCCATAAATGAAACAGGTATGGGCTCATCTTTGCCATATTTGTATTGAACTTCAAACGCAGACAGAGGCAATACAAATATTTGCGCTTGCATTAGTTTGGTGTAGCTAATTTTGAATATTCAAAATATCACCGTTGACATATATATACCTCATGTAATACTCAAAATATAATCTGTCAATTAATAATAATGTTAAAAGTTGAAAAAATTTTGTTCTACAGTCTTTAATGTGTATTATTATCAGCTACTTACAATTTTAGCAATTATTCATTAAAAAATGAAGTATTTTTTATGAATATTGGTCAAATCTGTTGTTTCAATAAAACAGGAACCTGTCGTATCCCAGGCAACAGGTTTTTTCTGCTTCTTCCCTACATTAATGTGCGATAGAAATTTTAATAGTCATAATGAAAAGGTAATCGTCTATCACAAATTGATAACAAGCATTACATCTCAAACAGACTGCATTATAATTGCATATTTTTAAAATAATAATGTGTTTATAGGAGCTTATAAGAAAAAAAATAAACAGTTAAAATTAATTACTTAGTTATTCCACATGGTTATCAATTTTAATTTTATATTAAAAATGACAAAGTTCCGTCGAATCCATAGAAAATATTATAAAGACACAGTATTTATTTATTTATATACTGAATCTTGAAATATGATACATTTCACATAGAAACTGAAAGTATACAAAGACTGCTTACTACTCGGAGATGTTTTTTTTATTTCGTCTATGAAAATTATACTTACATATTTTTCATGGATATGACGAATAAACTTTTAAGAGTAAAATTAATAATGCCTTTACTGAAAGCTCATTTGAAACCCTTAAAAAAATGTGCGTCAGCAAACTTTCAACTTTTTATGGGAAGACTTTTCGGTAGCGTTAAAAGCAATGATATTTCATCGTGCCAAAAGAAGGTCGAATTATGACGTATACAAATTTATTATCATTAATATTTTTGAATTCGCAATAAATATTAAAAAGTAAATAAGTAAGTACTTTTCAGGCTTTTCTGAAACGTGATTAAGGGAAGTTTGTTTTTCAACTTGTTGGTAAATTGTAAAACCCTTTTATAAGGCTTCTCGTATATAGGTATTCCTGTATTTTGTTTTCAACAATAATTTACGCTCATATTATTTTGAATGTACACACGTCATAATAGAATATAAATATTTCAGATATAAGGGTAAATATTTGTTTCCTATATACATTAAAATATATTGTCTCTTTGAACTCTATGCAGTATGAGAAAATAAAATGATAATTACAGTTGATGATGCTCGTGGAGAGTGAAAGCGATGTTGACCTATATGAAAATGTAGAAGTAGTAGGAAACAAATCGTATTTTATTTTTTATTACTAAAGAATTTTATTTATATAAATGTGTAAAGATTATTGTGGAAAATGCAATTATTTATATTCGATTATATTACCTGCGTGAAAAGATTCGAAAGCATTATAGACACGTTTTATATTACTATATAAATCTATAAGTCACTCGAGATCAACTCGAGGAGAAACAACATCACGAAATTGCATTGAAAAAATCTGAATTTAATATTCACACTATTGGGACTATTATGAAGACGCACCTGATCACTAAACCAAAGAGACTGACATATCCCAACCTATGTCAACAATAAATCTCCTAAACCTAAACCTAATAAAATTTGATAATGATTGTAAAGTCCACCCCATGTTAAAGTATGAAAAAAAAAAATGAAATCATCAAGAACTCTTTTCTGTTTTAAAAATTTTATTTTCTTTTATAAAAATAAAATTAATGATATTTTTGTGAAATTATAATGTCTATTTTTGGGTGGTTATTTGTTTGGGTTGTATATTTTTTAATAAAACATGATAATTTTGACTCCGTCTCTACCGCTTAACCACGTCAAGTAACAGCTTTTGAATCGTATTCCTACAAGTTCATCCCTTACTATCAAAAAAAGTCAAAGGAAAAACTCACTGCCAAAACGGGCCAAAAGCATATTGGTATCTCATGCTAGATCTTTATTAATTTATGAAGTTAAATGCAAATTTGTCATTTCTAAGTATTCCTAATGGGTTCTAGTATATTGTGAAAGATGTTGTACTTAAATACTTTTTGTCTTAAGTAAAGCAACTAAATTTCCTTTTTCCTGAAAAAACTGCAAGGGTACTTACTTTTGACCAACTTTGACACTGAGCGCCTCAAATACACGTATTTTGTCTTTCTTTTTATTGCAGCGCTTCCAACCAGTTGTTCATGTAACCGCTGTTTCACGACGGCCTTCCATAATATTTACTCCTCATGTTCTTGGTATAATACAGAGTATCACGGAACCAATCTTTTAACGTTGCGCTATTGTGCGAAAAGAAAAAAAGAGAGAAAAAAGAAAACAAATGTGACATGCTCAGCCACTTAGCTTCTTAAGTAATAAACAATTCGGCTTTTTAACCAACTTACCCAACCCAAATAGTTAAACATTGAACTTACTATGACTGGCTTAAAACTGTCAAGCTCAGTTTCCAGGAGAAAGACTCTTCATCTTAAGTCTCCAGGTCACGCCAGGAAAGAATATATATGTTTCGAGTCCTTTAATGGATGTAGATCACCTAGCCTGCCAGGCTGCTAGGGCTGTTCTGTACGCAAACTCATGTACTGTCTTCTTATCTTGAAATGAAATGTTTGTTTATCTAAACCAGTGCCCCGCAACCAGTGCGCCGTGAGACGATGCCAGGTGTGCCGCGGCGCAGTGAGTACAAAATGAGAAAAATCAAATATTTTTGTTTTAGAAAAAAATAAATGTATTCGGTGGCTAAGATTGCCGATTTATTTTGATATTTAATGGAATAATTGTATTTGTGTTTGCAACGATAGTGATACTGCAATGATGAGAAATAAAATGGGTTTTGTCTCTAGTGTAAAACAAAAAATTCTATCGTAGAAATTACTCATTGCTGTATATATTGGGAAGCATAATGAGAGGCAAAGTTTCAGAGTGAAATTTTTACAAACATTGAACGAATGTATTGATACACATTATCAAGAGTTTTGAATATGCATTTTTTTATAATTTGTAAACAATTTTATGTGTGTGTTAAGTTTTCCATCACTTTGAAAAGGTAAACGATTTAATTAGGTTTTATTAAAACATATTTAAGTTAAAGTTACATAAAAAAGCATGTTTTGTTTGAGAAATTTACATTTTTCGGCTTGTGGTGTGCTGCGAAATATTAATGAGTGCTTTGGTGTGCCGTGAGTGAGAAAAGGTTGCGGAGTACTGATCTAAAAAAGGCATGCCAAGAACTTTCTTGGAGTACCTGTTTTTATGCTTATACCAAGTCCGCACACTGGGCGAGCTTCTGTAGCCGGAAATACTATAGTGAGAGGGAACAGTTATAATCGGAGCACTAACCAATCGAAAAAACAAAGTAATACTATATTTTCAATACGTTCATTGTTTTATTTTTTTATGTGTGCCCAACCTAAGCTCAGTAATATTTTTTTAGGTCACCAAACGATTTAGGTTGGGTACCTCTGATTTAAACATTCTCAACGACGTAGGTATATAAATTATTGCGTTACTTCGTCCAATTATCATTCCACTTTTATTTATTATATCCACTCGGCTGCTTATTGGATACCTATTTAAAAAATTTTGAAGCTATTTATTCGTATCATTGCTTTTGAACAGACGTTATAATTGCGTGGTTAAATGGTATTTATGTAAAAATATTAGCTGCTTAATGACTAAACAGGCTAATCATTTGACCAATAGAATTTCAAAAGTGATTGACAGAAGAGGATAGAAGTTTCATGTTATTGAAATGAATGTTTTTCAACATAATGTACTCTAGTAACATTTGGACAATATTGAAAAGCCTGAGCTAAAAGGGTGTCTAGTACTAAAAGTGTCAAATCATGCGGTTTATATAAACCCTTAACGTTCTACTCGAGCAGGCCTTGGAGAGGAAATTCGCATTTTCGAACTGGAAATGAAATCTGTATGCATAAATCGCAATATATAACATAATATACATACAGACAAATTGCATGATTGAATTTTGAAATTGGATATAATTCATTTTCCAAAGTGGGCAATATCTTGGAGATGGTCGTTATTGGGGTGCGTTAATGAATCGGTGGAGACTGAAAGAAAGGAGTGAAGAAAATAAAGTCCAGCTCGCAGTAGCAAAAATATATGCGTGCTGTAATACTATTAAGAATGGTTATTACATTTTTAGGAATGTATAGATATGAACAACGAATTGGAAAAAGTGGCAATATGACGTGACGATATTTCAAATTTCTTGTGTCTAAGGAAGATAATAAGACGATTGAAAATATCTACAAACTGTGTTTTATTATAAACATCGAGTGGACCTAAGCTCGTGGAAGACTTTTCAAATTTTTTCTTCACACTGTATAAACAAGGCTCAAACAAATAAATCTAACGCAAAGAAATATCCGTATTATAGATATTGGTTTGTATTCCTAAATTATTGAACGTGCCATACAATTAACAGGAGAGTGAGGAAGCTTTTAAAAGTTCTATAAAAAAACAAATAATAGCTCAAATAAAAAATTTTCAAATGTAGATTGAAGATTGATTCACCTGAAAGCAAACACGTGTTACCCATATTAAGACAAATGGTAAAAAATTAAATTTCATATTACTCAATCAAAATTTTTTTGAGAATAGTGTTTCTTTATTTAAGCAATTATTAAAAAACTAGCAAAAGAAATTCTGACAACGTAAAGTAAAATCATAATATCAAAATATTACATAAAATGAGTGCTGTAAACTCACGTGGCAATAAGGAATTAGCTTTTTCTTTATTTAATTACCTTCTCGGAAAATTTTCTTACAAAAATAATAACTATTAAGTGCCTACTCATTTTGTGTGGAAATAATTTTTTCGCTTCACCCTGTGGCTTAACAGACAAATTGTCTGTGGTTCTGCTGACCTAACAATGGAATATTTTTTTCAATTAAGGTTATTTATTGTCTTTAGGTTCTCTGAAATGGTTCCGGAATCTGCGCTTAGCACTTCGGTCCATATTACTTACGATATTTTTTCTCATATAAAAGGAGAATTGCTTCCCATTTCTTTCGTAATAACTGAATGAATCATAATTATTATGCATTACGGAATAATTAAATGTAGGTATTTTTATATGGGAATTGAAAAGCTCTTTTCTTTCGGTAGGAATTTTCCGAGACCACGCAATAAAATATGAACGTTAAATTTTTCATATTCAGTATAACTTTTTGCTTGTTGAATAAGTTGTTTCAAATCATTCCCGGTTCAGATGAATATTTTAAACATGTGATATTTAATAGAAAAAAATATTAGTTGTATTTATGTAGAAAATTTCCTTCCTCGACTTCTTTTTATTCTCGAACTACAAAAAAGAAAATTGTTTACTTGTTTTATTACGGTAAAGGGGTGCATCGGAAATTGAAAATTTTTGTGTCATTTTCTGGATAATTTAAATCAATTTACAAATTTACTAATGTTATGGGCCCTTTATACACACCTAGTCGATTGGATAAGGAGTGAGTCAAAGATAAATTGTTACTTTGTATACTCGAGAAAATTATCGAGTTATAATATAATATATAAGGAAATGGATAAAAAAGTAAACTAGTTCATACTATTAAACATTCAAAACATTCTTCAAACTCGACATTTTTATGCGTAGTATCTAGTATTTTTACAAAACATCTTGAGAAATGAAAACGAAAATTATACAACACGCCACTAGATTAGAATTCTTAATAACAAATTCCGGTTAGAAAACAGCCGTACAATTTATCTTTCCAGAATGGTCAATGATTGAAAGAAAATATGTAGTTAGCATTTTTGAACATTGAACTGAATTAATATTTTTGAAAATATTTAAACTGTTGGGCTCCAATTTTTTTTAAAGAAAATTACGATTTTAGCGCTTTGTTTAAAATTGCGGTTTGTTTTAATATTGAGAATTCAGTTAAAAATATTTGCTTATTATGCGGAACGAGTGTTTTATCAAAACAGTAAGGAATGTTCAATACGAAAAGCGTGTTTTTACATTCTCGTATAATACGTCTACTAAACAAACAAACTAAAGTCAGCCTAGAAAAAATACTTAGTATGCCAGACTTTTAAGAAAATTTTGATTTTATTTTAAAATTCCTATGAACTTTTCATACATAATATCTTTTGAAAATATAACTTTCTTTCCACATAGAGTTATTTTCATTAAGTAAATTTTACTTTTGAATGTTTATTTTATTCTTAGACTAAGTATATTGTTCGGTTGAATGTAATTTAATAATTATTTCGCTTTCAGATATTCAAATCCATGATGAAAGCAAATAAATTTTACTAAAAATAATTAAATTTTTCATTTTTTTAGCGTTCATTAAAACTATTTTCGTAAAGTCAAATTAAGCATGCGCCGTTGTAAAATATATTTAAATTCTATTGTCATTTTGAAAAGAAACATAATATCCATTTTTATACTTGTCCATATTGAGTCTCATAGCCGAGTGAAAAGTGCTCTTGGGCTTTCCAACACGGTCGAGGGCTCGTATCCTAATTTGAAATTTTTTCATCATCATGTAGAAAAAGTCGCAAATTTCCAAAATAAATAAATAAAAATGCCGTCAGCTTAAAGACCAAATTTTTTCACTCTATTATTATTATTAATATAAAATTAATAAAATCACATTAAGAAGCATTGTTTTCTGAATAACCACGATAAGTATTCGCAAGGGATTTAATTTTTGTCCCCAGTAAAAGTCTTCACCTGACAGAATATTTAATACAGTACTAAGCTAGAATACATACGATAAGGGATATAAACACTTACAGGAAGTATAAATCTGTACCCACCCTAGAAATAAAAATAGTCAGGAAACTATGAACCCATTTCGCATTCGTCACATAGTCGAAAAAAATGTAATAAGTTGTAAAAAACATTTTCACTTTATTATATTTTGATTTACGCTCATCTGCGAAGTCATTGGTTGTGAATTAAGAGAATGTAGCGATAAATAATATTTTTTTAAATCATTATACTTGACAAATTGTATGTATGACAAATCATCAACATGACACTGCAGATTTACGAAACATTGTACTTGCCAAATAGAATACTTGAATCATAAAAGCGCTGGCAGTTATATACGACGCCAAATCTGCGTACGTAATGATAAAGGTGAACGCTCTAAAAAGGCAAGTCATGATGACTAAAGCAGAACGCAGACAGCCGATGACGGTAAATATAGACGACCAAGGCAAGGACGAATTTTCAGTTGTCACCCCTGGAACTGCAGGCATCTCTCCGGAATTGCATAATCGTCATCGTCATTTTATACCTACAGTTAAATCTCGTCAGTACGAAACAGTTGGAATTATATTTCTAAAGGATTTTTTTCCAGTCTAATGAGAAAACAGTACAAATCATGTATTTATTTTTGTACGCTATTTCACACAATACTAATTCCCAGCATCAACTAATCAGACCTTTTCCAAAAATTTTTTCTATTCACAAGCAATGTGACACTTACTTATACGAATTTCATACACATTTAGACAATTCACTAAATTGTATTCAATATTCAATATACATACTGCAAGCAAATAAATAATATTCTCATATGAAAAACACTTTTAGCTTAATAATTCTGAATTTTTTCTGAGAATCACTAATATCCCAACCGATATGAATTCGCAAAATTTATTTACCGACTTTCCGCATGTTATTTTGAGCGAGTTTCATTTTTTAGGCAGAGAACTGGTGCGGGTTAAAAACATGTTCCATTGAAGGATTTTCCTCATTTTATCACTGGAAAAATATTTTTTATATAAATTTACTAAATTAGGTATCGATACTTTGTTTTAATCTGAATATGGTCATGCTTGTGTAAATTTAATAAACTTTTTAAGGGCGGTTTATAATCGTTATTGATATTTAAAATACACATTGAAATTGTAATGGCAAAATATTATTAAAGCAATAACTATTAATAAAATTGGAAAGTAAAAAATAATTCTCTGTCTGTTATCTTTGTGAGGCTAGGCAACTTACAATTTTGTATTAGTAACTTGCCATTTATAAAGTAACTATATGATCAGTAGGTACAGAAGATTTATTAAACTTAATGGAAAGTTTGATATATTACTAACAATTACTCTTATTTAATGGACAAAAAACTGTATTAGATAAAGCCATAAAGCCCTGCTTTTCCGATGGAGGCTTGGTTCAATTATGTTTCCTCTGGGAGAACAGATGTTCTGACATGTAAATATTGACAGTATGTTCTCTGGATTTATTGATTGTAAAGTTAGGAACTAATTTAGATCGCATTGGTCTGAAAACGCAAAAAACTTTCATGGCTCTGATCTGACCCTGACCAGCGCGGGACAGATCATCGGGAAGGTCAACGGCTTTAAATACTTCAGTCTACACAATTTGCATAGGAATAGCTGGAGCCACATTTTTATCTCAATGTGAACTGTCTGGGACACGCAACTGTACACCGTAAAAAACCAAATGACATTTGTTCAACGCTTGCATTCTACCAGTGCTGTTCTACGGTAACGAATAATGGTACACGACAATGACGAATACTGAGCTTCGAGAATAGATGATTGAGTAATTGGTGGTGATGGAATTGTCTGGGTCAAGTACTACGGATGTCTTCTAAGAGCTTCAATCCTGCTTGTTTGTACTTCCAACCGGTGGTGTTCCAGCATCCTGGACGACTGTCGGGTAATATCTTTATTTATTTAGATTTAAATTTGAACACAATGTTAACAAAATATTAATTTATTTTTAATTACATACATATTTAATTGTAAAGTATATTTTATATTTAATAAATTATTTTTACGAGTAAACGTTCTAAATAGGTGTTAAAAAAGCCTTGTTGAAATAATATGCTTCTCTCTACCCAATCTCAAACAATAGCATTAGAAGTAATTCGTTATTTGGACGGAATAATTGTTTTACAGAGAAATCGTAAATTGAAATGGAAAAATAATTTTATTTAGTGTTACTTCAACATAATAAATAATAATTCAATATTGACAGATTATAATAATTATAAAAAGAAAAATATATGTTTTGGTTGAATTCTTCGCATTACATATTTTTTAAATGCTTCAAGCACTGCTCAATAATCCAGAAAGCAAATACTAAATTTACCAAATTTTATTCTATGATTGATCAAATAATTTTTCATTGTGTCAAAGTGGTTTTGTGTGTAGAATGGAAGTAAATAATTGTTTCACGTCACGGTTTACTTACGGACCTTATGGTTGAGCCGGCCATTAAGTGACTTAGAGGCAGCGGGCTGAAAATGAATTGCGCCTTATACTCAACTCTTAATTATTAATAGAAGCTGATCTACTGTGTCACTCTTTCCAGTATAATTTAGTGCATAAATAAGACTTAAAAGGGTTTCTTATCGGAGGGGGGGGGGTTGTGTTTTCATAATTTTAGAATATATTAAGAGAACTACTCAAACCAAATACTGATTAAATAATTGTATATTACGATGTCACTTGTGAGCTATTTTTTTTTGCGTCAACGTATCCGAGATTTTCTGCATAAAAATCAATTAAATACAAATTTACCGTTATTTAAATATGTACATAAAAAACAATGGTGTCTTTAAAAACATCTTATTTACTTGGGGAAGGAAGGGTTATTTAATGATTTCATTTTATTATAAAGGCCTTCAACAATGTTACAAAATACTAAAACAAGTCACCGAACACATTCACATTATGTTTAATGAACTATAAAGTTAAGTATATTTGATTTCAATCAATGGCTTGCGCACAGATTTGATATCGAGGAACTACTTATAGAAAGCATTGAGTCTTAATAAACCAGTTCTGAGATAATCGCATCTAGATCTTTTTTATTTAAATAAAACACAATTTTTTTGTACTACTTCCACACGTCACGAGCATGATCAACTGATGATCAAGTTGTGTTTTGTCTTTAAAATATAATGCGTTTTCACCAAAAATTGACAGTTAACACATTAAAAGTGATTAGATCATATTTTTTTAATTAATCGAAGTACATTTTTTTGTTTTTTAAAAATATTTTTTAATGTTAAGATTCGGTATCGATGAGTTATAATCATACCATGCTTTCCGCTAGAATAAAAAAATTACAATATGATATGGTACTGTTTTTATCAAAGCCATTATATCTTATGACTTCATTTGTTCTATCAGTACGCTACTTGTGAAATTGCATACATTTTGACATTTAAATCAGAAAAACACCAAAAACTGACTGCGTTCTGTCATAATACCGTCGATATATCAGCAGTGTTTTATGTCATAATGTGTAATACATCAGTTAGGAATAACAATCAACCCTTTTTAACATTATATACGCATGGCACATGTCATGTTTTATTACTAATGATAGTAGTTATCAAATTAAATTTGAAAATGGTAGTAAAATTGCTGTTATTAAAAAGAAAAGAGCTAATAATATGGTTGACAATTAGTATTTAATGAAACTTATAATCAAAGAAACTAACACAACAATTGTTGTTGTAAATTTGTAGAAGACATTATTTCATATTCACTAAGATGTCATTTTTCGCCATCTTGTATGTCAATTTGTTTTGAATTTTTCAATTTGTAGCATTTTTCTGTCATAACTAAGCCTGATTATGACATGGGACTAGTTCTCAAAAAATTACGACGATTTTTTCTATTATTCATTATTATTACGATTTAAAACATGAAAAAGAGCTCTGAAAAAACTCGATAAAGGTTTGGCATAAAATGTCGAATAATATATTATAAATAGCCTCTATGGTATTTATACATATGCGAGCACGAAAAGATAGTTTGTCTATAACATAGAATACATAGAATAACATATCTCCTTTTTATATTGATAATATAGAAGGGGATATTTTTGTCATATGACTTATTCATGTATAACAAATTATCAAACATTCAAAGCAAATGTGACCCAGTTCATTCACTTTACTTCATTAGTAAAACATTGTACCTACATAGGGGTTCCAAATATTTGTTGAACACAAATATTCAAATATGAAATATTGAAACCAACAAATAATATGTGTGAATTTATTCGTGGATATTTATTGTTTTTGCATATCTTCGGCATGTTTTAGTAATTGTAATAAAATAGTAGTTAAGATCACGTGTCTTGAGTGAGTATTATAGTGTTTAAATAAACAAAATAAATTATATCAAGATATAATGCAACGCAATATGACACATTTTATTAACCTAGTATTTAATTATAAGGTAAACGTACCAGTAGTTGACCACTTAAGAGAAAAACTCAACAAAAATAACGATAAACGCTTATCATTAAACCGAATGATGACAAAGAAAGTGTATTCATAATGTATCAAATACCTTAATTAATATGATAAGTCACAAATTAGGATAGGATCTGTAACCAAAAAATTGTGTTCAATTTTTAACAACCATGTTAATGTGTCAGTAGTTGATCATGTCTGATCATTGGGTTTCATGACAATCTTTCATCAGAGTTGCCTCAGAGCTTTCTGTAAGACCAATCTTGGCTGAATCAAATAGCATATGCTTACATTCACTGATATCATTAACAATTCTCTATAGAAATTCAAAATAAAATACTTACTGCATAAGGTGTTGTTTTCAAATGGTCACTATGACACCCCAATTACAAGTTTAAGTTTTACTAGGGTCCATAACTGAAATCGCACAGTGTTAACGACAATGATTTCTAGAAATCGGCCGGACTCTTGTCGTGAAGGGCGCTCGTTCAATAGCCGGCGGGCACGTCCGCTGGACGAGTCCATTTTCGACGGAAAGGGGTGGGTCCGCCGATGAAGGAGTCCTTTTAATTTTATGTGCGAATAGTCGATTACGATCTGTCGAGCCGGGCTAGCCGCCTCGTGGCCCACACCGGTGACGATGTGAATTGTTTGTGTTTGTTTTGAATTGGACGTAATTTAAAATTGTTTGTCGTGTCACTTGTTTTATAACTTAAAGTTAATTCAGTTGTTAAGTAAATGTAAATGTAGAATGAATTATATGTGTTAGGGATAGTATTTTTGTGTATTGTAAACCACTGCATCTTTGATTAAAAATAAATAAGAGTTGAATCGGATTTGAAATGGTGTTTGTTTGAGATTCCAGCCCTTACAGGACATTCGATAACCAGCCATTTTCCTCTCTTCGATCCGGGTCTTTTAATTTGGTAATGTGTTAGCTCCTCAATCCGACAAAAGTTTCACTCTACAATTTAGAGCAATCCTGCATCTGCGTTTATCATTTTGAACACTTTTATTGAAAAAAGGTCAACTACCAGTGCATTTACCCCACATCCTTATAGTTTGAACGATTAATTTATCTAATGTTCGAAATGAACCAAAGGTATTCGAATGTTTGAATGTATGATTGGAATCCCTAGTTGTACCTTAATAGATACAAATTAATTTGTTTACCATTTTGTGTAGGCATTCAATTAAAATAAAGCTTTCCGGGTGATATGAGACAGAAGAAATGTTTATTTTATGCACAACAACGGGTATTATTTTATGAAAGCTTTCGGTCCGTTAGGCAATATTGAAAGTTAAAAGCGCTGGGAATTAATTGATTTCGGCCCGTTAATACGATGCGAAGTCTTCCGGTACACTGAACAGCTCAATTTAACATTTGGTCGTTAAAATTTATGACGAATTTACTTTGAAGATATCTTTGAGCGTTCTTCATTACGGCATAAAGTACCAAATGTATCGTAAAACTGAAAACACAGTGGACAAGAGCGGCTATTATTCCCTTTTAGAAGTAGGGCAGTACATGTTCGGCGATGTATTTTGTAATCTTTTATCAATTGCCATGATCATATTTTTTTATTGAATTATCATTATTTCTTCAGATATGGATGCTAGCATTGATTAGACTCTTCCTATTTATGTAGCATGTTTATATGTATTGTAGTTATTTTAGAATATTTAACTCGACTTATCACCCTCTTCCTTTTGCATATAGAGTTATTTTAAAATAGCAATGGATTATTTCATTTGCATTCAAAATATTCACTTATTGCAATAATAAGTAATATTCTTCCTTGGGTGACCCATAACAAAAAATAACGTTTTATATTTGTTGTGTAGTAATATTAAAAATAGTCCAAATAAACAAAAAAACTGATTTAATAAAAACAGTTCACTAATAAAAGGATTAAATGTATAATTTTCTGCTTTTGAATAAAAAAAGTCATATACAATGTATGTTAGGGATTATTAAAGGAGTTATTATACTCACTAAGTATCGACACTTGTCAACAAATCTATCTTCAGGATTTCGTTGTAAAATTTAAACGCCATACGAAAAAACTAAAAGCGATCAAAAGCAAAGATAACCAACCTATGTATTCTTAAAAATCTTTTCAAGCTTTATCGTTTAAAACAGAAAGTCATTCAAATTATTTTCTTTAATCCTTCCGTACCCATGATGTAACAATGAGTTACTTCAGCCTTTAAACCTTTAGTAATACATATAATTAAAAATACAATTTTTGTATGATTAATCATAATTTGAAGATCTCGTCAATTTTACCATCGAAAAATACAACAGACTCTAGACACTAATAGAGTTTAGGCAGTAATGCTTAATACATTTACGAAGAACGTAATTTGGTACTTGGTACAAAGTGACAACTTGTTTCGATTGCACTGCCCCACTGTACTACCAATGTAAGATTTATATAAAATCAAAGCGTTAACACAACAAATAACTTGCACAAGTGTGAGCTTCTTAAAGATTTTTATGATATCAACGTTTAAAGTCACCACGCGGAAAAATGGCGAGTATTCTAGTCACGTAATAAATATCGTATGAAAGAAGTTTCAGTCGTATAAGATTTAATGCGCCATATAAAAAAGAAAAATAATAAAACGAGAGAAAACATAGATAAAAGGATTCCTCCATGGTGAAAATGCTTCATTACAATAGTTTAATGCATCAGTAAAAACGTTTTATCGCGAATATTAATTGAAAAATCTCAGAATGACCGTAAGATTCAATTAACGACAATCAGGCTATTTTTAGAACCGCTCAATTTTTGTACATATTCATCTTAAATTATGATTTGTGTAAACAGAGGGCAGTAACTAAAGTTCTCTTGGTTACATAACCACACGCAGATGACGAAATGTTCAAGGCATTGTAAATTTTATTTTAAAACAGTTAATATTTTTGTTGAATCTAAAATAAAAACAAACTTCACATCGTGATTTGGACAGTTTACTAGAATTTTTTTGGTTACCATTCGATGGTAAATTTGTTTTTTTCGAGAATTCTATCTTTTATATCTATCTTTTCCTCTCTTCTGCATATTTTTTTCTTTTCGATTATGCGGTATTGCATTCCAAAAGACGATATTATGTACTAGCCCGCCTTTATACACGTGATTTTTAGCGCATTGAACCCTAAAGATGTCAAACTGATGAGAGTACCAATTTATTGCTGCTTCGTTAAAAATGTATTTATTAAATTTTAATTTAAAATAATAGAAATATGTTATTTGGATGCCTTAATAAAAAGACTTCAATTTGTTAGTGCATTAACTATTATTTTACTTATTCAAAAACAAAGATAGTTTGGATTAAGGGAGATAAATTGACTGAATTATATGACAGTGGCGTAATATGAAAAATTATAAAGTTTTATTTCAAAGGAATCGATTCTTTGAAAAAGCTTTTAAAGCCAACCCATACAAACGTCAGAGTAAAACAAAGTCGAAGTAAAAAAAAAAAAAAAAAAAAGTCGTTATTGGAAAAGTTTTAGTGTTTGATCATTTTGAGTCTTGACTTCATAACAAACATGAATATACTTGACAATCTGGATATTATCAACTTTTCATTTCAACTTATTGTTAACTTTTCATCCAATCAGTACAAAAAAATTCCGAGTAAAAAGTTGAATATTATTTATTTTTAAAATAAGTTTTTAACTTGGCAGGATGTAAGATACGTTTTTTTTAATAAATCAATAATTTTATCGATAATAATTTAAATATTTCTACCTTAAATACTTTGTAAAAGTAAACAAATAATAAAAGATTCCATTTCCAGTATTCAAAGTCGTCACTTCATAATTGAGTAGACGAAGCTCAAGTACAAGTGAAACATATATATTTTATTATTTCGGTATAGAATTATGGTACTCTTCATTTCCAATATGCAATATTTGGAAGGAGTAAAATCAAAGATTCGGCAAAACTTTTGACTGCTTTTACCCATAACACAATTCTTGAAGGTAATTATAATGTAGAGAATACAATCTTCTGAAAGATTTGACAATCGATAAGGAACTTTTAAGATATACCCCACATGAATATAGATGCCATTTAATTAAGTTTATAACTAAAGTAGCTACCTGAATTATACTTGTCGATTGAGTTTCATTGTGCATACGAGCGTTATTCGAAATAAACTTTAACTAAATAATGATCCAATATGATAAAAATATTACTGTTTATTTTTATTGTTCATAAAATATTATGAATTCGAAAGCTTGTGAAGGAATTCATACCAGAATCAATCTACGATATAGATATTTCGAAGATCCATTAGGTTTGAGGATACTTATCAGTCTTATCACATACAAGTGACAAATGTGAAGGGTTTTAAAGGGACAAGTTTGGGTTCCTTCAATCCGCAGAAATATCCAACTTTATCCCCCCTCATCTATAATATTTGTGGCAGATTTAATAGCATCTTGACAGGGCTTGGACGCCATCCAACGTGAGTGCATTGTGACTCTTCGAATATTTTTAATGACTCACTGCTTTGTGTTTCCATTTTAATTCCTTTTTGTTATTTAAGCCGTACTTCTTGTTTCTTAAACTCAAATGAATAAATTGGCGACTATTATTATTTTAATTTTATTTTTAAGTAAACTAATATTTTGATAAACAGATTGTGTAATTGATTCCACATCCAATTGGCATGGTTTTGTTATTGCTATAGTTTGTGTGAATGCGTGTGTTGTCATGAAAATAAATGTGTCACACTTTATTGCCTAGCAAGTGGAATAACAATTGTGAAGCTTCGACTTATCTCCGGAGTGCTGATTATGATGATGATTCTCAGGTTTTTATTTTTAATTAAAACACGCCATTTTGGTCAAATTTCTATTTATTGCAGTTAGTTTACTACATACACAGAATTTACAACTTAATACAGAAACAAAAGAACATAATTTACGACAAAAATTAAGAGTGTGAAAAATCTTTATGCGACGCCAACAGGTTATCTTAAGGCCAGCGTCGAGGGACGAGCCAGATGATCGGACCACTTACAGCTCTCAACTGCAGACAAAATTTTATGGTCTGCAACCGTTAAGGTCCCACACCCTTGTTTCTGTTAAGGTTGGAATGCTGCCGAGGCTCTATGTCAGTCTAAGTTTCCGCTTTCGAAAAACGTCTCCGACGACGTTGTTTTTTTTTTACTTTGTTTCACAAAAGATGATGCGATATAAGTTCTGGCACAGTTTACGGCTGGGCCGCATCAAAACGATTGAAGTTGTGTCACAACGTTATCAATTTTGTTTTTATTTTACACTATGTCTTAGATATTAGTTACAACAAGCCAGATTCTACTGTAAATCACTAATTAACGTTCGTTTATGTTTTTATTCAAAACCATTCCTTTTGTAGTTATTATCTTGTTACCCTAAACGGCCTTAATTATCAATGTTAAATGCCCCTCAACTCGAGACCATCACCCATTAAATCCTATTTTATACGAAAGTAAATAAATAAATCGTTTTGGTCATATAAAACACTACGCAATAAACAATTAACGTAGTAATAAAACTCTTCTGTCAAGCTGCGGAATAACAATCTTATTATGTTAAGTTGTCCATATATTACCAATCAAACCGACATAACTATTATTTGGTCACTTACTGCATACATAATCTGTGATGTAATACGGTTTCATTAACAATACTCCTCTTGATGAAATTAGTATTGAAAATGGTTAACTCTGTAATATAGTGAATTATTCATACTTCTAGGAATTTCATATTCGCTGGAATCTGAATAAACATCGCGTGGTTATTTGACTGGTTTCACCAATCATAATACGATATCTTCGAGAAATAATAATTTTATACATAAAAGCCTTGAAAGCAACTATTTAATTTTGTATCATATTAAAACAACCCATGCTGCATATATAATATTATTTAATAAATAGTTTCTAGTAAAATATAGATTTTGTTACTAGTTTCTGATGAAATGAATCAGTAAAAAATTTCAGTAAATCCTCTATTCATAAAATCAATGTGAGTTTAACGTTGTTGATAAAATGTACTTTAATATATATATAAAAAAATGCGTTTATTTATTAAAATAAGCATTTCGATGAACATACATTAGCAATGGAATTGATCAAAGCTATGGTAGACAATCATAAAAATGTTTTGAAATATACCATTTAAAATACATATTTCTTAGAGACTAAGTGTGATATCTGGTATGATAATTGGTCACATCCATATTTGGTCCTTTGTCCACTGAATATGCAGTGTGAAACTCTGATATACCATCTACAGAAATAATTTAACAACAAACTTGAACAAATCTAACATTATTCAATAAAAAATGCCAGTTCAATATTTTTCCATATCAAATCTAGCCATATTTGAATCGACCAACCACATTCATTAACAGTGTCACATGACCTAGGTTTAGTTCATAGTAATCAACAGTAATGGCTCACGACTTGTAGTGAACGAGTAAAAACTTTGTATAAACGAAAAACGAATCTTCATGATTTTTTTTCAAAAGTGGTCGAATCCTCAATTTCATATCAGAAATGGTCAAATCCAAAATTAAATCATTTATAACACAAAAAGTACTTATTATTAATTCATTTTATTCGTAAATAATAGTTGCTTTACTTAAAATGTTAATATAAATAAGTAAATACCTAAATATTTCTGTTAAAACTTGTATTAATTCATGAAACGTTTTTTTCTATTTATCTCATTTTCTATATAAAGGTTTTGACCAAATGTTTTTATAGTTTACCTTTAGCTACTGCTATTCTATCATCTATGACACAAATGTTTTAAAACAATAAAGAAAACCTTTAACTACTACGATTTATTCTGTCATCTACGAAAAATGTGTATAAATCAATAAATAAAACCACTTTCGAATACTGACTGGAATCTTGAATTGAAAATATTTATAATATAGAAGTTTAATATGGGTGTTAATAAGTAAAACATGTGAGCAAACAATATTTAAGAATATGATTACAATGTTGAATGCGTGAAGATGCAGAGTAAGTGTTTCACGCTCGGCTAGTGGCGACAGACTGATAATCCCTTTTCTTTATTCTTCGCTTGTCACATTGCGTTTTTCAAATATCGCATTTGATAATTCTCACGCTTGCATACGGTGTTTTCTTACAATTTTATATTTACGAATATCACATTTTGTATCTCTATTATGTGAAGTGATGACTTGATATATGTGTCATTTTATGGAATCTTTTTCTCTATAATAAGTATTTTATTTTTTGCTGTCATGACGTAATGCTCTGTGACAATACAAAACTTTTCCTCGAATATCACATTTCTCAAATCCGCAGCGTCATGTATTAGTACAAATATAATATGGTGCAATTACTACTCAGGTTTGTACCGACCACGACTTGCTTCGGGAGATAGGATACGTTGAATAGTGTAACGACGCTACACGTGTGTCAAATGTTTTCCAGGAGTTTTTGAAAATTTCTTCATATTTCATTGGATACACTAATGGTAAGCAGAAAAGAAAAGATAATGTGACGTAAATGATTTAGGTACGCTTGTTTTATATTATAATTTATTAGTTCGCTATATGAATCAGGTAAATTTGTCACCTAAAGTAGTTTGCCAAATTCATCAATTGATTATACTCGCGATGAGCATCAAAAGTGTGGAAGTAGTACAAAATTAAATTTTGTTTATTTATTTGATATAATGCTAAGTGTTTGACAATTCACACCTTAAAAGTTCACTAGTTATTGACATTTTTATATCTCTGGTTGGTTAAAAAACAAGTATTAGCCATTGCATGACGGCAGCATTTTTCTTTCACAAAAGTTGAGTTCCATTTCTCCCGTTGCAGTGCATAATATATAAATTTGATAGTGTGCTGATATCACAACGTTTACATTCAGTTTCTTGGTAAAAGTGACTATTCTGTGAAGCTGAGTTAAGCTGTCGGCGTGGAATTTTCATCGAACGGTCTATTCAAATGGACCTAGCGATCTCTTGGGAGCACAATGTAAAATGATAAAGTGATTCCCAAGGCGTTACATTTGCTTTTGGACAGAGGCCAGAATTCCATAACGTGAACCTAGCTTTATATGCAAGTCATTATTCAATACCAGGCTGAAAAAGGGCTTCTCAACTGCGGTCTGCCGGTAGAAACAGACGTGATTTTTTCCCATCATCAAATATAACTAGCAAAGCTGTTCATATGTAGTAATGATTTATGGTATTTTAATTGCAGTCGTCATAAAATAGCTGAATTTAAAATATTTGTATTTATTTATTTGTTTATCTTGTCTCAATGTAAATAAGGCTCAACATCTTTACGCCGAAAGTGATTTTAATTTTGATATTTGCTATATTTAGTACCAACCTAATGTATAAAGCAAATGAAAAAATCGTTAAGTTCGGCGTAAAGATCTTGAGCTTAATTGACCGGGTACCAATCAATCTGTGATTGACTTGAAATCTTACGTTAGCAGAAATTTTTCCTACGTGATCTGCTTGTAGCTCTGTTGTGATATAAACGAGTAAGGATAGGAGAATAAGGCTAGGTCATAAAGCTAGTGATTGCCCAATCGCTCGCACTACACCCCACCCCGTTTTACGATTATATTTGATTTTGAATACAAATCCATTGATAGATTGGACAATCAATTTATAAAACTGCCGTACTGAGACTCAAACGCATGAGCATCGTAGCCGAAACCAACAGCGTTGACCAATTGACAAGTCAAGTAAGAAAATTATTAACTGATCAATATTAATTTATTTCACTGTCGTATTTAAAAAGAGAATCACAAGAATATTACTTTACTTTGATAAAATGTTTTTTTCTCAAACAAACCTTCTCTAAATTAAAGTAAAAACCAGTGATGATCAAGGCTATATTTGGACTCAATCAAAGAAAAAGTGTCTTCATCCATTACGTAAATAAATGTATCGCGAAGTGAATTTACTAAAAACAAACAAGTAGTTGAGGAGCTTTGGGCTGTAAAAATATCCATTGGCGCCATTATGATGTGAAATAATTCACTCTAGATTAAAGTATATATAAAAAATCGATCTATTATTATAAAGATGTGGGCTAAAGAAAAACTTGTAAAAATAATATTTACTGAGTCTTTGATACTATTAATTTTGTCTTTTTCAAACAGTCTGATCAAAAGAGAAAATTTTTCTTAGCACAAAGAACTCGGCACATTCAAAATTCAGAACTTTGAGTTATGACAGTTACAGAAAAAAATATTTAATTAATTAATTTTGGATTATTGATATTTTCAAATTTTACAGATATTTAAACATATCTAAGCCATTAAAATTATAAATTAATTTTGGTTTGTTCTTAAATTTTACAGATTTTTAAACATATCTAAGCCATTAAAAATTTACAAAAACAAGTTCTGAGATAATCAACTAATTTAATACGTGATTTCTAGAAGTTGACAAATTATTAAGTCAAAAAACAATTTTGTTTTTCAAAAAGATTCTTTGTACATTATAAAGAATAATTCTTTTGGCATACAGATCATAAGATTTGGTATCTAGCGTTATTATAGTTATATCATGCTTTTTGAGAAAATAAAAAAAAAATAACAATATGACTTAATACTATTTTTCCAAATTCACTATATTCTGCGACTTCATGGGTTCTATCAGTATGTTGAGTTAAATTAAATACATTTTGACATTTAAAACAGGGAAACTGTTCTGTCAATACAGTCTCGATTTTTTATTTGTCAAATCACGTAGGGCTGTAGTTTAAAAGTTTGCCACAATTATTGTTTATAATCAAGATTTAAAAAAAATCGAAAAAATATTATAATTAATGTAAGAATCAATGATAGAATTCGGTGGACGAAAGTGGTTTGGGAGGGCTAAATACACCACAGGTATCCACCACTTTAGGATTCAAAGCAATAAATTGATTGAAAAATCGATGCATTAAGGTCTTGATTTGAATCCTTTACCACACAATCGGGGAGGACAAAAAACCAACCGGAGAATATTTATAAAAATTGTTTTTAATCTGATTTTAATGTTTCGTTCTGAAAAATAGTGTTTGATCGCAATTGTCTGAGTTTATTTTAAAAACAGAACTTTAATAAGTTGGGAACCTTCATTAGGATTAACTAAAGCTTTCTCAAGAATAACGACATAAAAGATAACCTTTTTATAAAAAAGTGAATTCTTTTAATAAAAGGTATTGCTTTCAACAGTACTCAGCACTCTCTTGACAAAGCTAAAATAAAAAATAATTCTTTGAAAATAATATTCAGTAGAATTTCCGTCGCGTTTACTTTATAAGAACTCATTCAAGAACGGGGATATTCAATTAAAGAAACTAACTTTTTGAAAACTTTTATCGTGATTTTATTACAATGAAAAGATATTCAAGAGTATAATTGCTAGTAATAACTTTAAATTATGATTCCTAGTATCAGGTTGGTCTGCACCTAGAAGTTAAGCCATCTTTGTGCAAACTTCTAGTTTATTAAGGAATGCGGTATTGAAAATTATATCGCAGGAAAATGTTACCAATATCACAAGCAAATATCTTTCAACGGGACAGCTGACTGAATAGAACTATTTTAATCATTCTTTTGCTACTTGTATCTGGTGTAATCATTCTACTACAATAGTCGAAAAAAAAATTGGAGGAAATGAAATTTTTAGTACATTTAAAAAATCTTTCATTCAATGTATTGCAAATTTCCCTTCAGATTTTCTTTTCTTTCAAATTACCATATAAATAAAAAAATCCTTGTGTTATGAGATTTTTTCTTATAAATACATTAAATCGCGGTTATTCACAATAAACTGTGTAGAAGTCACGGCGCAAAAGAATTTAAATAATACAATAATCAACTCTTTGGTAGAAAAGCTCGAAAACTTTCCAATTCCAATGAAAAAAATGCAATATTGTAAAAATATTGAACGGTTCATGATATTGACATGTCGGTAAACGATTTGGCAATTTTTGCTGATTGGGGAAGAAAACTCATTATTTCCAACAGAGCTAATTTATTTATATATGCTCCTATTCCAAGATACAAATAACCAACCTAACGTCTACCTAGCCCTCCTCCACCCAACACTGCTTTCCCATCCATTATTTTTATAGCGCAGTATCCAGTGGCGTAACAAACGTTAAGCGTATCTACAAATTTTTCCCCTTAGTTGCGAGTTGGGAGTGTCTTTGGAGCAACTGCCCAAGATTTGGTGGCGTGCACTTAAGTGTGCAGAAAATCAATCTCTCCAGATAAATGAAAAGCTTCTATGAGTTGAGGTCTACTTGCTCTCCGTATGACACCGCAAACTTTTTAAAGGCCTCGTAATACGTAACGCCTTATTCTCCACCAAGTCAGCGTTGCCGATCGGTCCAATTGAAGGTTAGACCGACTTGTGCAGCTCTTTCCTTTCTTCGTACATTAAATGACACCTCCATAGGATGTGTTCAGCATCCTACTTTATAGCAACACATTTGGATGTTCACCTATCCTCTAACCGGCTAAGCTCAAAGAGCATGGCAGCGAAACCACGGTGGCCAGTAACCCAACCCAACGTCTAAAAAAATACATTCTGTGATGTCATAATTTGTTAAAAAATTCCAGTTGGATTTGGCCGCCCCCTAAAATTGGCAGCCCGTGTGCGCCGCATAACATGCATATTAAGTAAGATCGGGCCTGGTATAAGGAATTAAATAATCATTCACAACATGATGATTATAAAATGTAATGTATGGAACAGTAACAATTAAATGATAAAGTGCGAACAGCATTAACTTTGACCAAAGATTTGCGATGATGCGAGAATTAGTAAGTCACTCATTAAAGTAAGCTCAAAACTAATCAAAGCTAGAAGGATTAAAAACCTTAATCAAAGATATGAAGACCACTTTATATTTTAATTTACCAAAAATATTGAAACGTGGATTCAACGGATGGGGTGTTTTGTTTTTGGTTGTAATTGTTTATTTTACTATAAAACACGAATGCTATTGTCACAAAAGGCTTAATAGATTTCCCTAAAGAACGCAGGACATTATTTAATGCTTTAGTGATAAAACCTGTCAATTCAAAATAAGCTGTAACACCTTGTATATTACAGTTATCAAAAAGAGTTTCACGTCGATCTAATACACCTGTCAAATCTTGTGACAAGGGTTAAACCTGACGAGAAAATTGAAAAATAATACTGTTTTATGCAACCCCTCAGGGTATTTATAATATGACACTTACTCTTTCTGTATTATGATTGATTTTCTGATAATAAATAACGGTGACATTGTTTGCTTTGGTAAACCGATCCGAGGTTAGAATGTTTGGTCCGACATTTGAGGCTAATTTTCAATTCAAAGAAATAATTAATGGTTAAAAACAATTTGATTTAACATATTAGTACTTACAGATTGAATTGCATGCATAAATATCGAGTCATACTAATAATTCAATATAATTCACATGTAAAAAAGCTACGATTCTTAAAAAGAATGGAAAAGGAAATGGCGGCCCGTATCCCTAAACTGAAATGATGAAATGAAGGAAGTAAAGATTCAAAAGGTAGTTAGTGGCTTGCGGCAAATGAGAGGAGACATTTCCTGGACTGAAGTTGAGTCGTTAGACTGATGCCGTTTGTGTTGAATTGGCTTTTACTTTCATCTGAAACGTATAAATTAATATAGCTATGAATCGTAATCTATAAATTTATCTTAGGTTTTGATGCTAAAAATATTTTAATTTCATTGTGGAGAATATGTTTTCCCAATAACTGAGAGTATCTCAACACATACTATTTGTCGTGAGTCAGTCGCTTAACTTCTCTTTTTAGAAAGCGTAAGGTACGAAAGACTAGGTTAGTGAAAGATTTGTAATTGGCTAATCGTTCTCACTTCACCTTGTTTTACCATGCTTGGATAGAGGTTTTTGTGTTGCATGAAAACATTATATAGAGTGACTGCTATAGTTATTGGACACTTAAGGAAGTACTTTCCTTTAACAGCGTATAAGTAAAAAAAAAATAAGTATGTAGGAAACATGTAAGATATGTAGAAATGAGGAATTTAATGAGCTTCAAGGAAATGAACACAACAGTAATAAAAACAAAAGGTTTTTTTAGATATTTGTATTAGACTGAAAAATATGGAAAAACATAGTAATCGGACACAAATACTTTTTAGGTTAGTTGTTGTACCACTATTTAAATCTCAATGAATATCGACAGCTTGTAGTCTCTCACGCTTTCCTGATACCTCTCATTACCCTGAGACCCTTTTATAAAAATGTCAGTAAAATATCACTGTTTCTTAAAGGGTCTACTAACACAAACACGTTTTTTCACGATTTCGACCTGATATCACATACGAATGAAATTTTCTCAGTATTGTCATCTAGCAGTGGATAATTAAAGCTGCAGTTACATAGAGATAGAAAGACTAGATATATTTGTCTCCTTCACACCAACAAGAGTGTTTAGCTACTCTTATTTTGGACGTTTCAAGTTGAAGTGTCCAATTACTATAGCAGTCACTCTACATTAATTTGGATACCAATCATTCGATCGATTGAAAAATTTGGGCTTAGAAACGGTCACAATTGGGGAGTCAAAACTTATTACGACCAAGACACAAGACCAATCATTGATCACTCGGCTATGAGACTAATAAATACTTATTGTAATAAACAATTCAATAAATTCTAATTTGACAAAGAATTGATAGCTTTAACTGGAAATAATTTGCCTTTTCCGAAATTCGGAAACATGAAAAACTATCATTTTTTAGTAAATTTGATAAAGCATGCTTTGTGAAGTAAAAGAACCACTTGAATTTAAAAGATTTTCTTGTACCTTTTTAGTATTAATCCCGTCATAGATCCTCGCTAACCTATAAATAAGAAAGAATATAAGCTTAAAAGCTTTTTAATATTTAATCAGTACCAGTTAAAGTAATACGTTATTCTTATCTTATTCTTTTTGAAAATTTTGCGATATAGATTTGTCAAAAATTATATGCATTTAAAAATCTTAGAAATAAGAGATAATGAAAGGTTTTTCAAACCAATCTGAAACTTTTACAATAAGAATTGGCCTGGCCTTACTTATACGAATCAGGATTTCATCAATTAAATATTTGAAAGTTTTCTAAAAACTATCCATAATTATAACAAACGTAATCAAATTAAATTATATGAGTGCTAATTATTGATGGTCATTCAATTAATTATTAATGATCATACATACATAATTTAAGACATCGACTGAGGGTGCTTAATGGAATTTCAATATCAAATTTGGATTATTGAGATTTTGTACACTTCCATGTATTTTGTCACTAAAGACCCGGGTTTCGCCTTTCGGCATCTTCGGGCATTCGAGCACACGAATGGACTCGATCAGTCCATTCGACTCAATCAGTTCGAGTCCATTCGTGTGCTCGAATGCCTGAAGATGCCGAAAGGCGAAACCCGGGTTGTTAGTGACAAAATACATGGAAGTGTACAAAATCTCAATAATCCAAATTTGATCATACATACATTTTCCCCAATATATAACATAACATTATGTTAATAATGTGCATATGTTCCGTTATATTATTTTCGAATATAAATCAAATAATTTTACCATAAACCTTTCTCTTCTATGTTTTATTGCTTATTTAGACATTAAACTTCCATTAGCATCCCGTGTAAACACTTTCCAAAATGATAGACGATGTTGTTGCAAAGATTTCAGGGTGAAGCAAACTTGTCCCTCATTTCTTACTTCCGTGGTAACATCTGTCAAATAAACGTTTCATGTAAACTTTGTACTCGTAATAGTGATTTATACAAACATGTATTTATGTCCGCTGAACAATGAATGATTGAATCAATTTATTAAATTAAAATGCAAACAAATAAACATAGGTACAGTAATGTATAGTACCAGATATTAAAATAAAACAGATGTTAATATAAAAATGCACTGTCTAATTTTCTGTACTAAAGATTTAATTTTAAATGACACTATTATTTTTCACTTTTGTTTTCATTCAAAAAACGAATAAATTGTATTCATTTTCTTTTGTCATGCATACTTAAATCACGTACAAATATTTCTGTCAGAATAATCATATCAAAGATCCTTTTATTATTATACATTATCACTAGGCGGGTGCAATAAATTTTTCTCTTTCTCTCGCAATCACACGAAAAGTGAAGGGTGCAAGCGAGATATAAGTGTATGCTATTTTATCCTACTTGCCTATACTCAAGTGAGGTTCTGTGGTAGAGATAAAGATACATTTAGCGCATGCTGACGGTCACCACATTTATCTATACTTTATAACAGAAAATACAATTATCAATCTGGTTGTCTGTCACCAGAATTCCTAGCAAACGGCGAAAAGCAGTATGATAGATTTTATGACGCTCTATCGTCTGAAAAGACAATCTCAGCCATATAGGTCAATTTTGTTCACAGTTATTAGTGACAAAAAACTCTAATTAACATTTTTATAACGAATTAAAATGAATTATTAATCCTTAAACCGAATTTCTAAATAACTAATGAATGTCATAATGTGGTTAGTTTGATAGATAATGATTAAGGTATGTAAATAGATAGGTTTAAATTTCACAACTTATTTCAGTACGAGGTTTTCTGAAGCCTTCTACCAATATACCAACGATATGTTCCAGTTTAAAGTACCGTTTTTAATGTGCGGTCCCAGCCTGTTTGTAATTTTGTCCCGGTTAAATGGAACAAAGTGTCAAACATACAAGAATTCATTCATCAAAGTTCAGCATAGAAAGATGGCAATTAGACAACTCGAAAACCAGACTGTAACACTGACATAACATGCAGTGTTGCGAGTCTGTTGTGCAGCCACCGCGCAAGCGCAATCTTAATTAAGTTTTCTTACATCGTGAAAGTAATTTACCTTAGTTGAAGTTTGTTTTTTGTGCGATTTCAAATAAATGGACTAAATCATTAATAATTATTGTTCTTTTTGTCAAACACTCTATTGCTTAAACTAAGAACTTAATAATAATAATACTTGTATAAATTGATAGCGCTCGCTTTCGTCTCCATGTCTCTAAATTATTCCTGTTTGAGAAAAAAGTATTGTGGTAAGTCTAACTCAAGGGAACTGAATATATTTTCAGTTTGAGCTTTACAGGAAGACAGGTAGATCTACTTAGTGATGGATGGCTCTCTCATGATACTCAAATATTTCGATGTCGAAACTCTCTGTCAGTTTATAATTATTTAGATATAAGTTTGTAGTTATTGGATAGGTGACACATTTACGCAGATCTGCCTAATGTTTTTATTTTTGAAACTAATATATTGAAAAAATATAAAGTCATCTATGATGAAAAAAGATACCAAATATTTCCTGAAAACAAATATTCAAATAACTTTTAAATTTTATTCTTTCTTCTATGAATATTATTTAGAAGGATTTTTTGATGTAATTCTTTTGGTCCAGACTCCAGACCCAAACAATCAAATAGCCAATATAAAGTGTTTTTAATAACCAATGTCAATTATTAAACTACTATTTTTAATTAAACATAAATCCATTTTAGCATAGCTCTGACGACGGCATACCGCAGAAAAAGATGAAATGAATAATCTTTACTACACAATTCTTGAGGCACTAAATACTTTGCAATTTTTAACCGACATATAAGGGAGTTTAATTGACTCAATGCCAATTCAATCAATCATACATTATTATACATTTGATTTACTTCATAACGATTAACGATGTTCGCTAGCATGAACTAGCATTAACAAGAAAAAATGGTAATAATTATTCAGCTTTTAGAAGCCAAGAAGAACTCTTTCGGAATAAAAAAAATACACTGCGCTAAAAGGAAAAGAATGTTTGCTGTCCGGACTTTGAGTACAGAGTATTTATTAGGGTGTCCTAAGTGTAACTTCCTGGAATAATTAATAACGGAGGAACTATTTGTGGATGTAATTAATATTTTTTAAGCCATGTGCCCTCCCAACCAGTGAGATGCGTGGCGGAAACCGACTACGTTAACCACGGACCTGGTAAATTAATATGATGAAAATATTACCTTTTTGGGAAAGACTAATTAGGTTATTTAAAACGTATTACTTTTAAATGGTACTGAAAGTACTGGAGTATCCTATAAAAGCTACAACTTTTAGGGTCAGATATAAAACTTAAATGTAACGATTTTTAAAAATGTCTGAAGGAGCGGTCTGATAATAATATCTCGGCAGATAAAGCAACTATTGATACTAACAGCGAAACAAAGATATTTCTACTTTTACGACAAACGAAACGGGCGGTTATAAAAATATATTAAATATTTTATACCTGTCGTTTCTTTGTATCTCGAAGTGCGACGAACGCTTAATGTCATATCGTTTTATTGCGGCAGTCGTAACCGAAACATTTTGTGATTTTATGAGAATATTCAGCCTAATATACTTTCAGACAGGGACGGCTCTTGTTAAGGAGCAAAGGGTGCAGTGTACTCCCATGAACATATTTATTCAAGTAATAAGCGATATTGTACAAACATACCAATTCAGTAATTTTAAATTTTCCCGCGTGTTCCACTTAAAGAAATATTACATGAAGCGATGATTCACAATAATGTTTAAGCGAACGTATCCCACAACGTAAAATAATAATAATTATTTCTTGTGTAAGTCTACCTACGGCTAGGGGGCTCAATTTCCGGATAGCAATCCTCAAGTAGAAAGGATTTAGTACTAAACTTTAGTTTTTTGTGAAGTCACCTGTGTCGCACGTTCGAATTGCATACGAATTTTTGAATTATTCAGGAGCATTGCACCTCTTGCCGAATTATGAAGACCGTTCCCGAAAGTATTCAAACTAAAAGAGACCTGTCGCATATTTTTAGTACGTACGTCGAAAGGACCTGTAGAATATTGAGCCTGTCCACAAAGAAACGCATACCATCAAAGTTATTTACTTTTTAATTCTAATATTAACGAGCTTCAATAATGAAAAGTGCATATTCCGTCTCACACATTAAAGAAAATCGTCGGAATTTTTCGGAAAGGCTGGAAATTAAAGCAGCAGGTCGTCCAATGCCAAGTTCAAATTTATTTCAGAAGTGTTTAATCGGAAATTTAACGTAGAAATGTAAAAAAAAAAAAACACTTTGTAAGTAAGTTATTACAGATTTCAGTGGAAAGTGTGCGTTGTTTCTCAATATTAAAAAAGATCAAGTCGTTTTTGAGAAATACCATGACTCAAGACAGACTAAATGCTCTTGCGACGATAAGTGTAGAGAAACAGTTGGTATCGTCAATATCAGACTTTAATTTTCGTGTTATTGAAGTGTTTTCAAAATTAAAGAATCGGAGGATAGATTTCTTGCGTAAATAGATGAGTATTTTCTTGCACTGCCAAATATTCTTGTCACCAGCCGCCACTGCTTGCAGATAGGTTATTATAATATAAACGTATTTTAGCATGACATTTTTGACTATACTTAAAACTCAAGTGTAAATATGATAAGACGAACATTATACAAAATTACATGTATTATATATTAAATTATGCATTTGTTATGAAGTTGTTCTGAAGAAGTATTCCATGATATTGTCATTCAAGGAACAACATGTACACAGACAAAACCGTACACTGATAAAACCGTACACGGGTA
Source organism: Himalopsyche phryganea (assembly GCA_022494535.1). Lineage (NCBI taxonomy): Eukaryota > Metazoa > Arthropoda > Insecta > Trichoptera > Rhyacophilidae > Himalopsyche > Himalopsyche phryganea. The sequence continues at coordinate 2,717,630 of JAGVSL010000070.1, forward strand.
AAACCTTATATAGAAAAAGAAGAATTCACAATTAAAATACTTCTAATCTTTTCATAAGTTTTTCAGATTGAAACAATGTTACAAATTAGACTTTTCCGTCAGTCAGTTATAACCGCGAATTACCCGGAGTATTATTTTAGTGCTCTGACCCTTTGCAACTTTCACGGTTTCAGAATTATGGATTGTTGATAACAAACATACTTCTTTCTTATCCTTCAACTTCATAACACAAATCTTTCCGCGTACGAATAATAACTACAAAATATCCTATGGTTTGTGAGATTTGCTTTACATAGAACAGGAAGAAGTATTTTTATTCTCTAGCTAAAGAACAGTTATAAGATCATTTAATAATAAAGAAAGACTCAATTATTCTTAAACCATATCTGAAAAGAATCATACAATATGACTTCTAATTCAGTCCCCATATGCCTATAAAAACTACAATAGCTAAAGATTAATGGCATCTTCTTATTTCCTTGATTAAGCTTACGCAATTACTAATAAGCATTAAATTTTCAAAGTATTTCCTTTTACGATTAATAAATTAATTATAGCGTGTATGCTCCCTTTCCAAGAACGACTAAGGTAGTAATTGAATAATTTATTATTAAATAAAATTTAGAATACTAGAGTAAGTAAAGTGATATTGACTGTGTGTTGGCCAATTGATGTAACCCTCGAAAAATCCAAAAAATGAGGTAATAATTTCATCTCGTTTTAAAGACGACAGAGCTCGGCAGAGACTGGTCTCGGTCAAATTATGTAAATTAGAAAAATAAATTGACCACTTTTTGGAAGAGAAACATCATTTTACATTGGTTTTAGGATTACAAATTCTGACCCGGCCACTTGATGTAATCCACTATTATATCGACATTTCCTACGTATAATCGCGTATCTGAAAACATAAGAATTTACAGGAGTGGAGTTCAAAGATTCATAAAACAACACACCATAAAATGCTTTCAATAAAAAACAGTTTTTACTCTCTTCAGAACAATTTCAATTTTGAGGGTTACATCAATTGGCCAAAACACCGTCAATAGTGTATATCTTTCCTAGCCCAGTATATATAGATAAATTAAAATCAGTTTAAATTCTATTCCAGCAATAGCGTGAATTTGAAATAATTATCAACCAATTCATATAATTCTTGTAAAACTAAACACTTATTTTAGAAACATCTTTAGTTTGAAGACCAGCGGAATAACAAAGTTATCAATTTTAATTTAATATAAAATAATATGTTTAAAATGAAATAAATTATGAACCTTCCTTAAGTTGAATTTGTAAAACGTTAAATGTGTCACCAAAAATGTCTATATCAATGTGAATTGAGAATAAACAAAGCTCTCGCGATAGGCGGCTCACATGCTCAACTAATTGAATAAGTGGAAAAAGAAAAGATTGTTTATAATGAAAAGAAAAATTTTGTAAAAAAAAATTTTAAGATTTTTATTATGATAAAAAATAAAACGTATTACTTCTCATAATTCACTCTTAGCGACATCTATGAAATGCGTTGTTTTTCTCAACTATTAGATTTATTGAATTATTAAGTCAATAAATCATACATAATTTTAAGGATTAAATAATGGTTTAACTTTGTTCTCACAGATGTCCCTATTCAATATTTCTTGAATTTCATATTTTAGTCTCACTGTGCCTCGGATATTTTATACAAATATCGTCAAACCATATCTCTACTATATAGCACAAAATACATTTGTAAAATCTGTATTATATCACAACAACTCATCCGAACGGCGTAAACCAGCTAAATTTTCATACGTCATTCTGGCTGCAATTGTTAGTTCAACTGCTCTATTTTCAACATTTAACCTACTACCTAAAATGCGATATTTTTGACATTTATAATGCGGAATAGAAAAATCAACAAAAGCTGAGAAACATTGCCTAGCAACAGCTCCATGCCAAATATTCCATGATTTTCAACGTCTTAGCATTGTGTCGCCTAGCAACTATGTGTTACAAATTTCACAAATGATAAGTGTTCGTGCTTGAATCGTAAAATTTGTAGGAGATTGTTACTATATATCAAAAATGAACGAAAAGAAGTTGCGTGTCGATGAATATATTCCTTTGAAATGTGCGATTATAGATGATACTGTTATGTCTCATCATGGAAAACTGGTAATTTTACGCTCAACTGGTAAAACTGATAATGTCGATATTGATAACCGGTGGATTCTTTGCAATCCTTTGCTTCCGAAGATGTTTTATGTCCACATCAATATTTAATACTGTGTCTACACTGTACATTTGAGAGAGGGTTATAAATAATTGAACTTTGTGTTAGATTAACTTTGGATTAAACAGTACTAACTTAGTCCAGTCAAACTTTGATTTTAATAGTTTCCACTTAGTCCCGGGTTCTTTTAACAAAGTGAATTAAGTTATAAAAGTTTATGTTAGGGTAAGTCTGGTTTGGTTTGCGTAATGAATTCTAATGCAAGGAGAAAAGATAATACAGGCGACCTAATATAAGGTAGAAGAATAAGTGACACTTCATTACAGCTTTGTGCAACTATCGATTTCAAAGTGTGAGTATTTATATTGAGTGAAAACTATTTTATCTATGTGATAATGTTTTTTTGTAAGTGTAATATATGTCATCAATGCTAAAATATAATTTAAGACATCGACTGAGGGTGCTTGATGGAATTTCAATATCAAATTTGGATTATTGAGATTTTGTACACTTCCATGTATTTTGTTACTAACGACCCGGGTTTCGCCTTTCGGCATCTTCAGGCATTCGAGCACACGAATGGACTCGAACTGAGAGACAGTAAACAGGGTCTAACGTTTATATAGAAGATACAAATGCGACAAATATTATTTACGAGGTAAGATATTATACGTCTGAGAGTCACACTGATACCTTAGTTAAAATTTCGCGAATCGCCCTAATCCTTATTTTGTAAACACCATATTAACAGAATGGCGAATTGCCGCTTTTCAACTTCTTTTAGAAATACCAGTGATTTTACAATTATAATAGTATTGTGGGTTTTGACGGGATGTAATTCGACGAATGGGTAAATATATACAATCATTAAACATTTAGTGACATCTGTTAGGTGTTTCAACGTATAGGATATAATAGCGGAGAATTAGGAAGGTTCAGCTGCTCATTCAAAATTGGCAAGGAATTTAACTGGGCTCTATTAATTTCCAAAATTTCTTGATAAAATAATTTATGATCCCCCATGTTTTTATAAATAAAATCTCAATAATCCAAATTCAAATGTTAAAATATATTTTATTAAGTGGGATCACTTTATTTTTAGTGAAAGAATTTCTTTTTTGTGAAAGTGAATATGATCTAAAAAAAAGTGCATTTAATTGTAAGCCTTCCAGAAACTTTAATTGTTATTACCTACGAATGTTCTTGCACAAAGTCAAAGGTCCAACACAAAAGATCTCCGAACTGTTGATGAAATTGAATGTAAAACGTAGCATGGTAAATTCGTACATCTTGATTTGCACCTGGAATTGGTCTGGCCAATCCTAATAGTAATCCTTTCATTATGTGAACGTTCCACGCCAAAAATGCTTTGGGAGTAATAAGCATGCATGTCTAAAGATATATTATATTTAATATCTTGCGTCGAGAAAATCTTTCGAGTGAAGGTGGGAAAAGCTTTTACTTTTATTATTACCATTTTAAACTTTTAACATTATTATTAATTGACTATATTTTGTGGGTAATACAGGAGGTACAGTTCACGCTGGTATTTTAAACTTTCAACCAAATTTCGATATAACGAGCCAACATCTAAATGAACTAATATGAGCGTCCCATATCTTAGGCAGAGTCGGGTCAAAAATATTAGTATATTATAAATTCTTTTAAAAATCATAAAAAACCCAATTAAACCTATCTGAGACTGTTAAGGTACAACGTTTTTGGTACGTTTTATTATTTTTTATAAGAGTTTTCACCATTAAAAACATAATACTAAGAAAAGAATTCATTACAATGCTATATTCAATAATATAGTATTTTTCGATGGTATAAACTAAATAATACCTGATGAACTGTTGCATCGGGGCATCCCTGCTCTAGCGTGAGCGGGAACTGCCAAAACTTCTATCAGCAAAGTCATTTATACAAAATGGCCGGAATCAAAACTAAATGTTATTTGAAGGTTAACACAGATGTCGGTATGCAAACTTAGTTATAACATCAAACGTAATAATATATATCGTCACATTCAGTAGCCATATACGATCTTGAAGTCAGTGCGAGGTATCACTTATCCGACCTCACGCACACGAACAAGGAGAAATGACTAGTACCTCGTACCTGCCAAAGGAAAGGTAAAAAAAATACTTTAACGTTTGAGGTGGAAATTAACTTTCTGACGGATAGCGTAATATCAATCAAACTTGTTCCGTCTTGGCCACAGCGGAAATTCATTTTTTCTAAGTGTAATCCATCATGTCGTATCTGATTGAAAATATTTCGTGTAATAAGATTAATAATATTCCAAACTCCTAAAATAGAGTAGAAGTTATTTCTCATTTAGTATCATAAACATCGTTACATAAATTTATATGTTTGAATTGGATCACTTACTGATGCAGCTTAGGATACACTCATCGATCTATTTACGTGGATTTCACTTTAATTACAGCTATTGTAATGATGTGCAACTGCATATCTTTACTTTTTGGACTTGAATTTTATCTAAACCCTGTTCTCATCGCATCTACAGCGAGTACTGAGCTGCGCCTCGCAAATCATGTTCGACATTGCAGAAAAACGAATTTCCTTGGGTGTAACGATTAAAATTCTTGATGTCTTACAGAAAAGTGAAAATACAAAACTTACCAAACTAATTTGTCTACCTTACTTCCAATACAATGAGATTATTATAAGACGAAAGTTGCCTGTAAATGGTGTTATCTATAATATTTATATAATAGTTCATGAGAAAATATTCTGAAAGTATAAAACAGTTTGTTATAAAACTAAATACAGATCCTTGTAACCGATAGCAATGCAAAATCAAGAATAAGAACCAGCAACAAATTATTCTTGAATCAACCTTCAGGTTTAATGGTATTTACCTGTGTAGCTTTATTTTTGTATTATTCTTTTAGAGACGAATGGCAAATGAGTTTTCCTCAAGTACCACTTAGTACGAAATGGTTTTCCTTGAAAACGCATTTGTTTTTTAAATGAGTTTCCTAGAAAATACATACATAAAAGAAGCCGGTTTTGAATCTACGCATTACTACGTCATTAAAATAAATATTATATTAACCTACCGATGATACTAGTTTAATAGCATACTTTATGATAATAATCTCTTTTGAATAGAGATTTTACTTAATAATGTCGACAAAAATATCTGATTTAAACAATAAAATAAACATACTCAAATTATAAGAAATAACATGATATATATGAAAAAGTTTTCAGAGAGTTATCAGTTTCAAAGTTCCCTCTTGTCCATCTGATTTTTAAAAAAGCCTACATCAAAAAATAACCCAGAGTTCTCCATAGTGAAAAAGAGACGGAATCGAAATTATTATAGAAAAGATAATTTTAGATGATGAGTAACAATATATTAAAGTTTTTTTCAATAAATACTTATGAATATTGGAAGCAGATACTGTTGAATAAAAGGTTTTTTAAAAAAACATTCTTATCTTCGTCAACATAACCCCTTTAATAAGAGTCGAGAAAAAAAGAAATAATTTTGCCAAAATAAATGAATTATAAATTTAATATAAGTACAGCATTTTAACAATCTTGTCCACCAAGTGTAGTATCCACTTGTCAAAATATAAATCTGTCTGTCAACGAACAAATTGTTGTGTCAAAAGGTTGTAGACAGATTGATAGAGAACCCAAAACAAATATGTTGGTTGTTTTAGTCGTGCATAGTTCATAGTTTATATGTCGTACATAGTTCAGCAGCTTAATACGCAAGCGTTCTAATTTAAATTTCTATCCGAACGGCCATTTGAATAAATTGATTTTTCTAACGATTTATAGTTTTGTATCCAGCATGCATGTATGTATTTGATATTTTTACGGGAATATTAATTTTCCTAATATTGGGGCCTATGTTAGATACCTCCTTAACTGTCGCTTACATCTTTTAAAAATACAAGTAGACTGGCTTATCATCAGTTCTAGTTAATAACGTTGTATTGCTTCATTAAGAGTCTATAACTCTTTATTAACTTCGACATTGTAAGTAAACACGTTACGTAACAATAATTTAATTCATTTCGTATAAAACGGTTATGATATAACACGTTTGATGGTTTGTGATATATTTTTGTACAACACGCTTTATATAGCAGGGTTTCAGATTTTTTTTTATTAAAGCCTACATCAAAAAATACTCCAGAGTTCTCCGATAGTGAAAAAGAGTCGGAACCGAAATTATTATAGAATTGTAAGTTATAGCGATGATGAATGAATGATATATTATAAATTATTAAAGTTTTTTTCAATAAATACTTAAATGTATATTTTTTCGATCGTTTATTAAAGAAAATAAAGGATATTAATAAAATTCGATTTTTTTTGGAATTCATAGTTTATAACACGTATAAAACGGATTTGTATTATACGACATTTTGTAAAACCATATAACCTTGTTAAAAGAGGCCCAAGTGTACTTCCATAAAAATATAAATATTGACAACAACAAATTGTGAACAAAACTAAAATAATTGTATTTCGGAATAAATTTTTATTTATTATTAACTTATGTTACATTATTAAGATATACTCAGCCTTTCAACCTAATGTCACCAGAGGTTATCAAACGGTCAGGGTTTTTACCAATAAAAATGACAAAATTAAATTATTTATAACGCATTGAGTCAGTGTCATTTAGTTAGAATATTATTTTTCAATAAAAAAATAAATTAAGACACCACCAACTTCAACTGTAAAAAATATTTCATTGGTAAATCTTCACTTCAAACTTTACTTGATGCTTTATCCTCTCTTTATGTGGTGCAAAATATGTAATATTTCAACTTAAGGTTAAGAGTTACGCTATAGCTTTTGTAATAGTGACATATAATATTATATTGGCGAGAAAATTAAGATATGAAATTTTACAAAGATATCAGCATAACAGATTATTCCTTCTCTCTTTATTGTTGGAAAAATCTCAATTAATTTAAGTCAAGCTTACAATACCTACTATTCTACTTAATTTTTCAAATAAATTTGAATTGGGAAAGTATACAAGAAAATAAGAAAAGTACTAGCATAATTATAATCTATATTCAAAGTTGAAGACATGAAATTCATTGTTACTGTTAACAATGTTCCCTATAATACGAGAGGCTCTCTACATGGAAAATGAGAAAGCTGAGCAGGCCAAACCAACAAATGCGCGGAACACTTCTTGCCTTTTTGCGTATGTAGTTCTTTTTTTTTTAAATCGTTTATTCATTATTGCTCCAATATTTAGAACTCTCAACAGATTTATGAAAAAACCAAGAAAGAATTGTATGCTTACATGGATTATAATTATTTAAATTTTTAAAATTACCAATTTTACAAAACAAATTACCAAAGAAAAAAAAATGATATTTTTCTATTGTAGTTCGCGGGTTGTTCTAAAACTGCTGTGCGGCCACGCACCCAGCCAGCATAGAAGTAACACTTATTGTAAGTAAATATAATAAAAATTAAAGCATGTTGAATTGTGAACAACGTACATGCATTATCAAGAGTAGTCAACTTTAAACCCACTGCCACAAAAGACTGGTATTTATTATTTTTACATGATGTATTCAACGGCGTAGCAACATTATTCGTGTTGCAGATTTTTACTAGAAATATCCTAGAGTTTTTGCGTGTTTTATAGTGTACAGAATTGTAAAATAAAATTATGTGGAAGCTATCTATATGACGCCGTGAACTGCAATTCGAAAAGCTAATAATTTTCCCCAGATGAAACCAAAGCTGCATGTCACTGTGGCGATATGATTGAAAATGCTGATCACATGCTTTGGGAATGGATTAATATGGGAAAGAAGCGGAATTAACTTTTAGCGATGTATTCAATAGTATGGAGAAAGTACAAAATTTTGAGCAATGGCAGAAGAAAGTTTGAATTTATCTCTAATGAACGGTGGTAGAGAACCAGGTCAACGTCAACTGATTTTATTAATTGAATCACAGTTCAATGTTTAGCACGCGAATCAATGATCTAGAACGTATCTTTTACAGGTAATAGAAGCAATCCTTAATGAACGTGTGCACCTGAGAGGACACTCGTACATGCAATTCAACACATAATACTATTATTGGCTCTGTTTCTACGGGTAAAACCATAAAAACCAGCCGGTCACAAGTAGGTTTATAAATAAATCATGAATTTGTAAGTTTTTTTTTATAGTCGTTGATCATAATAAACAATATGCAATTTTTATTTGCAACAACAGCTTTTTTAGTGTTAATGCCAGGAGGTGCAATAAGGAAAAAAATAACATAAAATAGTTTTTAGATATAGATTAAAAACTATTTGAATTTATTTTTTTCCTTCTCAAATTTTGAGAAGCATAAGACAGTGTAAATGCTCATTTAAATTTTGTTGTGTATTAGTTTTCATCAATTTTGTCCGGATCCGACATGCCGCTAACTTATTGTAAAAATTAGAGACGGGACTCAAACCGGTGCGTCCGGTTTTCAATACTCCGAACATGAAACATGTTAGCGACCGTGTCACGGCCCCGGGCTCTGTCTGCAGATTCAATGACAACGACGCATGCGTCGTTGCTACGTAAACAAATGAATAAACCGGATTTTACATATAAATCACCTTGAATATTGAGTAATATATTTTTGTTTGTAAATTATTTTAAGATGCATTGTTGTATTGATAAAATAAATAAGTGCTCCAGTTGATGAATGACGAATATCTTCAATTGAGCAATAGATTGAGTAACAATTTTAGTTAATGAATTTAAATGTTCTTCACGAAATATACACGGAGAATATTTCAAATAGTAGTATGCATTACATTGGTAGTTTTAATCAAATATCAATTTGAAACATTTGTCCACCACGTCTCACCAACTGTATTACGATGTATCAGGAAACTTCTTGGGCTATTTTGTACTTCAATTTCAAAGCATACCCATTTAGTATTTCAAAGACATACCTCTCTGCCCCCAGTATCCGGTGCAAGCACTTATTATTGAAACTTAATTGATTTGTAACTTCTCACAGTTATAATAATTTTTTTAAATAAAATAAGATCATTATTTTTGCAATAATTTGAATACTGTTTTTCAATGTGTATTTGGAACAAAAGCGTTGATCTAATAGGTTGTGCAAGTTGGTTCTTAATACCACCCGTTGTGTATGTGCAACCAGTGTCTCATGGCCGGCTTTTACAACGGTTTTGACTGATAAACTAAGTCTATCTATTACACTCATGGCCCGAGCAGAGCTGCATGGGACTGATGTTATACTATGCACTATTGTGCTTGAAAAACAGGAAAAGATAATTTACAAAAAGTGTGACTATCAATCTCTTAAATCAAGTTGTTATTAAGTATCCTGTGCATAATCCGTATATTGAGAACTCGTCGTTTCAGATGAGTTTACTCGTGTTAGAAATCAAGGATATGGCGATTACCAAATAGATATTAAACGAACAACAATTTCTCGTAAAAAATACTATGCTAGAAAGCCTCATCGTGAGTTGCCCAAAATTCTCATTGTTTTGTGTGTGAATAAAGAAACTTATCTATGTTATCGTTTTAACCATGGCAGATAGTAATTCGATGCACTTATAACTTACAAATACCATCAATTTTGGTAAGTTTGCCTATCACTCTAAGATTGACCCACTACATGGAATAAGGTTTGACATTATACTGTTATAATGCCAAGATAATACTAATATCATATGAATATTTTTTGACTAAGCAAAGGTATCCCCTGGTGGTAAAAATATGAGTTTGTGTGCAACATAATTTCTTTTATTATTGAATTTGTAAGCTGGCAGCTTGGAATGATAAAACACAATTTAAAAACTTTAAAATAAATTGAAATAGCCATATTTTCAATTTGTATTACTAATCTGTAAACCAAATGCTGTATATTTTTTTGCATCTCAATTATGTACAGAATATATGAAAGCATAAAGAATAGTTACGAAGACTTTAAAATCACTGAATTTATAGTAATTACAGTGATTATTTATATCGTGGGCTTTGGCCCACCTTGTTTTACATAATTATATTTATATTTCAATTATAACAATAAATCTATATCTGTAAATTAAATTTCATTTTACGACATTTCCATGTATAACAATACCACACATAAATGCAATGACGAACCATAAAAATACAAAAAAACCCTCAGAACTGGACCAATGTTACTCAGATTGACCGTATCTCAACTAGTTATCAATCAATAAATTAAGTTTATAGAAAATATCTTATAATTATGTAAACAAATGAAAATCGATAATCCAGTATTTTGTTCTATTTGGTTGGAGACTGAACAACTGTTAATAAGTTATTACATTGAGGTACTCTTTAACCGCAATAATTTATTATCCATAATATAAAGAATATTATATAGGTTGAAAAAAGTGTAATTTATATTATCAACCGGTAGTTTGGCTTCCTGCCGATTTTTTACCTGTTGAATAATCATTGGTATTAATGATTAATTAACTGTATCGAGGATATTGTGGTCAAAAAAATCAACACATTATTTTTGTGCGAATATTGTAGCAAATGTTACTAACTGATACAATGGCAAAGTAAATACAATAGTCGAAAACAGATATTTTAGTATCAATGACATTTTAAATGTTATCATTGAAATGAAAATTTACTTACAACTCCATTACATAGTTGATAGCGTGGTGTTAAAATAAATTTCTATCAACTGTATTCCCTTATAATAAATAACTTTTAGTATGAATCAAAAATTAATTTGTTATTTTATCGTATATGTTTTAGAATGTATCGGTGGCTCTCAAACTACGACACGTGTACTTATTCAAAACACGGTGCAAAAAACTCCTACATAATTTCATTTTTACTTTGTATATAAAAAAATCACAAACATTCATGCCTACGAACAGAAATCCATAAATCAATCGCAAAATAAAATTATGAAACTATTCGAACCGGGACTTGAACCAGAGACATGCGTACTTTCCTCTACTCAAAAAGAGAGCTTGAGCAACTGAGCTACAAGCAGCTTTCGTAGAAAACTTCTGTTGAGATATGTACTTCCATTAGGAGGCCGTATGCTACAATATTAAAAATTGACGACATACTGAAACAATTTTTGACAATATTGGTTGTAGTTACGTAGAGTTTGAAAACAACTAGTGAATATAATATCGACTGTGTTTTGGCCAATTGATGTAACTCTCAAAAAAATACGAAAATGAGTTAATGATTGGATCCAAGCTTAAAGACGACAGAGCAGGCCTCGACCAAATGATCTAAATTATAACAATAAATTGACCACTTTTTGGAAGGGAAACATCATTTTACATTGGTTTTAGTTTTAAAAATTCTGACCCGACCACTGGATGTAAGCCACTATCATATCGACACTCCCTACGTATAATCCCGTATCTGGAAACATAAGAATTTACAGCCGTGCATTTCAAATATTCATTACGCAACTCACCATATAATGTTTTCGATAAAAACAGTATTTACTCTCTCCTGAACAATTTCAATCTTAAAGGTTACGACAATTGGCCAACACACTACCGATATAAGCGATTGTAAGTCCGTTGAATCAGAGTTGTGACAATGGTTTGATTTGTATTTCATAATTCTTGTAAAACTAATAAACTGCAGTATTTTATTGGGTTTGTTCCACGTAAATACCAATTCAATCAAACAATTAATGTAATTTAAAGATGGCGTTACAAATGTGATGCAGGTAGATTTGGAAGTGTGGAGGCAATTGTTCAATAGTAGTCGATGACGAAAGAAAATAATAGTGAAGCATGCATCAAGCTCATATAAGTAAATATGTATATAATTTAATTTAAGACATCGACTGAGGGTGCTTGATGGAATTTCAATATCAAATTTGGATTATTGAGATTTTGTACACTCCCGTGTATTTTGTCACTAACGACCCGGGTTTCGCCTTTCGGCATCTTCAAGCATTCGAGCGCACGAATTCCTGAAGATGCCGAAAGGCGAAACCCGGGCCGTTAGTGACAAAATACATGGAAGTGTACAAAATCTCAATAATTCAAATAAATATGTATATAATTTAAGACATCGACTGAGGGTGCTTGATGGAATTTCAATATTAAATTTGGATTATTGAGATTTTGTACACTTCCATGTATTCTCAGTTCGAGTCCATTCGTGTGCTCGAATGCCTGAAGATGCCGAAAGGCGAAACCCGGGTCGTTAGTGACAAAATACATGGAAGTGTACAAAATCTCAATAATCCAAATTTAAATATGTATACAGTTAATAAGAAGATTTTTAAGCGCTAAGTTTTTTAATCTACATTAAAAAATATATTATTGCACTATGCCACGTCTATATCTTCTTAAAGTTTGCATAATGTTGGTACTTAAGCGATAAATCTAGTTTCTGAATGTATAGTGCTCGTGCAGACAAGAAAAGGTCAAGCAGCAACTGCCACTTTTATAAACAATATTCCACATTCTTGAACAAGCTACACCATTAATAATTCTGTGTGCGAAAGTCGTTAAAGTAAATTGAAAAACGAGTTAAATATTCTAAAACAACTGCAATACATAGATGCATATAACCTAAATAGGAAGCATGTTTAAACATCAAATTTCATACAAATGCAAAATTTGTTTTGCCTCTCCTGAAAAGTACCAATTTGAAACTTAACTCTCTTTTCTTCCTGCACACAGAATCACTAACGCAATTTTGTTTAGGTTCAATGGCATGTAAGTAAATAAAATTAGAGATGAAATACAATTTGATTTTATAACTATAAACAAGGTGTAAACTAAACAATGTATCTAAGATCAATTCAATCTGACCCAGGTGTGATGTGTATCTCAAGAAGATAAATTTGTGTACTCTTAAAGCTTTGTAAATGTATTATTCCGTCTTTGTATGGGAATTTATTTTTCTTCACCATTATAATTGGTTTTTTGATAAAGTGCAAGCTTGACTCTTCGTTTTCCAAGGAACCATTAAAAAACGATAAATGCGAGACAAAAATTAACTCTGACCGACTCTGTACATAGACGGACAGTAGGTGAGTCATCAGTGGAAACATTATGAGCTAGGTTCATAACAACAAGACGACTTCTTCAGGGTAATTAGATTTGGGGATAGGCACTAGAGCTTTACGAATCCACTTGGTTACGGCGACCGACTATATAAATGGTTGTTCATCCTAATAGTTAATATAAAAGGTTATTTTTGCATCTTTTATTTGCTGTCATGGTATTTGATAATACTTTCTATAGTCTTAAAAAAAATGTTTTCAACCGTGCGATGATTTTAGTACGTGTTGAAATATTAATGTTTTTTATTCAATTCAATTTAATTTTTTTTTTAAATTGGAGAACAAAAAAACATTCGAAATGAATACAAAATATCTATACTGCTTGATAATTTGAATTAGTGATCTCATTAGTAGGTATGTTGTTTAAACCAATTAGTTTTATTTATACGACTAGATACAGAGTCGCAAGCTCGTCAATATTTAGTTTTCTTTCATAAAACATGAATGAATCAGATCTGTGTTGAATTGTAAAAAGCTTTCATTGATGCTTAGAGTGCCTGCCTACCCTTTCAGCCGGATTCCAATTGAAAAGCTTTTGAATCTTGTCTGAATAACTTGACACTGATTTAATCTGTACCCATCAATATTATCATTAAGGCTTTATAAAGTGAGTAATAATAACCTTTTCAAGATAAACCTGCGCAATACAAAATATAATTTGTTGAAGCTTCTATTTGACATTATTCGTTCATTTAATACACAAGATGAAATCTTTATTATTGCACTCATCACCACTATTACTTCTGTTACTAGTTAACATTAATCTTATATATAAAAGCTCAGATCGCTCTGTAGACGTTTTATTATTATCACACATCACATGTAGGTGTGAAATTTTCTCATGACCTAAGTGTTCGCGGTGAATATAAAATAAAATGTTATGAAATGTACACACAGCTCCAACGTACTAGTTACTTTAGACATTCAGTATTTCAGTTTCAATACTGTAATCTATGACGGGTACGGTTATACTAGTCGTACAATAATTATTCATCTATAAATGCATGTACGTTGACAAAAATGAATTTTCTTAATCAAAATTTCGCAGATAATTACAAATATTGAAATCCGTAATTACATTTTAGAAAGTTGGTCGTAATAGTTTTGTTAGAATGCAATGAAAGTTGAAAAATAATACATTAATACCACTGATTTTATTTATTTAATCATATTTAGACTAATTCTATTTCTAAATAATATTTGAAACATAAACTGAAAGATAATTCGTAATAGTACAACAAGAGCTAGTTCATTGAAAATGAATTTTATACCAGAATATGGTTTTGCCAATACTGAAAAGTAAAGATTTTGATACGATTAAATTTGAAAGTTTCCAATTGAGGGATTTTGACTTAATATAAAATTAAAATTCTTTAAGTAGCATTCTTATATATGAATATAGGGCTTCCAATCCGGCTTAAATCGAAACCGGTTAACCGGTTTACCTCTTATTTTGAAAAAAATCGAAACCCGGCTTATTTCTCGCGGTTAACAGCGTTTTTTAAAAATTCTTTTATTTACACTATTTTAAAATTTCAACTTGTTTCAGAGAGGAAACTTTACATATTGTTGAATAATCACCTATGTCACAAAGTTGTCAAAATTATGGACAGAAATGTTTTCATACGATAAGAAATTACATGAAATTATCAAAAGGCACAAAGATTCTTAAAATATTTGTGATAAATAAGGTACATGTTACACAATAGCGATTATTGTAATTGGGAGAAATCATCCGTAGAAATCGTGATGAAATCGTTGACTTAAATATTATTTGTAATATTACAAAGTAAGCAATTTTAAAATATATAACTTATAATAAGTTAAATATTTTCATATCTTTATGTGCTAGTTATTTTATGAATATTTCCTTTTCCTTTAAAGTGATAATTTTAAAGATGTATTGTTTATATTTAACATTATACTAATATAAATTTTTAATAGGACTTTTTTCGAAAATAATGAAATGAAATATTTCGGTTTAAACCGGTTAACCCAATTTTGTAAACAAAAACACCGAAAACCGGTAAGTAATTATCTCCGGTTAATTGGATGCCCTAGTTGTATGTTATTTGAAAATACTGTGAGCTTATATGAGCATAAAGTAGTGTCTTTTTGTGAGATCGTTTCGAACAAAATTGTTTTTGTTGTGGTTTTTTGAATGAGATTGTGTTTCCTTGTTAAGTACACAATTTACATATTATTATAATCCTTGAAAAAATGTAAACGATGTATTCGCATTTAAAACAGTATTAAATTGTTGCCAACATAAACTCATTGACATAATAATGATTTAACACTTGAGGTGAAGATTGGATACGATTTAAATTTCACATACTTAAATTATAGCATTTTTTACTCTATAACATTTAATTTCAACACTGTTTTCAAATAAACTTTATCTGCAACATAATGTTCAGAGAATAAAATATCAACAGCTAAATATAAAAACCAGCTAACGTCACTTGGGTTAATTTTTCAGGACCCAGAAAAACCTAATAATATAACCCTCAAGGGGAAATTAACAAAAAAAGTAACGAAGCATATTTCTGAATTGTTAAATTCGGGATGAGGGTTTATTAATTTTTTTTTTCTATCTCCTGCAAAGTTTTCCTAATCGTACATTAAGAAGTTGATATAACGTATTTTTATTTAGTTTAAAAATATGTAGTGGTCAAAAAAGTTCTATAAATGATGATTTTTAACCTAAGAAAAGATTTTTTTTGTACATTAAATGGTAATGTATATTAAAAAAAACAATAAATTTATGAAACTCTCCGTACTGGGAGTCGAACCCGTGAGAACCTGTAACCGAAGCCAACGATGTTGACGATTGCATCACGGACCCAGCGATATATTATTCATTATATCAAATTTAAAAAAATCACACTGATTGATATTTTGCATTTTATTTTATTTGTTGCGTAACATTATTCGACATTGAATGTGTTAAGCGAGCGATGATTCTTGGGGAATTCTCAATTAATGCAATAAATACACACTCGTTGAATTGATGAAATAGGATATATTTTACGAAATTACCGTAGTCATCAGTGGACAGGCCGACCGTCAGTTGTTTCACAGTGATTGTTCAGTTTAAGTGGTTTACAGCAAAGATTTAAAATGGCAAAGTTCCTTATCTTCTTCGTAATGTGCTGTAAGTTAATAATATTCATCTTAAACTATCAATATCACAAACATTTTTTATAAGCCCTCAGTAATATTTTATTTAAAATACGCAACTTATTTGTAATTATAAATATTTTACATTGTTTGGTTTTGGTTTAATGCTTCGTTTTTATTTTGAAGTTTTATTACTTAGAGATAAAAGTGAAATTAAATCGGTCAATTAGCGCTAACTAAATAATTATGCATCAACTTAATAGTGGATATTATTTACTGCTTTTTTTAGTTTTGTTCTTAACTATATGAATATAAAATTTATTCCACAACTTGATAGCACTATCAAAAACCAGTTTTACTTATTGAGAAATGTTTTCAACCAATATAGGTTTTGTTGAAATTAAAATAATTCACGAACAAAATATGCCCAATTTACATTAATTTTTCAAGTTTTTTTTTAATAATTCATTTATTTCTACCCTTCCATTGAAAACATTAAGAATATGTTAATAAATAACATAACAAACCACTTTAATTTAGCTTATTTATTCTTCAATGTTCATAAAGTAAGCCAAAATATTTTATTATTAAAATCAAAATTTTCGTACGAAAATATTAATTTTGATGTAAAACAATTTTGTATTTAAATACATAGTGTTCTTATGCTGACTTAATACTATTTATCTAAACATTTTCAGTCCTTTTTCATCTCTAATTTATTGTTTACACTTAATCAAGTATACTCACTTGGTATTGTGACAAAATGAAATGTTGCTAATAACAAACTGGATATAAAGACAAATCTTTCTTGTTCACGTATACATTTAAGTATACTTTGTGTGTCATTGACTGATTAGGTTTTCCATATTCCTTTTAAAACACTTATTTAACTTCTTAATTTAGTACACTTAATCAACTATAATAATTCGTTTATTTTATCTATGCCACAAATTGTCTAGATATTCATTTTAAACAGGATCAATAATGTCATGTTCTGAAAGGAATTAGCCGTATAGTGAATAACGCATTTAATAATAAGTCAGAATTAAAACGTTTTTTGTTCGCAATATTTTCGTGTTAGAAAGAAATAGATACTGCAATTCACCGACACCTTTTCAGTATCAGTAAACGGTTAAAATTAACTTTTAATACCGGTAATTTACCGGATATAAAGTAAAACGAAATTGTAACTGAAATACACGTGATAGTTAACAAAGTATATATTTTTAAACCTTCGGTCCCCATGTGAAGCATATTGAGGGCCTAATGTTATAATCCCTTAAGTGATTGTTTACAAGTTTTACAGGAAGCTAAAAAAGAAATTGAATATTTACGTTAATATGTAGATTATACTTTTTTCTTCTTCTAAGTATTAAATGGATATTATGTTAGGGTACTTATAAATCATTAAAAAACTTAAATATTTTGTATTATTTTAAATAAACGAGATACGGTTTATAAAGTCGTTTTCGTCAAAATATCAGATACGGGTTTATAACGTTAGATCATCGATATTACGAACTCTTAATGGAGCTTATCTCAACAGAAATTTTTATCCGAAAACTGCCTGTTTTGTTCAGTTGCTCAAACCCTCTTTTACGAAGAGAGTTAGGATATAAGCATAGCAGTAGGGCAAGAATAGTGGTTAACATCTTGCTTTCGCAACGGGTTGTTTATACATTTATATTTACATTTATTAAAAATAAAATTACACTTTAGACACACTTTCATCTTTTCGTTGAAATTTCGATTCAGCAAGTCATCGAATGCTGAGAGAAAATTTATATTAATTCAATTAAACAGTAATTACCGAGACCCAACTTAATATCAACACATTCCCTTATCGTCTTAAACCTTTTTCAGTGATCACAGTATGCCAGATCACTCCATCCCTGCAGTCGCCAAGTGGAAGACGAGTGGTCAGGCAAGATGACGTAGCCTTCCCAGAGGGTGAAGAAGGGGCGGCAGGAACCGAAGGAGACACTGAAAACAGATTTGGATGGCCAGGAAATAACAACAACAATAATGGTTGGGGCAACGGTGGAAATGGAGGTTGGGGAAATCAGAACCAGCAAAACAGACCAAGGTGAGTTAGAAGCAGCGACAATATTTTTTGACCAGTTCCAAAACTGGATACAGTCGTTATTTTAAGAAAATTATGTTTTGTATTGGATTACAAAAAGTATTTACAAATTAACTAATCGCTATTTTTAAGATCGAAAAATAGTTCATAGTTGATTGATTTAATTGTCTTTTATTTGGCAAAACTCCATTTTAATAAGAAAAACTAGTAACGTATTTAGTTTCATAAGATATAATTGAAAGCTAATTTGGCATTTCGCCGCCGTCAGAATTATTTTTATCCTAGTATTTAGTTCCTTAAGAATGGTTATTTAATATATTTTGTATGTTATATTAAGTCATTGTCAGAGCTCAGTAGCCAAAATATCTATCAACTTGATAATATAATTTTTATGGATTTAAATGCGTAGCTATTTTTATCTTAATGTAATGGAGTTCTGCCAGGTAGAAAATTTTTCAAGATTCGGGTTATGTACAACATTACATTATGGTTTACATTACCTTTAAAACGAGTTTTTTGGTGGATACTAAATCCATATAATTTTCTATGAGTTTTATGAGTCAAATGTATTTCGTTCATTAAAAAAAACTCGACAAACAAACACTGGTTTTTTACGTATTAATACTGAGAATTTGAATGGTAAGATAAAACTATATGGTTAATTTTAAATTTCTTGGATATATTAAGATAAACACATACCGCTTGAAGTAAGAATATTTGTTTTGACCTCTCAAGATTACGTGACTTTTTTTGCATAGCGCATGCATGACATTGCTTGACCTAAATTGAGTTACTCGAAATTATGATAATAATATAAACACGAATTTCATCGTTTTCGTATTTAAAATACCAAATTTCTTTAAGGCCTTATTGGGTTAGTAAATATAAAAATTTTTGGTCAGTAAGAAATAATAAATGGTCAGTATACACGTGGTCAGTTAATAAAATAAGCGGTCAGTAATTTATTTAAAATGATCAACTTTTAAATTAAGCGGTCATTTTTTTTAAAATTAAATTTAACCTTACTTTTATTTATATGACAATTATTTACTGATCTAATATAATTATTAACTGACCATTTATTATTTTATAGATCTCGTTACTAGGCAAATAATTACTTGCCTTTCTTTATCTTATTATGTTATTAATTTAATTATTGCTATAACCTGTCGTATTATGTAAAAAACTGGATGATGGTATTGTGCCCTACGCGTATTTTACATTATACTAGCAGTAAATGGTCAGTAAGCAATAACCTTCCCGTTTCCATGCTAAAAAAATCCCCTTAGATCTTATGCAGACACATTGCGTTACCGTATGGGTTTTGTCATATAAACGCATTTATAAACCGAAATGACAATTTCAAAGAGTGAAATATGGTTTTATGTAGTATTAAGTAATTATTTTAAGTCATATTTTGTGTGTAAAACCTGAAATACATATCAAATCATGCGAAATTATCAAAAGATGCAAGAATCGAAATTCTTCATAGCAGAGGGTCGTTACTATACTATACTAATTGTAACTAAACTATATTTAATACTATACTATAATTTAATGATGGTTTTTTCGATTGTAAAATTGACGAGGTTTTCAAATTATGATTGATTATACAAAGAAAACGTAAACTATAATTTTTTTTTAATTTTTGATTATATGTAGAACTATTTCATTTACAAATAGCAAAGTTTTCAATTTTTCGCATGACCTATTTCACAGATAATTTAAAGGTTTTAAAGCCGAAGTAACGCAATGTTACACCATGAGTACGGAAGGGTTAAAATCCTTACTATGATATTATCTTATATAGTGGCGTTACTATTGAGCAATAATCTCACATTAGTGAGTTAAGCGACTCAGCGACTCCACTAGAATGCCGAAAGACTAATCCTTGGGTGTTATAAAAAAAACCTTTGGACGTATGAACAATTTGTTATTAAATTTAGATGGAACATCCTCGATCGATACCTTGAATAAAAAATATTTTTAAATTTTCAAATGTTGTTTCCAGGCCCACTACAACTGTAGCTCCTCCAACAACCACTGCATCAGCAAATCCAGCTGCCCCAAGTGCCGACTGTTTGGCTCGTTGTCCAGTGACCCCTGAATACAACCCCGTCTGTGGAACCAACCGACAGACGTACAACAATATGAGCAGACTCGAATGCGCGCGACAATGTGGATTGGGTAAAATACATTTACAGCCTTTTATATTTCGTTAGAATTAATAGCCAACCTTTTCCAGGACAGATTCTTATTTAATCTTTGCTGTCTCATAGCTCGGGGTGCATCGAGCGAAAAATGGTCACATTCATTTAAATCCGTTACGTACCATAAACACAATAAGTTTCATGACGCCATATGCCACGAAACAACAAGAGTGAAGATTTACGAAAATCTTTCTAACACATAAATGAAATAATTTAAGACATCGACTGAGGGTGCTTGATGGAATTTCAATATCAAATTTGAATTATTGAAATGTAACAATCCATAAAGTGAAGTTTATAATATTGTTCGTCTTATTTTTCAGGTATCACATTCCTTCGTACTGGAACATGCAGACCTCTTCCAGTTGAAGCTGCCCAGTAATTAAATACTATACTTAAAAAATTAACTAAAATCATTCATTTTCATGTATTCATTTTTCTAATCTGACATTATTGTAATAATATCAAGGACTTTTTTTTACCTGTGATCATAATAAAAATATTCATACAAAAAACGTTTTCTTAAATCTTTTTTAAAATAAAGAACGCTGTATGGAAAATATTTTTAAATAGTAGATATTCAAAAGATTTTCAAGCAATTAGTATTATTTACAACAACCAAATAAATATCTACCATTGACGTGCGGTGGATGTATTTTTATCTCTATCACACAACCTAACTAGTTTATCTCACTAGCACCCTTCATTTTATATGTGATTGAGCGAGAAATAGTGAAATTCACGGCACGCGCCTGAATAAAATTATCTACCCAAGGAAATCAACGTTATTTACTCGCTATGTATTTATAGACCGTGCATTAGGTGGATCTCGTTAACAAGCTTACAAAACCATCAGAAGTTATCAAGGAGTATCTCAGAAGCAATTATTTAGGTCAGGGGTGGCGAACCTGCGCTCTGTTTGTTTCTTAAATGCGAACTTTTTTGATTTTAAGATAAACGAATGCTGTCTTCCGACAGGAAAAGTTCGGTACCCCTGATTGACAGGCATTAATGTGCTTAACAGTCTTAGCACATTGTAATATTTTCAACCATGTCCACTCCCAATCTGGAGCATATGGGCTTCCAATGTAGGAATCTCATCTGAAGTCATTCAAAGACAACTGCTTATTATTCAGTTGCTCAACCTCTCCTTTTTTAGAAGAGTGTAGCTATAGATCGGTAAGTCTTAGTCAAGACTAGTAGTTAGCTAATCGCTCCCACTACCGTCATTTTTTACGATTGAATGAGTTGTAGAGAATCTCAAATATCTGTGGTTTTAAAGCCTATTGTAAAATGACGTCTTAATGCAAGTGTCTGTACTAAGATTTGAAGAGCATGAAGTCTACCACTCCACTAGAAAACCAGTAAATAATATTTATTAAAACATAATGTAAGAATATTCGGGGTCGATAGAAAAAAAGTTGAACAAAACAGTTCAATCAACCAAGATTGATCTACCTTGTACACCACAAGTTATGATATTTGACAATAGTTTTAATATTTTTTTAAGCTATTTCATTTCTTCAATGTTGACAAATATTTTAAAAATAAAATGGTATAGAATCCATCAAACAGCAACATTTATGTTGTAAGTCTAAAACTATACTTCTGAGGATTACGATACATTGGTGTTTGTCTAGCGACATGAAGCGATATGACTTTTAAAATGAGAAATATTTATATGTACATATTCACAAAAAATAGTGGACCACCGATTATCCTCGCCGCTGGCGCTCTATCTGCCGTTCAAAGTAAACGAATTGTGTAGCAGTATTATCAAAATATTAATATTGCTGATGAAAGCGTTAATATTTCTCGAAATACTTTGTCGTTGAAACTTTGCTTATGTGTTGTACAGAAATTTCTTCACAACCTTTTAATATATGCTCAGAATCAGCTTTGGTAAATGAATGAACATTAATGACAAAATAAAATAATAATTGTATTTTCTTTATACCATGTTCGTTAATAACTTTTTTTTTGAGGTAAAAAGAAGTTTTCTTTTTCAAAGTGTAGAGATAGAAGAATAGGGCTAGGACAAGACTGGCGGTTAGCAAACCACTTTCGCTCAGCCCCGTTTTGAGATCGGATTAACAAAAGGGGAATGGTATACATACCTTTAAACAGAAATCCATAAATTGATTAAAGAAATTATACATAAAACTGTCAGTAAGGTGGTTAGAATCCGTGACATTTTTAACTAAAGCCAACGACGTTGATCACTGCACCGTGGAGCCCACAGATACATATATACATTATAAAAATGATTAAGTTTTTTGATCCCAAATTGCCAGCTATAATTTATTATCAAACATTGAAAAAGAGGATATGCTTAAAACCACTATATTCAATTTATTTAAGAAATACATTATCAAAGTAAAGAGGTAGATGTTAATTTGCCTGGGAATATGCTTAAAAAACGAATACAATAAATTTAGTTGGAATAGGAGATCGGATGAATAATTAAATTTGGCGAATACAATATCTTTAATAAATATGGTAAACGCCATCTATGCATACCGAAAAAATCTCTCTTAATATTATTGGCGTCAAAACATTACAGTTTTTCCACAGGATCCTTATCAATTAAAGTGATAGACAGCATTACAATCCACATTAATTAGATACAACGCATTAGAGAAAAAAGACAATAATATATACAGCATACAATCATCGTTCAATTAACGCTATAGATAGACTACATACTTGCAAAAATGTAAAATAAAATGCAATTAAATTTTAAGACTTAAGCTCAATATAAAATACTGAATTGAGTCCCGGAGCCGTGTTTTCACGTGATTGACCAGCTTATCAAAAACAGTCATATTTGAATCATCAAGCGATACGTATTAAAATGGAATCCTGGTTTCAATTATAGTCAAGACTTAATACTTTCCAAAACAGTTATCTAATTTGTGTTGTAGTGAAAATAGGTTTTGATTTTATCGACTTAAAATCTCAATTGAATTTTAGTTCTTTAATATTCCTCCTTCTGGAGACGATATTACGGTGAAACTGAGTCGACTCCGAGCTAGAGTTTTGCAAGATTTACAAGACAGGTTGTCGGAGAATATGTCTAAACACGTATGACATCGATTCCGTCAACAGAAAAAAATAAGCCGTGTAGAACATGCAATGTGAGTGCAAAGCACAAAGGAGTGAAACTCGGTACATGTGTACACATTGTAGTGTGACTCTTCAAAAGGAAAAAATTGGCAAATTTACCATACAAGAATTAAATATTAAAATATTTTAAACAATTCCACAAAGTTTCATTTGAGTTCTTGCACTATTTCCATAGTTATAACACTCTTAGTAATCGCGTAAGAAAAATGATATTTCTTCAAAAATGGGCCGGGCACAGAGGTTGTTTTACCTGATTTTGGCAGGAGCTGATAGATGAAATAAATGGTTTTTCTGTTTGTCAGCTTCTTCAATATTCGCGATGGGTACTCTAAAAATAATAATTGAAACTTAAGGAAAAGAAAATGCAATACGTTTTTTTTTAATCAAATCCAAGTGATTCAAAGTTACTTAAAATTTTCGGCGTCACTCATAAACTCAGGACACAGAGATGCTGATGTGGTGTTTGAGATGCAAGTCAAATGAAAAAATGTGAAGAAGTCGATGACCGCTAGTTTTGTGAAACCATGTACTTTTGAATTGGAGTTTTTCATAAATATCAACCACGCAAATCGAGGGATGAATGTCTCTTTGGACAGAAATAAGTGATGATAGCCAGAATTCACGCTCCTGATGGTGATGAGAAAAGGGTCATATATATGTTATAATGTATTAAGCTCTCGTATTCAACTGTTTTTCCTTTATTTTGTTTACTGTTTATTTCGTTTCGACTTAGTTTTAATAATTATTATTGAATGGTATTTATTGTTTTATTATTTTACGTCTTTGTTGTAACAAATAATGTCTTTTTTGTGTAAACGATTTTGTTTTTACATTAATGAATAAACTTCCCGTCAACAATCATTGTTTGTGTTTTACTTCATCGGTAAAGGAGCTTTTATCGGCAGGCATATAATTATGATTTTCATATAATTCACTTTTTATATTGTATAATAAACTGTCGACTGTTGCTGTAAACAACATTTTTTTATTTCATATATATTTTTGTACTCTTGTTTTTTATCATTAGCTTAAAATGTTCCCTCATTGATCGATACCGGTCCTTGTATTATTAAAAGTATATTGTGAATAAATTGTTACAAATTATGTTTTATTTTTTAGTATAAATACATAATCATCAATAGCAAGATAGGTTGTTAAAAGGTAAAGGAGATGACTTTGTTTCTGTAAGAGTGGCATCTCTAAAAAATTGGAAAAAAATGTTTTTATAACATTACAAAATACTATTAGACTAAACCTGCTCAATGCAGTGCTCGCCAATTTATTATAATGACGGAGGCAGTATATAATTACTGTATAAGAGAAAGGGCACACATTATAAGTCTATTTTTAAGCTTAGGAATTACAAAAAGATAACCTGATACTTGGCATAACATCTCAATAACTAATTAGTGTCTCTGCAAAGAATATATTTCGTGTCCACCGCAACCGAATAATAAAATCTTACCACCTGTCTAAATCTGTTACATTTTTAAAGCCCTCCCAATTTTTAAAAGGTATGTCTTAATGCGATGTTTCTTTTTGATATTAAGAAAATTAACAATTTTATTCAGAAAAAAGTGTAGTATTAGATTTATGCCAGCTTATTTTTTACCACCCTCCTCTCTCTCTTACGCCAAAATCATCACAATTTGTTTGACCCCCTACCCTTCTAGAGCGTGTCATATTTGTACAGCCCCTATCCGGCTTTGCACATGTATGGTATATTCTAATCCTTTATGAGTTATTTAGGTAAGGCCTCTCATCCTCTTCTTCTGAGTGACGATGACATTGGTGCTAGGTCTGCGTGTTGATGATTATGATGATGAAGTGGTGAGATTTTTGAGACGGTTACACTGGTCCAATGATTAAAAAATCTCGACTTGGATTTAGTATTTTCATCGTTTCATAATTGATATTGATACGATTAACACCATAAGACTCAATCAATCAGAAACAAAAGATTAAAAGTTAAAATCATTCATAGTTAATAATATTGGAAATAAATGAAATTATTTTTTATTTTTAATTTTCCAGGTGTTCAATTCTGCCGAATTGGAATATGCAGTCTAGACGAACGATTGAATAAAACACATTTCTTAAAATATAAATTAAAAAGTTAAAATCATTCATAGTTAATAATATTGGAAATAAATGAAATTATTTTTTAGTTTTACTTATCCAGCTGTTCAATTCTGCCATATTGGAATATGCAGTCTAGACGAACGATTAAATAAAACACATTTCTTAAAATATAAATTAAAATATGATGGGTTCTACTAAGTCTAAAGATATAATGGAGTTCTACCAAGTAAATGCCAATTCAATCAATAAATTCAAGTCATTCATTTTCTGACGTTATTATTATAGTATCGTTGACGTTTTAAACTGGGTTGACAATAAAAATATTCATACAAAAGTGTTCTTTGGATTTTAGGCAAGTATTATTTTAAAATATAAATCAATAGTTTATATCGAATTTATATGAGATTTTACGGTTTTATTGAGCGTATGAATGATGATATGTAAGTTTTTGAATCAAAATAACTTTCATCTTTTTTAAATTTCGTTATTTTATAGAAAATTAATAATATTATATCGAAGTAATAAAAGCAATGTAATATTTTCTAAGAAATTTATTAATATAGAAACGAAAACATGTTTTGGAAAAGCAGATCAGATAATATTTCGAAATCAAACATTAAAATTAGCAATATTATTAGTAAGTATGTATGTAATTTTCTCTGGAGTATAAATCAGTGGGGGAAAGTATATAATTGAGAAACTGGAAAAGCAGATCAGATAATATTTCGAAATCAAACATTAAAATTAGCAATATTATTAGTAAGTATGTATGTAATTTTCTCTGGAGTATAAATCAGTGGGGGAAAGTATATAATTGAGAAACTGGAAAAGCAGATCAGATAATATTTCGAAATCAAACATTAAAATTAGCAATATTATTAGTAAGTATGTATGTAATTTTCTCTGGAGTATAAATCAGTGGGGGAAAGTATATAATTGAGAAACTGGAAAAGCAGATCAGATAATATTTCGAAATCAAACATTAAAATTAGCAATATTATTAGTAAGTATGTATGTAATTTTCTCTGGAGTATAAATCAGTGGGGGAAAGTATATAATTGAGAAACTGGAAAGGCAGATCAGATAATATTTCGAAATCAAACATTAAAATTAGCAATATTATTAGTAAGTATGTATGTAATTTTCTCTGGAGTATAAATCAGTGGGGGAAAGTATATAATTGAGAAACTGGAAAAGCAGATCAGATAATATTTCGAAATCAAACATTAAAATTAGCAATATTATTAGTAAGTATGTATGTAATTTTCTCTGGAGTATAAATCAGTGGGGGAAAGTATATAATTGAGAAACTGGAAAAGCAGATCAGATAATATTTCGAAATCAAACATTAAAATTAGCAATATTATTAGTAAGTATGTATGTAATTTTCTCTGGAGTATAAATCAGTGGGGGAAAGTATATAATTGAGAAACTGGAAAAGCAGATCAGATAATATTTCGAAATCAAACATTAAAATTAGCAATATTATTAGTAAGTATGTATGTAATTTTCTCTGGAGTATAAATCAGTGGGGGAAAGTATATAATTGAGAAACTGGAAAAGCAGATCAGATAATATTTCGAAATCAAACATTAAAATTAGCAATATTATTAGTAAGTATGTATGTAATTTTCTCTGGAGTATAAATCAGTGGGGGAAAGTATATAATTGAGAAACTGGAAAAGCAGATCAGATAATATTTCGAAATCAAACATTAAAATTAGCAATATTATTAGTAAGTATGTATGTAATTTTCTCTGGAGTATAAATCAGTGGGGGAAAGTATATAATTGAGAAACTGGAAAAGCAGATCAGATAATATTTCGAAATCAAACATTAAAATTAGCAATATTATTAGTAAGTATGTATGTAATTTTCTCTGGAGTATAAATCAGTGGGGGAAAGTATATAATTGAGAAACTGGAAAAGCAGATCAGATAATATTTCGAAATCAAACATTAAAATTAGCAATATTATTAGTAAGTATGTATGTAATTTTCTCTGGAGTATAAATCAGTGGGGGAAAGTATATAATTGAGAAACTGGAAAAGCAGATCAGATAATATTTCGAAATCAAACATTAAAATTAGCAATATTATTAGTAAGTATGTATGTAATTTTCTCTGGAGTATAAATCAGTGGGGGAAAGTATATAATTGAGAAACTGGAAAAGCAGATCAGATAATATTTCGAAATCAAACATTAAAATTAGCAATATTATTAGTAAGTATGTATGTAATTTTCTCTGGAGTATAAATCAGTGGGGGAAAGTATATAATTGAGAAACTGGAAAAGCAGATCAGATAATATTTCGAAATCAAACATTAAAATTAGCAATATTATTAGTAAGTATGTATGTAATTTTCTCTGGAGTATAAATCAGTGGGGGAAAGTATATAATTGAGAAACTGGAAAAGCAGATCAGATAATATTTCGAAATCAAACATTAAAATTAGCAATATTATTAGTAAGTATGTATGTAATTTTCTCTGGAGTGTAAATCAGTGGGGGAAAGTATATAATTGAGAAACTGGAAAAGCAGATCAGATAATATTTCGAAATCAAACATTAAAATTAGCAATATTATTAGTAAGTATGTATGTAATTTTCTCTGGAGTATAAATCAGTGGGGGAAAGTATATAATTGAGAAACTGGAAAAGCAGATCAGATAATATTTCGAAATCAAACATTAAAATTAGCAATATTATTAGTAAGTATGTATGTAATTTTCTCTGGAGTATAAATCAGTGGGGGAAAGTATATAATTGAGAAACTGGAAAAGCAGATCAGATAATATTTCGAAATCAAACATTAAAATTAGCAATATTATTAGTAAGTATGTATGTAATTTTCTCTGGAGTATAAATCAGTGGGGGAAAGTATATAATTGAGAAACTGGAAAAGCAGATCAGATAATATTTCGAAATCAAACATTAAAATTAGCAATATTATTAGTAAGTATGTATGTAATTTTCTCTGGAGTATAAATCAGTGGGGGAAAGTATATAATTGAGAAACTCAATATATCTTAGGTGTTTTGTGAGTGTCCCCATATAATGTTTGTAGTCTAAGAACTATTATGTACGACGATTATAGAAAATAGCAAAATGTTTGTTACTTCTAAAAAAAGATCTAACGAATATGTTACTGATTGAAAACCTTGTGAAGTTTCCTTTGTAGATTTTTTTCCGATGTAGCTAATG
Source organism: Himalopsyche phryganea (assembly GCA_022494535.1). Taxonomy (NCBI): domain Eukaryota; kingdom Metazoa; phylum Arthropoda; class Insecta; order Trichoptera; family Rhyacophilidae; genus Himalopsyche; species Himalopsyche phryganea. Next base: position 2,746,758 of record JAGVSL010000070.1, read on the forward strand.
GCAATTTGTTTTTAATATGCATATCTATTGGCGTGTGAGCAAAATTTTAAAATTAAATTCGCTATTGGAAAATGTAAACGTAAAATTGCCTTTTATGTTTGCTTAAGCGTTAAGACTATTCTAATTAACAAATTAATTGAGCTTTGAAAGCTGTATTTAATTTTATTTCGTTAGAATTTATTTCATCAAAATAACACGCATGATCAATGTGGGAAAAGTAAAGCTTTATATACCTATACTTGAATGAAGAGAAAAAACTAAAGGCGTATTTTTAAAATTTATTTTAGTATTCAAAGAAAAACATGAACACTTTTTTTACTATTTGATTTATTTTTAAATGAATTCGATATTGAGGAAGTTAGATTTAATATTTTGTTTTTATTAAATTTTTATGTAATAAAATGCCATAATTATTTTATATAATGTTACTAGTGAATACCCGGCATGCGCTGCAATGCTACTCAAAGAAAGAAAGTGTTTGTGTTTTAATTCTGTTTATTAAAGTGTTTTTCGACACACGATATTTTTTGTTTTTTGTCTGGTGCGTATACGAATAAATCAGAAATTTTTCCGAGATGACGCTATTTGTACAAATTTGATTCATTATTTTAGATATATTTGGATTATAAGATTGATTGTTATATATAATAAGATCTACTGTAAGCTAAAAAATTGGAAGTTGAGCTTGGGACTGATTGTACTATGCCTGTATCCTTTGCGGAAGTGCAAGCAATAGCCTGACAAAGTTTTATCGGAATCGGATCAACAGTATGGCAGTGCATGAGATACGAACAAACACACATTGATTTTTATATATTAGACTAGTGAGTACCCGGCATGCGTTGCAATGCCGTTTTTGTTCCATGTCCGCTCCCAATGTGGAGCATATGGTCTCTCTTTTTTTTTTTTTTTTCATCAGTTGATAATGCTCGTGATGAGCGAAACCGGTCCTGATCGTTATAAATATGTGGAAGTAGTACAAAAAAATTGTGTTTTATTTTTTCAAAATATAATGTCTTTCCACCAAGAATTGACAGTTAACACCTTAAAAGTAAGCATATGGTCTCCTAATGGAGATATCTTAACAGAATTTTTCTACGAGAACTGCTTGTTACTCAGTTGCTCAACCTCTCTTTTTTCGAAGAGAGTAGGGATAGAAGGATAGGGCTAGGATAGGACTAGTGATTAGCTAATCGCTCTCGCTACGCCCCGTGAGGATGGGATGGGTGGGAGGGAGGACTCAGACTACGAACAGAAATCCATAAATCGATTGAAAGGTCAATCTATGAAAACCGTCCGCACCGGGAATCGAACCCAAGACATCCGTAGCCGTAGCCAGTGGCGCTACCAACTGCGCCACGGACGCCGACAAGTGCTTTTGGATATACAATATTTTTGTTTTCCGAGATGTCACAATTTTGTACGAATTTGATTCATTAATTTTTTTTTAGATTTTAGATATATCTGGATTGTGAGATTGATTTTTATATATGATTGTACTGTAAGTTAAAAATTAAAACGTTGAGAGTTGGGATCGAGCCGTGCCGGGCCTGATTGTACTATGCCTATATCCTTCTCGCAAGTGCAAGCAATAACTTGACAAAGTTTTATTGGAATCGGATGAACGGTATGACACTGCATAAGATATGAAGAAACAAAGATTGATTTTAATATATTAGAGTTGAAATTAATAAAGAGGTCTTTTATATTTCATAAATTGAATGATGCTGATAACTCACTCTAAAAACTCTTCCTAGCAGAGGTTTTGAGACTTGAATTCAGTAGCAGTGTCCAAGTATTTGAAACAAACTCTCCTTAAAGAACATAAATTGGTTAAATAAAACCAAACGTATCGCATCAATTCAAACTTCGAGCACAAGACAAAGTAATTATTCTGCGGGTAAAAAGACTCGGGTGGGTATAGGAATCAAGGAATCTAGAGTCTAGAGCAAAGGTACCCAAACAGTGGAGAATTTCCCCTTAAAAGTGAATTTTAGAGTTTCAGGGGAGGAATTGCTGCTTTGTTAAAGCTTTTCAATATGACATGATAATCACTTTTAAAGTGTTAATTGTAATTTTTTGCTGGAAATACATTATATTTTGAAAAGGCCTGTATTTATTGGGTCAGTAATTAATCAAAATGGTCAGTAACCACTTGGTCAGTTAATAAAATAGTCGCTCGGTCATTTTGGTCAGCTATTTACTGACCGGAAAATGAACACATAAAATGGAATAATCTAACCTAAAATATTTACTGACCGTTTTATGCATTTGCTACTGACCGTTTATTTAATATTTACTGACCATTAATTGAATTAGAAACTGACCAAATAATTAGTTGCCAACACAGCTTTGTTTGTACTACTTCCACTGTTGATAATGTTCGCGATGAGCTAATCCGGTACTGATCATTGTAAACATGTAGAAGTTGTACAAACAGATTGTGTTTTATTTTTAAAATGTAACATATACATGCATATTTGGAAAGAAACTTTAGAGTTAGAGTGAGATTTTCTTAGGGAGATTATATTCTATTATATTACATTTACCCATCCATCCAATCCTAAAAATGAGGGGTAGCGGGAGCAATGAACTAACTGCTAGTCGTTTTTTGGCCATATTCTTCTATCCCTACCCTCTAAGAAAAAGAGAGTTTGAACAACTGAGTAAAAAGCAATTCTCGTAGAAAACTTCTAATTTTAATTTACTATTTTTTTTTAAATATCTGACATATCCACTGAAAGCTAATGCGCCAAATGTTTTGATAATTGGAAAATCATACAAGATAAACACGATGAGAATTTTTATAAGTCATTCATGTCCAAGATACAAATTTAAACTGAAAAATCTAAATTTGATATTGAACTTGCTGGAATTTGAATCGCTAAGGCAAAGCTCTTTCTACTAGACCACAAAGGCCGACTTCTGTTAAGAGACCTCTATTGAGAGGTCATATGCTCCACATGGACATGGTAGAAAAGTTATTTCACTGATCTTAATTCATCAGATTTTGTATCCAGCATAGACATGTACGTACTTATTTTACGTCATAATTTAAGACATCGACTGAGGGTGCTTGATGGAATTTCAATATCAAATTTGGATTATTCAGTTCGAGTCCATCCGTGTGCTCGAATGCCTGAAGATGCCGAAAGGCGAAACCCGGGTCGTTAGTGACAAAATACATGGAAGTGTACAAAATCTCAATAATCCAAATTTCATTTTACGTCGCTAAAGCTTACAAATGTGATGCGATTACACCAACCAATTTGGCGTCACATTTGTTGGTAATAAAAGAGATTCTAGATTACTGAACCATCTGTGAACAGTTTGTAAAAGCGAGTCGTAGTAAACTAAAATAGAAATAAATCGTGATTTCTTGATAAAATTTTAAACAGCTAGAGATTGCTGGAACTTTTTACGGCTGCTGAAATAACACACCTTATTCTTGAGACCCCAGAATACGACGTGTAATTACAGCATTTGGTTTTGGGTGTGGATGTATCATGTAGTTTTGAATAAGATATTTTTTTTTTTTTTGGATAATTGAGATTTTGTACACTTCCATGTATTTCCAGTCAGTTCGAGTCCATTCGTGTACTCGAATGCCTGAAGATGCCGAAAGGCGAAAGCCGGGTCGTTAGTGACAAAATACATGAAAGTGTACAAAATCTCAATAATCCAAATTTGATATTGAAGCTTAAATTATATATTTTTTTATATAAATTACTATGATTCAGGAGAGGTGTTTGTAGTTCGAAGCGCGACGACAGAATGAATGTCCTTCAAATGGTTTCTTTGTCGAAGTCTCGAAACGTATTTGCACGCTGGACATCAGTCACCCGGCTGCTTTGCTTCCCTTATAAGGTGGTGGTCTGGCGTCTAATAAGACTTGAGCTGTTGACTGCATCAGCCTTCATAAGGCAAGGCACGCCATTACCAGACGTTCGCTGATAAGACTTGAGTTGGTTCTCACACGTCCATAAGGTGAGGCATGTCGTCTGTTGATAAACCTTCAGTTAGTTTTCGCATATCTATGAAAGAAGGCTTTCAATAGAGTTTTATATCCCATCGATTTCTTAATAATTGGACTGAAAATATTAACTGTATTCAACTGTAAAACAATAACGATTATTTAACGTTTTAACACGTTTCCTTTCGTGCCAGTATTATGAACCAACCCGCTTAAAAAATATTTTTTCTTCTTTTCATAGACCGATTAGCAGTTAGCTGTTCGCTCTTTAACGCGTCGTTATATGGAGTGAATATGTAGTAGATGGGGAAGTATAAAACATCACAGATACCCATGCATTTGCATACAAATTCCTAAATTGATTGAAAAGTCAATGTATGAAACATTTCAAACATGTGACCCCGTAACTCAGTCCCTGTGGTTTAAGGTCTGGGCTTAAGTTCCTGTAATGTCAATAGCAGGTCAATGGCATTTTAATGTCTTTTCCATTCAAGTAATACCTTTTCTACTCAAACCAATTTTTAAAATTATCATCGAGTTGATTGCATGTGACTTAAGAATTCTTGAAATACAGGCGCCTTGTCAAAGACTGTAATGTCTAAGCGTTCAACCCTTGGCTTCACGACCAAATTCACATCAAATATGTAGTTACCAACCTACTTATGTGTTACATCTCACTATTAGTATTTAATAGGAAATCACGCTTCCTTCCGTGAAATTATCAATCAAATGAACAGCTTAACACAAAGCTGGACTTTTATTTATGTGAATAAATCTACCCTTAATTGTTCACCGACAATTGTTTGGGCTTAACAATTCCAAAAATACATGCATTCCCATTCGGCCATATTGGGTATTGATGGATTATTCAAATCAGGGTCTCGCCTTATTGAGTTTTAGTTTACTGTAGGGGCAAGAATTACAACCCGTTCTAAGCCACAGATCTTAGAAACCCTAAGCTGGTATCTGATCTCCTGAATAACAAACTCTAGAAAGGACTTTACGCCATGCGTACAGAGTTAGAATTGAAGAGAATACGTAATTTGGTAATATGTCAAACTGTATGGAATTTAAGGCAAGCACTCGTTTGATATCTCTTGTAGCATGCCATCGTAGAATTAGGATTTTATATTATATTATAATCTATATAATCAATATTGAAGAAATTGCTAGTACTTCAAACAAAATCTGATTTGAGATGTATATATTTTAATAGAAAATTTATTATTTTTATTTCAAACAGAACATTCTATCAATACCGTTGTATGGCGTTTTTTTCACCAAAAATAAGTTTTTACATGTACATGTTTTGCCCCTTTCCTTAGACAATTGGTCAATGCTGTTGGACTTTCATCCGTTCCAATGGGAACATCATCTTATTACCCGAATTATTTATACTAATCTCGCACGATGACATAGTATTTCTTAAAGTAATGTTAGCTAAAACTGTGGTCACCCTAAATAAAAATATCAAAATCATGTTGCTGTACCACTTGCAGTCTCCACAATGGCACGCATTTAGAAAACAAAATGTTGTTTTCATTATGCAAATAAATCAACGTAGTTTTTTAAATAATCCTTAAACCCTCGTATTCATGGTGTTACAATAAGTTATTTCGGCCTATAATATCCTTTAAATTATCTGTGAAATAGGTCATACAAAAAAATGAAAGTTTTGCTATTTGTAAATAAAATCGTTCTACATATAATTAAAAATATATTATAGTTAACGTATTCTTTGTATAATTGATCACAATTTCAAAACCTCGTCAGTTTTTCATGCAACCGTGTTTTTCCAAACGACACCAATTCACGTCTCCAGCTTGTTCTACCATGAGGAATTTAGATTCTTGCGTCTTTCGATAATTTGGCTAAGTTTGATATGTATTTCAGGTTTTACACACAAAATATGACGTAACATAATTGCTTAATACTACATAAACCATATTTCACCTTTTGAAATTGTCATTTTGCTTCATAAATGCGTTTATATTAAAAATCCCATACGGTAACGAAATGTGAGAGCATGAGATCCGAAGTGAATTTTTAGCATGAAAACGGGAAGGTTAATCTATCAACAAATATCCCTACACAATTCACCCCAAATGTTTTACTTGCTGTTCTGCCGAGCCTTCAAAGGGTACTTTCGTCTTCTGTTTTTAAGCTTATAACCCCATTAAAGTCTTAACCTATTCCAGACCACACCAGTTATGTCAGATACATTCATATACGTATTTTGAATGGCGATATGTATCAGGATGAAGCAAATTCAATTTCGACATTTTCTCATGAATTCTAAAAGCTTTAGCGGAATTTATTTGAAAATATACTCGGCTGAGTTTCGTTGCACGATTCTGGAATCGACTGCAGTTCTATAAATCAACCATTTGTTTTGTTTTTGTGGTATTTAGTTCGAAGCCTGTAAATTTTAAGTGGTGTTGTGAAAACCAAAAATCGTATTTTTATTCTGCGCTCCACCATAAGACTTTCTCAATGTGATTTTATTTCTATCTTTACGTGGAAAAATACTTAGTATTGTTTCAGAATAATAGAAACTAATACTAAATAATCGAAATGATTATATACAAACAACGCTACCGAATTAAATACAATTTATTTCCCAGATATAATTTTTTATTGTGAACTAATAAAACACACATTTTTTTGTAACTGAATGCATATTAATTTTCAGCCATTTCTGCCTGCAAAGCAGTTTATATCTCTTTTTCGGATAGGGAAAGGAAAGATGGGCTTAGGAAACGACAAGAAGCTAGCTAATCGCTATAGCTATGCCTAGCTTTTAGTATTGGGCGTGTAGAAGGGGATTGCAAAATAGCAACATGTATTTATTTGACGGCAAATTCATAAATTGAATAAAAAATATCAGTACCTGAGAGAATAATAGTCCTATGTCCGTTTTATCAACTTTTTCATCGAAGCTAAAACATGTTTGTAAAATGGTTTTTATTTTATATCAATTATCTAGTTGTTCTGTTATTGTTTTCGTTACTTTGCAGTTGGAAAGATAAGGGGTATGGAGAGTTTCATTTAGAGGTGTAATCATGAGTTTTTTAGGATTTAATGAACATACAATTGATTAACCCGTAAATGCATTGTGACATAGAACTGATTTTGGACAGAGTTTTTCGGTAACCAACCCACATACGTCAAAGTTTTGTTTACACGTCTATAGAATGTGACATTAATACTCAATTTCACTATTTTTGGAAATATTTATGAGTATTAGCCGCTGAGGTACAGATATTTACATTCAGCCACGTGCCGTGCCGTTCTCTCTTTCTCGCTTAATCATATAGACTGTAGAAATGCTAAAGGACGTAACCCACACCAAAAATTATTGTGTATAACTCACACAAAACGTGCTAATACACCATATTTATATATCAATATATAATATATCGACTATAGAAAGCAAAAACTTTTCCCTCCGTCTTTTCAAAATATTTTTTCGATAATCACAATGCATTCGATTTGATATACGTTTTGTTTGGGCTATACACAATATTTTTGGTGTACGTCCTTTATCCTTTCCACAGTTGACATTTAAGTAAATATAATGATGCAAGTGAGATACAAGGGCATGCAGGCGAATGCTCTTGTATTCTACTTGCTCATATTCAAATGAGGTTGTGCGATAGAGATAAAGATAACACCACCGCACGCCGCTGGTATATATATATGGAGAACACCCGAGAGCGTTCATCAATTTGCTACAGGGCTAGAATAATTATTATTCCTTTCTTCTTCTTGGAGTTTACCTTATCAGAATAAAAATCATTTTTATCTTATTTGCATACTTTATATAACTCTCATTGCACAAATTTTTAAAATGAAAAATTGTGTAATAAAAAAATAGTACGGGCACTGTGTTTTTATTTATTTGATTTACTATACGCTGATGCAGTTGGTTATAAAAAAATGCTCAATTAGTAATAAAAACGGGCTGGGATCACTTTAAATGTATGGTTATTACTGAATGGTGTTTTTCGAAATGAAATTTCAACTCTGAATATGTTTTATGATTGTATTCCGCGGAACAGGAACAAAAACTCTTTTTAATTAATATGAATTCGATCAATGAAACTATCGTAGTTTGTTTGGTTAGAGCGAGTGTGCAAAAAGCTTAGCGTAATAATAATTATTGTAAGTAGAAAACGAGCTGAACGCTAAATATTCGTTTAAATTTAGGCAATAAATCATTGAATACAAGGATTTGTACTGTATAGATCAGGGGTGGCCAAAGTGTCGACGGCGTTGCCATTCCTAGTCGCCCGCCTGTCTGACGCATCGAAACAAGAATTATTTTTTTCGATTTCAAAAGAAACAGTACAATTTTTCCGTGGTAAATTTGAATGTGATGTATGTCGCATTCAAAATAGTTAATTCTGTTAGTGGAATCAGTTTGCAAAGACGGAAATTCAGAGCATTACTAGAATATTGTGAATCTGATCTTGGGGAATTACTATTGGCCTACAATTAAATGCACTTTTGTTTAGATGATATTCACTTTCGTGAAGATAGTTTTCACTTTTAACAAATACATTCCACAAAAAACAAATTATTTCACTAAAAATTAAGTGATGCCACATAATAAAATATATTTAAACATTGAAGAAATATGTTGCACTTACGAAAAAATATTGTCACATAGACGAAATAGTTTTCACTCAATATAAATACTCACACTTTGAAATCGATAGTTTCACAACGCTGTAATGAAATGTCACTTATTCTTTACTACTTTCAACATAGGATTTTCCACCATAGACTAGTTTACGCAACTCTATATTAGGCCGCCTGTATTGTTTTTGCTCCACGTATTAGAATTTATTCACTAGTATATTATAGGAGTGGTATTTATGAAGAAGCAGGGTTCTAAGTGGACATGCAATATGTTAATATAATTTATTTCAATGTCCGTAACATACAAAATTAAAATAATCCGCTTCAAAGTCAAGCTATCAAAATTAGTCTGTAGTACTTTGCTAAAAGAATCCGTTTCGAATTGAAAACTATTATAATCAAAGTTTGAGTGTACTAAGTTAATACTATCTTATACAAAGTGAAAACTATAGAAACAAAAGTTCAAGTGTACCAAGTGAATACTACCTAACACAAAGTGCAATTATTTATAACCCATTACTTTTACACACTGACGTAAAGTGGCTGAGCCGTGTTAAGTTTTCAAAAAGATACTTGGGTCTTTTATCTGAAATCAAGAAGTTTACGGCAACAAATAATAAACCATATCCTCAATTGGAAGATGATAAGTGGGTGTTTGATCTTGCTTTTCTCTTTGACATTACAGGAAAACTAAATGAGTTAAATTTGCAACTTTAAGGAAACAACAAAACATTGACTGACATGGTTAGCGTCGTGAATTCATTCAACGTTATTAAAATAATTTGATATTGGTATTTATTTAAAGTCATTCTTTGTTTTAAATTAATACTTTTAGTGTAATAATTTCAAAAACAGGTCACCCCTAGTGGTTGAAAGTTTGGCCACCCATAGTATAGATTATAAGCGGACATATTTCTAATTTCACGTTTGTAATAACGTTTATTTAGAAAGTATTGAAAAACTAATTACATATTCCAATATAAATATAATGAGTACTCAATATTCGCTGCACGGGTATAAAATAAAATCAATTATTATTTTGGGTATGCTTAATTTGTCCATTGGTTTGAGTTTTCGTAGCTAAAGATTGCAAAATACAAGTATTTCGGTATTGAATAAAACAGCCAAAATATCTCTATCCCGGCTTTGGTAATTGAGTGATGTAATCTCTAGTAGTAGCTGATTATTTTTTAATTCTACCCATATATTAATTTCTTGATTTTTTTTTAAATGCATTGATGATGGATGTCTTAGTCATTAAAATTCCACTCCATCCCTTACCTATCTGATCTAAAAAACGATTTGTAGAGAGAGCGAATCGATAATTAGTAACATTAATAAAAAATCCCTTTCCTCTTTGAGAGATTAAGCGCCTGACTAGTAATTTCTTGTTAAACAACTGATTTTGAGTTGTTCCGTTAGTAGTAAATTGAAAAAAAGTAAGAACACGAGTTATTTTATTAATCAAACAAGCTGTATTAATTGTGTCTTATTGCGTTTCTGATTTAAAGTGTCAAATACAGATAAAACCTTTTGGTCTCGTAGTACAAATATCGAAGGACTTCTCCACCTATTTAGTTCCATCGATTTCAACGCCAATTTAAATTATACAGCAAAAGTTTTGAAGCTTTCCGATGCCAGGAAGTTGATGAGGCTTTATTTAGACCCAATAAGAGCTTAATCCAGTTAATCTCTCGCTGTAACCGTCATATACTTTTAGGTAAAGTTTCTACAAAGTGGTTAGGTAATTAACGACTTCCAGTAATGCGCTAAACTTGTCTTCTCGACTCATTGCTTCTCAAGCTACCACAGAGCATAGAAAACTCTAAAAACTTTTTCGGGGAATCTTTCCACCGGCGTATAACGTCTATCTTGCTATGGTCTAGTAAACTTGATGTCTAAAAGACAATTATTTACGATCCCGTATATGACGAAGTTTAGTTGTAGAACAAAAACGTTCACGGAAAATCGTGAATTATATCGAAATACTATTTCAAATCATGACGTTAAAAAAATATGGTTTTGGTCAATAAAAATAGAATAAGGTTGATTTAAACTATTATATATATGTTTTCTATTTTGTGAGTAAATTTTTCAGGAGACTTTAAGCTTTGATTACGACAATCTTAAAGATATGGAAAAAAACCGTGTCAAATTATTAGTAGGAACGTAGCACGCAAAATTACCGAATATATTTTTAACGTTTCTAGCGTAAAATCTTTTGACTCACCCTGGTGTTTTTTGTTAAGCTTAAGTTTTATTAGGGTCCATAACTGAAAGTGCTGGGCGTTAATGGCCATGATCCGGGGTATTCGAACCGATTGCTGTCGTTGAAATTCAGCTGAAGGCCTATGGAAATTAGAAAGTGTCAAGACGTTTCTATTTTTGACGGAATGGGGTGGATCCGACGATGCGGGAGTCCTTTTGATTTTATGTGTGGGTAGTCGATTACGATCCGAGTGGAGGTGAGCTGCCGGCCAGCGTGGTCGGCACCGTTGACGGTGTGGATTGTTTGTGTTTTTTTTTGAAATTGGACGTAATTTAAAATCGTTTATCGTGTCATTTGCATTATAACTTAAAGTAAATTCAGTTGTTAAGTAAATGTAAATGTAGATTCAATTTTATCTGTTTAGAATATTTTTGTGTATTTTAAGCCACTGCATCTTCGATGAAAAATAAATAAGTGTTGAACCGGATTTGAAATGGTGTTTGTTTGAGATCCCAGCCCTTCCAGAACGTCAATAACCAGCTATCTGCCTCTCTTCGATTCGGGTCTTCTCACTTTCTTGTATTAAAAATCTTTTGAGATAATCGACATTTAAGAAAATCATCAAATTGAAGTCTTCTATACACATACCTTAAACATTATTTATTGAAATAACCACTTAATGAGATTCGGTAATTATTTACGAATTTCATTTAAGTAGCTCTTAGTAATTCTTTTTAATTGTTAAATAACTATATTTTTTCCTACTAATAGCCAATTAAGTCAATTTATTTTGTTTTCTTCAAATTACGTAAAAAAATACATGCAAAATGGCTGAGCTTTTTTCAGACAATAAACCATCTTAAAATTTATCTTACTGCATCCATAATTCAAAACAACTGACTTTAGATTTATCGCCTTCTGCTACTGTGCTGACGATACATTAGGGTGATAAGCTCAAATACCCCAAAAGAATAATAATACTGTCCAGTTTTATAACCCTTGTAACTATTAACACTCAATTTCACATAAATAGCATTGTTAGATTTTTTTATCAGTTGAAAGTGCTTGCGATGAGCAGTACATGATTTTCCACCAAGAATTGACAATTAACACCATAAAATGATATGTTTCTATATGTTGATAATAAAATACTTCAATAATTTTAGAATACCTATTAAATTACCAATATGAATAATCACATTCAAACACGAAAGCTTTTAAAAGCTTGTTCAAAGCATATCTGTGAACAAGAAAATTTCCAAAAGTGCTGAAACTGAAAACTTTTTTTATTCAAGATTTTTTATTGGCCCCAAAACTTTTCAAACATTATTCGTGTATGTTTGATCACACATTCGAACATCATTCAATAACGCGTTGTAGGTTTGCAGAGGCATGAAAAACATATTGGACGAAAAAGGGTCTTTTCTTTCGCGGACTGGAGAAAGATGAGGAATTTTTATTATTGACAAATTTAGTTTGATAAAAATTTCCCGCAAGAATTGAAATCGCTATTATATATTATTATTGTAATAATAATTCAGTTCTTAGTCGATTAAGACATTTAACGTTAAACTTATTGGAAAATTATCGATGAAACTTATATTTATCAACAATATGTTTTCTATTGCCTGACTATTTGTGTATCTAGGATTAGTACAGATTAACCTTTTTATCCCTATCTCGCGTGTATTCTTGATGTGAACTGTATATATTCGAAGATTTTCAAAAACATGTAAAACCCCTTACGAATATTGATTGTGGGTGTCCAGTCAAGTATTCAATTCTTACCGAGAATCTAGATATTATAAATTTAAGTTTTTTTTTGACAAGGGTTAGTAAAATTAAATTAAGATTAAAATAATTTTATTGAATTAGATAGGTCAAAAATATAAACATAAATGATTATAGAAAGAAATTGACATAAGATTTATACGGCGCTTACTTTCTTTTGATGCTTATTAATTTCAATTTCGATCTATCCACTTTTTATATTATTTTGCTTTTATGATTGGTATATTCATAATGGATAAATCGTAAAAAATATATTTAATGTATTATACTTTAATGTAGAGTTAAAAGTTAATTCATAGCTTCATCATTAATACATATTCTCTAAAAAATGGCATCAAAGTAATTGAATGTGTTGCTTACAAAAAGTTGTAACTAATAAAATGGTATTATTAACGGAAAATCGTTTCATTGAAGCTTATGGACGTGCTATAAAAATACTCTACGATTGTATTTATAGCATTTCTGTCGCTGAAAATGAGACGGTCAATAAAAAACGGTACAATGAAACGATTTTTTGTTGAAAATATCATTTTGTTGAAGACAATCTTTCCCATTCAATTATATAGTATAAATCTAAGTAAATAATAATTTAGATTATTGAGATTTTGTACACTTCCATGTATTTTGTCACTAACGACTCTATTAATAGAGCCCAGATAAACTCCTTGCCAATCTTGAATGAGCAGCTGAACCTTCCTAATTCTACGCTATTATATCCGATACGTTGAAACACCTAACAGATGTCACTAAATGTGGAATGATTGTATATATTTACCCATTCGTCGAATTAAATCCCGTCAAAACCCACAATACTATTATATTTGTAAAATCACTGGTATTTCTAAAAGAAGTTGAAAAGCGGCAATTCGCCACTCTGTTAATATGGTGTTTACAAAATAAGGATTAGGGAGATTCCCGAAATTTTAACTCAGGTATCAGTGTGGCTCTCAGACGTATAATATCTTACCTCGTAAATAATATTTGTCGCATTTGTATCTTCTATATAAACGTTAGACACTGTTGACTGTCTCTCAGTTCGAGTCCATCCGTGTGCTCGAATGCCTGAAGATGCCGAAAGGCGAAACCCGGGTCGTTAGTGACAAAATACATGGAAGTGTACAAAATCTCAATAATCCAAATTTGATATTGAAATTCCATCAAGCACCCTCAGTCGATGTCTTAAATTATAAATAATAATTGCCAAATACACCACTACAAATAATGTAACGGAGAAATGTCTTCAATTCTTGTATAATTTAAAAAACGTTTTTGTTTTATTCATCTCTTGTGATTCGACTCTACATTGAAGAATAAAAAAAACTTTGCTTATGTGATGAAAAAGGGGCAATTGGAAATATTTTATTTTTGGTTTGGTTGGGAAATCTAGCCACAATGTAGCCGTAAGTGAATTTAGAGTTGGGATGAAAACTTTATATTGCACATTTTCCGTACTTTCAAGAAAAATATCTTTGGTATATCTCTGAAAAAAAGTATTAAAGCAATATATTAAAGCATCGTAAGAAGTTCGTTCATCCAATGACCTAATTTTTGAGCGTTTTTTATTACTTATCTTGTACCAAAGTGGGTTTCACTTTTGACTCTTTTGTCCTACGTGATCAAGAGTTTGGCTTGTTGAACGAACACTTCTGTACCTTTATTTTTTAATCAATATATTTTAAAAATTGCAGACGTCTGTGATGTTTTTGTTCATCCTGTGATCATCCTTACGTTATCACCCTTTCTTTAAATAAAGAGCAAACAACTGAACTACAGCTGGTTCTTATTGACTTAAAATAAATTGCTAAAGAAGTCGTTTAGTTTAAAGCTGTATTAGTTGATAAAATATATTTATTTACTATTTTTTAAGCACTCTATAGATTTATTTCATAATCATAAACCAATTTTTGTAAAAAAAAATCTATTGTTAATAAATTAATATACTTTCTCAGTAAGCGAGTGATTCCAGAAATTTCAATGTTACAAATATATGTTTGAAACACGGTTAAATGATGTTTTTGAATAAGCCATTCTATTTACATCTAAAGCAGTAGTCGTCAAACTATTTGAATATTTTTCATAATAAAATTTCCTTACCGCCCGTCATCATTGCAATAATTCAATCCAGTGCAAGGATATAATAATTTCTAGAAGATGAAGGATTTGAAAAAAAAAACTTTTTATTTATACTGTAGAAAGAGTATTTTAACATATTAAAGAAATAGTGTGTATTGAAAAAAAAATGTTATTATCATTTTTTAAATTGTATTATATTAAATGGTTAATGAGAACCTTTAGTCTGATGCTGTGAGACTAAATATTTAATGTACATTATTTTAAGACAATTTACAACGTGATTTCACGAATGACATTTAGTACCACAAATCTAAGTAGGTACTGTGTTTACAAACAAACAAGTCTAAAGTCAACCGCTAAGCCAGAAAAGAGCGAGAAACGTAGACAAAAGGATAAAAAGTCTCCATCCCTATGCACCCTTACCCTCGGCTATCGGGTTTACGTAAAAAATTGTCTTCAAAACATCTTCAAGTAAATTTAGCCGAGAGTTGTGCTTAACAGATGGTTTTGATGAAGACACACAAAAAAGAACTAAATTACCCGCCGCCCACCACAGAAAGGTTAACCACCCACTAGTGGGCAATACGGACCAGGTTAACGAACTAGAGACTAATCTTTTTTTTCCATGTCCGCTCCCAATGTCAAGCATATGGTTTCCTAATGGAGGTATTTTAACCATTTTTTCTACGAGAACTGCTTGTTACTAAGAGAGTAGAGATATAAGGATAGAGCTATGACAGGGCTAGTGGCTAGCTAATCGCTCTCGCTTCGCCCCGTGAGGATGGGATGGGTGGGAGGAAGACGCAAACTACGAACAGAAATCCATAAATCGATTGAATGATCAATCTATGAAAACCGTCCGCACCGGGAATTGATCCCAAGACATTCGTAACCGTAGCCATGTTATAGTATTATATTTATGTTACGTCATTGATTCGTCGCAGAATTCTGCAAATGTAAACACACAATGCATATTTTAACTTCGTGTCTTCGTACATTTGTAAAATGTTTATTCAAATGAAATCGTGGAAAGCTGTTTAAATGCTGGAAATTAAGTAACAGCTGGGTATCTTGGCATAAAAAAAACTTTTATTAGAGCACGGTTTAAATTTAGCACTATTTTATATGAAAACAGTTTAACTTTTGAGAAAACCCGGATCGAAGATAAGCAAATGGCTGGTTATCGAACGTCCAAGGGCTGTGATTTCAAACAAACACCATTTCAAATCCGGTTCAACACTTATTTATTTTTAATCGAAGATGCAGTGGTTTACAATACAGAAAAATACTATTCCTAACATATAAAATTGATTCTATATTTACATTTACTTAGCAACTGAATTTACTTTAAGTTATAATACAAGTGACACGCAAACGATTTTAAATTACGTTCTTTTCAAAACAAACACAAACAATCCATAATGTCACCGGTGCGAGCCACGAGGCTAGCGACTCGCCCGGCTCGACAGATCGTAATCAACTGTGCACACGTACAATTAAAAAAACTCCCTGCATCGTCGAAGCTACTCCTTTCCGTCAAAAATGGACTTGTCCAGCGGACGTACCCGTCGACTATTGAACGAGCGGCCTTGGCAACAGTCGGCCGATTCTCCAAATTATTGTCGTTACCGCTGGACGATTTCAGTTCTGTACCCTAATGATACTTAAACTTAACAAAGGAAAACCAGGTTGTGTCACTCTGTTATACAGCGACCTTAGTCAACAACGTATAAACGTTACGTATTTTGGTAAAAAAAATATATTGAGGATTACAACTTTCGTTTAAAATAAGCTGAAAGGGTTTCTCATCAAAATTAAACACAACAATGACAAGCTGTGTGCACAATTTTACCTCCGTGAAATTAAAATGCCGAGTCCTGTATAGAAGTTAAAATGTTTTACTTTCTTGGTCACCAAGCCACAGAAGGGTAAATCCTCCCTTTTCAAGCTTGCAACTTCATTAAAATCTAAACCTCTAGTGTTATAAGCTTAGTCGTAGACACAACCATCTTATTTAGAATGAATAAAGTTTTGTGGAATCAGTATTACATAAATGAGATTGTAATAATGGACACTAAAAACATTATAATTTAACAATGTGAAAGGTTAAATGCTTGATTAAATCACTAAGTTTATTTTAATTTGTTACTATGTTTCGATACTGTTAATCATTTAAAGCAGTGTTCCCTAACCGGTGGTCCGCGGCCCAGTGGCAAACAGTATGCCAAATTTCAAGAAATTTGCCATTCAAAAATATAAAATATAGGATTTTTTCGCCTGCACGTTTACTTATATTTTTAGTTATTGTTAAATAATAATAATTGGTAAGATGATCCGACACGATGGTCACTGGTTTCTCAGAATCGACAGTCATAAATCTTCGCAGCGCGAGTGCATGCGACATGTCCCGCGTCACGTAGGCATGCCGCACTATGCCATGTGCACTATATAGGACAGTAGGAAATGTTGCAGGATATTTTGCCATTACCCGGTGATCGTGTACTAATGATAGAAAATAAAGCTGAAATTAATTTAAAAGGCAATTTAAGTGCACAATAATTTTCAAACAAATATTATGATTTCGTGCACTTTAGATCTTTTAAACTAATCTGCGTATTTTTTTTTCAATAAGGTAATCTGTCCAAGATTATCTACTTGTTTTCAGTGTTGCAGATTTAAACTGCATTAAGGGAGGAACCCACATAATATTTATTAAATTGACAAGACTTGAATTACTTTTGATTTTTTTTCTATTAACTGTCTATCAATTAGCAATCCCTAGGACGCATCTCAGGCTTCCTGTCCCGGGATCGATATTCAGACAATCCCGGGATTTCAGGATTCACTGTAAATGCTAAAAAATAATTCATATATCAAATTAAAACTTCCTGATTAACTACAACGTGTACCTTGGTTTGTTCATGTACATGGTTTTTTTAAAAATATCTATAAAATTAATAGAAATTTATTATAGTCTCTCTCCTTCCCACATTTCGTTTGACAGCCGTTCATAACTTGAAATGGAGGACAAAGGAACGCTTCTTAAATGAATGGAGAACAATATTTTTAGTTAAAATTTAAGGACATATCCTATTTTTTGATACTATTTGGTAAAACCTATTATAATAATGCAATAAATGCAATAAATAAAATAAAATTATTTTGATCATTACATTTTTTTTAAAAATATTTTTCTCTTTTTTAAAAGTACTTTCTGATTGTAAATAAACAAAAAAACCATTTCAATGTCCAAAAAATAAATAATCATCTAGAAATTCCAATGGAAGCATTAATGGACATAAATTAAATTTTAAGTATACAATTTAACACTTGAAATTACACTTTACACATAATACTACAATTACACATGACCAATCCCGGGATTGAGAAATTCTGAATCCTGAATCAGGACTGAATGCCCTAGGCGCATCATCTTTCATATAATTAATTATTAAAGTAAAAAAGGATTGAAAACATACTAATAATGACTGTGAACAAGACACAAAACAGTGCCAAAGGTTATCTCGCGAACTGGTATCACTGTTGATTACCTCTGTGTATAGCGATCGACTTTTTGTTATATGTTTTCTTGGATTATGGAATAATATATCAAAATTTATAACATTATAGATGAAGAAAACTCTAACTAGCTTAGGACTCATTGGTCCAACGGTAACGGTTTCCAAATAAAATAATCGCCAAGATAACGTCCTCTATTTGTAGCCTTGGAAACATATTTGCTGAAGAAGGTTTTATAAAGGTGAATAATAATCCCAACACAATGAAAATAAATCTTTGCGAAACGTTTACCGATATGTAAAAAGAACTGTTGCGAACTTTTGTCAACATGTTTACATTATTTACATAACCTTTTATTTAAGTCTGTTTCATTTTATTCAACATTTAAAAAATATAATATTAAAAATGAAAAAAAAAAACATAATTCATTCAACAATAATTTTCTGTTGAGGTCTCACAAGCACATTCGTTGCAAAATCCAGTTCATCAACACTGATTTTTAAATCTTATCTATTATATATTATACTTGTTTACATACAGGTACTGCTCTTTATGAGGGAACGGCACATCATAATATACAGCTGGCGTTTCTGTGATGTGAATACCGCAGAAATTTATGTATTTAAAAAAAAATTATTGAAATCGATTATCGAAATATTTTTGGATTTTTTGGTGTGGGTATTTAAGCTCGTTAAAGCTCGCAACCTAATTCGACAGACGCCCAGGAGGTCTAGACCGGATTTTATAATCAGTCACTGTGCGAAATCAGTCCATTCTTTTTTAAATAAACTTTGTGAGTACCCATATTTTCGTATTATGCTATGCTATTATAAATACAATTTATTTAGATTGGTCATATTATTTTTAGATTAAAGAAAACGTGTTGTAGACAAGTTTTGAGAGATTATTTTTATGGAAAAAAATGATTTCCTATACCAAAAAACCTAATGTGACGTCTTAGTAATGAAGTTCCCAAATTCAATCACTCTGCTGCAATGTAGTTAAATTTTCTTATTACGAAAAGAAAATCCCCAAATTTGAAATAGGTACATCGACATAAATTTTCGTGAACGCCTTTTTGGATACCCTAGACAGTTATATTTCCCAAGCTGTTGATAACCATTTATCATCATCAAAAGCCACCCAGCGGTAGAGGTTTCCACGCGCTGGCGAGACTTCTTTGTAGATTTTTTTGGGGGGGTGGTAATTTTGTTATAAACGCTTGGGCGAAAATTCTTAAAAGCTCTTTGAAAAATACCACCCTATATAATCCCACAAAGATAACGCTGTTATTTTATCAAAGCTAATACGGGTTCAATTTTGAGTATCTTCAAGTATTTGTGAATACGTAATTTTCTTTTAAGCTTAAAATCGTTTATCGAGAGATAAAAAAGTTAGTTATGTATACAAGTTTTATCGAAGCTTTGCTTAACACTTAATTGGGATTTACTTTTTATTTTACACTTAACCACACTTAATTTGAAACAAATCTTTTTTATACGATTTAAGCAGCAACGTATCTAATTTCACAAGGACTATAAAATATAGAGTAAAAAAATTTTAACTGTTGAAATTTTGTACATTTCTATGTATTTCGTATTTGTGTGCTCGAGTGCTCGAGTGCCCGAAGATGCGTTAGTGACGAAATATATGTAAATGTACAAAATTTGAACAATTAAAATTCAATATTGAAATTTCATCAAGCAACCTCAATCATTATCTTAATTTATAAAATATAGTTAAAGCTTTTTCTGCAAAACGGCGTCAAAAGCTGCTGCTAGTCTTCGCTAGTGAAAATGTATAATATAAAAAAAAGAATAAATTTTATCATTATTTCGCTAGCTTACAGTAAAACAAATATTATTTAATATTAAAAAAAATAAATCGTTTATTTTCTACTATGAATTACAAGAAAACATTATATTTAATTTTACATAAGCACCATAAATTTCGAAAGTTACATGTAATCTTTAATATTTTTTGTACTTTATAATTTTTTTTTTCTGTAATCGCCCAGAATGAAAAAAATTTCTTCCATCCCCCTGAATACCCATAATCTTAATTTAATTATGAAAACTTATCCATTACAACAAATAAACGAAAGCTAATAAACGTTTATAAACATGTTATTTAATACAGAAAAATTAATCATATAATCATACATTATAGAAGCAATATCTAAGGCTTTATTAAGAAATAAAATACTAAGAGTTGGTAGTTTCTTCTTCTTAAAAAACATTAACAATACAACAGCCTTTTAGAATGTTTAGTTGATAGTATTAATTAGGTAAAAGCACAGATGGCTTTAGGGAAACTTAAGAGGGTAAAGACGGTTCCCACGCTACGTGATGGATCGATTATAATACATTATTAACGTATGCTTTTACAAAAGCATACTTAACAAGAATATTATGTAAAAAGGACACTAAACTTCCTCATTTTTTACGTAACCTTATATATTCTTGTGTTTAATAACGTTCCTGTGATGTCATTCCAAAAAGAATTTTAATTTAACAGTAATAATAGAAAAATTTTGATAATTTTTCTTTAATATTTACAAAAGCCTACATTAAATATTATTAAAAAATGACTAAGTACTCGTTAGACCTGATTATGGCGTTATTTCAAAATAAATAATTAACTCTAAGTACTCTAAAGTGGTTAAAAGCTTATCTGTAAAATCTTTGCTAGACATCCTTAAAAAATTTACTACTTTCATGAATAATAAAGTGTAATAGTGTAAAAAAGTACTCTGAGAGTTCAATTATTTAATCAACGCTTCATAATATGTAGGCGACAGTAAACGATTAAAGATTTTTGTGAAATGGGAAAAACCTACTGTGCCCTCTTAAAAGATGTTAAATGTAAATTCTTAGTGGAAAGTAATTATGTCTATAAAAATATAACACGACGTTTTTTATGCTATTTTCACATTATTGTGTAATGACCAGGCACAGTTGAAAGTTTTCTCAGTAAGCAAATTCGGTATATGTTCCAGATAATTATGTTAATAAGTAAATTTCTTCAATTTTGACCTTTCAGTAAAGGAATATATCGTTATTATAAAAAATAAAACACAATTTGTTTGTACTACTTCCAAATCTGTATAATGATCAGGATCAGTTTAGCTCATCGCGAGCATTATCAACTGATAAACCGACATATCAAACATGTGGAAGTAGTACAAACAAAAAGCATTATGTTTGAAATATTGAGATTTTGTCACTAACGACCCGGGTTTCGCCTTTCAGCATCTTCAGGCAATCGAGCGCACGATAAGATTAATAACTTTCTCGATAATAACGATATAGTCGAATCGAAAAAAGAAAATCACTGGTAATTCTAATATTAGTTGGAAAGCGGCAATTCGCCACTCTCTTAATGCGTTGTTTACAAAATAAGGATTAAGGCGATTCTCGAAATTTTAACTCAGGTATCGGTGTGGGTCCTAGACTTAATAATATTTGTCGTATTTGTATCTTCTATGTAAATGTTAGACACTGTTTACTGTCTGTCAGTTCGAGTCCATTCGTGCGCTCGAATGCCTGAAGATGCTGAAAGGCAAAACCCAGGTCGTTAGTGACAAAACACATGGAAGTGTACAAAATCTCAATAATTCAAACTTGATATTGAAATTCCATCAAGCACCCTCAGTCGATGTCTTAAATTATAAAAAGTATTATATTTTTGAAAATATAATGCCTTTCCACCAAGAATTGACAGTTAACACCTTAAAAGTGTACAATCTATAGTTTACATATTAACTATACGTCTACGTAAAAAAATATTCAAATTAGTACATAGCATTCGTATATAGAATAAAATATTATTTTTTATTTATAAATGTGTTTTAAAAAATTCGTATAAGAAAAAAACAGGAGTTTTTTTTAAATTATGCAATCTATTTATTTCACAAGAACCTTACGATGTGATTGACTAAATAAGTTGTTTGCTATCCACCTTAATATGTTATTTGTTTTATTATTAAAGTTACGCTTATTCAAGGGAAGAGAATAATTTTATCTTTCCCACTATCTCAGATATAAGGCTGGAGATTTCTGACTATAAAATACTGGAAAGCGAGTACTGAAATACCCAATAGTTTAAGCTAAATACGTTTAAATTCAACGATAAAAAGAAAAATATGAAATGCCATAACTATTTCTAATCTGAAATCTATAACTGAGTTTACAAACTATGTAACTTTATTTGTCAAGTTGTTTCCCTGTTAATTTGAGTATTGAAAATATCTAGTATGTTTTTTACAGCACATCCCTATATATAAAGTATACCCTGTTTGTTGCTGTTGTCGGATCTTGTATAATATTCTCCTAAATCTTAGGTACTCTAAAATTTGTAAGGGCATCGGATTGAATGTCTATTTTAGTTTAAGAGCACTCCAACAAACTATAATATAACATTCATCTTCAAACAAAGTTATATTCCGTACTTGATTAAATAAGTCTTGAGATCAAATAAACACGCCCTTAAAGTTGATGTTGTATTATTCATATACATGTTTTGTTTAAGTGCTTATAAATAAAATTATTTTACCTTTTCAAGTTTGTTGTTTATTGAGAACTGTATTAAGGTTTTATTACGTCGCCAAACATTTACTGATGATTGGCCAGAAAAAAATGGACAACGGAAACACTGGACCTTTTTTCCAAAAGGCATCATGTCAGAAATTCGAAAATGTGATGGGTCTGTAGCCGAGTGGTGAAAGTTGCAATACTTACAGGATCCAATAAAAGTACTGGTAATTTTATAAATTCATTAATAGATTTCTGTGATATCTGAAATTCCTTCCGTTAAATCCGACCCTAAAAACGGAGCGCAGAGAGAAACCAACTAGTAATGCTGTCCTAGCCTCATTTTGTCTTGTCTCTCTCTGAAAAAATGAGAGATTGAGCGACTGAAAACAAGAAGTTACCTTTTTGGACCGTTTTGACTCCTATTGGAAGAATTTAAAGAGATTTTTTTATATGAGAACTGCTTGTTACTCAGTTGCTCAACCTTTCTTTTTTCAAAGAGAGTAGGGATAGAAGGATAGAGCTAGGACAGGACTAATGGTTAAATAATCACTCTCGCTACGCCCCGTGATGATCGGATGGGTGGGAGGGAGTATTAGACATCACAAACACTCGATTGAAAGATCAATTTATGAAAACCGTCCGCACCGGGAATCGAACCCGAGACATCCGTAAACGTAGCCAATGACGCTACCAACTGCGCTACGGACGCCGACAGATATAATTTTGTCAAAACAATTTTGATTTTCTAAAGTATTGTGTAAATATATCGCATTGCCGGCTCCGCGGTCATTGTTACGGTTACGGATGTCTATGGTTAATGCCTCTATATGGACAGTTTTATAAAATGATTTTTCAATCGATTTGTGAACTTATGTCCGTAGGCATGAATATTTGTAGCGATGGCATGAACGAGGCGTAGCAAGAGCGACTAGTGAACCACTCTCTTCGCAAAAGAGAGGTTGAACTACTGAGTAACAATCAATTCCCGTATAAAGCTTCTGCTGAGACCCATTGAGGCGGACATGGTAAAAATATATATACATACTAGTATAAGTGTACCCGTCATAGACGACGGTGTTGAAGTTGAAATACTGAATGTCTAAACCAGCTAGTACGTCGGAGCTGTGTGTGCATTGTTGACACCGGAAACGCTTACGTCATGAGAAAATTTCATACCTACAAGTGATATGTGATAACAAAATGCGTCTACAGAGCGCTCTGGGCTATTATTTACAAGATATTGGTTCCGTGTAAAAATATTTCTGATATTGAATGTAAATTAATAACGATTTATATGAACGTTCCATGAAATATAACTCAACATTAACTGTTTTTCAAATAGGCGAAACACGTATCACAAGCAGTGGGGTGGCAAGAGTTGGGTATAAATTTAAATTTTACATAACAAATGAATTTTTAAAAAGTTGTCGCCGAATTCATCAAACATGAGCATAACAATTCCCACAAATTTGTAACAGTTTAGGTTTTGTTTTTACCATTTCTGGAACAAGTAAAACATAACTTGTTTAGTATTATATTATATACTGCGTGTGTTTATAGTTTTAGTTTCCACTGCTTGTCTTTAAACGATTCAAATTTGCTGGTTGAGCAGCTTCGTCAAGCTTACTTGACAAAAATGATGATTTAACGCGATAACCATTCTCTCGTTCTAATGAGTCACCAGTCAGTGTAATCACCGTCAACTCAATTAGAGTGAAAAATGCCTGTAATTAGTTTATCCGTATACTGACATGATTCGAGATTGAATATCTTTGAATTTAGATTGTTAGTCATTACGGGTGGATTTAAATATAGTATAAAAGGTAAAGGTACCAGTATTTGAGCGCTTAAGAGAAAAATTCAACAAAAATAACGATTAACGTTTAGCGTAAGACCAAATGATGACAAAGCAAGTGTATTCTTAATGAATCAAAAGTCTTAATTAATATGATATGACAAAAATTAGGAAAAAAACTGTTACAAAACAATTTTGTTCAATTTTTAACAGCCATGTCAATGTTTCAGTAATTGACTATCTTAAAAATTTAAAGCTTCAGTACTTGACTTCTTTTTTTTTCAATAGTTGACAATGTCTTATCAGAAGGTTTTATGATAACCTTTCATAAGAGTTGCCTCATAGCTTACTGTAAGACCACTCTTGATTGAATCAAGTAGCATATGCTTACATTCACTGCTATTCTTAACAGTTCTCTTAAGAAATTCAAAATAAAATACTAACTGCATAAGGTTTCGTTTTCAAATGGCCGCTATGACAACCCAATGACATAATATATGTGATGTGTTAGGTTCTCAATCCGAAAAAAGATGGTTTCACTTGTCTGAACTTTACAATTTAAAGCAATCTCGCGTCTACGTTTCTTATTTTGGGCACTTTTATTGAAAAAATGTCAACTACTGTTACATGGTCAACTACCAATACATTAACCTTTATAAAAACATAAAATGCATATTAATTCAACTTCACAATTTATTTAACACAAATTTTTTGAAAAAAATATCATATTTCAAAAAACTTCGTTCTGTTAGTCAATTCTGAGAGTCTGTAATTTCTTCCTTTGTAAATTTAGTCTTTTGTGAGTTACATTTAAGAACATTTAAGACACTGTGCAATGGTTGAGTATTCTAGTAGTAATGCTCTTAGATTTACGTCACATTTGGTTTAGTTCGAATGTATTCAAAATTCTGATCATTCACTCATCATAAAGGTATAATTTTTGTAACGTTCATCGCTTTCCATCTATCGAATACAAAAAATCGGTGTAGATAGAACGCTTTCTTTTTTATTATAATAAATAGATAATTAGTATACATTTTATAACTATAGTCATAATAACACTGTGTAATCCGTTTGCTCTGTGATCAATATCAACAAAATCCATCAAAGAAATAAATATTTCTTAATACAGCGAATCATAAATTTAAATATAAATACATTTAACATACTGAGCAAAAGTTGTCACTGACAATAACATCAATTTTTTGAATACGTACAACATATCTATATTTGTTTAATTTTTACTATATTTATAAAAAATGTAATTTCATCGATTATTGACACAAATCAAGTGACTCAAACGTTGGATTGAAAAATGAAAAACGTAATACTGATTGTTAACCCTTATAGCGTAAGAAAAATAGAGAATTATTTGAAATATAAATTACTTATCCTAAATACATCAAGAAGTAAACTAAACTCGTCGGGTTCTTGCTAAAATAAATCGTAGAATATGAAGAATCTGAAAAATATTTAATCTACGACTATGCAAGCAAAATGGCTACGGCCAGTCTTCATGTACAACGCCAACACAGGCTACCGCGTAGCCGCATAAGTATGTGTAGTACATACGGCTTACAATTAATGCTGCGTATCGGCAGCTCAAGGCTAAAATTCGTAGCCTGAATATCAAGAGCTCTTTTCAAAAATATATTTTTTTGTGTTCTACTTGATATTTTCATGATCTGTTGCGTAATACCTACAAGTGTTTCCTTATAGTTTGAACGGAAATACGAGGCAAAGTCTTGGACACGTAAACATGTCCAGTGCAATCATCGGGTTACGCGGAGATTTTTATACTCATTTTAAATAAATTAATATTTACTTGGTGTCAATTTATCTTTGTTATAGATACATTGAGTATCATATACATACCAAATGCGTTTCAAATTTATTTAAAAATACATCTGTCATACAGATTTACACCACTCTAAGCTTGTGTCCTCTTTATGTCATTTTTTACACCCTTATTTTTATGGATCATGAACTTACTCGATACGTTTTCATACTTGGGAATATTTTGCTCAAATAATGTCATGACAATTTCATGATATTTGTGACACGTAGTTCCTTTAATAACTGTGGAAAAGTTTCGTGTCGTTGGTTATGGGAGAAAATATGCAAATCTAGTCAATAAATTTCTTTGAGGCTTAATATTTACATGACATAAAATACTTGTAAAGTATAAATAAAAATAAGACGTGGAAGTAAACGTAAATACAATGTATGCTTACTTTAATATTAAAAAAGAGAAAGATACTATTATAACGATTAATTTATATGAACACCTTTACTCCTATTTTTTTTTATTCATTCTTCTGGTTGTCTAAGAATTATGTGAATATAATAATGCTAAGCCATGTATTTACATGCAACTGACTACCAGATAATGAAAAATAACAGGTTTTATTAAAGAGTAAAACAAAATCAGAATACTTAATATTAAAGCAACTGTGTTAATGCGAGCATTATCTTAGAAGTTTTGGAGTACTCAAATCTTACAACGAGTTGTGGTTGTGCTTCTAAAAATAATATAAAAATTATGGAAACATCTCTGTTCCCAAGAAAGTAGAAATGGCTTTTTTCTTTTATATTGTTGCAAAGATTTTTTGTGACTTCATGGAAATATTTACGGTAGAATCTAAGATGTATAGATAAGATCATTTCGACTACGTGCAGTAAATAATTCAATCTATTTTCGCGTATAAATTTTAGAAAAAATACTGCGTTCAAAATGGGACAGATTGTGTTTTCAAAACCAACCCTGAATTGAGAAGATGTAGGACCTGAATCTATCAAATCATATAACAGGGATCCATAGTAAGAATAAGAAGTGGTAATCACCTTGATACAACTATCGATGTTTAAAAAGTCAATAAACTTTATGTTTTAATCTAAGTCTCCAAGAAGATTTTTAAGGAGATTTTAAATACCCTCTGCAACACCACCTTTTCTATTTAAGTTATTTTTTTAAATTGAGCAAGTGTCTAGCAAAAATATTTGTATCACAGAATATATCAATGGATAAAGTAAAGACTAGTTTGCATACTCAACCTTCTAGCAGAAACTCTATGGGCTCGCTTTAAAGCCACTGTACCCGATAAGAATTAGACACATATTTTTTTATATTTAAATTTTTAAAAAAAAATATCTGGCATTTCAGCTGAAAAATTTATAAAACCACGAGATAAACTCGATAAGAATTTTAAAAAGTCACTCATGTCCAAGATCACAAATTTAAATTGAAAAAATCAAAATTTAATTTGACCACGCTGGGACTTGAACCAGGACCCACCTGATAGCTGGCTAGCAAAAACACTTCCCACGACCACTGAGGCCAAAATTTGCTTACTGGATACCCAAAATCAGCATTTTTAAGGGATTTCAGTTATTTCTCTTATATTAATTTGTGGCCTTTATTTGTTAAGAATATTTAAAATACAAATCTTAATGAAAATGTATGCGAGGAAGAAATATACAGACTTAATGTATACTTACCCTTAAATTTAAAAAAAAGTGCAAGCAAACTTCCTTCACATAGTTTCAAAGCCACCACGAGCTACAAATAGATACCTGTTTTCTCTTTTATCAGTGTTTAAATGTTTTTTACAACACGTTATTATCCGTCGTATTATAGTTATTATATATAATATAAGATATTGTATCAAGAATATTCACAAATAAAAAAATTATCTTGTGAATGTAGCTGAATTTCGTATAATTTATTTATTAAGAGCAATTTGGCATAAACAGAGCTAAGAAAAACATTGAAATTATCATCCGTAACTAGAAAATTGTTATGGCGGCAATAACCATAAGCACATGTTAAGAAAGTCGAGTAAAACAATAATTGATATAATATCTCTAATGTGGGTCAGAATTTTATAACTTATACCAAGAAGTACACGCTGGATAAAAAATATATAACATTTAAATAATCCTTAAGGTAATAAGCTTAAATGTAGAAATAATATAGTTAAAATAGAATATTTTTTTTAATGATTCTTTGAAAGTATGTTTTTAAGTTTTTCTATCCAAGTTATCAGACGATCAGTTGGTAACGCTCGAGATGAGCATTACCAACTGATCGTCTTAATCTAATGTCTTAATTGCCTCTTGATCGGTCGATAAAAAAATCAGCTTATTTATATTTTTGTACAGAGATAAGAAGCCTTTACCATACAACCGAGTAGGAAAAATCTCGCTACCTTTAACCTTTTGATAACTGTACTGTTAGACTTGCTTAAGCTTATTAGCACTAATAAATGACAATCACGGCTTAAATAGTAACATGTGATCACCCGGCTGCAGAATTTTTAATGTGTGTGGATTAATGATTTGACATGCGCCAAATGCGATAAATCGAAAAGTTTTCATTATAAAATAAATACAGAAATAAAAGTCATACAAAAGCTGAAGTCAGAAATGCATTTGTCTCGTATATTACATTCCTAGAACAACACCGCCAGAAACTGAAAAATGCCTGGTTTTAGCTGTGAATCAACTATTTGGTGAGTATTTATAATTATATAAAACTGTCATATCTCTAACTAGTAATATTTATAAGTTATACGAATAATTGCTGTAGCAATCTCAAATATTCTCAAATATCACTGCCATAATCAAAATAGGAAACTAATTACTTGGTCAGTTTCTAATTCAATTAATGGTCAGTAAATATTAAAGAAAAGATCAGTAACAAATGCATAAAAATGGTAAGTAGATATTAAAGATACGGTCAGTAAACATTTTAGGTTAGGTTAGGTTAGGTTATTCCATTTTATGTGTTAAAAAATAATGACCGGTTATTTTATCAACTGACCACGTGAATACTGACCATTTATAGAATTAGTTACTGAACATTTTGATTAATTACTGACCCAATAAATACAGGCCATTGGCCATGAAACACAGGCATATTTTACTTATGGCCGCGTTGCTTTTAAAAAGTAAATGGTTATCATAGTAAAATTGTAATTAATATTTACTTACAACATGACATTTGGGATTGTGACGGTGGCATTCAAGGGGTGCGATATGTGAGAAGCATCTCATTAAATCCCAATTTTTTTTTAATAACGGACTTTCGGTTTTAACGGAGACCAATTTTGTTCACATTAATGTCCAGTCTTAACTGTTTTTCTGTATTTCTTTATTGGCAGTTACCTAAATTTTCAGTTGAAATTTCTACTTTTGATTTTCACCGACTTGTTCCTAGATATTTTATAAATGTTCAATAGAGTGCACACGTCTTTATTGGTTTCCAATAGCTAAATATTTATGAGTGCACAATTCGTTTCCGCAGTATTTCTAAATCTTTATATGTATGGACAGAAACCCAAGATATCTTTATGCTGATTCACTATCGTAGAGTTTTCCATGAATATATTATATATACTACGCACATTGCTGACCTGTTCCTGTCTGATGTTGACCTATGAAAGATATTAGATTTGTTTAGACTCTATGATCTAAATATTTGAGACTGTATATTATATTTACTTACAATGAAACTTGAAATAAATGTCAACATGATTACATTTTTTTCATTAAAAAAGATCTTTAAGGGCACATGCATAGACAAAAATTCTTAGAAATACATTCAAAATTGAAAAAAAAAAGATATATTTTAAATTCAGTTTAAGCGTTTATATTTTGTACGATATTTAAATCAATAATTTTTTAAATTAAATGTGATTGTCACTCATTATAATCAAAATTTATTTTCTCAAAACGATTATTATAGTCATTACGACAAACACAACATTTTTCCTGTATTGTAAATTTTGAAATTTCAATTTTAATTACACTCTTTTAACGTACTGTTGTGTTTTAAAAAATAAAAATAATTAAAATGTGTATTGCAATGAAATTAAATGAAGTGATTCGACTTATCAGCGGGAAGAGGAGGAATCACAAAATATATGAAAATGGATAGCTCAGCGGAGAACTAGGATTAAGTTATCCCAGGGAAGTGGATAAGGTTTGCCAATCTCAGTACACTTTACTTTGTTCTGTAAGTAGAAATACATGCGGTGATTAAATTTTGGTGGTTACATTTAAACAGGAAAACTATTATAATATATAAATATAAAATTACGACCTTGGATGATAAAACATCACGGTGGCGAACTCGGATGTCCGAGGCCAATCTCCAGCGCGTTACTGGCACGTCCTACTCGTTCCACATCCTGGCGTGTAAGCAAGTTTTAACGCAATTCTTGCCGAGGCTTCCCCTTCGTCTCCTACCAACGACGCAGCGAGGTGTGTATCGCCGATAGGTGATAATTGTAATGTTGCGACGAAATCGTAACAGTACAAACAAATACTACGAACATTTGAACAACAAATTGAGTTCATAGAGTTATAGTTGACTCTCCGATAGTATGGTAGATAAAAAGCGATCTATCTGAAAGAGGGCTATCGGGGCTACTATACTCATACAAAATCAGAAGATACGCATACGTGTTTTAGTGTGTAATCAAGAAGCAGTTAGAAAACTTTAATGAACTACTGTAATAAATTATAAAAAATGCCTTTTAGTAATATTATCATCATTATTAAAATTTATTGTGTTAAAATAGAGTATTTTATTTATTTTACACAATAATCTTAAAATCCATTTCACAAATGTGATAAATATTGTATTCGTTAGATGGAGAGAATCGGGAATACGGTGCTCGACTGCAAATAGCAATAATTCACTATCACAAGTGATTTCACCATACCCAATGTTGAGAAATCTTTTCGACTCGTTTCCTGTAGTATTTAACTAAACATGTTTATTAAAACAAAAGCGGATACAAATAAATCTAGAAAAAGATTCGTTCGTGCAACTAGGACGATCGCCTTGTGACATCCCTTATTATTTAATTACTCAATAGAGTCTCTATATATGTTTTGCTTATTTCTCACTTACTAATTAACTATAAAACTAGCATAGTACTTTTTTCTTAAACGTAAGTGACACATTTTCATTGCATGCATAACCAGTGCTACGAGATAAAGCATTTGTTGAAATTTCACGGTAACTATATGTAATATCAAATTTAGATTATTGAGATTTTGTACACTTCCATGTATTTTGTCATTAACAACCCGGGTTTTGCCTTTCGGCATCTTCAGGCATGCATGCGCTCGAATGCCTGAAGATGCCGAAAGGCGAAACCCGGGTCGTTAGTGACAAAATACATGGAAGTGTACAAAATCTCAATAATCTAAATTTGATATTGAAATTCCATCAAGCACCCTCAGTCGATGTCTTAAATTATACGTAATATATTGAGCTTAGAAATATTTCACTACGACTTAAAAAGATTAAAGATTATGATGGATTTTAAGATTCTTTGTAACTCTTGATAGGTACTGATAAAGAAATATGTGCTCAATGAATTAATGTAAATCACATCAATGTCTTTCAATCAATGTAAATATTCGACCGTGCAAAGATACACCAATATGTTGTAGTTAAATTTAATATTCCAATAAAAAGTTTATGTTACTTCTTAAACACACGTTAGATTCATAAGAAAATGCAGTAATGCACGTGATTCAAGCACGCGTATCATTTGTTTTGATGACAAGAATGGATTTTCAATTTAGTTGACAGTCTTTGCTTACACTTCATTGACGTAAAATGTCAACGAGAAATAATCTTATTAAAGATTGACATACATTCAAAAACAGCCGGGATTACAGTATACGGTTTTTTGTGATTTTATTTATAGAACTTTCCATAGCATCATGAAAATTTATCTAGTTATAAATTTTCCGAAAATAACGGAATTAAAAAGTGTTCTGTTGTAAACGGCCTCTGACTTCCTTTTTATGATTTATAAATATAGCTTTTGAATCATTTCTGGAAAACATGTGAGATCATGAAAAATTTCTACAAAATAAAACCATTTATATTCAGTACAAAAACTTTTGTACTGAATATAAGAAAAAAAGAGTTGAGTGTTAGATGTTCCATTTAAACAAATCAGTGTGTATGTCACATTAAAAACGTCGTAACTGTAAATTAGAAATTAGTATTAAAATGTGTTTGACAACGTTAATTGAAAAAATGGGTTTTGTTCGTACTTTAATGTTTAAGCCACTGTATAACCATTAATATTGTCTTTATTGTGATAACATCCTTTATGTCGAAATATCATATTTTGATTCACTTAAACTAAAACGTACCCCCTTTCAATTTTAAACTGTCTGAAAAAATAAAATTTGGATTGAAATATACATTTGTAAAAAATATGAAATAATTTATCCAGATAATTGAACATTTTTAAAAAAAAATATCATATTTATTGATAAGATTTATTTATATTAAGAACTCAGAGCAACAAACATTTATTGTATAAATAAAACAGTGTAAATAAAGTAGTAATTTTTTCATTAATTATTTATATATTAAATATAACACAAAGAATAAACCTTTATTAAC
This sequence comes from Himalopsyche phryganea, assembly GCA_022494535.1. Classification (NCBI taxonomy): domain Eukaryota; kingdom Metazoa; phylum Arthropoda; class Insecta; order Trichoptera; family Rhyacophilidae; genus Himalopsyche; species Himalopsyche phryganea. The sequence goes on from JAGVSL010000070.1 coordinate 2,779,737, forward strand.
ATTCTTTAACTAGCTACCTATTATATTTGTGTAGTAAAATTATTATTTTACTAAGAAATACAAAATAAATTATGATAAAATTAAAAGTAAATATTTCAAAACAATAAACTAACATTCATTTGTAAGATGTTTTTAAATTGTTTAATAAAACTTCATCTGTCAAAACTTTGTAACAAAAAAAGTGTAAACTAATTCTTCGAAATCAAAATGGCCGTTGTGTGCAAAAAACCAGTGCTGTGTTTATTTTTTATTGCTTGTTTATTAAAAGAAAAAACATCGTTGGAAATTGACAGAAATATAGGTGTTGGTAACCATGGAAACTCTCGCGTTTATTTAAATGATCTGTATCCATACGAGTTTCTTCCTAAATTAATTAAACCATTTGACGAATCTGAAATACCAGAGCACAGAAAAAATATAAATAATTTCTATAAAATCAGCTCTGTGAAACATTTGGCACAATTAAATAATGACAATGGTATACGTTCCAAAATTAAAACACAAAAAACAAAAGAATGGTCAGTGTTGAGCATCTGTCAAACGGCGCAAAAAATAAATCAACTAATTTTATTATTAGTTTAATTCATTCAATTGCTAAAGATGGAAGTCAAAATGGTCGAAATAAGAATACTGTACGCAATTTTGAGAGCTTGAAACGTATTTTAGATGACAGTAGAAGAAATATATCACCAATAAAGCAAATGTATGAAGTGCCGCTGATTGAAAAACAAAAAAAAGACAACAGAGATAAATTAGTTCACAGGAAAATTGGTATTATCAATTCAAACGTTCAAAAGATTTCAAATTTTTCATTGGACACCAACAAGCCAAAGAGCAGGAACGTCGAGAATTTAAGTTCTCAAGCTTTTGACGTCGATTCAAATAAGTTTTTAATTACAGAAATCAAATATCCTGACGCCAAAGTTTCTAAAGGTAGATTTTTGAGTATTTTCGAAGTTGTGAATTTCAACAATGTCGATTGTTTCGCAAGTAATGGACTCAAAGGCACTTGTCTACATAGATTGGAATGCTCAGACGCGTCGGGTACTGAGATGGGGTCATGTGCTGATGGGTTCGGCATTTGTTGTCTATGTGAGTATAAAATAATGTATTTCAAAACTTTTATCACAGCAAATAGCAGATCTTTGTGTTATCAAATAAATATATTAACACGTCACTTCAACCTGCGAATATGATCACATATTTTGTATATTAGCTTTGTTATTTGCAGCTGCATATTTTGTCAGCTGCACATTTTGTATTTGATATTAAAAATTAACTATGCCATGTTGTTATACTGATGTTACTTTTATAAATAAAATACTCGGTTTTGTTTATCACGAGCATTATCAACTGACGATACTCGTGATGTGTTTTATTTTTAAAATATAATGCTTTTCCACCAAGAATTGACAGTTATTCAACACCTTAAAAGTGAAGACTGCTGTTTGTTTAAATTTCAAAATTTTTTAATTACAATTATCAATTGTCTTGATTTATAAATGTGCCTCTCTGTCTATTTGTAGCATAACAAACACACATTCTCTCTCGCTGTTAAGGCATGTAAGAGGCTGTGTTTATGAGCAAAGTGTTGAGTGAATGGTAAGGCCAAGGTGTAAAAAATATAGATAAACTGGATGAAAGATGACAGCCGCCATTTTTGCAGTTGTTGTTCTTATTGATTTACAATCTACTAGATATGTTTACAACAATTTTTGGTGACAATAGAAATTTGGTTCGTCAAAGTGACGTCACATATTTTACAAAAACAACGAGCCAGCTCACCTATACTTTTTACACCATGTGCAAAGGCACAGTTCACACACACATTCTCTCTCTGTCTGCGCGTCGTTCGCTTCAAGGGTACTGAAGTGGCACTTTCACCCTGGATATAATTTAAATATACACAATGCATATGCTTAATTATTTTCTTTAAAATTAGATTCGCCTGCCCTCTCCCAATATAAAATATTTAGACCTCTAATGAAGCATTTAAAGAATAGGTCTGAACGAACAATGGTTTGACGACAGCCACCTAATCTGTTTTTCAGAGATGGTTTCTTCAATGCTGAAAGGATGGAACTGGATGAGAATTAATATTTACTTTTGAATTTGAAATTTGAATTATTGAGATTTTGTACACTCCCATGTATTTTGTCACTAACGACACGGGTTTCGGCTTTCGGTATTTTCAGGCATTCGAATGCGCTCGAGCGCACGAATGGAGTCAAACTGACTTAAATTATTAATAGTTACTTTATTTTTTCTTCTTTAATCAGATATTTAACTCTAATAGAGTGAGTGGAAAAAGTAAAAACATTACAAACATCAAAATATTTTGAATAGAATCTGTTCATTAATTTAAAATTTGAGAAATAAAAGTATCTATTCAGGATTCAAGCCTTTAAAAGCATTATTATACACGTCACGTATATGTTATAAAAATATTACACCTCAACTTTGTTTTAAATTACTGTAATTTAGATTTTTATCGGAAAATTTGTCTTAAAATAATGTTATTTTATAGCGTTTTACAAAAAGTACTTAATAGTTCCCATAGTTACAGCAATTTCATCTTAAATATTTATGATTTGATATGATTTTCCAGTTCAATATTCCTGCGGTGACCAGACCTCTTCTAACTGTTCGACCTTCACGAATCCAGGGTTCCCAAAACCGTCAGAGGAGAGAATATCTTGCACGCTGACCATAAATAAAGCGGATCCGAGTATAAACCAGCTGAAATTGGATTTTGTGCAAATGGAGGTATGTTTTTAAATATTTGTATTACTAAAAATAACGAGGCAGATTTTTATATCTATTTTATAGATTAAGGTACTAATCAACGTAAATAGTTTCTTCAGATGCGAAACAATTCAATCAAGTGTTATTTAAGAAAAAGAGTTATTGCGAAATCATTTACCATTGAATATGTTATGAACAATATTTTTTGTTATTTACAGCACAGCAATATTTCTTTCCATTGTAACTTACGTGTTTGGTTTTGTGAAAACTTGATAAAAAGGGATGTTCAAAAAACCAATCCTACAACGAGAAATACAAAATATACGGAAAGTATTCCCATGCTATTGTCTATATTTAAAAATGTTAGTAAAATACAGCGTTTGGGTCATGTTTTACGCATGAAAATAATAACCAAACCAGCTTAACAATTTCGCAGGGAAAGTAATTTGTATGATCGGATATGCCAGACCTGTCGTCGACCTGTTTAACGTTTTTGTATTCAGTTGCGTTGCGATGTTCACAATTTTATTTTAAATCGATTTATAGATTTGTGTTCAGTCATGGGTGTCTGTGATGTCTAAACTCATTCTCACCTATCGTATCCTAAAAACGAGGTGAAGTGACAGCAACAAGCTAACCACTAGTCTTCTCCTATTCTTACATCCTTACTCTCTCAGAAAAAGAAAAGTCAAGTGACTTAGTAACAGATAAGCTCAATTATGAGTCAATATGCTGCAAATTAGGAGCAGACATGCTTACAAAAAAAAAACAACGCCAAATGTACGTTGCATGGATACCAACAATGAGTGAACCATCGTAGTATTAGTGTTTAATGCATAATTGATGTATAATTTTAATATTCAGGAGATTAAGAGTATCTGTAATAGAGTATCAATGTTGCCTTGTATTTTTTTTTATTGAAGTACGTGAGAAATTTAAGATTTCTTTAGTTAGACTACGTTACCTCTTCACTATGCCAAGAACACTGAAAACATAATGAACATCGTACAAATTAGTCCAATAAACAGTTCACGAAAAAGAAGATTGAAATACATAAAAGAACGAGCAGGCGTTATTGGTAACAAGAATATTTTCCGCAATGAATGTTGTAAGTTTGCAGGAATTGCTCATTTATAATAAATAATATATATGAAGGAAGAAAATGATACCATTGCGAACAAGCTCATCATAAGAATATAATGGGGTCGTTTCTTGAATGCCCAGCGGAGTTCATTTTTCTTAGGAATCTTTCATAAACTTATATGATTATTATATCCTCAAATAATTTATTACACATCTATAAATATATTTCAACATAAATTTTATAAAATTTCGGTTGGTAAGAAATATTCTTACATTTTTTTTTATCTAGCTTTTATTTGAAATGAACTACTGCACAATTTTAAGGATTTAAATATGATATTGATGTTGCAATGTCAGTCAATATCCTCGATTAAATAAATAGAAAAACTTGCCTCTACTCACACCAATATTTTTTATATAAATATTTTTCAACTAAAAGTTAACTGCCAAAATTCTTGGATGTGGTTTAGGTCTGCAGCAGAAATTGTTTTGATTAACATCACATTTTGACTTATTAATAAGTATTTTAATTTGATTTGACTATAGATACTACACTATCTTGTTTAAAATATGCGTTTTTATTGACTTACGTATTAGGTGGACGAAGTCTTTGCAGGCGAGAGGTGGTGCGGCTAAGCTCGAAAATACCAATCGTTCTCCACCAATGGGAGTGTCCTACGTGAGAGGTGACGAAAAGATACGTCGCGTCGATACAACGGCAAGCGGGCCAATGCCGCACCGCCTCACGCTCGCAAAGATTTCATCCAGCTAATTTGCCGCGTTACAATTTAACACTCCCATATAATGTAAACTATAACATCTAAAAATAATTACAATATTTTAATGAAAACTTTAATCGCTGGTTTATAACAAAAGTATAAACGCGTTCAAGATTGTAAGTACAATTCATAAACATATCACTTTTGCACAAGCGATAATTCGTGGAACCAATCCTTGGGCGACAGATTGCCTTCCAAGTCAATTTCAACAGCCATATTCACTAGATTGTAGTTGAATAAATACTTTCAAATTACCATCATTAGATAGGTTTACTAATGTATCGTCGTACTATATATGTACCTATTTAACTTGACCGCTAGTGAGGGCGTCACCGTCGCTTTAGGAATGTTGCCATATTTAATCAAAATTATTTGTTTATTTACACATTTTTAAGACATACATGAAAAAAAAAACTTTATATAAATACATTTTTACTAAAACAATAGATCTTATAATTAAATGGAAATAAAATTTAAAATATTTTTACATTCTTTCATAAAATGTGTCATAATTAAAATTATGTAAAACATGGAATGTCAACGTCCAATTTAATTTTGATTTTGATTTTATATTAAACATGGTTTTCCACAAGGTGAAGGGTGTTCTATAGTATTTGAACATTCAATATTCAATATTAAGAAAATCTATATGGACTCCGTGTGCAGTTGGTAACGTTGTTGGGTACAGTTACCGGTGTCTCGGTTTCAAGGCCTGGTGTGGACAGTTTCATAAATTGATTTTCGAATGGATTTCTGTTAGTAATCATGAATGTTTGTGATGTTCAAAACTCCGTTTCACCCATCCGATTATCATAAATAAGGCGTAGTGAGAGCGATTAGTAAACCACTAGTCGTTTCCTAGCCCTATCCTTCTATCCCTACTCTCTTAGAAAAAAAAGAGACAACGAGGAACTGATTAACAAGCAGTTTTTATAGAAAATTTCTGTTGAGGTACCGCCATTAGGAGGCCATATGCTCCACAATGGAAGCGGACATGGTATAAATAAAAATAAAAATACAGAAGTGCTTAATAATGAGTAACTTGACAACACTGAAAATTTTTGAAGTCTATCATGTCGGCAGTATGCTCTGCATTGTTACTGATGGGAATTATTAGTTCTTTGATGTTTAAGTACAACACTATCTAAAGGTAAAAACAATACTCATTTCTGAAAAAAAAGTTGTCATGGTTATCAAGAGTGGACATGGATTTTCGAAAGACATTAACTTTATATAAAATGGCAATTGAAGACATTTATCCTAGACTGATAATTTTAGTTTCGAATTCGGCGGGAATCAAGTCACGTTGGTAATATTATACACAGCCACTTTGTTGATCGAATAATTGAATTTATTGACAATATGGTGTCGCAAAAAAGGTACAACGGGGACCAGAAGAACTCTAGGATAACCCAATCAATATTTTATTATTATATTAGAATGTGATATTCATGGTGAATAGAAAATAAACAAGTTTTCAATAGTGATAAATCAACAAAATAATGTGAAAATATTCTGTCTCTGAGGTAATTAACGTGCATATTCCATTTCATGATTTATAGTATTTACCTAAATTGCGTAAAGCATAAGTTACCTGTGAGGGGGGGGATTTACTATTGACAGAAAATTCATTCGGTGGCATCTATTTAACCAGAGACTTCATCTGATAGAAAGACTTCTTAGATAGAATTTCAACATAAAAAATAAGTGATTCTATAATTATAATTTAAGAAATCGACTGAGAGTGCTTGATGGAATTTCAAAATCAAATAATTCTGAACAAACAGCTAAATCTTACAAACTCCCCGTTGCTGTATCCTATACGTTGAATCACCTAACAGATGTCACTAAATGTGGAATGATTGTATATATTTATTCTTTAGTCGAATTGCATCCCGTCGAAACCCACAATGCTATTATAATTGTAAAATCACTGGTAATTCTAATATTAGTTGGAAAGCGGCAATTCGCCACTCTGTTAATGCGTTGTTTACAAAATAAGGATTAAGGCGATTCTCGAAATTTTAACTTAGGTATCAGTGTAGATCTTAGACTTATAATATTTTATCTCGTAAATAATATTTGTCATATTTGTATCTTCTATATAAACGTTAGACACTGTTTACTGTCTGTCGGTTCGAGTCCATTCGTGCGCTCAAATGGCTGAAGATGCCGAAAGGCGAAACCCGGGTCGTTAGTGACAAAATATATGGAAGTGTACAAAATCTCAATAATTCAAATTTGATTCTATAATTATACAAAACTTTGCACACAAATACTTGTTGGACCACATGTGGCTTGCAGGCCGTAGTTTACCCACTCCTGATATAGTGCAACAGTAGAAGCATCATAAATATATATAGTTTTATCAAGCCCTTCATGTTGAAGATGCTGAAGATTTATTTTTTAAAGCCATGTTCTCACTTTATATGAATCAAATGGATTGACTCCTTATCGAGCTTATCTCAATAGAAGTTTTTCTACAAGAACTGCTTGTTACTCACTGAACTCCCCTTTTTCAGTGAGAGTAAAGACAGAAGAATAGCGCTAAGACAGGACTAGTGGTACGCTTCGCTTATCTCACTCGATACGACCTGTTTTTAGAAAGGGATAGGTTGGTTTAAATCACAAACATACATGCCTTTGAATACAAATCCATTCATCGTTTTAAAAGAATATTTATGAAACTGTCCGTACTGGGGCCGAAGTCAATGACGTTGACCACTAGGCTATAGGCTCTGGTGGAATTCGTCAGCAAAAAAGTAAATAACTGATACGAAAAGCATTTCTTTCAATAAAATTATTCATATGGGTACACAGATATTCCAGTGGACGGGAAACTAGATGGATAAACAAACACAGATTATTGTTTTCAGTTTTTTCTGGTAAATATATTCAGATAAGATTAAAGAAGAGTTTTCCTTGTGTTGTGTCTTAAAACCTTCAATGAGAAAGGAAAATACTAAATACGTGTACTCTTTCCAATTCAAATAATGCCATTTTAGGTTAATCCAACGTGAGGTCGGAGGAAAATGTGTGCTTTTATGATAGAGACTCGATATCCAAAAAAGCTTTGTAGCCCATGGCTTAAAGTTTATAAATCAACTGTGATCTTACGAATTTCTTTTTCATCAACAAAATGTATATCTGATATGAAAATCCGGTATCTTTTGGGAAATATTACTGAAATTTTATTTTGTAAAAATTTTCGTGTTATATAGCCATATTATTAATTATGGCTATTAAAATGCGGAGGCCTAGCATAGTGTTATAATTGCAAAATAGAATATCTCAAATTTAAAATTTAACATCAACCTTAGTCTTTCCGCTGATAATGATCTACAAATATCTTTTCTGTCTTAAAATATGGGTCTGAATATGACTGAATTAAACAATATTTTTGTCTTGATATATTTTTCTTTTTAAAATTATTAGCTCGACAGTAGAAGAAATTTTGTTTTTGAAAATACTTTTGACAAACGATAAACTTACGGTCAAAAGATTTGTCAAGAACTTTCTTAAATACGCTTATATTTTCAGATGAAATTGTAACAAAACAAGAAAACATTTTGTTACAGTTAATTAACTATTTAAAAGTTTTGAATTTTGCGTCTTTATTTAAATTAAACTTCAAGATTAGCCTTCGAAAGTTAAAATTATCTTGTCAGTTTCCATGTAAAGTTTTCTAGCTATAATCAAACTTGATCGTCTTGATTTTCAGTTTTCTTAGGGGGGTGAATTTTCAACGTGTGGGTTTTCAGAATACACTTTTGTGCGTCCGCATATGAGATAAATGTGTTGTCCTCCGTTGTGTATCTTCATGTGCTGTGTTATAGTAAGCCTTCTCATGAATTTCATACTGCACATGGGTCATTTGTGATTTCTCTCGCCAGTGTGTATATATATATGGTCGCGGAGCGTTCGGCTAAGGAAATATGCGCGGTTGCAAATATGACAGGTATAATTTCTCTGCTGCATACGAACATGCAGTAAATGCATTTGAAGATAAACAAAAAAACTGTATCGCGAAAGCGTAAGATCGGCTCCGTGGTGCAGTGGTTAACGTTGTTAGCTATGGTTACGGATGTTTCGGGTTAAAATCCCGGTGCGGACAGTTTCATAAATTTTCGATAAATTTATGGACTTGGGCATGAATTTTTTGATGTCTAAAATTCCCTTCCACCCAACCAATCAAAAAAAACGGGGCATAGCGAGAGCGATTAGCTAACTACTTGTCCTATCCTAGCCGTATCTTGATATCCCTACTTTATTGGAAAAAGAGATGTTGAGCAACTGAGTAATAAGCAGTTCTCGCAGAATTTTTTTTTTTGAGATTCCTTCATTAGGAGGCCATTTGCTCCACACTGGGAGCGGACATGGTAAAAAAGCTATAATCTCTGCTGCGCAGAAAAAACACGTATAAATCTGTGCGTCTGTCTATCACAAGAAAAAGTCCCAAGCGGCGTACATTACCCCTTGACTCAAAATTTCTGACTGCCATTTTAACTTTAAGCATTAAAATTAATTAATGGATTTGTGTTTATATTGGAAAACAATTTTACATTCAAAAAAATAAAACCGTAAAATTAACTTTCAAAGAATTTCAAGTATTTTAATAAAAAGATATTCATATTTTACGGTTTTACATCTATGTGTAAAAATAAATCAATTGTTAATTAATCGTAAGCATTAAACTTTCGTTCCATTATAATGGTGAGTGTAAGCTTAAAGTGATGTATCGGAACAAATGGTCATTAATCGGGAGTTTATTTAGGATACTTAAAATAATTGTTTCAACAGCTCGATTATATTTATAAATTTAATTAAAACCATTCGGCAGTAGTATAATATATCCAATTACATCTATTAGAATGCTGATGCCATTTTATGGGAGTGAGTGCCACTTCGTCGATTGATTGAATAATTGAATCGACTTTTACGACTGAATATAAATATTCTCGAGCCGGCTGCCAAATAAGAATATTACTTTCACTCGAAATGACAGTTTTAATCTTGCAAATTAAATGTGCCGAATGGTCATTAAGACAAGTTTTATCGATGAGAGATTTCGAAAATTTTAATGGCTGGTGACAGATTTGTAGCATTCGCAATCTGTTTTTCTAAAAAATTCTGTTTTCTATTTATTGTACATATATTGTTTGTCAGTAAATCCCGTGTTTTAATTATCTACATTTTCACCACAGAAACGTTACCTATATCTTTATAAATTTTTAGAGTATGAATATAAAAGAGATTTTTTCAAAGCAAAGTCAGTATTAACAACACGGACAAATGCAGTTTCTTCTTTATAATGCTGTAAGTCTTCAATATTGGACCTTAAGCTGAATGGTCAACATCGCCAAGTTTGGTTACGGTGCTCACGGGCTCGAGGCCCAGCAAGAAAAAGTTTATAAATTGTTTTCTTAAACGATTTATGAATTTGCGTTAAAAATCACGAATTTTTGTGATGCCCGAAAAACGCATATCCAATTCCAAAAATTGGACGTAACGAGTTCAAATAGCTACCTGGACACTCTAGCCCTATACTAGTCTTATAATATCTTCTCTTACTATCTTCGATAAAGGAGAAGTCAAGCAACTGGGCTCAGACACAAAAAACACTTCTTTTGAGATAGTCTATATTAAGAGTTCATTTTATACACATTGAGAGCGTACAGGATGGTTACAAAATATCATTCATTCATGAAACAATTTGGCGCGCAGCTTTTTGAAATTATTGAAATGTCAAAATCATTAGAAATCTTGTAAGGCCACCATTTTTATAATTAACTGTAATGCTCTGATAGACTACTTAATCCAAGCACCGTCAGTCAATAGTGTTGAACATATTGAGTTCAGTTTTAAGGTTATTTATTGAAACAAAGTTTAAAACATCACCATATTAAAAACTTTTTTTTTTACATTGTGAACTATTAAGCATTTTGTTTCTTGCTTATTTTGACTCACTGTATTTTTATTTTAATATTTTTCACGTGGCGATTTTGATCCGAGACGTGAAAAGTACAATATATATACAGATATACACCAGTGGCATGTGTACGGTGATTGCGGCGCATTCCCTAAAGTTTTAAATCGGCAAGAGCATTTTCATACCGGTTCGTAATTGAATTTTGTGTAGCTTTATTACGCTTCGTTTTGTTTTTTCTTTCGTGATTATATATAAGATATGTTGAATGCTTGACAAATGTTTAATATTATTAACCATGTCCATTCTTCATATAAAGTATAGGAACTTTTAATGTGTTCTAATTCAGTCACTCAATTTTCGGCATCGGATTGAATAGGATATACAATTCATTTAAGCGTGTTTTTACTTTCCAGAACATACAAAACATAACTGTTCCAATCGCTAGTTAAATAATTAGGTTTTAATCTGTATTTTCAGAATAACAGTTTTAATGACTGGAATATGTTTATGTTGTAAATGTAAATAAACATTCTGTCTTCAAGATATCAAACACTCAAGATAATAAACATTCTGTCTTCAATATATCATTTTAGTAGTAATCAGATGGGTGGAATGGGAACGCAAACATCATTCATATCTTTGAACACGGATCCATTTACCAATTGGAAAGTCGATTTATGCAATTTTCCGTGCTGGTATTCGAGCATTTGGAATTTTGAAAATGTTAAGACTATATGATCATATGTCGAGTCTGCAGTGCAGTGGTCACCGTCTTCGGTTACGAATGTCTCGGGTTCAAATTCCGGTAAGGACAGTTTCTTAAATTGATTTATGGCTTTCTGTTCGTAACATGGATGTCTGTGATGACTAAAATTTCCTCTCGCCCATCCGATCCTAAAAATGGAGCGTAGAAGGAGCGATTTACTAACCATTATTCCTGTCCTAGCCCTATCTTTCTATCCCCGCTCTCTTCTCTCAACCTCTCTCGGAAAAGAGAAGTTGAGCAAGTGTAACAAGTAGAAAAGTTTCTGTTAATATACCTACATTGGAAGCGGACATGTGTATTTAAATAAAATCATTCGTAGCCGGCAGATCAAATTCAAATATTGTCTCTCCTAGAGGAGTTATGCATATTTTTAACTTTGAAGAGTCTCGTTCATTTGATTGTATACAAAATGTAAAGCACCTATTATTCATAATTGGAAAACTCATTCGCAAACAAGGAAATCAAATAGACAACACGGGCATGATTTTTTCTCGTCCGCGATAATATTGTTTTTTTTTTGTATATTAGAAATATCTCATTTCAGGGTAGTTCGTGCGTCGTCACCAGAAATCGTATTTTATTACCCGAAAACTGCCAGCGGATGTTATTTATGTTTTGTGTAGGGTAGTATACGCTATAAAATAATAATGATAATATATATTCGATAGGTCGGTTGCCATAGGCGTTCGTGAAGAAGAGAGCTCATAATTCATTAATATATCCTGCTTTATAAACACAGTATCATATGGATAGTAACAAATACTGATAATCACATAATATATTATCACTGTGTTAATATTGGATTATTTCGTGATTCATATTTTTATTATTTGCTTTACTTCAGGAATAATAAAACAAAATGTCTGGTACAGAGTGAACCCACATGGTTGTGGTTTATTTTGTTGTTGCATAAACGTTCCTTATATTTAAGTTTTTTTAATAGGGTAAAATATTAACGTATTTAGTTCTACACAATTTTATTAGTCAGAACTATACCGTCATCGACATCGTCATCGTCAGAACCATTACTAGAAGCTCATGTAATTAGGCATAATTAATAAAATTTCAATGGATTTATTTTAATGATCAATTAATAACACCACGCAACCTCCTTTTCCAAAAACACAATCAGTATGTACCTTGAATAATTTAATTTGAAATAAACATGATGATGTTTGAATACGTGAATACGTGCAGTTGGTAGCGTCGTTGGCTACGGTTACGGACGTCTCGGATTCAATTCCCGGTGCGGACAGTTTTCATAAGTGGATCTTTCAATCCGATTTATGGATTTCTGCTCGTAGCCTAAGTGTTTGTGATGTCAAAAACTCCCTTCCACCCATCCAATCCTCACGGAGCGTAGCGAGAGCGATTAGCTAACCTAAATAGTCCAGTACTGGTCCTATACTTCTATCCCTTATTTGTCCTAGAAAAATTCTGTTGAGATACCCCCATTAGGAGACCGTTATGCTCCATGTTGGGAGCGAACATGGAAAAAAAATGAATGGTTTGATATTTTATTTTATTATAATGGAATTCTTCCTCTATATTACTATATAAAGAGTCCGTATCCCTTCATTGGAAGCGAAAGTGGTTAAAAAAAAGCAGACGGGAAATCATTTTACTAAAATATGAAATATCGCTTTTATAAAGTTAGTAATCCGATACTAAAATATTATTAATACAGCCAATACAATGGAAAACGTATGACAGCTACAAAGAAATATTTAAACATGCCTCTTTCACGATCTTACATCATTAGCGTTCATCAAAACATATCGAGGTTAACCACTTACCACATTGAACAATCAGCCTTTCGTCAATAAATTACGCCAATGTTTTCAACACGCTGAATCCCGGAGCTGTGTTTTCACGTGATACAACAAGCATTGCTTGAGTTTGGGAACCGTGTTTTCACGTGATATACCAGACTATTAAAAACAGTCATATTTGAGCCATCAAGCGATACGTATTACAATGGAATCTTAGTTTGAATTATAGTCAAGACTTAAAACTTTCCAAAGCAGTCATCTAATTTGTGGTATCGCCAAAATAGGTTTTGATGTTATCGACTTAAAATCTCAATCGAATTTTAGTTCTTTAATATTCCCCCTTCTGGAGACGATATTACGGTGACACCGAGTCCACTCCGATCTAGGGTTTTGCAAGGTCTACAAGACAGGTTGTCAGAGGATATATCTAAGCACATATTGATGCCGATACCGTCAACAGAAAAATAAAAAAAAAACCAGTTGAAAATGCAAGGTGTGTGCAAAGCACAAGAAAAAGAGTGAGACTCGGTACATGTGTAAACATTGTCGTGTGGCTCTTCACAAAAGAAAATTTTGGCAATTTTACAATACAGAAATTAAACATTAAATGTTTTAAACGATTTCAAAAAGTTTCATTTGATTTCATTCTCTATTTTCAAAGTTATAACACTTTTAGTAAACGCTTGAGAAAAATTATATTTCTTGAGTGGTTGTTTTACTTGATTTTGGTTGGAGCTCATAGTGAAAACTGCAATTTTGTATAAAGGGACAGATAGTCGATGGTATTATAGTTTAATTTAGAATTGAATGTATTTTACAGCTCCAGTCGCCGACGAATGGAACCTGTGTCGACGACCAATTCATTATAACGGGACAAAATGTTAACAGCATCGTTCCAGTTCTGTGCGGAATTAACAATGGACAACACAGTGAGCTATATTTTTTTCATTTCCCATTTTATTAGTAGTGATGTTTTCAAATTGTCGCGCGCGCGAGGGCTTTTCATCGCGTATGCAATTATTTTTTAGCATTGTCGGAATGTTCCATAGCTGGTTGTTATTTGGAGGTAATAATAACTGTGACCGAGTGAAGTAAAATTTTACTCGACGATAAAAAAAATATTAGACGATTATTTTGCTTTCATTTAAAATAAAGTTAAGCGAACGAAATGACAAATAAAAACGGTTGAACTGGTAATATTTGAGCGGATATGACCGTTAAATGCGTAACGGTTACGACAGATTGCAGATTAATTTTGAATATACTTATTTATATTTATGGCCGATTTTGCAAGGGAAATTGAAAATGAAACAATACTGAGAGAAGTTTCTTAGTAACAAAAATGAGGTAAATTTACAGTGGGGTTCGTGAATATCAAATATATTTAAAATTGGTACATTGGTGCATATTTATAAGCAGGAAAGCGTCCCTGACTGTCAATCCTTAACACTATCTGTATCAGATCGACAAAAATACATATAATATATCAGTCGCTAAGTCGCTTAACAAGCTCCTCGCATTTTTTCAATAACATACATTTTTAATGTACGTATGTGCTTTATATCTATCAAGTTTTGCGATTGCAAGTCTAAAATTTCTTCCTATTTCGTCCCGTATTTGAAATTCAATTTTTTTCCAAACTTTAAAATGTCGTTGTTTACACGATCTCGATCCTCGTTTTACACGTGTCAACGGGCTTCAAAAAACGACAATGTAAAAGAATATTTTACTTCACCTTACGCAGCGGAAGACACAAGATAACTTAAATTATACTTAAAACTATCATACTGCCCGTAACAGTTTATCGTGATTTACTCAAAACTCTAAAAACCTTTGGGAGCGTGTTTAGCACTCAGCGACTTATATATTAGTATTATATTGTGACAGAAAGTATCGAGGCTAGTGGCGATACCGGTAAGCTCAAATTTTCATCGGTTATTTATTCAGAATTGTCAATAATCTCTTTCTTACAAACTTTAGCCGATATTGTGACGATAATAACTATTACAAAAGTCAGTGAAAATCGTTTTATTTGATTTTTTACTATCTGCGCTCCCAATGTGAAGCATATGGAATCTTAATTGGACAGAGATAAAAAAAAGGCAACCAACTGACGTTTTTAGGTATTTTGAGTTATGAATTGAAACTGGTCAGAAAAGGTTCAAAGTTCGATATGCTGAAGAGATCCAAGTTGGATTCCGTCAAGTTTTCATTTTATTTACATTATTTCCTTTTTGCTTAACAAACAAAATATATTAAAACGTCAATTAAAATCGTCTTAAAATCTATGATTGTTTTCAATATTTTTAAGTAGTATTAGAGTTGTATTAATAATAGCTATAATATTCAATCGTTTTCGCATTCACAAAATTAACCAAAAGTATTTAAAAACATGTGCAAATTTTGCGGCTTAATATCTCCATTTGGCAAAATTGCAGTTGGTTCCCTTTTGCTTATTGCTTTCCAATTGAGGTATTTTAACAGACGTGTGTTTGTTACTGAGTTTCTCGATCTCTCTTTTTCGAAAAGAATAGAGATAGAAGAATAGGGTTAGGACAGGATTAGTGGATAGTTAATCGCTCTCGCTGCGAAGTTTTAGTCATCACAAACATACATGTCAACGAAGAGAAATCCATTAATTGAATGAAAAAACTATTTATGAAACTGTCCGTACCAGGATTTAATCTCGAGACATCCTTAACCGAAGCCAACGAATGTTAAAGAAGTCAAAACATATATCATTATGATATGGCTGCATTAGCCTAGATAATAGAGGTCAGCTTTGCAACAAGGTCCGGTTCGGGCTTAAGTCTCAGCAGATTAAATATAAATACTATTTTTTTTTTCAATAAACATCGTATATAATTATAATAGCCCAGACCGCTTTCTAGACGTCTTATTATAATCACATATCACATACATATGAAATTCTCCCATGACCTAAGAATCTGCTTTCTATATAAAATAAAATGTTATGCAATGCACACACAATTTCGACTTTAGACTTTCAGTATTTCAATTTCAATACCGTCATCTATGACGGGTACGGTTATACTAGTATGAGATATTCAGCATTGATCCTTGTAATGTATTTTTCTTGAGTTCATCTTGAGTTGCTGCTAAGCATTATCCGCGAATTCATCTCAAATGATCAGACGTTACAGAAATATCTGACGCATTGGCGCTTAGATAATTAAGCGATTTCAACATAATTGAAAAAAATCACATTTATTTAAGCTGCAGTATGAATTTAATACATTTTATTTATAGAGTCCTTATTGTATAACAATGTTTTCCATAATGTTATAGTGTATATCGACGTTGGGGATTCACCGGGGCCGTTCTACCTGTCGGTGCTCACGGCGTCGGCCGAGCGACGCCTCTTTCAAGTAGGCGTCTGTCAAACGGCCACGTCTACACCTGCAGGCTGTCTTCAGAGATTTACTGAGCCGGCGGGTTCTATTGAGAGCTTCAACTATCAAACTCAGGGCGCCCTGCAGGCAAACGCGGCGCCTGGATATTTTGTGAGTATAATGTTATTTAGATTATAACTACAGCTGTCAATATATTGTAGAAAATTTTAAATTATTCAAATTTGATATTTAAATTCCATCAAGAACTTTCAGTGGATATCTTAGATTATAGAGAAATTCATAATATACGCCAATTGCTATATCGACGGTGTTTTAGTCAATTGATGTAACTCTCAAAATTGAAATTCTTCAGGAGAGAGGTTGGTTGCGTTATGAATCTTTGAAATGCACTTCTGTAAATTATCAAATTTAAAAATACGGAACTTTATTAAAGTATGTAGTAACGATATAATAGTGGCTTACATCAAGAGGACGGGCCCGAATTTTTGATCTTGAAACCAATGTAAAATAATGTTTCCCTTCCAGAAAGTGGTCAATTTATTTTTTTAATTTACATCATTTGACCGAGACCAGCTTTGTCACATTTAAAATGAGATCCAATCATTAATTCATTTCTGTATTTTTTGAGGGTCACACCAATTGACTTTTTGACCAATACATGTCCGTCAATAAAATATTTTTGAATCGAAATTCGTTTTAGTTTATGTTTATTATTCGTTTTAGTTCGTTTTATTCGTTTTAGTTTATGCTCATTATATCCCTACTTTATAATAACTATATTTGAATTTAAAGAATAAATAAATAACTGCTCACAATTTAAAACATGTTGTCTTCTTCTGGAAAATTATTTCACAAGGATTTTACGAGAGCTAGGGTTGATACACGATATAATTTTGTTACATTGATCCTAAGCTCTCTAATCACGTTAGTTTTGTGAATCACTTCTTAAATACCGTTTTAAATACAATTTGAATATCTCGTTTGTAATGATGAATTATTATCTTTCATAACTTACAATTTTGATCGAAATAAAAATATTCAATATTCAGATTAGGGCATCCAATCCCTGATTCCTTTTACGAACCCGGGATTAATCATTAAATGTAATTTAACATCTAATTGTACATTTATAATTTGATTTGTGTCCAGTATTGCTTCAATTGGAATGTATATATGACTAAATATTTTTTTGGCAATTAGAAAGTTTTTTTTGTTGATTTAAAATCACACAGTCATTCACAAGTTTTGTTTAAAAAAAAACTTGATCAAAATAATTTTATTTTATTTATCGCATTATTATGGCAGGTTTTACCAAATGGTATCCAAAAGGAGGACATGCTCTTCAATTTGACTTAAAAATATTGTCCTTCATTTATTTTAGTAGCGGTCTTTATCTGTAATCCATTACAAATTAGTTAAGAACGGCTGATACGAAATATGAGAAGGAAAGAGAATAAGTTTGTGCTGTTTTTATTGGTATTATATTAAAGCTATGTACACTAACAAACCGAGGAACACGTTGTCGCTAATTAGGAAGTTTTAATTTGATATATGAACAATTTTTAGCATTTACGGTGAATCTCGAAATCGCGGGATTGTCTGAATATCAATCCCGTGATTGGAACCCCTAGTTCAGATCTCATTCAAACTGCTTTGAGTCATAGGTTATACGCAACCAGACATAGGTCTTATAAGCTGTCGTCATATTTTAGAAAAAAGAAACATAAATATTATTTTGTATTGGAGCAGAAGATCAAAATGTATAAATGTTCATGTTTAGATCGCCTAGACCAGGTCATCGGTAGCTAGCTATTATTAAATGTACACGTGGGCAAAACGTACATGGTACGGTAATAAAATCACAGTGTTACAAATATTACTGTGTCTAATTTTGTATTTTACTATATTATTGTCTTATACAAAGAATTATGTATCAGTGAAAACCATTTAATTGGTGGAAGCGTGTCACAGGAAGCATTTAAAATATTGTATAGTTTTACGTATTCCCCGAAAACTTTGTATCAATGGTTATAAACAAGAATATTACGTATAACTTAATACATTGTTTTTTTATATATCGTACAAAAAAGTGCGAATTAGAGTTCTTATTTACGAATTGGTTACTTTGTATTCAGTTGACAATGTCACGCATTTCGTTTCAAAGTTTTGAATCCCAGCCAAGGCTAATATTACACTTTCTGATATAACTCATTAAGATTTTCAAGTGATCATAATATGTTATCTCGATTGTATAAACTCATGCTGGGTTTGAAAAAGTCACAAGTCTAAATTCACTGCACGATCAAATGGAGGCTAAATTAAGCATTTTTTTTCCTGTGCAAAGCCCATCTCAAATCATCGTACTGAAAATGTTTGCTACAAATTCGAACTTTATTTAATAATTATGGATTACAAGCAGTAAACTTTAACGATACGAAATTTTCTACCGTGGGAAAACTGATTAGCTAAACTAAAATTAATGATATTACAAATCCCATCGTTGCGCCTTTCTGATAAACGAGATAAGAGTATCGAATTCCTTACCCAAATATTACTTAAATTTTACACGTGTGTATACTCGCCAAACACGTGATCCCACAATATAAGATTACTAAAACATACCCTGGCTAAAATTATTTACGTCAATTTAATTATCTTACACGATGATTCAATAATTAATTGCTTACAATCTTAGTTTTCGCTTAGTTCCAATTTACACATATAAAAATGAATGTTTGAATGCATTGCTATACCGGTCAATTGGTTTTGATGAAACTTTGGTGAGTTGCTGTGCGCACACTCGTGAAAGTTTCTAATCTAAAAAAAAATTTAGATCTAAAAAAAAAAACCAAATATGTACAAACAGCGACATCTTGGGAAACCTTCTGATTTATTCGTGTACCCACCAGACGGAACAAAAAACAGTTTGTATTCAAAAGAATTTCAATAAACAGAAACACTTTCTTTCTTAGAGTGGCATTGCAACGCTTGCCAGGTACTCGCTAGTAAAATATAAACGCTAAAGTACCGTTTTTATAATCACGGTCGTAAGTTAGTGTTCGTTATCAATTATTCATTGTTTGATTTAGGTCATTTTATTTAAATTTCACACCTTTGCTTCCTTCTATTGCATACATCATCTTTAAGTCGCACTTTGTATGTAACTTGGGTAGAATTCGAAGGTTCAAAGCGTTGGAATCCCACCAGCCGGAATAATATGCAAGCATAATTGCGGTTCTGTGAAGGATTCGTTGCACGTATCCCAACCAGTTTCAGCGTCTCTCAATAACCACTAACTTCACGGAAAGCTGCGTCACCTTATTTTCAAATTAAATATTAAAGCAAGCTCATAAACCGACGTAAGCTCATAAAATTAATTGCCTTTTCAATGTAGACTTAAAAAGTTTTCGTAACGTATCTCGTCATACGAAACGAATTATCTAAAATGTCAATAATTCGTTACTAAATATTGAAAAACTATCGACCGATCGACGGTTGGCTTTTTTTTGGACCAAACTGATTTACGTATTTCTTGTGAAGTCTTTTACAAAAAAGACATTGACGCTGTTTTTGTTTATGCCGCACTTAAATAATCACTATAGTTTGTTTCGTTTTGTTTTGTATTGGGTTTGCGACTTTTTTTTCGCGACCTGCTTTTATCTTTTTTTTTGGGATTTTATGGAGGGCCTGCTGTATTGAGGGCGCCGCAGTATTCTTTATCTGATCATAGTTCATCGCATTGTGACGGTGTTTATGGCGTTCTTTGTTAGGATTTGGAGGTTTTCAACATTTTTAAATCAAACTATAAATATAAAGTAACACAAGAAATAATTATAAACATAATAATATTCTTACACGCCAGACAAGAGTTTCATTGATAGAAGTAAAATATTAAAAATAAAAGGTTGTTTTTTAAGCAGGACAATTTTGTAATTTTTTATCTTTCTTGTATGGCGGAAAAATAGTTTAACGTACGAGATTTTATGATACATATTGAGGTGGTATTAGTGAGGCGTTAAACAACATTATTTCACTCAAGAACATTCTTAATATGTTATTAATTACTTTACTTATTAAATAACTAAGTATGACATATTTATACGTCACTTTGAGAAGCATCTTGAGGCTTAAATACAAATTAAAAACAAGTTTGTCTTGTTTAACATACAACACCTGTTAGGTAAAAATTATCTTTTGTCATATAATTATTTTCATTTGGAATATTTAATTACATTATTTTAATTGCCGAAGTAGCAACAAATTTCAGTTTTACAAAAACAATATTGATGCCTATATTAAAGCCCTAACTTCTAGATCAAATTTAAACACTTCAAATTTTGTACAATTCCATAGAATTTGCCACCAACGACCCATTTTTTGTCTTTCGGAATCTCCAGATATTTATGTGCACGAATGACCTCGAACAGAGTTTGGAAGTGTACAAAATTTTTACGACTCAAAGTTGGTTTTGCATATTTTTGTCAATACGCTTAGAAAAGAATAAGCAGATTTAATCAAAATATTAAATATGCCAAAATGGATATTCAAGGAACCAATCTCGTAAAACAAAGGTGAGATGGGTATAAGGATTATTTTAATTAAAAAAAACAGACGATGCATTCTGGTATCAAAACTTTCAAAATCCTTTCCAAAACACTGAATACATGTTAATTATATTGAAAAGTCTAAATGAGAAGTCGATAATAAATATATTTAAAAAATACGCCGATACTGTCAAGATCATCTGTATAATATCAATGAAAGCGTATTTCAACCTCGCAAATTGAAATGGCGACCGTTCCGGGACGAATTTCAGGAGAATTCCAGCCCGCAAAGCCTTTTAACACGGCCCCGCCTATTCCGCGATATCTTTTACAAGGCGAGGGAAATTTTCATTAAGTTTTCGCCCGAAAACTGGCTGCGACTTGCCGTTTTTAGTGCTCTTGCTCGTTAAACGTGCATGCATAAAATACTCCAGAAAACATCGCAACTTACAGAACAATTTTGCTTGAGTATAGTTAATTTTGAATATTTCCTGGAAACCGCCAGTTTCCAAAACGGTTAATAGTGCTGATGGTAATAAAGCAGATTTTATTAACAGTACAAGTTACCTAGTTTCTTGTATAGAGAAAATTTCTGAATTCACGAAATAATAGTTTAAATATTTTAAAGTTGCATTTTTTAGTATCGCAGCTAATAATTTATCGCCACGTCGAAAATGTTGTGTTCAAGTTATTTGTACAAAAATATTCAAGCTATTATCATCTGAAAAAAATGAAACCAGTGAATACAAAATTCTATTAAAAAACAAACAGAAAGTGCGTTTAAAGTGAATTCAAATTTTAATCGTATGAATGGTGTTAACAACTGTCAAAGTATAATATGCATGAATCAACCGAAAATTGTCAATTATAGAAATTGATTTTTAGCATGAAATTTTCGAGAATTGTTTAAAAATACAACTAAAACTGAAATAAACTATATATATATTATTATTTTATCGATGGAAAAACATCTTATGACTTAGAAACAATAAATTTATATCTTGTTTCCAGAATAACCTCAACTATGCGATTTGTATCGACAGAGCTTCCGGCACGTGCAGCATTACGTACACCAATTCCGACGAAACTGGAGACTATCAGTATCAAATACTCAACTATGATTCCGGTAAGAAAGCGATCGAGTGTGAAGAGTTATCAGGTAATAGCTAAATGTGCTACCATAGACGGGAATAGCTTAATGGACAAATTGAATTCTTATTTATAAAATAAGTCTTGGATATTTATATACTTTGTACATACAATGGGGAAAAAAACCACAATCAAGTGCCCGTAATAACATAAAAAAGACATTGAGAAATTTGTATAGTAAAGCGTAAAATGTTAATATTATAGTTATTATAAAACCAAACGTTTGCAATGCTTTTTTGCAAACGAATATTCGAATTACGAATACTAAAACCGAACGCAGTGCTTCGCAACCAGTGCGCCGCGGCACACCGGTGCGCTGCAAGACGATCCCAGGTGTGCCGCGGCCCAGTGCGTCCAAAATGAGAAAAATTGAGTATACTGATGGTATAAAATAAATGAAGGCATTCGGTTGCTAAGACCTCAGTTGATATTATTCTCATCGAAACAAATATTGAATTATTTTGATATTTATTACAATAATTCTATTAGTATTTGCACGAATAGTGCAACTACAATGTGAATAAAATGGGATTTGCGTCGTGTGTAAAACGAAAAAATCTTATCGTAGAAATTACACATTGCTGCATATATTGGGACGCATTGGTGATGACTAATAATTTACCAGTTGAATTATTAGAAACAATAAACGAATGTCGCAGAAAATAATAAACATTATCGAATCAAGCGCTTTAAATTTGCATTTTTTCAGAATATCAATTCAAGATTATTTCACCAAGAAATAGAACTTTGCTGTGAGGCTATTTATTTTTTACTACACCAAAAAATGTCTGAAAATCATCAACTCTATCAAAATAGTGCAGGGGTCTACATCGTTGCCTTCGGTTACGGATGACTCGGGTTCAAGTCCTGATATGCACAAACCTACTGGATATCTTGTTATTAATTGATTTTCAATTTTCAATTCGTTTTGTACACTTCCTGGAAGTGTACAAAATCTCAATAATTCAAATTTGATATTGAAATTCCATCAAGCACCCACAGTCGATGTCTTACATTATAAATAATTAATGTATCGTATAGATTTTTTTACATATTTGAATAACAAACTTGCGGGACTAACTGAAAAAAAATATATTACATATTTTTCAAGAAATTATATATGTGTATAAAAAGATATTGCCTGCGGCGCAATCTTCTGCGTCGTAATGATTCATGATTAAAAAAATACGAATAGATAATTTAAAAAATAGTCTAAACTCAACAGTACTGTAAATATGAAATCATCATTTAAAAAAGGGGGTCTCTTCTCATCTAGTCTCTTAAAAAAAACATACGTACAGTCCTCACCCTATCCTCACTCTTTCCGGAAAGAGGTTGAGCAGCTGAGTAACAAGCAGTTTCTGCAGAAAAACTTCTGTTCTAAATTAGGATATTTTGGCATGTGGTGTGCCGCTAAATGTTAATGAGTGCTTAGGTGTGCCTTTTGTGACAAAATGTTGCGGAGCACTGCTATAACGTGTGAATGTCATCATGTATATTCACTGTTTATTCATATCTTTGGCTAGATTTTTTACAATTGTTAGCATATTTAGATGTACCAATTTAACTTGGCCGCTAGTGAGGGTACCACTGTCACGTTAGGAACGTCGCCATATTTAACCAGAACTAAAATTTCAATATATTCCAAAACTGATATTTTAGCGACGGTTATTAAAAGTAGATAAGATGTTCATTTTGCATGAAATGGTGATTGGGGAGATTTATTATAGACTGAAAATTCTAGTTCCAAACAATGTTGGTAATACTATCATAGTGCACATTATTCGTGTGTCGAGTGAGTATTATGGTGCTTAAATAACTAGATTATTGCAAGACATATTGTAATGCCAAGTGATTTTTGATTACATTTATGAAACCAACGAATAATATTGAAATAATTCAAATAAAAATACACCACAGCGTATTCGATTGGAATCCTTAGATACAAGTTACCATGATTTTGCTGTATATAATATGATTATTTATACAACAAAAAAAATATTTTTGAGATAAAAAGTACCATGAAATATTCGACTTCACACTTGAACTCTATTTCAGTATTTTTTTGTGGAAGTCAATCAAAAGTTTTCCTGAAAAACAAATAAATTATCGCAGCTTTGGTTGTTTGCTGAAATTTTCCACGCTCCCGATTTTTTGTTACTCCACGGTTATTTCGAAAGTCTTGTATTGTAGGCTGAACGATATTTCATAAGACAATGGCGGCGTGAAAACTCCGCAATATAGAGAGCATAGCATCTAGGGACTCTATTACCAGACAAATATATATCAATACCGGTGTTTAATTTAAATTTAAATTATAATTATAGGTAAAGAATGAGTGTCATAAACCTAATTTTATAAGTAATCGAATTATATGATAATCGCTAATTCAATAATAGATACAATTTTTTCAAGAACTGATGTGTGGAAAACATAAACAACTCAAGTACTTCCTGGGTCCAAATCAATTTGTGACATCAATTGCTGCTAAGACAGGAAGTGGCCACCATGAGATTTTTAAGCTTTGTTAAATTGAAAATCTATTGCATTAAAATTTCAGCTTTAATTTTTGATACCGAAATACTATTTGTTATGGTTATATATTTTTTAAATTGGTAATTTCGTGCTTAATGACTGAAATACCAGGTTTTAGTAATGGGCAGTATTGCGCTCCCTAATCTTGTGGGCTTTTGGCCAAAGTCACAATTCAAGCTTTTTATTTCGCTTCTCGCTGGCTTCTGTAAATGCTATACAACCACCCCCATACGTCCGCCTTATTTCTGTTTGAAAGCATGTCGCTATCAATTTGAGGGCCTTCTCATGTAGTGTCACTTAATCACTCATATACGTAATAAAGTTCCAAAAAAGCGTATTAAATTTTATTACATTTTTTATCACCATTTTGAGTACGAATTTTGACATTATTATAATAACGGTACATGTTCCAACGTCAACCTGCCGGTATTTCATCTCCATATTAATTTATTTGTGTTAGTCCATGTCTTAAAAGTGAAGATATGGATGAAAAGACTTTAATCATATTGTATTAAAGATTTTAAGTTAACGTTTTGGAATTAAAAATTTCAGAGTTTTTTTTAGTTCATTAGCAATCACTGTATTGGATCAATTGTTTAAAAATCATTAAAAACCCGATTTATAAATATTAAAGGGGAATTGTACATAATTTATATGCATTAAAATTTGAAGAATAAATTCTTATTGTTTGTTATTTGAACTGATAAACGATTGCATTTTATTTTTTTATTGTCATTAAAAATAAACGTCATCATCTTTTAAGCTACGAGACACAGTAATTTGATGCAATTATGACTATAATTTGTCGTATTTAAATACTACTAGTAAGTACTTGGCATGCGTTGCAATGCCACTCAAAGAAATAAAGGGTTTGTGTTTTAATTCTCTGCACTTTTCATATGGACTCGTGATAAAAGATCCATATTAAAGCGTACTGAGAACCAAGGAAATGTAAAGAGTGCGAAGCCTAGTTGTGAATACTATTGCCTTATGGCTGACTCATGACCCTTACATAGTCTGATGCGTACACGAATAATTCAGAAGGTTTTTCCGAAATGTCGTAAGTTGTACGTATTTGATTCTTTTTTTAGATTTTAGATTTCGTTTTTGTCGTCTGAAACCTTCACAGGTATGCGCACAACAACTCACCAAAGTTTGATCGAAATCAGATGAATGGTAAAAGAACGCATAGAAGACAAACAAATAAACATTTATTTGTATATAGATTTTATTTTCCGTTGCTATCACTTCAGCTGAAATTATTTTTTAGCACATCAGTACAAAAGTCTGTGTGATGAGTTTTTTTAATAATAAGCAACTTTCAGATTCACTTCTACCAGACGATCGCTTATCGATATAATCTTAAATTACTTAATCAGGGAAACTTCGTCGATTACAATTTACTATCATGTGTTCATGTGATTATTCAGAGAGCACTTTAGTTTTTACAAATAATATAGAATAAAACGAGTTATCATGTTGCATGAAATATTGAGGAAGTCAATTCCACCCGACCGACATGTGGCCGTTACCCCCAATCTCAGGCTATGCGATCTCGAGTATGCTGACGACGCTGCCATATTTGACAAATCTGTCGAGGGTATTCAGGAAACAATGGACAGGCTGCAGAGCAGCTCGTATCGCATTGGCCTCAAAGTCAATGCGAGTAAAACCAATGTGCTCTGCAACAGTTTCTGTCCAGACCCAGACTACCCTCTGACGAGCGCGGGGCAAGACATCGAGAGAGTCGACGGCTTTAGGTACTTGGGGGTACACATCACGGGAGATGGCAATCCGCGTAAAGAGCTCGCAATCCGATTAGGGATAGCTGGAGCAACTTTTAACTCAATGCGGAAAGTCTGGGACTCACGGTTGTACTCGGTCAGAACCAAGTGCCACTTATTCAACGCATGCATCCTGACAGTGTTGATTTACGGTTGCGAGTCATGGAACCTCACCAAGGCACAGGGTAACCGAATACTGTGCTTTGAAAACAGATGTTTGCGGCGAATACTAGGGGTACGGTGGTTTGATTTTGTCACGAACTCGGAGGTACGAGCTCGGACGGACCAGCCTCTTATTACGTCCAAAATAAAAAAGCGACGATGGACCTGGCTTGGACACGTGCTGCGAATGCCCCAGGGGAGCCTGAATCCTGCCTGTCTCTTCTACCAACCAGGTGGATTCCGTCGCCCTGGAAGGCCACTGATGACCATCCATAGGATGTATTCGGCGGAGCTACGGGACGCTGGGATGACCTGCGAGGAGGCGAGAAGGCTGGCTGGAGACAGAGAAGCTTGGAAGAACCACGTGATGGCCATATGCTCCAAATAGGGAGCGGATGTGGTTAAAAAAAATGAAATATTAGAAAATAAGCGTTAATGAACAAAGGCAATTTTATTTAATGAGACCATGTGTTGTTAGGTTCGTAATTTGGTTTGAAAAGGAATAAAAATCTACTTTGTCAGACAGTGTTGTAAGCTGATTTTAGTCATCTAAAACTTCAAGGGTTTTCCCCCAATTCGTTGTTTTATGTTAAGATAAAGAATTCCCACAGGCATGCGGAATTTTATGAGTTTTTTTAACAAAATGAATAAGTATTCAGATTATTTTAAAAATTGTCGTGAGTTTGCATGGTGAAAAGGGAACTGAAAAACAAATACCCGGCTTCTGTTTCCCCGCCGAGATTTTCCACCAGAAATAATAAAATATAAAAGAGCTCAGTGAAACAGAATAGGAGTGAGAGGACTAGACAGCGCAACAAGGAAGCGCCTCCTTCCAATAGTGGCCGGCATATGGATTCTGGCAAATTTAAAAAATCGTATTTTCACGGTTTTTACGGTTTCTTCGTATTTTCACTTCGTTCTTAGACTGCAAAGTGATTGACATGAGAATATTGTGATTGAAAAAAAAGTACAAAGTGATTATAATATTTTCTGGTTTTCCCACGGCGTTGATAAAGATACCACATACAAATAATATCGTTTATATTGTTATTGAAAAAAATATCAAATGTTTTTCATTTAATATGTAAGCAATTCAATTTTTTTCCATAATTTATTGGCAATTAGTTTGCAAATTTATGTAATTATTTATTTTTTTAAATTATTAAGCTCCGTTCCATGACTAGGTAAACAGTGAAGTATTTGATTAAATTTAATGATTCGAAATAGTAAATTTTTGTTTTTTTCATAAGGGTTGCCTCCTATGATGAATGATGTCTTAGGAAGTTTGGGAGACTGGTTGAAAACCAACCTCTCTGAGACCAAGTTTACAACTTAGTAAGAAAAGTGAGCGAATCACAGATATTCCAGGTGCAAATTGATTGATTTAAAAATTATTTCTGGGGACTAAGACTAAATAAAAAGAATGGTTAATTATTCAGTCACAGTCTGTACCTGAGGTGAATTTTTACTTGAGCAATCAAATGATTCCGGGTTCAAGTCCCGGGAAAGTTAATATCAAACTTATCAATCAATATTAATAGATTGATTCAATTTCTCATTTGGTATCTTAGGTATAGATCGAGTTGATCTCGAGTGAATTTCAATTTTTTTATCGAGTTTATCTCATGAGGCTTAATCACATCAAAATATTTGGCGCATTGGCAATTATTAGCTACAATGCCTTATACTTTATTTATTAAGGAATAAGATAATAAATAATTATGTTTTCACGAATTTTTACAGTATTCTTTTCGGTTGAATGTTGTACAATAAGTATTCAAATATTTTATTTTTAAGGTTGACTAGGCACTAATTTTTAAAATAATAAAAACACAATGTTCTTGTAATAATTATAAACTTATATACCTTCTGTAAAGCTTTGCCAAAATTATAACGGATTTAAGCTTTTAGTCGTTTAGTGGAACAATGCCGGACATTATTTTAAAAGCTCTAGAGACTGTTGGGCTTAGCTGAGAATTTAAAGCTTAAATGACAACTTTTTTGCGATACCCTTTTTGGCAGGTATTTCTTTTTCATTTGTATGAACACGAATATCCTACTGATTTCAATATATGGTCATATGAAATTTGTTTTTAATGATTACTTCAAAAATAGAATAGAATGAATACCATTTTTATTATATTTATTATAGAATAAATATAATTTAAATGAGTTGTAGAACTTTTGATACGTAGTTAGGTAAAAAAAGCTTAGATCAACAAGTATTGTAATATATATATGAATATTTTATGTCAAACGGTATCGATAGAATTATTTCTGAAAAAGTTATATATCAATTAAACGTCAATTGAATTCACATTCATGATGTAACAATTAGTTACTTCGGCCTTTAAATCTTTAAATTATCTGTGAATTAGGTGCATGATAGAATTTCAATATCAAATTTGAATTATTGAGATTTTGTACACTTCCATGTATTTTGTCACCAACGTCCCCCGTAAATTCGAGTCCATTTGTGCGCTCGAGTGCCTGAAGATGCCGAAAGGCGAAACCCGGATCATTGGTGACAAAATAATGGAAGTGTACAAAATCTCAATAATTCGAAGTTCTACATATAATGAAAAATTAAAAATACATTAAAGTTGACGTCTTCTTTGTATAATTAATCATAATTTGAAAAATTCATCAATTTTACCATCGAAAAATACAAAATTAGAGTATAGTAACATTTAGTATAGTATAGTAGCAATTCGTGATGCTTGACGTACTGTATGAAACCGTCATGTTTCAAACGGCATCAAGACCTGTCTTCAGCTTGTTCTGCTATGAAGAATTTCGATTCTTACATCTTTCAATAATTTCGCATAGTTTGATATGTATTTCAGCTTTTACACACAAAATATGACGTAAAACAACTACCTAATACTACATAAAACCATATTTCACTTTTTGAAATTGTCGTTTCACTTCATAAATGCGTTTATATGACAAAACCCATACGGTAACGAAATGTGACTACATGAGATCCGAAAGAATTTTTTTAGCATGAAAACGGAAAGGTTAAGTGACATTATCTGACATCTGTTATGTTATTATAAAAACGTATATTATTTCGTCGTATTGGGGTTGGTAACAGAAAACAGGCGTGACGTTGCATATGTCATGAATTTCCGTTTTAATACTAGTTTTTAAACTATTATTTTTTACCCGGTTTGGTCCAGATAGTGGTCGCGTATATTAGGTTATTAAGGCGTTGGCTAGCTAATGTTGAAATTAGGCTGAAGTTTGAAAATATCACAGTGGATCGTACTTTTTGTAACGCCCACAAAATAAAGTCAACCATTTAATAATAATAATAATGTTAAAAGTTGAAACCAGTAATAATAAGAGATAATAATTACGTTACCTTCACTCGCCACAAAATTAAACATAGATCAGAAACATTGCAGTGTTTCACGACTCATGTAACGTGCATGGAGTCGTAAAGGGCTTAGAATGCCAATCTTCGACAAAGATTTTTCAATATAGTTCAAGGCAACGCGAGGATTTTATCGTCACAAGATATTCAAAATTTTTAGACATTGTTCTTCCTGGTTGAAAGGTTTATAAAATGAGATGATTACTGCAAAAAGTGACTGAATGTGCAGTCCACTTTCATATTGTGTTACATTGATTGTCATTTTCATATCGAATGCCGTCGTGTTTTCTTACAATTGCGCCTCCCTTACGTCGACTGAAAACTTTTTCTGCTTTGTCTCATGTATTATATAAAATTGTGAAACATCGCAACATAATACTGTATTGTAAAGTTAGCATATTTGCAGAGCGTGAAGAATCCTGTCAATGCCGTCTTTTGTGAATTGGCCAGAAGATTTAATTTATATATTTAAACTACTTTAATTTATTTATAATATATATTTTAAAAACAGATATTTTATACGTATGAAAAATAACGATAGAAAAAATAATTATGACATAGTTATACAATTTCCGTGTATATCGAATAATATAATTCTTAAAATTAATTTTTATTTGCATCGTAAACTTTGCATTGCATATTTGCAGGAATTTTTTTCGTATTGTACTTCATATGAAGGTAGCGCTAGACGTAAGCACGCAGTCAAATTAAAAACTAGAACGTCGAGTAGTTTTGACTAGTTTCAACAAGAAATAGTACAATATAGGTCCGCGATCAACCAAAAATATGGGAGAAATAATGTTGCCGTATGAAACAACCTTTCAGTAAGATTTTTTATTTACCTTTATTAAGGCTTTGTTGCGCACGGTCGGAAACTGACGATTGTATTTCCCATACAACTAAAATGAACAATTCTTGTTGAATAGAGCTCATAATGTAGCAAACGAGATTAGTATCTGGTCCCAATATGGAGAATGTGGACTTTTAACTTAACGAAGTAACTCAACAAAAAAATGTTTTTTTTTTTACAAAAAATGGTCGTTATTCATTGAATCAATTTTTCTTTTTTGAAGAGAGTTACGATATAAATATGGAACTAAAAAAGACACATACAAAGTCAAACGATATTGCTACGCTCATTTTTCAGGATCGGATGTTAACATCATACAATATCTCGCCTTTGAATACGAATCGATAGTTCGAAAAGAATATATTAAGAATAACCGATTTATGAACATTGTCGTACGGGTTCGTTGTCATTCAAGCCAGAGGACAATGGCATCGACCACTCAGATACTGATTGGAATTTTAGGTGTTTTTAAAAACATATCTACAGTATTAAACTTAATTTAAAAAACAAACAATTAAATTTAAAAAAACACTGGGTACTTTCAATGTAATTTTTCAAGGGTAAATTAAGTGTCTAAACCATTTTCTTATGTAATTTTTTAATAAAAATTAATTTCATTTTTCTCCTGTCCTTCAAATATTTTTAATATTAGCTTAAAAAAGCTTTTGATATTCAAATTGAAGTATTTTGATTATGATATTTCACCTACTACAACTTAATTAGATATTCAAAATTTAATTTAAAACTGTTTACGGTCGATCAAGTTTCCCATCGGCATTAAAATTTTCAATAGCTTTTCCGAGAAGCATTTTTGCAACAGGAAAAGAGGCCGTGATATTCATTGCAACATAAAAATTTTATAGCTTTAAAAATAATCATTTTTGACTTTCATAAAATAAATTACGTCTCAAAGAGGCAATCAATTCATGAAAAAAATAAGCTTGAGCTACATATCGCCACTTTTCTTCGGTGAAAAGACTGTATAGGTTTCATGGTAATATTAAAATATCGCTAATTAGCTTTAAAGGAAGTTTGTTTGTTGGATTGTACTTTATTCAATACTGATTTAATTGGTAAAGAATGATCAAATTATTTAAATGCATTCATCCGTTTTGATAATGCGCTCGATGAACGAAACTACTTAACGTACTTTATTTTTGTTCTTATAAACATACACCATTTATGTAATGTGAGTAAGCCTAATAATTTTGGCGGTTGAGTGTTTAAATTTATATCTTTAAATTTTGGTACAGGTGACTCACCACTATTTGTGTCTGTCCCCCTCGTCCAGTAGATGAAACAAACCCACTCTATCCTTCATTTTCAATTTAAGAATTAGAATCATTGTTTACCTTACAAATAAATAATCGTGCGATATAAATAGTTAGGATGTATGTATTTAGTAAAATTATGTTTATTTAAGGAGTTATATTTTAAAATATTCGGCACAATATGTTTTTTACTACTTTCAATGTAATGTTCAGGTCTAGGTTCACTCATAGCGAGCATTATTATTATTATCTGACCATTCTATTCTTAATCTTTCCGAAAAAGCATATATTGAGATCAGCTACATAAAGATTCCATATGCTCTACGTTGATAGCGAAAATGGTTACAAAATATAAATATATGTGTATATAATACGGAAATCGTCGTTTTATATTAGAAAGTATTTCTATTATTCTCTATTGCTTGTTATTTGATGATTCGTGCATTCATTTGAAAATGAAATATAAAAAATTTGAAATTACATGAAGAATATGTACTGTAATATATCAGCATATAATATGTTCTGTCGACAGTTGACGGGGCAGGGTAATTGAATCGAATTGGCAACAGCTGACAGATGAAACGAATGTCTAGTATTTATATTGCTTCCGGTGATGGCGTGGATGTACTGTAGGAATGTTTTCCCATTTCAGATGGTGTTCCAGTCATCCCCCCGGAACAGGCTGGGGCGGAAATCTTTAACTGTCCCGACGATTTTATTGTCATCAATGGAATACGCTTGTGTGGTGAGAGACTTAACGATGCGAGCATTAATGAAGACTTTACGTTGAACGCACCAGTTACAGGTAAAGTTAGATATTTTATTTTTATGTTTCAATTGTTATTATTTAAGATTGTAAGGGCCAAGATTACGGTCAACGTCGTGTTTTTCTAATTTACATTCATAAATTGAATTTTCAATCGATTTATGGATTTGTGTTTGAAGATACGGATTTCTGTGATGTTAACCACTCACCCAACTAATCCTTAAAAAACTGGCTGTAGCGGAATCATTAGCTAAATTATAGTACTTTCCTAGTCCCAAACTTATGCTATTCGGAAGAAAAGGAGCTTAACAATTGAATAACATTCAGTTCTTGTAGAAGAACTTCTATGCACATTTGCACCGGGGTAAATATGATCAAAATACGTACAGTAGCAGAGACGTAAAGAAATGAGTATGTATGGCTTCTAAATAAACAATTTGTGTTAAGACAATAAAAAAATAGAAATACGGATGCGGAATACGCCTTTCCCCGCGAGAAAAATCTCCATTACGCGGATTCCACGTTCCCCTGTGCTAACTAGTTAAAATAAACTTCATTATGCACTTATAAGCTTCATATTGGGAGCGGATAAAGTAACAACAATATATGCGCTCGAATATGAGTTATGATGGTGTCAATACTGCTTTTGTATCTAAACGAACAGCAGGCGCAATCATTACTCAAATTTCGTTGCTGTCTGATCGTCGTTGTGTACCGTATTCCTTATTTAATTTCCACTGGGCTTGTAACCGTTAACGCGTTTGTCATTTTAATCGGTGTTTGTATTATTTGTAAACAAAAAAACAAATGTTTTTATATTTGCATTCCTTCCCGCCTACCTCCTAACTGATCCTTGAAACATGATGCAAATAGGGCGATTGGCTTACTAGTTTCACTTCTTTGCTAGTACCACCCGTTCTACGAAAACAGTGGTTGAAGTTAAGTTAACGATCGAGTATTAACTAGTTTAAGTTTAAACAACTTCTGTTTCAACGGTCAATACGGAGTTCGTTCGCTCCAGATTATAGTTTTCAAAAATACTTGAACGGTTGAGTTGATATATTCCCTATCGCTTTTATATCAATTAATTAAATGAGCTGGAAAAAATTGATTAACCCTTCCGTATTCATGTTGTAACACTGCGTTACTTCGGCCTTTAAACCTTTAAATTATCTGTGAAATAGGACATACAAAAAATTTTAAATTTCGTAAATAAAATAGTTTTAAATATAATTAAAAATACAATATAGTTAACGTATTCGTCAATTTTACCATCAAAAAATATAAAACTATAATATAGTATAGTAGAGTAACAATTAGTATAGTAACAATCCAAGATGCATGAACGTACCGTATGACACGTCTCGAGCCTGTTCTGCTATGAATAATTTTGATTCATCCGTCTTTCGATAATTTCGTATATGTATTTCAGGTTTTCACACAAAATATAAAGTAAAATAATTACTCTTTGAAATTGTCACTTCGCTTTATAAATGCGTTTATATGACAAAACCCACACGGTAACAAAATGTGACTGCATGAGATCCGAAGGGATTTTTTTAGTATAAAAAAGGGTAAATTAAGAATATTTCTGATGATAATTATTCATTGCTATTTTTTTATCTTCTGAAGACTATTTGGGCTTAAAATAATGCTTTTTAAATCCACACACGTAACGTTTAACATAGCTTGGGGCTGCTTTCAAAGAATGAATTCATACTGACAAGTTGAATAAAGCTTCGTCATATTTAAGTTATGAGATTATCTATTTCTGCCTTCTAGCTAAGCAAGCAGTAGTTTCGGTCGGAGCGGGGGAAATTTTGTATGAGTATAATATAGTCTTTACCAAGTCACCAGTTTTCACATTTTAAAATTCTTGGATGAATACACTGAATAGTTAATAATGTTTGTAGAACTAAATTCACTGCGAATTGTAGCATAATGTTTTTGTTCTGATTGTTTAATGATGATAATATGATAGTTATAAATAAAAAGTCTTTTACCCAACGTCTGTGTATAAATATTCCAGCAATTTCTTAGTCAACATTAATAAAATTCAGTTATCATATTATTATTTCCTCCCACCCAATCAACCCTTAAAACGGAGAGTTCTGATAGCAATTAGATAAAATAAGCTTTTCTAGTTCCATTCTTATATCCTAATCTTCTTCAAAGCGACTGAATCGAAAATAGTTCTAAAACAATACATATTGTTGAGATGCTCTTCGAAATGAGATTCATAGTACATTTGGTGTTTTGGTCAATTGATGTAACCCTCAAAACACTCATATTGTTAAGTCCTTTCGACAAAACAATTGTCTGATCAGTTGCATAAATTTGCTCATGGCTTTTTTCCGCTTTCGGTACTTGCTATCTGTGTGAAAAAACTACGGCGGACCGGATACCGTGCATGTCCGGCCAGCTACCGCGGGCAGTCGTTTGGATGCCCTTGGTCTGTCTAGAGCAGTGGTTCTTATTTAAAATTTTATTTTACTGTGGCTACTTTATAAGCATCAGTGGTCAGTGGCTTAATATCGACGGTGTTTTGGCTAATTGATTGAAATTGTTCAGGAGAGAGTAAAAATTATTTTTATCAAAAATATTATATCGTGAGTTGCGTTATAAATCTTTGAAATGCACTCACCTGTATATTCTCATGCTTGCAGATACGAGATTATGCATAGGGAGTGTCGATATAATGGTGGTTTACATCAAGTGGCCGGGTCAGAATTTTCAAACCTTAAACCAATGTAAAGTGATTTTTCTCTCACAAAAAGTGGTCAATTTATTTTTCTAAAATTCATCATTTGGCCGAGACCAGCTCTGTCATCTTTAAGATGAGATCCTATTATTAATTCATTCATTAATTTGAGGGTTACGTCAATTAGCCAAAACATCGTTTTTTAATTGGATGGAAATTATTTGAGATCTTATTTATAACTGTTCATTGGCTTAGCTAGTAACGCAATAGGCGGCCAGGCGACTTTGACTGTTGTAGCCACTAGCACGGGCTCCAATACACGGCAGCCAAACAGGCAGACACATACATTATCTAAATTGTAATCGTAAAGCAGCTGCTCCTTGACTGCTCGAATTGGCTGACGTATTTTTCTGGCTGCCTAGTGCGTTATAAGCCTTAAAACAGTCCCCAAACAGGAGACTTGAATCGATAGATTAAAAACCATAATATGACTACGCTGAATACTCAATATGCAAAACACAATTTAAATTTCGATTTCTAGACTCATTGAAGCGTTCCCGTATCCATGATGTAACGGGGGTAGGTCGTGTCCCTTGAGATTTCTATTCAGATGAAGTCAGCTGATGTATTCGTGCATAGAGATTGAATTACCGCGAAGGGATGTTTTGCCTCGTAAACCCCAAAATATTCCGCGAAAACCGATAAACAGCACCCTTTTTTACGACCCAGCTAAGCACGGTATAAGTACTATAAGAATAGTATTATTTATACTTTATTTTTAGTGTCTAAAATTTTAAATACAGCAAAGGTTTCTGATGAGTTTTTCACTTACACAATATTCAATCATCTGAGGCTATTGATTGTGTACTCGGGTGACTTTCAAGTTAAAACTAAATATCCAAATGGGTTTAAAAGACACCAGCGTTCACCGAGAGTAAAAAAAAGTTATTTTGTAAATTTATCACACTAGTTAGTTCTACAATAATTTAAGAATACAGTTTTTAACTATTTTGAGTAAACGTTATCATCATAACTTTTGATTGTGGTTTAACATTATCAACACAACGTGTTTCGCCTCTTTAAGAAGCATCTCCAGACTAACTCATAAGGTAATTTATGAGAAAAGTATACTTTTATTCTAATTCTTCAATTAGTTTTTTATTTCTGCTGGACATGAGAAGGGGATTAGACAGTTAATAAAACACTACTAATTACAAAGTTAATTACTTGTGTTGGAATGGAAAAATCTCATGGGAAGCAAATTTAGTAATTAAATTATTGGCAAATAACATTTCAGATAGGACACGTGAGCTCACCACTATCAAATTTATTTCCCAGATGGCTTCGACAACCATTGAAAATTAAAAATGAATTTCTACAAATTTACAGCCGAATTCATCTAAAATATCGAAATATGGCACAGCTTATTCAAAGTACGTTAAAGTACAGGTCTATTGTTAAAGTAATCCACGTAATCTACTTAAGGCTTAAGCTCATTATCGTGATTACCGGGCATGATGGTTTATGGTCAGTGTGAAATCTTCTTAGTGAGGCTATTTTGCTAACTACGGTACTTTGAAGTGTGATACTAAGCGATTGTACAAAATTAATATAGTATCTTGATAAAATTAATGAAATATTGCATAGTTATCACAAACCTCTAGGTTGATACCGTTATATATACAGATACATCAATCATACGAATTGTATTGTAGTTTTATAAACCATAATTTTATAGGTGAAGTATTAATTTGTTAAACTTAATTTTCTTATCTAATATGAAGGATAAGTTTTAAAAACAGAGGTTTATTTTTTGGTACACGGAAATGGTTGTTTTCTAGTCATTTCTAATATACTGAACTATGCTATTTATTTCTTTTTGTTAACTGATGTTACTCGCAAAATTTACTTTTATTTAAAACAGTAAAGTAGCGTTTCAAAATGTGTCATTTTCTACTTTATAAAAAAATGAATATTATTTAGCAATAAAACCTTTCTAGTTATGTTTACCCTTACTTATTTCTTTACTGACTACGTCTTGACTAAATTGTACAATGCTTACATCTCGTTTAAATGTTTTCTCCTAATCGAAAATATAGACATCAAATCGTTTCTAAAGAGGTTAGATAATTTTACTTACAGTTACATATCTCAAATATCACTTTTAAGTTGTCGATGCTCCTGGCTGATCTTCGTTACCCATTTACCATGGATGCTTAGTGCTAATGTTAATTACGTATTGAATAATTCATTATTTTTAAATGGTTCACTAATTTTCCTTAAAAATTTCCCAATCTGCTATTTTGCTTAATGAATATTTACACATTAGTTAAACTCAGTAAAATTGTGTTCAGTTGATGGATTTAATGCAGTTTTATTTTTGATTTCAGATTAGTTTTAACTGATTTGTAAAAGGTCCTAAACATTTTAATTGTAGACTATTTAATTTGTGTTCTGTAACCTGGAAATTTTTGACCTAGTTCATGAACCCACTGTGTCATATAAATAGCTCTGTGATGATTGTATTTTTATCAGTTGATAATGCTCGTTATGTGTGAAACTGGTCCTGATCATTATAAACATGTAGAAGTAGTACAAACAAATTGTGCTTTATTTTAAAAATATCGTATATAGCTTCTTAATTTTTCTAGACAGCTATTCTGATATTTGATACATCTGTACTAGAAGAAATTCAGTAGGTTTGTAGAGTTGTTAAAGGATTGCTCATAATGCGTTTTTATTCAATTGACGATACTTTGATTAACGACCCATATAAGAATTATGAAATAAACACTCGCGTCCAAAGCGACATATCTTTTCTTACGGCTATGTCATTCGGTACAATGTAAGTAAATAATTTCTCAGTAAATTGCAAATTGCTGTGTGCACGTGGCTATTGTAACCAATTTAAAAAGTAATTCTGTCTGAAAGGTTTCATATGGGAGAGGCAGCTTTGTGAGAGGTTTTACAGTAGTCCGTATGTGATGTAGATGCTATTGCATAATATGCACGTGCTATTCTGTTGGAAAAGCACAGTTTTAATTTATAAATACTGGCAGTTGTCTTATGTGTGTAAGCATTATATTTTATAATATAATAATAAGGTAATAATGGCGTGATTCAAAAAAAACTATAAACACTTTTAAGGGGTTAACTTTCAATTCTTGGTGGAAAGACTTTGTATTTTAAAAAATAAAACAGAATTCATTTCTACTACTTTTAGAAGTAGTAAAAATACTTCTAGAAGTAGTGCAAATGAACAAGTTTTTTTAATAAAACTGTACGTTAATTGGTTGCTCGACCTCTCTTTACTTTCAAAGATGGTAAAGATAAAAGCATGTAGCTAAGGCAGAAGTAGTGGTTGACCAATCGCTCGCGCTTTGTCCCGCTTATAAAATCAACTCGGCGGGATGGAATTTTAGACATCTCAGACATCCATGCCTTTGTACACAAAACCATACATCGATTTAAAAATCAATTTATGAAACAGTCATAACTGGGACTATAATAACCGGAGCCAACGAAGCTAACCACTCTGTTAGGGATCCGATAAATATATAAATTCAATTTACTGTCGTTGTCGCATCCAGTTGAAATGTTCTAGTTATAAAATAATTCAAATTGGTGTATGGGGCTGAATTTAAGTGTTCTTTTTATTTTTAATTAAATCATTGGACATCTACTTGTTGTGTTGTATTTATTCACTCATCTGTTTCAGAATTAAGTGCCGGACCGATCGTTTTTATTTTCCGCACTAATGGAAATGTTACCGGACGAGGCTTCAAGCTGTTCTATAAGCAGAACCCATGTATAGCGCCACGATAAAATTAACACGAAAGGTTTTTGATCCAGATTTTTACGATGAGAAAATTTGAATAAAAATCTGATGAAACACAAGGGAATATTTAATTTTGGTTTTTTTAAATTTATTTCTTTTTTTTTGTAAACACCGCAAAAGGTTTCAGCAAGTGTTTATTTTGTGGTAATGAATAAAAAATCGCAGTAGCTCTAGAAAAAAAAATCCTTGAGAATATCAATGATACCTACTTTTTGACGCAATAATTTGAAAATAAACAATTTTTTTATTCTTGTTGCAAAGGCATTACATCAATACAAATAAAAATGTGTTTGTTGTTTTCAGGCCGATTTCACTTAAATATCGGGCTTAGGGTTAAATATCGTAATGTTAATTTTATAACTGTACTTTTTAAGAATCTTGAAATTATTTTCATATTTCCTATGTAATTTGAAATAATCAAAATACGACCTATTTCTTTTACTTGAATGGAGAAGAAAATTTCGCATGTTTCAAAAATTTTATCTCTATGTACATTCTGATTCGTTTAGCTGAATAATGAAGCATTTATTTCGAAACAATTTTTGATTTCCATGAACGTTTTATACGACTCGATTTTATATGAAAAAAAAACTTTGTCAGCAGATCATATTTTTTGAGAACATTTCCATTTTTATAGTATCTGCATAACATGTGTAGTATGTGTGCACATATTTATTATTAAAATCAAAGACAGAATATTTGTGATTTCGTGTTTTTTTATTTGTTTATGTAATGCAGGGCTTCTTAACCCTGTGCTCGCGGGCGCACACGCGCCCGAATGATTGGTGAAAATAGTTTTAACCTAAAATTATTAATTCCGCTTTTTATGACCCTTTTCGAGAAATTTTAAAGTACAATTCAACAATTTACTATTATCAATCTAGAGTCTACATTTTTGTCAATCCTTTTAGTGCACACATATACATTACTGAAATTGCTAAATCCATAGCGAATGTTGGGTTTTCAAAATGATTCATATTAAAATTTCACGGCCAGAATACAACCGTGTGGAATTTAACTGACTATAAAAAGTGCCCTCTTTTGAAGAAAGGAGCTTAAAAAGTTAAATCCTGTTATGGTTTCACATATTTGTACGAATCTTTATTTTTCAACATGAAATCAAAAACCAAATCTCGACTTACAAATACAAACCATGATGATTTTATACTATTGTGATTATCATCGTACTCTCCCATTTTTAAGAATTTAGTATGTGAAATGCAACACCAAAGCTCGCACTTATTGTGGGTTGTTATTTCGAATATATATGTTTTTACTCCTCATAGTATTTTACCGCTCTTTATTTTCTATGTGAAACTGTATGAATTTTTTATGCTACTTTTGTAAATGCATTCACACGCACATAAATGCAAAAAAACGTATAATTAACCGGTTTATAATAACTAAGTTAAAATATAATGTGTTCATATAATACATAATAAATACTAAAATCTTGTTTTATTTTAGACATCAGACGTGCAACCGCCACTATTATCCTAAATCTCAAATGCGCCCGCTACCGCAATAAGGTTACGAACCTCAGATGTAATGTATATGTAAGTCATATATAATTAACACGAAAGGCACATATTAGCACGATCCAGATTTCTACGATGAAAATATTTTATCAAAATCCTGACGAACGTGAGGAAATATTTAAAGTTGTTTTTTTATTCTAAAAATTTTTATCAGTTTTTGAGAAAGATCGCAAAAGATACCTGTGAGTTATTATTTAATATAAATAAAAGATTTTTTTTTGTATTGTGATCTTGAAAAAAAATGGTAGTCGCTCTAGGAAACAAAAATTGGAGGATATCAATGATAAATGTTTTTTGATATTTGAAATAAAACAATGTTTTTGCTTATCGGTTTTATTCATTCTTGTTCAAAACACATTAAATCACTACAAATAAAAATGTATTTTTTGTTGTCAGAACCGATTTATTTTATTAAAATATGGGAGAAGTACAAAAAATTGTGTTTTATTTTTATAAAAAAATATTTTTTTTATTCAAATATTGCAAAAATGAGAATCTTATTAAAATATACCAATTAAAAAACAACTATACATCATAAATGGGTTTTTAAAAAAAAAATATTTCAATAAATAAATATCTATTATATTTTCCATATAGTGACATATAATTTTACATACCCAAAACTCGACCTAAATTGTTTGCTAGATATGTTTCAAAAAAATTGTCTTTAAAAAAAACCTCTATTTAGATATGATTCGTTAAGCTGAATAGTGAAGCGAATATTTCGAAAGAGTTTTCAGTTTCAAAATTGTCTTCTGCTACTCGATTTTATTTAAAAAAAAATGTTTGTCAGCAGATCACATTCTTTAGTACATTTCGATTTGTTAATAAAAATGTGTGATATCAATCAAAATCTTTTTACGATATTCAGTATTCTTTTTTTTATTTATGTAATGATATTTTGTTGGGTCCGTGATGCAATGGTCAACATCGTTGACTACGGTTAGTGGATGTCACAGGCTTAAGTACTATCGAATTATGGATTTATGTTCGTAGTCATCAATGTCTGTGATGTCTAAAATTTCTTCCTACCCATCCGATCTTCAAAAACGGGGTGTAGCGAGAGCGGTTAGCTAACCACTAGTCCTGTCCTAGCCCTAACCTACTATCCCTACTCTCTCCTAAAAAAGGTATTAAGAAACTGAGTAACAAGCAGTTCTCATAGAAAACTTGTGTTGAGATACCTCCATTAGAAGGTCACATGCTCCATGTTGGGAGCAGACATGGTATAAAAAAATAGTCAATAGCTAAAAATATTTTTGATCGTTAAAATTTGTGTATGATTAATAAATTTCGTATTCAATTGTTATTATATTTTCTATATTTATTATTATGTTAATTTTCGTTAATAGTGTGCTGTTTTTATTATGCAATCCTCATATCAGTCTGCAAACTGCAGTTTGATAAAACCTTCTCTAATCATACTGAATCAAGGCACGTAATTTGTCGCTTTCACATAGCACATGAAAGTGTCGCTTTGAGGCCCCACCTCACAAAACCACATCATGAAAACGTGTCCACATCGGCTGTTTCCGCAAAGGATGCGGTTATAAGACACAAGCGCATTTACGTATAAAATGAAATCCTGACAGTTTCACCACATCTGACCTCAAATCAAGCGTGAGTATCAAGCTGTTTAAGCGTCCCAATTCTGGTATTTGTCTTGTTAAGGTGGTTGTCTCTCATCCATAATCATAAAAGGCTTTCAGGTCTTGAAGCTATTAATCAGTGGTGCCGCTATATCGACACTCCTGTATCTGCAAACATGAGATTTTACAGGAGAGAATTTCATAACGCAATTGCAAAGTAATGACTGCGTGTATATTCTTCAAAATTGATTCAGTGCTACTATTTTAAATATAATTTTCCTTGTTGTTTTATACCTACCCATAGAACTGAGTGGGTATACGACGAAAATGCAAAACACATAATAATCACATATTGTGCACTTACGTCATTATACGTAGGGAGTGTCGCACATATTAGAGTCTTCTCGTTCTCCATTAAGTACTCTATTATGATTGTCTGATGATTGTGCTTATAGATCTTGATGTACAGTGAACAATAGAATTATCATAAAGTGTATTTCATATATCGATTGCCGTGCCAAATTAATTCCTAAACATTGTACTTGTCAAATATAATATTTGAGAAACAATATTTGTGTCGAGAATTTTATATTTGATAAATATAATATTTATCAAATATAAAATTTGCAAAAGTTAACACAATTGCAAATGCAGTCAGCGAAATCAAGCGATGACCGATATACAACGCCAATTTTGCAGACGCAGTGATATGGTGAATGCCATGGAAAGGCAAGCCCAGATGACTAAAGCAGAACACAGACAACCGACGACGGTATATATGGACGATTAAGGGAAGGACGGATATTCAGTCGTCGCGCTAACTGAAGACATCTCCTGACATGATCCTATACCTAAAATTAAATCACGTCAATCATACAGCATTGGAATTATATAACTAAAAATCTTTGTTTTGTTAAAAAAAAAATATTTTCAAACATACAATTATAAAAATTCGATTAAAAATATTATCTAAGAAGTGTTAGTTTTTTTCACGAAATATCAAAAATTTTATATGATAGAATTCATAATAAACTATTCATAAAATATATATTTTTACTGAGAATATTATTATTTTTTTAAATTATTGATTTCTTTAAACTACATGTGTTTTGTTCAAACTTAAATGTATGTAAAAACTAATTCCGAGAAGGTTTTGTTGAAAACTAAAATGAATGTAAATACAGTCCCATGTATTATTATAACAAGTTATAACAAAGAGGTTAAAAATAAAATAATTTATCTCTCACAAAAGGTTTGTTTAAATTTAAATAAGTAAATTAAAACTGAATAATACATTCAACATTTTAGTTGAAGTTTTATTTAAAATAATAACTATGCTTATTTTAACTTCAATGTAAGAAGTTCAAATAAAATCAAACTAAAGCTTCTTGATGATGAGTGAGTGATTTTTGTTAGTGGAAGTTATATTAAATTTTAACAAAAATACTATTTTTTCAGCATATGCTAATAAGAAAAAACATCAAATTATATTCAAAATATTTTTATTACTATTCCATATCCTCTCCCAACGTGGAACATATGGTCGCCTAATATAGGTATCTCAGCAGAATTTTTCTGTGAGTTTGTTACTCAGTTGCTCAACCTCTCTTCTTTAGAAGAGAGTTGGGATAGAAGGTAGGGCTAGGGCAGAACTAGTGGTTAGATAAACGCTCTCGCTACGCTCCGTCAGGATAGCATGAATGGGAGGGAGTTTTAGACACCATAAACACTCAGATTACGAACAGACATCCATAAATCGTTTGAAAGATCAATTTATAAAACTGTCCTCACCAGGATGGTGTCCTCACTTTGAACCTTTCGGGTTCAAAGACATCCGTAGTCGTATAACGTTACCAACAGACGCTGACAAAATCATAGGGTCTATTTAAATTGTATCATTTATATTTTAGAATAATAACTTATTGATACGTAGGCTAATTATTAAATCTATTTTATTCTGTTTCCCCTTTTTTCTGGTGCTATCCGTCTGCTTCACTTCACTTTGTTCTCAGTCTTTCTACACCAATTGCTGATCTCCAGCATTCGAAGTCTGATTATACTCTATTCATCCAGTGAAGTTTTCAAGTTCTCAATCTTTCCTCAAGAGTATAAAATGTGAGGCGTTTTGGAATCTTCAAATCATTCATGCTCCATATATGTTTTTCTTTCAAAAATGGGATTTATATTATATTTATTGAATAATTTATTACCCAATTTAGCTTGGCATTAAAATTTAGACTTTGTTGTTATTATGGAATTATTTTAATGCAAGTTATTGT
This sequence comes from Himalopsyche phryganea, assembly GCA_022494535.1. NCBI lineage: Eukaryota > Metazoa > Arthropoda > Insecta > Trichoptera > Rhyacophilidae > Himalopsyche > Himalopsyche phryganea. Next base: position 2,824,570 of record JAGVSL010000070.1, read on the forward strand.
TGAATGTTGAAAATATCACTGTGGACCGTACCTTATTGAACACCCCCAAAATATAATCTAATCAATTAATAATAATATAATTTAAGATATCGAATGAGGGTGCTTGATGAAATTTTAATATCTAATTTGGATTATTGAGATTGTGTACACTTCCATGTATTTTGTCACTAACTATATAAAGTAATTGGAAAGCGGCAATTCGCCACTCTGTTAAGGTGTTGTTTACAAAATAAGGATTAAGGCGATTCTCGAAATGTTAATTCAGTTATCAGTGTGGCTCCCAGACGTATAATATTTTACCTCGTAAATAATATTTGTCGTATTTGTATCTTGTATATAAACGTTAGACACTGTTTACTGTCTGTCAGTTCGAGTCCATTCGTGTGCTTGAATACCTGAAGATGCCGAAAGGCGAAACCCGGGTCTTTAATGACAAAATACATGGAAGTGTACTAAATCTCAATAATCCAAATTTAGTAATAATATGTTAAAAGTTAATTTTTGCTTTGTACTACAAGTTTTTTCCTAGCCGTATCTTTTTTCTTAATCTTGATTGATTCACGACCAGTTTTCGTTGAACAACTTTATTTTAGCTGCTCTATTAGTATTTCATATTTATTTTTCTCATCGTGCAAAAATGGTGAGAAACCATACTACAAATTTATTATTTTAATAAGCCAAATTTATGTTATGATGAGAAAATAGCAATACTAGATTAATTTATTTTTTTCATGTCCTCTCCCAATGTGGAGCATATGGTCTCCTAATCAAGGTATCTCAACAGAATTTTTCTATAAGAACTGTTTGTTACTCAGTTGCTCAACGTCTCTTTATCGAAGAGAGTAGGGATGAAAAGATGGGACTAGGGTTAGCTAATCGCTCTCGCTACACCCCGAGTAGTAGGGATGGGTGGATGAGGAGGACGTTTAAGACAACACAAACACTCAGACTACGAACAGAAATCCATAAATCGATTGAAATATCAATTTATGAATACCGTACGCACTGGGAATTGAACGCGAGACATCCGTAGCCGTAGCCCACAACGCTACGAACTGCGCTACGGAAGCCGACGCTAGACTATATATATTATATATTCGTTACGTATTTTTAGAGTCATGGTTAAAATTAAAATTAATTGAAATTCGTAAATTGTTTTTGTCAATTAGGTAAATGTTTCTGCGAAATTCACAGTTACCCAATCAACCATTAATACATAAAAAAAAATGATATTGAAAACCTAATAATATGCATGAATGAGTCAATTGAATTAATGAATATTATAAATTAGCAAAAATTACCAGTAATATACTAATTTAACTATTTTTAGTGAGCCCTGCTTCAAATTATATCAATACCAATTTAGACTAATGGGAGATCCGGGAAATTTGCGATTCTTGGAATAATATACTCCTTCAGAAACATATCGTCGTCTTGAAGCGCAATACGTGAAACACTAGAAACTATAGTTTTTTAGATGAGTATAAAATTGTCGGCGTCCGTGGCGCAGTTAATAGCGTCGCTGGCTACGGTTACGGATGTCTCAGGTTCAATTCCCAGTGCGGGCGGTTTTCGTAGATTGAACTTTCAATCGATTTATGGATTTATGAATTTCTATTCGTAGTTTTAGTCCTCCTTCCCACCCATCCCATTCTCACTATCTAACCACTAGTCCTGTCCTAGCCTTATCCTTCTATGCCTACTCTCTTCGAAAAAAGAGAGGTTGAGCAACTGAGTAACAAGCAGTTCTTGTGGAAAAACTCTGTTAAGATACCTCCATTAGGAGACCATATGTTCCACATTGGGACTCCAGAGGACATGTAAAAAATCATTTTGGCGGCTATAACGGAGCTCTACAAAGGAAATAAATGAATATCTTTGGACAAAACAATAATTTTAGAGCTTTTCTAAAGCCTAATTTCTTTTGGTATTTAGGCTTTGTATTGAGCCAAAAATATTAAGGTATGGCGCGCTCTGTCCGTGATATTACTCTATGTATCAGTGTCTCTGCACCTGTCAGTGTTGGCAGCTCGTCAATATATAATTGAAATTAAGATATCTGTGACGTTTTCACCCTTCCTCACAAATTATTTTTGACCCAGAAAAAACGGTGCACAGAGAAAACGATAAGAAAGCATTAGCCGTTTCATAACCTCATAGTTATATCCTTAACCTCTTAGAAAAGGTAGCTCTTAGAACAGCTAGAGAACAAAACCTTAAACAAATTTTGCCGCAAATTTTTGTTTTTTAACTAACTTTATTTAAAATTGTGATACAAGTCAGAGATTGGCAAAATTTTTTTCGTAAAGGGTCATATAGTAAAAATTTTAGACTCAACGGGCCAAAAAGGAAGTTGAGAATATTTATAAAAGTGATTATATTCTAAATAGAAAATTTATTGCTCAGCTGTATTGCAGTAATTTCATATCGACCGTGGAAAGGCAAAAGGACGTAATCCACACAGAATAATATTGTGTATAGTCCACACAAAATGTGTATTAAATTGTATACATTGTGATTATCGAAAAATAAATATTTGGAAAAGACGAATGGATACGTCCATTTGCTTTTATACAGTCGATATATTACACATATATATAAATAAAGTGTATTAACACTTTTTCTGTGAGTTATACACAAATTCTTCGGTGTGGGTTACGTCCTTTTGCCTTTCCAGAGTCGATATGCTTTATTTCGAAATAAAATCGCAAAACAGCATATAATCACTTTGCAGATTAATCACTTCCTATTGAAGGTTCAGCGGAAATTTCTCAACTTGATAGTCATCATGGATTATGAAAAATAGGAAAGTTTTCTGCCCTTGCATCAAGATCTGAAAAACGCCGCAGTTTGAGTTCAAAACATGTATCGACTGCCAATTGTGATAGAAATGCAATTTTTTCTAAATTTTTGACCGTATAAGAAATGAGCAAAGCTGTGTGACTATCAACGCATAATCCCGAATCGCAAATAAAAATTGGAATTGATATGACTCTTGGGCCGTAATTTGCCGATTCCTGCTATATACTATGTAAACATATTTTAAACAGTGTACTATACTTTGAGTAAGGTAAGCTTTTGTATTGAATACATTGCCGCAGAGTCTGCAGCGAAAAGGTACTCGATCAATAAAACAATAAAAAAAAAAAAAAACAAATTGATTCTTTGAAAAAACCGCATAGTGGAAAAGTCTTTGTATAAATCCTTCGCAACGGCTATACATAAATAAAGCAAAAGCTGAAGCGATGTTTGAGGCTACAGAAAAGAACAAGTTGAGTAATCATTTCACAGGATTTTCTCGGAATCTAAAAAAATACTTGCTCATAGTAAAAAATACCTTCGACTGTTGAAAGATAACCATTGTCTAATAATAATTACTTTTAAGGTGTTAACTGTCAATTCTTGGTGGAAAGACATTATCTTTTAAAAATAAAACACAATTCATTTGTACTGAGTTGTTGTATCAGTTGATAATGCTCGTGATGAGCGAAACCGGTCCTGATCATTATAAATATGTGGCAGTAGTACAAATGAATTGTGTTTTATTTTTAAAATAATAATAATTAGTTAGGCTAAGAAAATTTTACAACATACAATACTTCTTTTGTATTATTATTCAGCTGCATTTATTTCTCGACACAAGGAAACTCATAATGAAAGTATAAAGGCTGCATATCGGCTTTTAAGGTTGATAAAATATAACACATTTTCATAAAATATATTGCATGTGATTTTTTAAAACATTTGACTTATCAACTAGTAAATAAGGTATCGAAGATATGCTGCACCATTTTTGTGACATACAAAAGAAATTGATTTCACTTATAGAATTAAACCTTTCTTCCATTTAAAAAAATCTGTTAATTTGAAGTTATAATAGAATTTAATTAAATTCCAAGTCGTCAGTCATTTCAGTATGATGCGATTAGAAAAACTGACATTAATTTGACTCTTAAATGCCGATATGTACTTGACGTTTGAACCCGCAAGTTTTTAAAAAGTGTTGTGACAATGTAACCAACTGTCGTATGGAGGGTCTATTAAATAACTAACGATTCCCAAAAATACCAAAAGATTATGGTGAGCGAAATCAGTTACGATCAACATAAAAATGTGGAATTAGTAAAAAACGTACTTAGTTTTCTTTATGATTGAGAAGGATTGGTAAGGATTAAATATATTTGTATCAAACTTTCATGTTTGTAATGTAAACGGTGTTTTGGTCAATTAATGTAACCCTCAAAATTTAAATTGTTCAGGAGAGAGTAAAAACTGTTTTTATAGAAAACATTATGTGGTGAAATGCGTTATGAATCTTTGAAATGCACTCCTGTAAACCGTCATTTTTGCAGATACGGAATTACGCGTAGACTCCCTACGACCTGCGCTGTCGTCTTTAAAATGGGATCCAAGCATTAACTTATTTTCGTATTTTTAGAGGGTTACATCAATTGGTCAAAACACAGTCGATGTTTTGGTTGATAATACCAACAAAGTATAAGTAAACAATTTAGGCTTAACATTTTAAGCCTTCTGAGTATTTTATATAGTTCGTCTAATAAAAACATTTATAGCTTTGCGATTCTATTGGTAAATTCGAGATCACATGAGCTTTATATATTGTTACATTATTATCAAACGTAAATAAAACTCCAAAAATTTCCGTAGAAATTATCGGCAAATAATGTATGCTTGGCAATAAATAAACAGAAAATGTAATAATGTTGAAAGTACTTTTGACCTGGGTAAAGTAAATACAATATTAAAGCGTTATTAAAGAGGGAACCTTTAACGAAATTCGCATAATGTTGATTGTAAAAGTTTTCTACTTTAGTACTGTATGTTGGGCTGTGTGGAATATATGTATTATTTTTTTTTACTTTTGATAAAGGTGTTTTATGCATATAATAATAAATATAAACGAAGTTAACCAAGCAAATAAGCTATTATACGATTTTGTAGAATGAAAAACATAACGCGATGACTCCAGTAATAATAATATATAAGTTTCATTTAGAATTATTGGAAAAAGTAATTAATTTTCAGTTTGTTGGGCTCCATTCAAAAGACTATTGTGATTTACCTCAGTAATCAGTTGCGCCTACAAATAGCTGCTTAGGCTTCACACCCTCCTGACAGGGGGTATAACAACGTTAAACTTTTAAAAATAAAAATTCTAATTTCACATTTTGTATATAGATCATTGATAATGCTTGCGATGAGTAAAACCGGTCTTGATCATTATGTGTAAGTAGTCCAAAATAAAATTGAGTTTTATTTTTAAAACAAAATGCCTTTCCACAAAACAGTTAACAACTTAAAAGTGATTAACGTTAATCTTACTTTTTTTCTCCTTTTAATTCTGTTTTACAATACCAAATCATTACAATAAATAGTCATCTGACCAATATACCAGTGGAGGATTGGGGAGCAAACTTTGAGGTCGATGGACTTTGTATAAGTTTAGACTAAATTCTTGGGAAACTAGCGAGAAATTTTAAGGGATTGTCACTATCACTTTTAAAGTGGTATCTGTCAGTTCTTGGCAGAAAGGAAATGTCGATGGCCTAATGTTATAAACCTGTAGCTGATATTTTGACGTAAATAACTTTATAAACCGCGTCTCATTTATTAAAAATAATAAAAAGTATTTAAACTTTTTAATGATTTACAAGTACCCCAGCATACTATCCATTTAATGCTTAGAAGAAAAAAAGTCTAATATACATATTAATGTAAATATTCAGTTATGATTATTGTTTATAACAGCATTAAAAAGAGATTTAAATATTTATATGAATTTGATCCCCTCTTAATGCTGTGATTATTGAAAATGTTCATATAGCCTTATTAATCACATCCTATTTTCCAACCCTTTGTCAAAAGAGGTGACGAAATCCATTCGTAAATATTGCATTAAAACACCCAAACTGCTGATGATAAAAGCTCGAACGCTTCACATTACATAGCTTTAATAAATAGTGCTTCATTTTGGCGAATCTTTGATTTTGAGAAATATTTTATTGTTTTTCATGAATAATTATTTTATTACTAAAAGAAAAAAATGCTTTCATTGTTAAGTTTTATTTTTTTTTTCCTATTGAAGTTTGTTTATTTGAGAATACTTCAAATAGTCGAATAATGATGTAAACATTTTAATTAAATTCAACCAAGGAAATAAAAGATCTTTGTGCAAATAAACAAAACAACCTTTTTGAATTTCAAAATTCTCGGTACGATTTTAAGTGAAAATAAAAAATCCCTTCCGAAGACATTAAAACCAGAGTCAGTCATAATTTGAATTAGGAAGTTTTCACAGCTTCCAGAATTTCCCGCTGCGTTTGGCGCCTCACCGTACATAAGGGATGAGAGGACGATATATAATTTCAGTATACGCTCCCACGTGGTGACGGATGGTCGGGTAGATTTTCACTGCAGATAACTGTCTAAGAAACTTAAATTATTACGTAAAAACTTTAAAAGTTTTTTTCATTTAAAAATACAATTAAAAACGTTATCATAATTTTAATAATTTGATTAAAACACCGTGATATATTTTAGTAACTGAAGTGAAAAACAGTAACTTTGAGTGATCATTATTATTTTATCATTTGACCAGAAAAGGGTTTGTAAATATTTTTTAATTTTAATTTTAATTAAAATGTCGTATGGAACAGATAATTTTTGCATAATTTTATTAAGGTGGTTTTTTAGTATCTGATAATATATAAATATAAAGTGAGGCCATATGCTTGTGACTTCCTACAAAGAAGATTTCAACTAAGAGACTATTGAATTACGTGATATGGTGTTAAGTAGATTGAATTAGGTGTAAGTAAAGATACAAATGTATGGAATTGTGAACGTTTAATTTAAATACAGAGCCGATTTACCTTAACGAAAAGGTAATAACTTTGTTCCACAGAAAACAGTATAAAAATTCAATTTACAAAAACCTTCATTTTTGTATCGTTCACGTAGTTTCTTAACAAGCGATAGTTGAAACAATAAGCATATCGAAATAGTTATTAAGACATTATTAAAACCGTATCTATACTATCAATTTATTTTTCAATTTTAATTTAAAACCAGAACCGATTTCACTGAGCTATTGATCATTTTTAAGTGAACCAAAAAAGAAATACTGGCTACAAATGTTCATTTATTACTTTTTTCTGTGAGATAAAAAGCATGTATTATCAACTGATCAATTCACTTTAATCATTCAGTGAAGCTAGCCGTGATCAAATTTCTGTAATAGGCACCTAAAATTATAATTCTCTACGTTAAAGACTTTACCTCTTTTTCCAGTTAATATAAATTAACACTAAGCCAGGTAACTATGATAAATTAATGTTCCTTGAGTACTTATTGTAGTACAGTTTGTAGAATACGATTAACGCTTATTTATTACAATAAATTCTCTTTTCAGAATTTGCAATTTAAAATAAAAAACAAAGTCATCTCAAGATTACAAGTATCCTTATTCAATATATACTATATCCTCTGCTGAACGTTGTCAATGACTGACTGATTGAAATCTGAGCGAGAATGGGACGCTTATATCAAACTATCATCTCAAAACTTTAGATGTGTCTGTTTTTAATTTTTTGTAGTATTTCTATTCTCTATTTATTAAACACTATTTCATCCTTTTAGATTTGCCACTAGAAGTTAAAATTGACTGCTTTGCAAGGAATTGTTTATTGAAAAATGCTCACTGAATTACAATGTTTTATCAAGGCCATTTCACCAGCTCATAAACACTCATTGACATTCGTTCTACTTTGTTGAACAATCTAGGGCTTGAATTCTCTATTTATGGATTTTTTACCAAAAAAATGTAGGCTGTTTTAAATTCGCACCCACTTATGCTTCCAGCCTTGAAAATGGGGTGTTGAAAGAATGGTTTACTAATTACATTTTTTTAATTTGTACAAGTAAAACACTCCTGATTATTTTTCAAATACGAGGATTTATTAAAATAAAAATATTTTTATGTTGTCAGATGTAATACTTTTCCACCAAAACTTCACCACAAAAGTGTTTTTGTTTTACGGTTAAAGGAAGTTGGGAAATTTTTCACTCCTTGTACTAGTCAAAATATCTAATGATGAAATACTATTTTTTTTTGGTTTTGAAATAATCGTTGATTTAAATATTGATTTCAGATTATTAAAAATACATTTATTAATTCGATTCTCAGATATTATTTAAATTGAGGCCTTTAAAAGCAAACACAGATATGTCCACTTTGAAATATTAAACGCAAACGACGTTTTTGAGATTCAAACACAATTTTCAGGTTTGGCGTTTTTCCCTCGTGTTGTACTTTCAATTAAAAAAAGTATGCATATTATTATTTGTCATTCAACCGCTAATTACAAAAAAAATGGGCATATTGGTATTCGGTTATAACTTTTAAAATTAAAAATCGTATGCTTTTGTCACGTATTTTTTGTTCGATTTTGAACAAAATTTGACTTATCGGATTTTGCTTTTCAACGCCTAAATTAGAAGGTTCATATTTATAAAACGTTATGTAAAATTTTGAATAAAGATATAGTCAACATTTTTTAAAATAAATAAAACACAATTTGCTTTGTACTACAATAATTATTTAGTCCGAGTATTATCAACCAATTGAAAAGTTTACACGTTACAAGCAAATGATATATATTTATTATATATTCATGTTATGTAGATAGTTTCATTTAATATTCAGCGCAACAGCTATATGCGATTTTACATAATAATAAAATGAATAAAATATAACTTAATCACTAACCCATACAATCATGGAAAAATGTAAGATCGTTATTTATTGCATACATTATTTTCCCAATACATAAAATTTCTACTACATGGAAAACTGTAATACGTTTATTGGCAAATAATCAAAATTTGATTCAAGATACATCAAGAATAAATTTCTTTTCTTCGTGGAGGAAAATTATTTTACTTACTGCTAAAGTGAAATGATTGTTTGACAGAGTATAGACAGAAAAACCTTTTTCGAACAGGGATACTGTGTATTATATTGGTATATGCCTTATACTTGAGAGCTTTTATTTCATATCAGATGATATTCCGTTTGCCGAGTAAAAATTCAATGCAAATACGGTATATGTATGAAGCGTACTTTACATATGTCTGTAAATAATGAAATATTATAAAATGGTCTAGATAATGACATTATATTGGCTATACAAAAGACTATAATATTTTTTCTAAAGTATGAAAGAATATAATATATTATTAACTAAGTTTGATATCACAACGCAACAATTTCAGAAAAAAAAATATCGAGTTGTTTATTTCTAAAATTAGTATAATAGGTGATTTGAGTTCTTTTACTAAGTACATAATAGTATTTATTACCCAGCTTCACCCGGGATAGTGGAAAATAATATTTAAACGTTGGTTTTATTTTGGTGCAAGTTAATGTCAAAAGTTTAAAATATCACCTCATGTTACAAACACAAAATATAGTCTATAAATTAATAATAATGTTAAAAGTTGAAAGTTGATAATATCGCTGTGAGGTACATTCATGTAACACCCATAAAATACAATTCATGAATTGATAAAGATATTACAATTTGAAGATAGAAAGATGACTACATTATATTGATGATGAAAATGGTAGTTATTCCCGAAATTATCTATGCATCAACCCCAGAAAATGGGATTCACTGTAAATGCTAAAAAATAATTCATATATCAAATTAAAACGTACCTTGGTTTGTTCATGTACATAGTTTTTTATATCACTTACATAACTAATATAATAAATGTATTGTGGTGTCATATTTCGCAGGAGTTTGTCACAAAACAAAGAGATTGATAAATAAATGACTTTCTAATTAATTCTAGTAAAATTTAACTATTATTTAATTTTTTTAATATCAAATTTGAATTCTTGAGATTTTGTACATTTTCAGATATTTCGTCAGTTCGAGTTCATTCGTGTGCTTGAACGGCTGAAGATGCCGAAAAGCGAAACTCGGATCGTTAGTGACGAAATACATGGAAATGGACAAAACCTCACCAATTCAATTTTTTTTATTATTTAAGTATTTTTAAAACTGAATGTATAATATTTAATAATGGAAGCGTTTTTTCTGCCAAAAATTGGCGGAAAGACAGATCAAGATATGAAGTAGTAATATATATATAAGTTAACCAGTCATATATATAATGTGGCTAATAGTTGTTGTGTAATTAAATTTCTTGCATGTTGTATCAAAAACCGATCCGTTTGTAGGGTTGTTTTGGAAGGAGTTAAGCAACCTGCCTATTATTTAAAAATAAGAAATTGTTTATTTTGGAAGCGAAAATAGCTTCAAAGTCAATATAAAATCTTTAAAATTTGTAAGAAGCATTCTTGTATTAAATTAATACCTGACATTTACGAAGCGAATTTTTTCACCAAACGAAATATTTGTGGGATTTCGTCGACATGAACAAATTCTTTGGGAGAGTAAAAAACAGCGTCTTGTTGAAATTCCAAAACGGTTTCTTTGAATGTTTTTAAACTGATTAAAATGTTACCTTTTTCCGCAAAATCCTTTGAAACAATTTTGTTTACAGGAGAGAGCTGACAGATTATTTCTTGGTTTGAATTTCTTATGCAAACATCTCTTTGAAAGGTAGAGAAATCGTATTTGGTTGAGAAATGAGGTTTTGGCAACAGCATCACAAATGAGGAGGCTATGGTGTTTACTGAAAACAAATTAAATATGCAAGTATAAAACATACCGGAAAGCCCTTAAATTTCAAGAACAAAGATCAGAGGCCACGAGTCTAGTCTAGTTTCCATGAGTTGTGCTACAAACATATAATAAAAAATACTTTCTTATGCTCATTGATTATTTCAATTGAACGCTTCAAATCTAATTTTGACTAAATATTTTTTTATCTAATGGTTCATATTTAAATTGATTTTATGAATGAAATCACGTCAATTTTACAGCTTACACATTTTTCCGTTCAAAAACACCCTTATGATTAAAATATATGGAAAAAACACGACCTCTCGCACAAGAAAAATGATAAGTCTTTAGAACACTTCTCTTAAAAAGATTCTTGTGATGACCTTGTGAATAAGCTTCACTGAAGATTAATTCCCTAAATATCAATCAAACCGTTTTGTTAGAAATGATTAAATGAAAACCAGAAATAAAGGAGTCTTGAAGGTCTCTGAAGCTAACGCGCGCTAGGATTTGAAACTTTATCAAGTGTGAACATCCAAAAAAAATCTATTATATGTTCTTAAGGAATAACAAGTATTAACACGCTTTTATTAATTATAAACATAGTAAATACATAAATGATTGACTTTTGTTCCTTTATACTGAATAACATCAACAACTAATCAAATAATAAAGTGTCTTGATTTATGAACTTCCAATCCAAGGGGAACAAACAACAGGGTCCACAAGACACTATTGTTGGCAATCGTTATACAAAATACTTTGGAAATTGCGCCTAATAAAAATATAATTTCTTTACTATTGTCATTAATCTTCCAATTAACATGAAAGAAATATACTTCGTAAATAAACAGATTCAGCTTAGGTAGTGAACATTGTCAATTTTCACAAAAAACACACTAATTTACAAACAAAATGACTTAAAACGATAGAGTAACGTAAAGATAATGATTATTTGACTGATAATAAAATGCCATTTGTACAAAATCAAGATATTACAATTCAACTGCCAATGTGATATTTTAAAATATAAAATATCGTTTAATAAGTACATATTGGTCATTATACCCATGCTCAGAGATTTAAGCTTTAAGTAACTAGGAAAAAATAACGAACATGAAAAAGAGAAAACGGGTATAATATTCATGGGTTCTAATATCCAACAAAGAAGAAGATTATCTGGTACCTTTCCTCTTATCTAAAAGATGAGTTGCTCAACAATTATTATTCAGGTATATATATGTATATTTAAAAAGTAAAAAAGAATATTATTTTACCAATTACGGTGACCCACTTCGGTTAATGACGTGTTCTAAATAAAAGAATACATTTTAGAAAAAAATTATGTCGCAGCTTTGCAATTGCCATTTTGACAGTAATTGCTGATTGAATTATTGATGTTTAGGAATAAGATTTTAATATTGTTGCTCGACGTGATTAAGATAGTAAGACGGATTCTGACGATTAATGCAGTACATAATTACGTTTATTTGTTTATACTATCGCGTTGACTGTCTGTGACCTACTTTCGTCATCGTGACATTGATGAGTGTCCACCTGTTACGCAGCGTCTGTAGAATATTGAATATCGGTAAAATATTATTTGCTGATTAATTATGCTTATACAATAACGTTCACAAAAATGACTAGCATAATGTTTTGCTCCAGGCGAGTTTTACATTTCGTAATCTACAGCGTCATGTATCAAACAGATTTAACTGTCTCAAATATTTTTGTCCACCTGTTAAAACGATAATAACTTAAGATATTGTAAAAGCAACTGATAGATACAACATTTTTTTAATGAAATATTGAATTAGTTGATATGGAATCACGCTGTCAGCTCAACAGATTTAAGAATCCCTTGTAATAAAGAAGCTTTAAGCTATATTTTTCTCAAGAAATTTTGTCTTGTTATGTCAACTACGACTAACGACAACCCCATCTCGTATTTTCGGTATAAATCTAAATCCAATTTTCTTTTTCATAAAAATTGTTTAAGCTGACCGTGTTTTGGCTAATTGATGTAACCCTTTAAATCGAAATCGTTCAGGACAGAGTAAAAACTGTTTTTATCGAAAAAGTTAAATGGCAAGTTGCATTATTACTCTTTGAAATGCACTGCTGTAAATTCTCATGTTTGCAGATACGGGATTATACGTAAGAAGTTTCGATACTGTGAAATAATGTTTTCCTTTCAGTGGTCAATTTATTTTTCTAGTTTTCATCATTCGACCTGCTCTGTTGTCTTTAAAATGAGATCCAATCATTAACTTGTTTTCGTATTTTTTGAAGGTTACCAAAACACCGTCGAATTATTATGCTCAAAATTTAATAAATTATTCAACTCTTCATTTTATAGAATAATCAATGCATAAAAAAGAAAGCACACTTTTGTGCACATGTAACAATAGAATAGGAACATTAACACTTGTATGGTAATAACTGTAAGTTCTTAATAAAAAAAAAAATTAATTCATAATTTTTTTATAAAATAATCAGGAAAGATTTCGCTCATCGTGCCCATTTTCGACTGATGAAAAATGAATTTGAAGACAGTTGTTTATATAATATTTTGCATGACTAATGAGATGGTATACAAACTGTTATTTTTGGTTTGTTTATCTCATTTTAAAATCTAATTAAACTTTGTATTTAAACAAATAAGCATCGTATCAAAAACGTAACATCCATTGTAAATACGCCATATCTGCCCTGAATTTTTACTTCTATAGAGCAATTCATGCGAAGCTGTTTAACGAACACTGTTGTTAGTCTGTATCTCTACCGCTCTCGTAGAATGGGATAAAGAGATGAATTCTATTCAGCCAACCTCTCTTGACACCTCATTTTAAGAAGTGGATTGAAAGGGTGGAAACATATAAAAAAAGTTCATTATTTTGAATTCCACCGTATGAAGGAACACACTTATATATAATTATACCTTTAATTAAAAATAGTTTTGTACATTGACGAACTTCAAAGTAAAATTACGTACTCAAGACAAGTATTTTTCAGGGAGTGTCTTCTTCCAAAACAACGATGATATATTGATTAAAAATTAATTTATGAAAGCTTTAATTTAGTCATTCTAATCTTGAGCTGTGCTAGTAGGACAAAATTTCAAGTGTGCTACACTAGGCTGCAGAAATTGCAACATTTATTTTTTGCAAAAATATTCGTTAAAATGTTTTAGTTAAATTATTTTGTCCGTGGTATGGCATTTTTTTTACCATGTTCACTCCTAATATAGAGCACGTGGACTCCTAATGTAGGTATCTCAACAAAAGTCTTTCCATAATAACTGCTTGTTACTCAGCAGATCAACGTTTTTTTTTCGGAGATAGTAGGGATAGAAGAATAGGGCTAGGACAGGACTAGTGTCTAGCTAATCGCTCCCGCTACGCCTCGTTTCGCGAAATGGATGAGTGCGGAAGAAATATAATCATCACAAACATTAGATATCTATACATCGTTTGAAAAATCAATTTATGAAACTGTGCTACCGAGACTTGAACCCGAGACATCCGTAACTGAAGCCAACGACGTTGACCACTGAACCACTGGCCCGACATAGTATTCCGTATATACAATAAGAAACGAATGATAAAACATATCACAACGTGTGAGCTTGTAAATGAGGTGATTGATACTACTAAAAAAGCTTCTATTTATCCATTGAATTGATCTCAAACCAAACAAGACACTTTATTGCCAAACTGTGCAATTTGACGTTTTCTATTTACGTTATCAAGATTTCGTGAGACAATCACTGCGGAAAAAGGCTGTAGCGCCTATTTTGTTTTCCAATCACTCTTAGGCAGCCCAACAATTACTATTTCCGGTCGGAAGAACCTTTCTGGAAAGTGGTTTGACCACATTTTAAATGTGCTGTTTGTTTGATCCGTCGCAAGGAAAAATACGCCCTTGAGTATACCCTAACATTTTTTATGTTAAGGATAAAATAATATTGATAGCTTTGTATAAAAAAAATATAATATTTTTTTATTAAGACACTTAAGTTGATTATATCCAATTTTGAAATAATGTATCTTCCATTTCTCATACTACATATCATTAAACTATAACATTTTATCCTTTCTGCCAATTTTAATCCACAGGCAAGCAACATGTTGACTGTGAAACCTTTATCATTTTCCTAAATATATTATTATTTTCCTTTGGGCCATTAGTACAAATACAAACGTTCATTTGATAGATGTTGAAGTGAGACAAATTTAATCATGAAATGGTGTCACGTAGTGCCTATTACTTGATTATTTAAAAGTCTTCTTTCTACAAGAGTTGTTTTCTTAAACAAATGATAATTGGATTAAAAGTAATATATTTTGTTTAAGTAACATACCGTAGTATTAATTATGTTAATAAATTGTCACAAAAGTCTCTGATACCAACAGCGGCCTCTGTAACAAAATGAATTGTTGGGCTTCGATGATTTAATATTTATTTTTAAATTAAAAGAGATTTTTTAACATAACTTTATTTTAAAACTATACCAGAAAAGCAACCTACAATTCGATGCGGAAAATCTTACTGCTTTCATTCAGAACCAAATACTTCATATTCAACGCATGTAAACTGACGGCCTGTTTTATGGTTGCTAGTGTTGCTGCGAGTCATGATACCTTACGGAAACACAGAGTAACCGTATGGTGTGCTTTGAAAACAGATGAAGTGTACGCCGGATAGCTTTGGTCTTTTTACTACACAGATACACTTTCTGTATAACACACAGAGCGTGTCAGTGTATTGTTATGTATGGATCCCGTGTATGTCTCAATATGGATCCTAGAGTCACGTATAGATTCAGTGATCCTCAATCCTAGAGCCAGACCTTAGAGCCGGATGACTCTACTTGCCGTGAATATTAGGCGTACGGTGGTTTGACTTTGCCAGAAACTAGAGTGAACTAACCTACCCCTTATTACTTCAAAAATACAAAAAAAGCGACTTTGGTCTTGGCTTGGGCATGTGTTACGGATGTCTCAGGGGTCGGAAATCCGATGATGACCATTTACAGGATGTACTCGGTAAACCAACGGGATTCTGGAATAATCTTAGAGAAAGCAAAGAAGCTGACGACAGACAGAGAATCTTGCAGACATCTTGGCCATATGAGTAGAGTGCAGATATGGGCAGTAAAATGTTGTAAAATTTACACGAATATTTCAGATTTATTTAAGCAAAACTAACATTTTCAAAGTAAACAAATACTAAATAAATGTAAAATTAAAATTAATCACAAAGTAACCACTGAACCAATTGAAAATAAATAAAAATCATTTGAAGGTTTTTCAATTATTCCAAAATATTTTAAGTCCGAAATTACCTATTTATTTAATATTTAATTATGAAGAAAAGTGGCTAAATATGTCAAAAATATTCTAAAGAAATTTTACTTATATTACGAATTAGATGTTTACTTATAAGCGTAATAAATATGATTTAAATATTAGAATTGTAATATTACGTGCTATAATTTCCGGTTTCAAACCAAACAATATTACGTCAATTATTGTTTGCTAACTTACATATCGTATTTCTATGTCTATTAAAATGGTATGTCAGGTTGATTGTACAACATTCATTATCATACGAAATTTGCCCACAAAGTAAATTGAATACTTAACCTTCCCGTTTTCATGCTAAAAAAATCCGATGATAAAATTGACGAGGTTTTTTCAAATTATGATTAATCATACAAAGAAGACGTAAACTTTAATGTATTCTTAATTTTTAATGATATGCAGAACCATTTTTTTTTTAAATATCAATATTTTCAATTTTTTGTATGGCCTATCTCACGCATAGTTTAAAGGCTTAATTAAAGGCCGTAGTAAAACATTGTTACACCATGAGTACGGAAGGGTTAAATGTATTCATATTTGAAATTATTGTATATAAACTTAACACAAAGTTGTACATGGCTACTGCCAGAGAAATAACTAATTTATCAATTTTAATTTTATATCAACTCTCTTGTTGTTTTTTTAAATACTTTAATAAAAACAGAGACAGTTTTTTTCCCTTTTCTGTAAAACGGCTCACTAGATTTACCATTTTAAATCACGGCAAGTTATCCATTTTTAATATAATTATGATTACGTGAAAAAAAATCGTGGGAAGAACTGATGTAAAAGAAGGTTTTTTTTTATGAATCAGACGGTGTTAAATTGTGTTAAATACTTGAGTTTGTACATGTAGATACATTAAAACATAGATGTCATTGCTTTCAGTTTTAAAACATGTATTCAATTGCGTAAATTGTCACATGAGTAAAATCTGTATCTGTTTACATTAAAATGTGCTATTATTTAATCAGTTTCATTAAATATCTAGGGCTTACCCACTTCCATATTTAAGCTCTCCCATTTCATAAACAACACGCCTATTTGTTATTTGTTTTCGATCATTAAACAAAAATGTGTATGCAAATTATGATGTATTTATGAATTTTTATCTGAAGGCGGAATGTTTGTTATGGTGTTGGTATTTCTAACTTTTATAATATAAAACATTCTTCTATACTTCGAGTGTTTGAAAACTGAGTTTGGTGAGATACTTAAATGACTGAATGTATAAAAATCCTCGTTTAACAACTTTTATAATGTTAATAGGATAAAATACCAAATTATCTAAATTTAATTAGGTAGTTGAGGTTATTTCTTAGAAGAAATCAATAGATTTAATCAAGGCAATAATCTCCTTAATAACCAAACAAACTTTAATTAATCATTCGTTAAACCATTATAAGAATCTCATGTATTTGCGCATAATCAATAAAGTTTCAATGTATGTATTTACTTTAACGATTAATCAATAACACCATGTAAGCTCTTTTTTCCAAAAAAAATAATTAGTACATTAAATATTTTAATTTTAAATAAATGGTATGATTTAATTTAAGATAGAAGTCTGATAGCTAGAATAGATTCTATACCCTAGAATAGAAGCTAGATAACCTGAAGATGCCAAGAGGCGTATCCTGGGCGAAACAACAATTCAAAATTTTATTTTTATGATGCTGGAATTAGGGTATCCAATCCCGGACCCGTTTTTTGATCCCGGGATTTCGTGATAGATTTTATTCCAAATTTAAAATTGTAAAATTGTAAATGAAACCAGGTAAAAAAATATAAAAATCCTCATACAAAATAAAAATAAAACCAAGGGAAAAAAGATTTGCTGTTCATACAAAATAGGAGAACAGGTATATGTTCTTAAAAATGCATAAAAGAACATAATACCTAGATACCTATACGATGATTTTATTTATTAATTAGGTATCAGAATATAAATACAAAATATAATATAAAATTATAATAATTATGAACACGTGCAATTGCATAAAAAATGTTTGTAAATTATTTAGGTACATAGGTATCTTCATAGTTATGCAATTGCAAGCAGAGTCTTGCGCGTTTATTTTCTTCGATTATTTTGTATTTTATTAGTAATTGAAGACATGTTTCAGTTAAATGACAAAAAATCTTCACTGTGCGCATTTAAAAATAGAATAGTGGTCAACTGTTTCTTATTAGATAATGATGCAAAAAAAAACAATGAATTGTCTGTTAATTTCCACTCGCCAAATATGAGTGTGAGAGAGAAGACAACACATATATCAATTATGTTTAAAATATATAAATCATACATACCTTGTCACTCGGCCCCTGGAAGCGTTGTTCGTATAGTAAATCGGGTAATAATTTGCGTTTTATTTTTTATAGTTCATCTGAGATAAAAATAAGAATTTGCATTTTAATATAAATTATTTTTTATTATTTTATAGCGAATCCCAAAATCCAGGTATTGGTATTAAGTCAATACCGGGATTACGGGATTGAATAATTGTTCGGGATCCCGGGATTGGAAGGCCTAGTTGGAATACGTGGGATGTCATAATATTGTTTACCTTTTCTAAGCAGTATATATAGCTAAGCTAAAATAAATTTAAGTATGGTTCTGACAATGGCGTTAATCCGAAATAGCCATCAATTACCTAATAAAATAATGTACAACTAAATACTTTGAAATTGTATCCTATTATAATTGAGTTCTATCAAGTAAATGCAAATTCAATCAATTCTATAATTTTACTCACTAAATCCGAATTCTTTCGTTGGAAGCCGAAGTGATTAAAAACAGCAGAAGGGAAATAATTTTACTAAAATATGAAATATTGTATTTATAAAGTAATATGATACCTAAATATTATTAATACAGCCCAGTCAATGAAAAATGTATGTCAGCTACAAAGAAATAATTAAAACTGCCTCTTTCACAATCTTACATAATAAGCGTTTATCAAAACATTTCAAAGGTAAACCACTTACCACATTGAGTAATCAGCTTTTCGTTAATAAATTACGCAGTGAGCCAGAATTAGATTCGCCGTGTTCTAAATTGTGACCTAATAAATTTAATAATATCATTAGCTCAAATTCCAGAGTCAGTTAATTCAAAAGAGTATGTTTAACTTAGCTCAAGGAGACTTTAATATCTTCAATTTGAATCGCTAGTTGAAATTAGGAAATACCTGGTGTATTTTTATAAACCCTAAATCGTATAGAGAAGAATTCTTACAAAATATATTTAAATATAATTATTTATATTCCATCCACTCGACCTCTTTGATCGGAGAGGGTAACAAAAGAAAAATAAAGCTAGGAAAAGCGTCGTTGTAAGTTTATCGCTCTTCCTACGAACCCAGTTTTTCATATCGGATCATATCGTTACCAGAAAGTAACAGTGGGATAAATAAAAAATAAATGAAATGAAAACATAAATGCTTCATGTATACAAATTAATACAATCAAATACAAAATGGACTCTACAAGAGCACTACAGCATTGAGCATACAGCTAAGATACCGAACTGTATCGAGTGAATAATTGTTTTTTTTGGACCATGTCTAAGCTTATTGGTCAACTAAGATAACTTGAAAAATGTTTTTGGATTAATGTATTCCATATTTGACATTTTTACTTAGGCACGTAAATATTTTTGTACCCATGGCTTTCCTTTAAGATCTTAATATAAGTGGCAAGCGACTAAGTCACACACAATAAAATTCTATTTTAAATTTTAAAAAATAAAATACAATTCATTTGTATTACTTCCACATGTTTATAATGATCACGATCAGTTTCGCTCATCACGAGCATTGTCAACTGATAAAATTACAAACATAACAGTACTATTTATATAAAATTGAGTGCTAAAAATTAAGGTATAGAAAACAATTGGTTCCTGAACATCTATTTTAAATATTAAAATAATATCACATAAAATATTATTTTTTCAGAATGCTATTCGAGTTCAACTTATTATTATCAAATGTTTGCTAAGTCAGCAAGCTGTTTTGCGAATAAAACATATGTTTTTGTTTTACTAAAAAACTAAAGACATATATAAAATAACATCACATGTCATTTTTAAGACGTTAATAATTCTGGTTGGAAAGGAATTACATTTATAAATAAAACACAACTTTTTTTGTACTTCTCACTGTTCTGTAGTACTACGCATATTTTTATAATGATCAGGACCGGTTTCTCTCATCGCCAGCATGATCAAATGATAAAATATAAATCTTAACAAGACTATTTATGTGAAATTTAACGTTAATAATCACTAGGCATATAAAAAAATTGGCTTATGAACTATAGTAAAAGGTTACAGATTATCATACCAATTATTCATAAATGAAATTAAATACAAATGAAATATTCAGGACTTCTTACAAACAAGCAAAGTCTATTCCGCTATAAAAAATCAAACCACATGTATGTTATAAAAATATAATGAGTTTAAAAATAATTCATAAATATTCATTAGCTGAAATAGCAAATTAGAAAATTTTGCAATAAAATTTTGAATCACTTCAAAAATTTTCTAACAAAACTAAACTAAATTGAGAATGAAATTTTTGTTCGGCCAGGAACATCTTATCTGAAAAACAAATTAAAAATACCGAAATCAATTTGTACAAGCAAAATTAAAAAAAAATGTTCATTATTTTTTTTACTATTACAAAAAGTAGTATATAATAATTCGTTTATTTTTTTAAATACATTACATGAGTCAAATTTAAAATCAATTCTGTATTTAATAAAAAAATCAACATCTGATATTTGAGCTAGCCAGGAATAGAGACTATCTGATCGTTAAGCCGATCTCTTATCGGTAGGCTCAAAAAATCTCACTTGAGGCTGTACCCATTTTATGAATCATAATCTATATTTCTTTCTGTTAAACTTTTGAATGTGAATTATCAATTTGAATAATCATATCAAAGTATGAAAAACATTTTTAATATGTTTTCGCGAAGAAAATGATTGGTTGTATGATGGTAAATGTTTTTCAATAATATTATTTTCGTCTACGTAATTCGTCAATGATTATTACACAATTCATCCAAAAATAGGATATAATAAGTTTCATTTAGAATAAATTTCATCGAACAAAACAATCTACGAGTTTCAGCATCTGTAAACTAATAAAATGTTTGTCCAAATCACTAATTTTCTATTAGGGCATCCAATCCCGGACCGTTTTTACGATCCCGGGATTCATAATTTCTCAATCCTCGTATACCGATATTGGTTATTAAGTGTAATTTCAATTGTACATTCAAAATTTCATTTCTGTCCATTCAGCCTAGGCATTGGAATGTTGTTTTTTGTGGATTTAAAATCAGACTGTCATTTACAAAAAAGAGAAAAATATTTAAAATAACATAATGATCAAATTTGGATTATTGAGATTTAATATTGAAATTCCATCAAGCACCCTCAGTCGATGTCTTAAATTATAATGATCAAAATTATTGTTTAATTTATTTTATTTTATTTACTGCATTATTATGGTAAGTTTAATCAAATGGTATCCAAAAAGAGGACATGTCCTTCAGTTTAACTATAAAATATTGTCCTCCATACATTTAAGAAGCGGTCCTAATTTGTCCTCCATTTCAAATTGGTTAAGAGCGGCTATTACGAAATATGAGAAGGACGGAGATTACAATAAATTTATATTAATTTTAAAGGTATTATAACAAATCTCTGTACATGAAAAACCAAGGCACACGTTGTAGTTAATCAGGAAGTTTTAAATTGATATGTGAATTATTTTAAGGCATTTACGTTGAATCGCGAAATCCCGGGATTACTGCTTTGAATAATTGACTAGAATCCTTGAATTGGAAGCCATATTTGCTATCATATACCCGTTTTCCGCTTCTTGAAAATATCATCATTCCATTTGCCAATCTCTTTCTGTCTTTATAAGTACATGCATTAAGTTATTAGACCAGTGCTCCGCAACCTTTTCTCACCCACTGCACACCTAAGCACTCATAAATATTTCGCGGCACACTACAAGCCAAAATATGTAAATTTCACAAACAAAACTTACAATTTATTAATTTGTTTTTATTTGATGAATTTGAAATAGTGGCTAATATATTTTTTAATAAAAGACTACTAAACTCTTTAACCTTTTAAAACTGATGGGACACTTGATTTGACAATATTATGATACATTTCTTCATTATTTGTAATAACTCTACTAGGAAAATTTTCGCCATCAATGCTTCCCAATATATGCAGCAATGTGTAATTTGTGCGGTAGGATTTTACTACAATGTATTCCCCATTATTGAACTTGTCCTATCCATTAAATATTTGTTTCAATGAAAATAATTTAAATGGAGATCTTAGCAACCGGATGGCTTTAACTTTTTCTTATACCTAAATTATCCGAATTCTTGTCATTTTGGATGCACGGCACCGTGGCACACCTGGAATCGTCTCTAGGCACACCGATGTGCCGTGATACACTGGTTGCGGAGAACTGTATTAGACTATCACCTAACCAGCCATCATAAACCAGGTTGCAGAGCAACTTCTCAACATTCACTCAAAACGTTTGATGTGAACGATGCACATACATACGTTGCGAGAAAAAGAAAATGTGTGTTTTTGCCGTTAGTAAAAAAGGACACACTCACACTCTCTCTGCCCATGCGCTGACAGATTTTGTGCTATTAATGCTAAAAATTATCAGGTGGTAGTGCTACTTCAGTTCTAAAAGAGATTTTTTATTAAATCATATTACACTTTATTAAACAATATTTTAATTATGTTTGAAAATAAATAGTGAACAGTTAAATTTTTAACATTGACTGTATAAATTCCAGCATTAAAATAAGACTTTGTAAATTAATAAATAATATAAAACACATTACGGTCACCCCAAAAGAAGATGGCATTTGCGAAAAAAATTAGTTTTGATAAAAAAGCATTTTAAGTGTTTTTAGAGTATCAAAAATTATGTGGAGGTTTTTTCTTATAATTTAAAATAGAAATTGGATCACAGGTGATCAAAGTATATTTTAAATTAATTTTCTTTTGTATATTTGCTCATTTTCCTAAATTCTTTGGTTACATATTAAACAATGTTTATTTATAGGCTGTCGACTGTTCCTTCCTTGCGTACATACAACCTCTTTACCCAAGTTAGCACCCTTAGGTGGTTTCCGTCAGAAGCGATATATGCTTTATGATTTCCAATAAGAGAAAATTGAACACCTAACCTCTCTTAAACCTTGCTCGTAATCCTTACTTTTGCTTTGATTAAGTAAATCCATTCAACCTTGCCTTAAATAGACGATTTATTAATATTCACAAAATGATTATAATGAATATTTAATTCGACATTTTTTAAGAAGCAGTATTTTCTTTAAATTTACTTTATTATCATTCATAATGTATAAATTGATTATTTCAATATTCCATTTAATCTAATGATCAAAGAAAGCAATTTTATTGATTTGAACTTAATTACATTTTTTCTAAGAGTGAATTCATTATTCTGTATTTTTAGCTGGTGGTGGTAAGGCACTGAAAATAGTTTGAAGATAAAACATAACCTGTTTCAATAAAATATTGACCATTTTTAGTATTCAATACAATCAGAACTTGTTTTACGAACAATGCTTGCTAATCAGTCGCTCAGCCACTTTTTTTCAAATAGGGTTTGATTATAAAGGTAGGGCTAGTATATATTTTGCTAATTGTTCTTTCCCTGTTCCGTTTTACGTGATCAGATGCTTAGGAGGGAAATGAGAGTCTCAGAAATCAATGTTTCAGAACTGAAAACAATCGATAAGTAAAATCATAAATACATAAAGAGATTCGATCCCGTGGACACTGCAAACAATTAAGATGAACGCACAAGAGCGTTGATCATTCGGTGACATGACTTATTTAAAGATATAATTAGTTTTTTTTTTATTATGAGTTTTACTATTTTAATCAATAAAAGGACTCAAAAATAAATTTATACTTTGATATAAATGATCTGATGGTTGCTTTATTTCAAATTTAATTACGATTTATTTGGACATGACAGAAATTTAAAATAGCTTTACTTCAAGTACAACCCTTCTATTATAGTCAAAATTTTCATTTCACCCCTCCATTGATAGCGAAAACTTTTCATTGTATGATTATTGCTTTTACTTGTTGTCTCAAAAGTTTTAACTGCTTGCTGAGCGGATAATTATTGTCTAGTTTAAGTAAAATGAAGTCATCTGTTATATGATTGCTTAAAGTTCTTAGCCTGATATGAAATTTTAAGGGCACTGCAGGTTTCACTGGTAAAAGCTTTTATATGTGTATAATAAAGCTCAAAATGAAAAACAATAATAAAAGATAGCACATTGTGAGTAACTTAACTTACTTATATGAAAGACGTGGTAAATTGCATTACATGTTTTAATAACAAATTCCGTAATGTAGTAAATGTTTTCTATTTTTTATTGATTCTGAAAAATTAGATATATTGGTTGAGCGTTCAGTGTTTGTTTGATAATAAAAAAATCGTAGAAATATAGTGAACTGCCGGTGCGTCAGATATTCTAACATGGAAAAAAGAATTCACAAAAAATGCTGATGTCTAAAATTTTTAATATTCAATTGATAAAATATGTGGTTGATATCCAAAGAATTATATATGGATCCTTGCTAAGCAAGCGGACATTAGGCTTCCAGATAGAATTACAAACAAATGAAAAGCAAAATATATAACGAAGAGACAAAAATCAAGGATCTTTACATCTGGGAGAGTAACAATTTCTTACGATCCTTATTGATTGATATCAATAACGTCTCACAAAAAATCTTTATTGTCTGTTTATATTACATAAATATCATTTAGTTTATTGAACTTATAAAATTTTTTGTATTTGTTTCAGTAAATTCCTTATTCGTTTTTAATCAGCAGTTAATATGATTTAAATTCTTACAATGAGATCATTTTAAATTGCTTTGGTTCTTGTTTTGGATTCAAATATTCATGACGAGTATTTATATTCATTTATACTTACAAACAACACAGCTCAAAATTATACAATTTAACTAAGCAAGGTTTATTTATTTCAATGAAACACTCTGTTACTGAAATGATTATGTAAAAGGTTTACACAAGAAAAATCGTAACTTCATTAAATTTAATATAATGCTTTTTGCTACTGTTTGATATTGATATATATATAAAAAAATATTTTTTATAACAGAGAATTTTAATCAGGTAAGAATATCTTTATGATCTCAGTATTGCAGTCTTCATGCGGTCGGAGTGCACTTCAGAAAGAAATAATTTGTTGCCGAAAATCAAATATATATTACACATGTGTGATCGAATTTTAATCAATGTCAAAAGGTTTCACTATTAAATACACAACTCACATGTTGAAAACCTCGAACTGAAAGATATTTTCCTTCACATATCTATAACTATGTACCTTTCATTCTTAACGTATAATATATAACGTTAAAGTTTTATTTTTATATGACGATCATTCTTGATAACACACTGAAACTACTTCTCTCTGAGATACGCCTCAAAACTTTTATGTCGTAAAAATGTAGCAATAATGTTGCAAGACTATTTTTCTTTTTAGTAGAAAGATTATTTTGTATGTGTGGTGATACAGTAAATGTGGAATGAATTATTTAAAATCTTTTTACATCGTATTTTAGTAATAGTGCAGAGCTACATTGCCTAGTAAAGCAGGTATAAAAAAAACGCTAAAATATTTTGTGAGTGATTTTTTCATGAGAGATTTTTTTTATATTCAGGTAAAAAAATGATAGCTTTAAACATTTTTAAATAGTCGTGTAATGTGACTCATACGCACTATTCAAAAAACGTCACAAAATAAATGGTTTTACGAGAATTGTAGTTAAACCGTTATTAGGTTAGGTTAATTGTTGTTTGATGATTTTAATTATTTACTCACTTGTTATATTAAATATTTCTTATTGTCACTATTCATTATAAATATTTACACAAAATGTATCATTAATTTATATTTTTTACATCTCCAATACCAGTGTGGAGCATATAAGCTGCTTACGGACAAAAATCCATAGAAAAATCAATTTATGAAACTTTCTCCACCGTAGCAGAATGACGTTAAATATTCGATTAAAAGTCGGAGAAGTTGATCAGTAGCATATTAGAAAAATCAATAATAATGGTATTTCCAATCAGTAGTCAAATTGTAGTAAATAACATTGTGTCTGTGTCTCCGGATCAAATCCCGGTACGGACAGTTTCATCCCTTGTTTCAATCGATATTTGGATTTCTGTTCGTAGACATGGATGTCTGTGATATCAAGAATTTTATGCCACCCATCTGATCCTTAGAGCGGAGCATATTGAGAGCGATTAGTTCACCACTAGTCCTGTCCTAGCTCTATCCTTCTATAATCACTCTCTTCGGAAAAGAAAGGTTGAGCAACTGAGTATAAAGCAGTTCTCGTAGGACATGGCAAAAAATAAATAAAAAACACATGAACCGTTTCATTAAACAATTGTGCGAAAACATTCAGCTGTTAAATAACTTTTTACCCTTTTTAAACATTATGAACAATATGTATAGAAAAGTAAAAATGTCATGTTTTGAACGATATTTTAAAGCACTTTCCTCTTATTTTTTTTTGTTCTTACATTTGTTTTTTGTTAGTATGGTTTTGAAGTCTTACATATTATGCAATATATTATTATCATATTTATTTTTATAAGGCTGTTACAACAAGTACTGATTTACAAAATCTTTTTAAAACTCATAATTTTCTGAAAATTCATTCGGTTATCATAAAACCGTTTTACGAACTATAATATACCTACTACTTCATGATTTATGTAAAAATCTTTATAAATAGCCATATCCATGTCATGCAAAAATGTTAATTGATGAATAGTTAAATTACCAAATGTTTGTTATTCAGTTATTCATTAAATTTGGCAGTGGTGATAAACATTTTTGTGAGAAATGTGTGATTTAAAAAGATAAATGTTAAAAAATAAGTGAATGTGAGCTACATCGACACCATGGTGGGGTTACTGCTGCTGGCCTCGATTTTCTCAGGTAAACCAATTTATTTTGATTGTAATTTACTTTTAAATGAACCGTTTCATTTGATTATACACAAATACGCCATTTCAAAACTTTCACCATGCGTTTTTATATAATAAATTTCTAAATATATTAATATTCAATGCATATTTATTTTAATCATAACCATGATATAATTAACCTTTCTTTTCAGACGCGAAACAAATGTAAGATTTTAACTTTAATTTGTTGTTTTCTCTATCCTCGTTTTAGCATTAGCTGAAAGGTTGGTAGTGTTGGTACGAACTTAAAAAGAATTAATATGTAAGGCGTCTAGTATCATAACTCATAATCTCCAGCATATACAAAACATGAGTTATCAATACAACATTGTTATTCGTGTTCAAACTTTCAAACTACCATCTAAAATAAATGAGTAAATATTTTTCATTTTCAAAACTCGTATTCTCTAATGACCCATAATTTTCTACACTAATAATCTCCATTCCAGCCAATGAGAGTTCAACATTGTAACGTGATGACTACCAGTGCTTGTTTACATGTCGTGTAAGCGTCTGTTATACATGTTTATTTGTATCAAACTATGCATTTGGATGCATGTCAAAAAATTGTTGAAAACCAATGTATGAGGGAGTCAAATCTGTGTCTGTGCAACTGAGTACGACGGAAGCCCGTAAAACTTTTACTATTCAGCTACAAGACCTGTGTAAAGTTTTCTCGAATATCCGTTTTGACAATGTTACAGTTTTTTAAGCATAAACGATATTCTCTATTATCTAAGGTTGAGCAAAGTAGTAAGGCCTCGTTAAAAAAAGTTCGATATTGATATGCACTATTAAAATCCATATGCTTCCAAATGGGAGCGGACAAAGTTGAAAAACACATATTTTAGAAAACTTCTTATATCAGAATTTCCTTTTGATATGCTTTTTAACAAAATAGTAAAATCATAATTTAAAAACTTTAATAATACATCGGTTCTCCATCATCTTTAATAAAACTTCACCACTGTATCGCAAATATGACAGGTCAGTTCGAAGAGCTGCATGTATACATTGTATTTCCCTCAGGAGCGAATTTAGATTGATTTTACCGGATAAACTTTTATCAGAAATTCTCCGAAACTCGTCAGGCATTTCTCCCCATACATGATTATTTTCAGAATAGAAATATTAATTTTCTTATAAATTATACGGAACCCATCTTGTTTAGGTAAAGCTGCCGTCATGTGAAACATTTTCGTTTAACTATAACCTTATAATATGATTCTTTTGAAACTAAATATGTTGTTATTTGTATGCCAACTCAATCAAGTTTTAATTTCACTTTCCTCAATTCAATCTACAGTGACTTTGTAAATTTCTCTTTAGTGTAATTTCAAGTTATTGAAAGTATTTCTAATAAAAAGAAAACGGTAATTTACATCAAAGTATGTCAATACGTTAGGCGAATACTGTTAGTATATTAAATGTTTTCTAGGAATAAAATCACATAGTTCAATAGCTACAAAGATAACTGTATACTTTATGGAAGCTTTAGCTTAATTATTTCATATATATTTCTAGGAAGTCATTGTACAAATATTCTACCCATGTATCGAACACTAGTCTCACATTCAGGTGATGTGCAATATATAAATTAATTTCACGAACAGCGTGCCTTTTTTGTTATGTGTGCTATTATTTGAGAAATTTATTATCACTTAAAATACAAAATAATAATATGAAATTTCTATATTTAAATCGAAATGAGTACTAACTTATCGAAGATATAGCAATGCTACCGCATTAAGTCAATTTTAAATGTTAAAATTTTTACAATTAAGAAAGGGTTTGTTACAAAAAATTGTGTTCAATTTTTAACAACAATGTTAATGTGTCAGTAGTTGACCATTTTTTTTACAGTAATTGACCATGTATAATCAGAAGGTTTCATGACAACCTTTCATCAGAGTTGTCTCAGAGCTTCCTGTAAGACCACTTATGTTTGAATCAAGTAGTATATGGTTACATTCTCTGATATACTTAACAATTATCTTAAGTCCCGGAGCCGTGTTTTCACGTGATACAACAACCATCGCTTGAGTCCCGGAACCGTGTTTTCACGTGATAGACTAGCCTATCAAAAAAAGTCATGTTTGAGTCATTAAATGATACGTATTGCAACTTAATCCTGGTTTTAATTATAGTTAAGACTTAAAACTTTCCAAAACAGTCATCGTATTTGTGTTATTGCCAAAATAAGTTTTGATTTCATCGACTTAAAATATTAATCGAATTTTAGTTCTATAATACTTCCCCTTCTGGAAACAATATTGCGGTGACACCGAGTTCACTCCAAGCTAGACTTTTCCAAGATCTACAAGACTGGTTGTCGGGGGATATGTTTAACTACATATTGATACCAATACCGTCAACAGAAAAACAATAAACAATGTAGAACATGAAAGGTTTGTGCAAAACAGAAGAAAAAGAGTGAGACTGTGTACTTGTGTAAACGTTGTCGTGTGGCTCTTCACAAAGGAAAATTTTGGCAATTTTACCATAAAAAAAATAAAAATTAAATGTTTTAAACAATTCCAAAAAGTTTCATTTGATTTCATCCACTATTTTCATAGTTATAACACTTTAATAAAAATGATGTTTCTTCAAAAATGGGCCAGGCACAGGGGTTGGCTTTACCTGATTTTGGCCGGAGCTGATAGAGCTGATAGATAAATTCAAAATAAAATACTTAATTCATAAGGATTTTGTTTTTAAATGGCCGCTATGACACCCCAATGACATGTTTATATGGTGATGTATTAGTTCCTCAATCTGACAAAAGATGGTTTCACTTGTCTGAACTCTACAATTTAGATCATTCCCGCGTTTACATTTATTATGGGCGCTTTTATTAAAAACGGTCAACTACTGGTACATTTACGTTAGTTGAAATAGTTCTTATAACTAGTTATTTATTAATTTTATGTTCTAACCTTAGAAAGCGATTCTAAACATTGATGATTTGGTGATGAATACATATCAAACTTTTCTTAAAGTTTTAACAACAAATAAGAATATTTTTTTATTTTAGCTATTTGAAGAATATTCTAAGATTAGAATAATATCAAGCAAATCACTTTCTACGTCTTTAATAATATATTTAAAAAAAATCTTATTATCGCTATCTCTCCAAAGAAATCCGTTGAGGTTTTGACTGAACCACTTCTATTGAGACGATCATTAACAATCTATGTGCATTGGGAATTGGGAGCATAAAA
This sequence comes from Himalopsyche phryganea, assembly GCA_022494535.1. Taxonomy (NCBI): domain Eukaryota; kingdom Metazoa; phylum Arthropoda; class Insecta; order Trichoptera; family Rhyacophilidae; genus Himalopsyche; species Himalopsyche phryganea. The sequence continues at coordinate 2,854,997 of JAGVSL010000070.1, forward strand.
GTATCAAAAAATAAACCGAAAAGCAATTTTTTATACCAGGTAGTTTTAAAAAAGCTGGTTGGTTTACATTAATTTCATTTTTCTGGAAGAGTTGGTATACAAGAATGAGGCTAAGTGTTTATATTTGGAAAAACATCCAATTTTGTTCGTTGACCACTTTTACAGGACCGCAATAGCATTACCATAATACAGATGTCAACATTTTAAATCCGTTGCATACTTTATTCGGAATCATAAAAACTGCCAAATAAGATTAACAAATTTTGTGTATTATAGTACCAAATACAAATAATCACACGGTTTGCCAAATGATCCACATTTTCAGCGAGTATTGTTCCGAAAAACCCATCAACAGTTAATTAGTCAACAAAATAACATCTGGTTTTAATTTAGGTGGTTAGGAAATATCTCACTGACCTACTCTTGAAATTGGGAACTTTCTCCGCAATAACAGAATTGAATGGAAAATTACTTTGAAGTTTGTTACCAGCAAAAAGCTGCCAAGTTATCACTGACGATATTTATTCCCAGAATGCTGTCTGCTAGTTTAATCCAATTTCATTAAAAAAAGACCGCAGCAAGTTAAATCAATTAAAGTTTAGCTTAAGCACCGTATAATTTTTATAAAAGTTTGCAACAGTAGTTAACTAAGATCTTTTATACCACCGATATAATTATATTATCCGGTTACTTTGTGGAGATTCATTTTTAAAATACAATTAAAATTGATACATTAAATTCGTTATCATGGTCGTATTACTAGTTGTATCAATTATTTCGCCTTTTTGAGAAGCATCTTTACAATTAATTCATAGTCAGATTTTTATTTATAAAAGACATTTATAAGAACTCTTAACTTATGAATGATATTCATGCTTTATTTTGCAGTGATCAAATAAGGCAAATAAATTTAGTATACGATAACTCGAATTACATCAAAAGAACTCAATTTCGATTGAATAATCTGACTTTGAATTCATCGGCTTTTCTAACAATGACGATGCAATTGAATTGCTTTTCAATTATAAAAAAACTTACCGTGTCGGATTCCAAATAAAGAGATCAACAGTAGTTATCAAACAAGAAATGTTGAACTGATTGCTTTCAATATACCATATCTTCTCTAATATCTAAGGAGTAAAATACCACAAAAGTTAAGCAGTGATATGCTGTTATGGGTTTGCACCCCCTCTGTCGAGCCGGTTGCTAAAATTATTTTTTGTTCGAAGAGCTGGTTCTTAAAATACGGATTTTTTTAACAATCGTAATTCCAAGATCTTATTTTTACACAATAACAATACTTGATCCGATATGGATAAAGTAAAAACTTGCAGTCGTTAATATTAGGATTCGAAGTGAAATCATTAAGTTCAAAATAAATGTAAATGATTATATCGATAATATTTTACGAGATAATCTCGATGAACTTCCTGAAACGGTCAGAAATGCTATAAATATTATTAATACAAATGCAATAAGCTCTACAGAGATGGAACGAGGATTTTCTTTAGTGAATAAAGAAATTTGTGCAGACAGAAAGGCACAATAAATAGACATAATAAATCCGATTAAATGATCATTAATTTGATAGGTTTTCCACTGACTTCATGGGATTCCACATCATTCGTTGAACCGTTAATGTTTCGAATGAAAATCAAAACACTATTTGGAATGAATTTATGTAATGCATAAATTATGTAATGTAAAATAATAATTTTGTAAAATATGATAATTATTTTCTTTAATTTTAAAATTTTCCTTTTCAAAAAAATTGATGTTTACCAAGGCGTAAGCCGGTTGATTAAATTTTAGCAACACATCACTGAAATTAAGGTACATTTTTCAAATATAAATCGCGATTAAAGATTGCGGTTGCATGCACTCTCTATATTTTAATATTATGTAAATAAAAAAAAGCTTATACAACACTATGAACTGTAAATGCATTGTAATTTTCTCGATATGGAACTAAGTCAGCATGTTTGTTTAATAATAACTATTTAATTTAGCACATAGTAAAAAGCAATCAAGTCTAAAGCAATTGTACCAGAAGCATTCTCGGCAACCATTTTTATGTTCTAAGCCAGTGGTTCCCAAACGTATTATCCCCATGGACGGCTTCTTAAAGCAAAAACCTGACCATGAACTCCCAAGCAAAATAACTCTACAGAACTGCATAATAGACAAATTATAAATTTTATTTTGATATTTTGAATGGTTAATGATGTTCTAAAATTAAAATATAAATAAATTATTTTGTATCAATAGCTTCTGTACAGTGACACATAATGCAGGATATAAAATTGGTGTAAATAACCAATATTTGTGGTATCCTTTTTCAAAAATTGGTTTAAGCTCCTCATTTATGGATAATTTAATGAATTACTCTTGTATTAGGGTGGATTCCCCTGAGTTTGTGGGTATGCTTGAAAAAGGGTCTAACACCCAACAAATCGCTACCAATTTATTAACTGCTTTTTATTTCAACTTTCATAATAATGAAAATGTACCACAAATATTTTTTTTATATTAAACGTTTCGCTGACCCCCAAACGTTGTCCACTCACCCCCAAATTATTTTTAATTTGCCAGAGACCTCCTCAGCAGGCACAAAAAACTCCTAGGGGTCCGTAGGAACCACTTTGGGAACCACTGTTTTAAACATTACTGAGTTACAGTAGAGCCCTATAATAGAGGTGTGAAGAGTGCAACTGATGGCGCTGGGACTAATACCGTGTAACCAACTTTTTTAAGGTTTTAAACTATATTATATAACATAAATATAGACTTCATCTGATAGAAAGACTTCTTAGATAGAATTTCAACATAAAAATAAGTGATTCTATAATTATAATTTAAGACATCGACTGAGAGTGCTAATGGAATTTCAATATCAAATTTGCATTATTGAGATTTTGTACACTTCCATGTATTTTGTCACTAACGACCCGAGTTTCGCCTTTTGGCATCTTCAGGCATTTGAGCACACGAATGGACTCGAACTGACAGACAGTAAACAGTGTCTAACGTTTATATAGAAGATACAAATACGACAAATATTATTTACGAGGTAAAATATTTTACGTCTGAGAGCCACACTGATACCTGAGTTAACATGGGTCGTTAGTGACAAAATACATGGAAGTGTACAAAATCTCATTAATCCAAATTTAACATAAATATATTTTTAATGAAGATTAATTATAAGCAATACCTTAATCAAACATAAATCAATATTTAAGCGTGCTAAATTTTATCAATAATATGAATATTTGATTTCAATTGTTAATAGGTCTCATTTATAGATGTCGCTATCATAGAAGCGTTAGCATTACTCTCCTACTTTCGATAAAATTTCTTGGCAAGATATTCTGAAATTTAAATTACACGTTGATCCAGTTTTGGTGTGAAAATATTTGCCTTTGTAATGCTGGAAAGGTCAAAACATCTTTCTGCGCTCAAGGCCGCTTGACTCACAGAAGGAAAACTTTGTTAAATGGAGCAACAGACAATAGCTGAAAGAATGTCAAACAAGTGAAACTTTTCTGTATCAATGCACGTCTAATTATAAAAAAGTGGAACAGACCCATTTAATTTCATGTTTTATTTTCAACCAAGCAGGTATTTAATTAGTTAAGTTGCTTAACAACCAGAAAATAGAGACCAGAAAAAAATTAAGAGCGCGCGATTATCCTCGCATATGTATTGTATACCAACAGAATTAATTAATGTAATTTAAGGTGTTAACTGTCAATTCTTGGTGAAAAGGGATTATATTTAAAAAATAAAACATAAGTTTTTTGTACTACTTTGACATGTTTATAACAAACGGGTCTAGTTTTGCTAAATTGTGTTTTATTTTTTAAAATTAATCTATTATTAAGGAACTCAAATATGATGTTATCGTATGAATGATTTGAATGATAAAAATTAAAAGCTACCAGAAAATTGACCAAGATTTTGCAGCAACAATTAATTTTCATCATTAATTTCGTTATCAAATTTTCGTTCATACAATCTATTTATATTTTTGATAGATCTTGTAAAGTCTTGCATTATACAAAAGAAAACATTCATCTATTTATTTATAATGTAGAGTTTAATTATGCCCTAAAAATATTTGTTGCTGGTTTTTATTTATAAATAATGGAATTTTGACCAAATATTTTTTAGAAGAAAAGTACTTTTTCAGGATAAATAACACACAAAATTGTCAGTCCATTCGTGTGCTAGAATGCCTGAAGATGCCGAAAGGCGAAACCCGGGTCGTTGGTGACAAAATACATGGAAGTGTACAAGATCTCAATAATCCAAGTTTGACACAAAATTGTTATTTGTAATTTCAGATAAATCTTATAAAAATGTACTATACTAAAAACCCAATCAGCCATATTTATTAGAGAAGATAAGATTTGAGATAATAGATAAATTAATGCACGAATAAAAGTTCTTAATCAATTATTCAACAAACAATTTTTCAAATATATACAATTTCAATAATTTTATTTTCATAGTTCACTAGTTTTTCGACGTATAGTGAATGATTCATCACTCTTCTTTTCTATCAAAGTATTGTAATAATCTTGTAAAAACTTTAATGATAATCAAATGAAGTGGGTCAGATTTAACGGAACAATAACTTAATACAAACTTTTATTGAAGCTTTAAACCGCTTCAAGTAAGCAATGACAAAAGCTCATTTTTTAAAGTGCTTTTATTGGTCACATAAAATAAATGCAGAGTCACTGAAAGGCGGGTTCTGTCAGTAAAGGAGGAAGCTATTCTTTTTCGGCGGCGTGATTAATATATGGCAGTTAAAAAAATCAATTTCTCTGTAGAAAATACATGTCAAAGAATTACCCATTGTTAGCTTTTACGAAAATTAAACTGCCAAAAATACGTTTAAATATTCAATCGTACCATTTCAGTTAACTTATTCAAATTGAATAATATTCTTCTGAAATACTATTTTTTGATTTTAAATGTCATATGATAGATTAAAGGATAGGCTTAAATTAAAATAATACGTTTTTAGAAGTTTTTGATTGTTCAAATGGCATAGATAATAAATTAGTTTTCTCACTTAGACATTTGGAAGTCATAAAGGTCAGCACTAATTTAGCATTACTTAACAGTAACTCTTTGACCCTTTCAAAATATTGAACCCATTTCGTAATAATGATTCAAAGGGACGGTCGATTATGTAATGAATTTGCTATCAGAAATCTTGGAATGGATACATTATATTAATAAAAAAATGCATGCAGTTCTTAAAATGATTTTTACCGCATAATTATTTTATAATAATAATAAAAAATACCAAGACAAAGCAAAAAATGACAAATAATAATAAGGTTTGCGCAGTTGGTAACGTCGTTGGCTACGGTTACGGATGTCTCGCGTTCAATTCCCGGTGCCGGCGGTTTTTATAAATTGATCATTCAATCGATTTATGGATTTCTGTTCGTAGTCTGAGTGTTTGTGATGTCTAAAAACTCCCTCTTACCTATCTGATCCTCAAGGGGCTTAGCGAGAGCTATTAACTAACCACTAGTCCTGTCTTTTCCCTATCCTTCAATCCCTACTCTCGTTGAAAAAAAGAGAGCTTGAGCAACTGAGTAACAGCAGTTATGATACAAAAATTCTGCTGAGATACCTCCATTAGGATACTATATGCTCCATTTTGGTAGCAGACATGAAAACAAAATACAATCTATCAAGTCTATTTTGGTATCACGTCATTGTCAGAAAAGTCAATTGTGGCATAACGTCAAAATCAAGAAAATTTTAATATAATTGCTGCTTTCCAATTCCGTTTATAGATAAATTTTAACTGCTTTTTCTATCAAGAAGATATTCTTAGAGGGTTAACTTTGACATAATAATTTACAATGCTTAAAGGCTAGAGTGACATTTAACAAATTACATACTATAGAGATTAGATAATTCTAATGATGACGTGAAACTGAAATAGCTATCTACTTAATATCACAATTCTTGTGAAACTGAAAACTATCCAAGTAAATTCAGTAAATTTCATATAATAATTTAAAATATCATTTGAAGATACAAATCCATCTCACAGTAACCGAATACGATAATGTATAGGAACCTTGAACACCTGACTCCAGGGCTAGCAGACCATTTTATTTATTGATTGAGTTGGCATTTACCTGGTAAAACTTCATTATAATGGGATATAACAACAAAGTATTTAGTTTGCCAGTTAGCCAGATAGTTTTGACGATGGCGTCAAGCCAAAATAGCTATCAACTACTTAATAAAATTTTGTAGAACTGAATGCTTTTTTATTTCATTCTATGACCATTTTATTCATCCAGCTATCTGAAAAAAGATGTAAATCATTCGATTTAAAATTGATTCATATTAAAAAATTAACTTTTTAAGTTCTCTATTAGTAGTCGATATTAATGACGATTCTCAAATAAAACATTTCACATAATGTTTTGGGTCATCAAAAATTAAAGAAATTTCTATAAAATGTTAGAGCGTACAGAAAACTAAAATTCGTATTGACAAAAAAACAAGGTCGCTTAGCAAAATTCAATGGCTCCCAAGAGGAATGCGCGCCCTCAGAATTGAGGGTAAAAACGTGTCCGTTAGATAATCTAGTTTTTTCAACACGTGTACTATCAAACATATCACCAAGGTCAGGATAAAATGAAAACATATCGAAGAAATTGTCATAATATTGTCGTGGATTCATAATTGACATTTTGAATTTGACGTTTTTTCGATACAAACAACGTCTACAACCCTAGTTATGTATTGCAAAACTGGCATAACTTAAACCGGGATTCCAGTATTTAAGTTTTTTTATCAATGTCTTATGCCTCGACACTATGCTCGATAATTATTTAAATTGTATGAAAATAGTGAATAGGCGCTAATATAATTTTTTGACATGTGACATTTTTTAGCACTTTCTTAAAAATACTTTGTTCTACGATTTTGTCTCAGACATCAAATCTCGATAACCTACAATAAGCCTTAATTTAGTCATGGCGTAAATCAAATAAAAGTATTTCTGAAAAACAGGTGTCAACTCTTTGCTAGACAGACTTGAAAACTTTATTATTTCTATTTAAATAAAAGTGAAATAGTATAAAAAAAAATTGAGAGTGCAATTATTAAAAGATTTTTTTTTATTTCAACGTTTCATATTTTTTAGGTGACGGAAAAATACTAACGATTTTCGCGAAATGAGAGAAAAACCTACGAGATTCTCTTAATACTGAAAATCACAATTTTAGCACTTATGGTTGTTGTTACTGGGCGATATTTTGACAAAGAATAAAATGGACAAGAAAGGTTGACAGATTCCAGCGTTTGTGAACTAACGTTTATAGGATCATATCTTAATTAAAAGATACAATACATTAAAGTTATTTATGAAAATCACCCATTTATGCTTATGTTAATATGTTATATTTTGATGTACAGGTATTTAATAATATAAAAACTGTATTACGATTCAAACCGGTCGTAATCATTATTTTTTTATCTCATCTTATATTACAATCTGTAAGACGCCATTTTCCAAGGAGCTTTAAGATTCATTTCTTCACCAATTTTCCTAATAAGATCATGCTTAATAAATCACTCACTAATATAGTCGTCAATTTTTTACGACAATTAATTAAATTTTAATAAAATTGGGCTCATTTTGAAAGAAAATATAATATTTAAAAACGGCCCAAAACTTTTCCAGCTGAATTAGGCACATGGAAAATTAGATGCGAAACCTTATTTCCGTGTAATCATACACTAGTAAAACATTCAGTAAGCTCTCAAAAAGTCTCCTTTGTTGGCGAAATACGAGCTTTTTTCATGAAATCTAGGTTGTAATAAAACAATCTGGTTCACTCAAAAGTATAAAATATTTTAATTTTAGCGCTTTTGTTTACAACAACAATAAAATCGTTGGTCTGAATTTCAAATCTTGTAACTCTACATTTTACAACTGAACTAGAAGAACAAAAATGTAATTAATGAGTGTTCGCAAAAATGCCTTAATTTCCATATTTAATTCATCATTATGTATTATTGTATTGTACCACAAATGTGTATTATAATATTTGAAAACTAAAATTACGTAAAAAGAATAACCGATCAATAAAAAATGCATAAGGTAAACGTACCAATAGTTGACCACTTAAGAGTAAAATTCGACAAAAATAACGATAAACGTTTATCATTAGATCGAATGATGACAAAGCAAGTGTATTCACAATGAATCAAATGTCTTAATTGATACGATTAAGACGAAAATTAGGGAACGGTTTGTTATAAAAAAGTTGTGTTCAGTTTTTAGCAACCATGTTAATGTTTCAGTAGTGTAGTGGTAACACACGTTTGCATCCTCCATTTATTGAGTTTAAGTTTAAATTATTTGTCCTAATACAGTTATATAACATTTTAAATAACTACATAAATGAACAACATTAAAGGTATTTTTCTGTGAGTTAATATTATTATCATTTCATTAATGGCGCAAATGGTACCTACTGTTACGATAAAAAAATGACTTGAAAACTATTTAATAACACTAGTTATAGACAGCTTCAAATATGGTCCTTTTATAACTTACTGTTGTCAACTTTATCAAAAATACTCTTATTCGAAATGTTGTTGTCAGTTATTTTATTAGATTTACATTATTTTATTTTTATTTTCAGCATACCTCATGCATGTGCTCAAGCTCTCGGATATAACTGTCTTTCAAGATTAACTCACTATTACATTATAATGTGAGCGTAGAAATCATTATGATAGAAAACGATGTAACCATTCATTCTACTACATTTAACTATTGTCTGGAAAGATATTTTAAAAAATCTACCCCTATAATATATCTTGCAATTTTGAGTTCAAAAATCTCATTGTCTCCACAACCTTAATCGTCCAAATCACAATACCCCCAAAATCTTTTCTTTTCATTCAAGGCAGGCAATTTTAGGTTAACCTGGCATTGTTGAAGAAGTGAAAATTATTTTTCTCTATAGTGAGTATTTAGAGGTTTTTCATTATCCTTTTGTAAAAAAGACATTAGGTATATTTTTTTCTCATAAATCGCAGAAATGTAAAAATTATCTTTTCTTTTCAATTTTTTTATTTTGCATATTACTTAAGGCAGTCTTCATTTATATTCTTTTTTTGTATTGCGAGACTAATTGAATAATTTATTTATTTACCCGGAAAAAGTGTTGAGGGATCGAAAAAACACTTTTTTAGAATCTAGGGCAAAGCTTTTGTAAATAATTTTTAATTAATATCAAAAATTCATTGAATTATTCACGCATACATTCATTCGATAAAAATTACCATCCAGTGATCAAAATTGCTAGTTTTTATGTAATTTAAAGATCTATTTTCCAATCTTTGTATGAATAATAATGTCAGTAATCGGTTAAAAGAGCGAAAGCTATCACCTATTCTTTTGTGATTTAAAATATGAATAAATTAAAAAATCAATAGGAAATTGTTCATTTCGGGAAAAATAGGATTAGATTATTAGTTTACATAAGAGTTCTAATTAATATACATCGTAAAAATTATATTTCATCTCAGTTTTGTTTGCTTATATAAAATTTATTTTAGCTTAGAATAGAAGCACTCTAAGTATTTCACTGTTTTAATATTATGTTGTGAATAAGAAAACAAAATTAAAATGTAGATAATAAAATAGACTATGTAATTAAGTACGTTATAAATTTTGGATTAAAAGGTGTAATGAAATGAAATGACAGAAGGAAGTGGGTATCACAAAATATGGAAAAATAGATAGCTCAGCGGAGAAACAGGATAATTGTCACAGGGAAGTGGATAAGGTTTGCCAATCTCGGTACACTTTACTTTGTTCTGTAAGGAAAAATACATGTGGTAATTAAATTTGAGCGCCAGGCGTGAAGATACACGCCGAATGAAAGATAATAATGAAAACACGATTACCGTTAAAAACACATTTATTATGTTTGCGGAAATCATAGACGTGGATATACTGAATTTAAATTATAAAACAAAAGAAAAAACGGAAATAACACGACGATACAATATTTATGAACAGATGGTTGCACTTAAACAAAAAAACTATTGTATTATATATAAATATATATTTACGACCTTCTGGATAAAGACAGTTCGTTGACGGACTCGGGTGTCTAAGACTAACACCCGGCACATCCACAGCACGTCCTGTCAGTCCATCATCCCGGGACGTAAGAAAGTTTTAAGCGTTATTTTTTTCAACCATTCTCGGCGAGGCTTCTCCTTGGTTTCGTACCGACGCAGCGATGTACTTATCGCCGATAGGTAACGATCGTCATGTTGCGACGAAATCGTAACAATTATGTTACGTATAATTATTAAAATTTAGTTTATCTCATATAAAAACAACTAACTTAATCACCGTTCTTAGGAAAACTTACTAATTATTTAAGTTAGATTTATTTAAGTGTACACGCTTGTAAATTGCTTGTAAGCTTTTCTAAAGCTTCTAGGTCAAAATCTATTCTTCAAGGCTGTTTATAAAGACTCATAACAATAAGATAGTTCAACGGTGTCGAATAAATAACTTGACATAGAAATAAAGTCCCTTAAACGTGTCATCATACAAGAATTAACTTGTAATTGTGTATTTTAAATTATTAAACTGTTTAATAAACTAACTAACTGCAATACAGATAACTTGAAAGAACTGGTCTCTTTTGACTGTCTTAATCACCCTGATAGCTAAAAAGCTGTCGAACAATCATCATCAGCAGCACGCCAGCTACGTTTTTCGAGCTTATCACTTGATAATTATATTAATAAGATAAAGTGTGACAATGCACTAAATATGTCTTGCGATTTATGATGTTTCGATACATTTATTTTGACAGATTTATCGTTAAGCACTTAATATCGACAGAATAGTTCCAAATTTATATTATTGTAAACCTAAATATTTATGTAGAATTGTTTCTTTTGCAGTTTTGTGGAGCAACGGTCATGCTGAAGATAAGTGCAAGGGTGAATTAGGCCGCTGCCTTGCCGGACTTCCGATGGAGGGTCATGGGGGACTTCCAGTGACGCAGGAACAAATTACAGCTCTTTGCAAGTATGCCCTTTGCATATAAGTCCTATTAATTACCACGAAGCGCTCTAATTTTTTTTTAATGTCAATTACTTTGTATCAAAAAAGTAAAATCAAAAATACAGCGTTTTAAACATTTGTAACGATGTACGCTCGCAATATGAAGCACATCGATTCCAAGTGAAAACTATCTCAACATATTTGTTTTCCGAGAACTTGCTTTGAATCCGTTGATTCCAAAACTGAAAAAATGACGTTGGTCATTCAGCTACAGGCAGAAATTGTTTTCATACATTCACTACGTTCTACATTTACAAAATTGTAAAATTTATATACATATATACATAGATAATTATCATATTACTTACACTCGTCTTACAGGCTGTATTCCGTAGCGTAATAACGTCATTGGTTTTTCATATTTGTACCTGGAATTTTGATGGAAAAAATCTTAAAGACTTGGCAGCATGTTGTATACTGTTCAGAAAGATAAACAGGTTATGAAGCAGCTTTTATGAATTAAGATCAATTCGCTGTCCTTATGATGCATTGTAATTTTCCTTAGATGCAACCAAATGTCCATGATTGATCGTATTGTCGTGGTAATTTTCCCACTCGTTGTATGTGCTTGGATCTGTTGTTCATTGTCCTGAATCATCAAAATGAAAAATAAGGATTTCGTAGTATAAAATAACTGGTGACTCCTTAAATGAAAATATTTACTATTTAAAGAATACTAAACGTAAAATAATATGGAAACAAAAATAATATTCATAGGTTTTATACATTCTTTGCCAGCTTTTTTTTGTTTTATTAGAAACATATCTTTCGAAATAATAAAATTTTACTATGGTTCTTTTATCTGTTTTTAACCATGAATTATTCCATATGACCCAGTGCTATATTGCCTACCAAGCTCCAATATTGACTGACATCAATAATGGATATCCTTTTAAACAAAGCCTAGAAATACAATTCGAGTAAGATACCCTTTAGGATCCCACAGGACCTATTCACTTCTATGGATATTTATAGACATTTGACATTTGAAATTGATTCATCGGAAGTCAACTGGAATTTGATTTTCTAGCCATAGAAGAAACAATGTCATCTCCTTGATATATATAGTATGCTGTTATACATATCGTGGTTTATGAATAGAAACCAATGGATGATTTTGGACAGAGTGTTAAAATAAAAGATACATCTTTTTTACTAAAATAATGCAAACGATAACCACAAATATATGTACTCGCGATTATCTTTTTTGCACGGTCTAAGAAAACGGACAAATTATATTTTTTGCACTAATTTTTTTGCTTTTACAAGGTTATAAAAAACGAAGTGTTATTAAATACAGTATATAATGTATACTGACAGAATGCATTAAGTACTTTTGAATTTAACTATGGAATTTAAAAATTTTCTTTAGGTACTGGTAGAAGGTAAAGGTCATAAGATATAATGGCTTTAAAAAAACCGTATTTTTTTATTCTGCATGTAAAACCATGCTTCAACTATAACTCATGGATACCAAATCTTATGATTTGTACGTCAAAAAGATAATTCTTTATAAAAATCATTATTAATTAATTATCTTTTGAAATAATAAACAATTGTACTTGGGGGAGAGAGTATTTTGAAAAAAATAATGCTTTAAATGTGATTATCTCAGAAATAGTATTTATGAATTAATGCTTTCTGTCAGATATTATGTATTTATTTAAAAACACTTTGGCGCTTTCAGAATATTGGAGTTGTAATTTTTGCAATTTGGCAAATTTTAAAATCCTGGTGTTAATGACTTATTCACAAATTGTTATTGTTTTGACACATTTATGTTGCTCTTCTTTGTTTCGATTTTATTCCCACTGTGGTTTTTTATTTTTTAATAACTGTTCGAATTTAGTGAATGAATTTCTCTCCAATATTGTTTTTCTTGACATGTTACGATTTTGTACAGCTTAGTGCAGTCTGATCTCATGAAATTATTTAGTAACACAGCCAGTGGAATAACTAAGTTATCCATTTTAATTTTATATTAAATTCATAATATCAATTGAAACTCTCCAAACTGGGATTCAATCCCGTGATATCCGTAACCGTAGCCATGACGTTGATCGATTCACCAAAGACCCATTAGACAACGTAAACATTGTGAACATAATATATGCGTGTATTTAAAATGAATCATTTCATTGTATAAACATGATTGGGAGATTCGACAAAATATACTGCAAGCTTTGATTTTTAATTTATTTTTCGACTCACGTGATATGATGGCCTAAATTTTGATGAGAAAATCATTCTGCAATATTCATAAAATTTACAAACGCGACAACGTGACGTGTGATGTCAAGAGATGTGCTTATGGATAAAGATGTTTGGCACGTACATTTTATGGTGCACACATAAATTATGATGATTAATAGTTTTATCTTCCATTCTATGGATAATGCTGAGAAAACTGAATGACCCAATATGATTATCTGTCATCAAAACATGCGCTTTCCACTGACAAGCATCCTTTTTTATGATGTAACGTAAGGTTCAAGTAGTTGTGCCAAGTGGTGAATGCTATTAGACTTTTGTCAAATTTGTAGCAAGACCAATATAGCTTTTATAGATTTGTAGGGCTACATGACGCTGCAGATTTACGAAACGTAATACTCGAAGAAAAGTTTTGTATAACGTTGCGTCAGCGACGAAGCAAAATGGACAAATAATAAGTATTCAACGAACTTTATTATTGTCAGAGAAATTGATAATTATTTTGAAAGAAAAATATTCTATAAAATGACACTTATTTCAAGTCATCACTTGACTTGACAGAATAACGAAACGGGATATGCTTAAATGCAAAAATAAATAAATATTTGATTATAAAGGAAAACTTGAGATTTATAATATTCGACCTTTAGAAAACGCGAATATGATAATTAAGGTAAAATACCGATAGCGTAGAAGACAAGAGTAAAGAATAAAGAAAATGACGATTATTCTGTCACCACCGGTCAAACTGGACACATTTCTCCTGAACTGCATAATCGTCATCATCGTTATTCTCTTCTATTTTCATATATTCCTAAAGATTGATTGTCTGTACTATTATATTCTTTCAAATTCAGCTCCCATCCGATTACGAAAAGTGGAACATTAAAAAAACGATAAACTATCTACAAATCTATTATTTGTTCCATAGTTGAAATTGTTTTTTTTTAAAGTATCTCTGGTATAACTCTACTTAAAATATCAGTCAGAAAAATTGGAAGAAAAGCAGTTGTTTGTTACATTTCAAAAACCATTATTCAATCAGTCACTATATAGAGCAAACCTCTTTCTGCAATTTTTTCATAGATATCAATTTTTGATAACTTACGATAAACTCTAAGGAAATCATGCCGTAAAGTAATTTAGAAAAATATCAACTCTTCGCTAGACAGGCTTGAAGGATTTACTATTTCCATGGGAAATAATAGTATAAACAAATATCAAAACAAAAATTTCGTTTTTTAAACATTTATGAAATTAAGGTAACGGTTAATGACTAATAATATTTAACATTAAAATTGTTTTAGACTATACTATTAGACTATTATACTATATATATTAGACTATTTTCTTTTAATTGCTAGCCGAGAAGCTTTCGATGGCACGCATTTTCGTAGTTTCAAATAAAATAATTATTTTTAACATTTTCTGAAGTCGGTTTGTTCTGGTTAATGTAAATTGTAATGTAAAAACGACGATAATGATATTCGTCTTTGATATCATATTTATATTCCAGTGATTCTCCTAAATGGTTATTAATTACCAAATGGTCATCACGACCATAAGTCGTTTGGAATTTCCCGAATGTTTTCAGAGCTTTTCACGAAAACCTATTAAAACTTTATAAATTGTAAATTATTGTAAACATAACATTAAATCTCAGTTAACCTTTTACATGTCAAGATTTTAAAATGGATTCTAGATATTGGGTAAATATTATTTACGAAATGGAAATTAACCTTTTTGTATTTGCGTGAATTATGGTGAAATCTGACAAAGGAGTATCAGTTTTGAAATATTTTGTATTTTTACTAGCTTTAAGTGATATTAATAGAAAGAATAATGTTTTTAACTATATTCTGTCCGAGACTATCATATTAAAGTTAAAATACATATTGCATAATAATTAATCAATAAAGAA
This sequence comes from Himalopsyche phryganea, assembly GCA_022494535.1. Taxonomy (NCBI): domain Eukaryota; kingdom Metazoa; phylum Arthropoda; class Insecta; order Trichoptera; family Rhyacophilidae; genus Himalopsyche; species Himalopsyche phryganea. The sequence continues at coordinate 2,870,284 of JAGVSL010000070.1, forward strand.
GTAAATGTACTTATTTACAAATTATATCAATATGGTAATAATCAGATTTAGTAATAAATATACGATGAGTAATAATCAGTACGATGGACCTGGCTTGGTCACGTGCTGCGGATGGCCCAGGGGAGCCTGAATCCTGCCTGTCTTTTCTACCAACCAGATGGATTCCGTCGCCCTGGAAGGCTGCTGATGACCATCCATATGATGTATTCGGTCGAGCTACGGAATACTAGGATGACTTGGGTGGAAGCGAGGAGACTTGCGGAGGACAGAGAAGCTTAGAGTAACCGCGTGATGGCCACATGCTCCGAATAGGGAGCGGATATGGCTTAAAAAAATCAGATTTTATTTATTAATTGTATCACCTCCTGTGTATTTAGTGTGGTGCTTCATTCCAATCGGATAGACAAGAAGTAGTCACAAGAATTGTTTTGTGGCCAAGTGGTCAGCGCTATTGGATTTTCGTCTACCCAGCTTTGATTTCCGCAATGAAAACATTCATACATTAATTTTTCTGAACTATTTGGACTGGATTTGTATCTTCGTTCAACTCTTATCCAATCCTGACATCGAGGCATGAAGAAAAATACTAGCGTTACATATTTCTTTTCCTTTTAACTGTTGAATGATGATAGACTTTAAACCAGTTTTTTGAGGTTCTCCACTAGGAGTTAATATCTCTGTTCCAAAACATATTTAAGCCGTGTTGCCTCGTGTTTTAAGTTTAAAGATATTGTTTTTATGTCTTCAATTTAATCAATAATTTAAAATTAACTATATTTAATTACAAAGCCTGTGCAGCCCAAGTGGTACATTTAATTTTTTCCAGGGTAATTTATTATTAGTTTTAAATTAGTTACAGCACACACCAATATGCCCGATGCAGAACAACAAGAGAACAATGTTCGAAACGAACATGAGCTCTAAATTAATATAATAGATCACATAAAATTTAGCCTGCTAGCTTCTCTATATTAATTTTCCCATAATGCATTCATTTCAGAGCCCGCCACTGTAACCATCACTGGTAACACTTAATAATTTAACGTGTCCAGCGATGATTGCTTAGTCGTTACATGGCATAGCGAAACAATCTCCATGCAATCAACGTAAACCCTGAAATTGTCTAGTCCTAAAATTTGACAGGAAGTTATAATATTCAGTGTTTATAGCAGATCGTCAAGTTAACTATAATACGAAAGGACAAAATATGTTAAAGTGTGTACAATAAGGATAGAAATATAGAAATAGGATAAAATAACAAAGTACAGAAATTTTTATCAGATAGTTGATAGCTATTTCGGCTTTACGCTATCGTCAGAACTATACTTAAACTTATTTTTGCTGAACTAAATTAGCTTAGCTTAGATATAGCTAAGTAAAAATAAGTTTAAATATTGTTCTGACGATGGCGTAAAGCCGAAATAGCTATCAACTACCTTATAAAAATTTCTGTAGAACTAAATACTTTGTTATTTTATCCTATTATAATGGAGTTCTACCAAGTAAATGCCAATTCAATCAATAAATATAATATACTGTAGCGAAGTGGTCACCACTCTTAGGCGTACGTCCAATCCAGTACCTGTTGGCACGGGCATGAATTACCGAAAGGACATATCTATATGTTAATTGATTTAACGGTTTTTGTTCAAATACGTGAATTTGTGTGATGTCTTATCTATATTCCCTCATATCCAACTAAACTCCGAAGCGAGACTACTTAGTACTTATCCTTGTATCATTACTGTCTCTAAAAAAGAGAGGTTGAACATTGATACTCTGCTCTTATTGTTGTATTCACTTAATAGTATTAGTTTTTATTATTCGTTTGTGACCGTGATTTTAAAATCAAATTAATCAGCACATATTTATAAATCAAGACTATCGACCTATGTAGCGTTGCTGTAAGAGCTCCGCTTAACATTTATTAGGATTAGTTTCAAATTTGACGAGGTCAATATCAAATGAAGATCTTTTAAATCTAGTACATATACATTTGTAGTCATTATTCATAGTCAGTGTAGCATTTTTACTCATCTAGTTGATCTCGAGTGATTAGCATATTAAAATATCTGACCCATTAGTTCATCGATATAATTCCAGAGCTGTGTTATTGTTAAAACTATTTTTCATAATATTTTCACTGCAAATATGTATTTTTGTAGCTTAAAGCTTTTGGATTGCAAAAAATATGTTTATTAACACAGTTAAAAGTAAATTTAACCAGTATAATAAAACGTAAACTTACAAAAAAGGCATTTTTTAATCTAAAATATTATGCGGCAACATTTTGTTGGTGATGTTGGTTGGATCATAAATAATCTTGTAGCGTTTCCAATTCAGGACGGAATAGTTTTTTGTGAAAATGTGGCAAAAGGCATTATCACAGAACCCTTATAAATCAAACCGTGGCCTCAGAGCACAAATTTTCTGTATAATTATACCATCGTAATCAATACTGCGTGTTACATAAATTTTTGATGAAGAAAATGTTCTCACTTAAAAAGTTTCAACATGATTCAACATTCAACTATTGGTTAAGTGATTAAATCTTGGAAGTATTCTTCTAATTTTGTTAAATTGCGTAATTATTCTTGTATAAAAGTAAAATTTCAATGTTCTTTAATAACACGGTTGGATTTTGTTATATTTATATAACTGTGTTTTAATTAATAGTTAAAATTTAATTCATGTTGAGTATTCATCCCCTTTGTTACGTAAATTGATGTCAAATATTTAAAATGTAGAGTCAATATAATTATTGTTATGCTGCAAATGGACTACCTAAATAAATATCCATTATGCGTGTAAATATTGACTCTTGCCTAATAGGATTATTTTTTAACCAAAGTTTACTCATCAGATTCGTCCTAAATATTTCAACGATTAAAATGTTTAACATAATTTAACCGTAATTTTGTGTTCGGGAATAAATAATCAAAAAATATATAAGCATTCCATTTCTTTTTATCATGTCTGTTTCCAATGTGAAGCTTATGGATTCCTAATGGAGATATCTTCACATAAGTTTTGTATGAGAACTGCTTGTCTGTCAGTTGCTCAACCTCTCTTTTTCGAAGAAAGTAGTAATCGCTCTCGCTACGCCTCGTTTTTAGGATCGGATGTGTGGGAGGGAATTTTAGACATCACAAACATTCATGCCTACGAACAGATATCCACAAATCGATTGAAAAATCAAGTTATGAAACTGTCCATACCGTGACTTGATCCCGAGACGGACGATAACGTTCAAGTAATGAGCTGAATTTTACCAATTATAATTACTATGTGTGACGCGTGTTTCAAATTTTTTAATCACCCGCTGCGGTTTCCGAGGAGAAATTCTTCAAGACTTGGTTGCATGCACTCTAGTGTGCAGGAGGTTACGTTTTGAATAAGTCTTAAAAAAAAGGCAAAACAAGGGGGTTAATTTTTTAAGAAATTGCGTTCCAATCGCTTTCCATACGACGCCGTAAACTCTTAAAATACTTTGTAATTTGTCAGAGATGCAACCAAGTCGGCATGACCGACGCGGTCGACAGACCCGACTGGTCGTATCGTCTTGAGCAATTTTTCCCGTTCGTTGTTCATGTATGGACATTCCCAAAGGATGAGATCAGCATCCTGGATCATATTGCCACATTTACATAGTGGACTATCTACCAACCGGCCAAGCTGGAAGAGCTTGGCAGCGAAGTGGCCATGGCCAGTTATGAATTTTCTGGTCCAGAAATCAGGAATCAAAACATTGGTTATGTCCATTAGCCATAATATTTTCGGAAAAAAATTACAAGTGTGCCTGCGCTTAGAAGAATTATCCCATCGATTCTGCCAAATGAGCTTTGAAATCATCAAAATTATTTTTTCATATTATTTGAAAACATGTTTGTACTGTTTTTATTATTTTATATTGTTATAGATATCTAAAAACATGTTCAAATTATTTTAAGCGCAATTGTCGCGGTTCACATTTCTCTCATAATACGTATAACCGAACGTATTACCGATACGAGAATAAGTTCTCAATTTATTTATACATTTAGAAAAGCTGAAGGCTGTAATATTTTCATTCCTTCCCATCCTCCTTATCCGATTCTGAAAACGGGGCTCGTAGATTTATTTGATAAAAAAACTAAATGAAGAGATAATCGCATTATAAAATTTTAACGCAAAACCTCGACATTTATCATTCGGAATTTGGTGATGCCGTTACACTTTTTCCATCACGAATATCCGAAAAGCTTTCAATCAATTAAGCTTTCAAAGTCAATTAAAGCATACAATTACTTTTGATAGATCGTTCACGGTTCATTATCAACACATTACACTATAGCCTTTATTGAACGGCTTTTGATTTATGGAAAAGTTCAAGATAAAAAAATATAATTGTAAATATTTTCATGGAGCACAAAGATTTCTAAAGGAACATCGCAAGTTGTTTTACGAGTTTAACTAGATGTTATTGAATTGTTCAACTTCTTTTTTTCGAAGAAGATGAGAATAAAGGATTGCGATAGAAAAGTATTTGTAGTTTGAAATCGCTCTCGGTTATTCAATCTTGTTGATCAGTGGCTAAAGGCCCAGCAAAAATGAATTTCAGCATAAAAGTATTTTACAATATTGTTTACAAAATGTGTTATTTTTATATTCTAATCGTTGTTTTATAATGTCAAATTGTGTTAGATATGGTGGATGCTCATAGCTGCTCTGCGTTTTCTACTTAAGATGGCTGCTTTTTGTTAATATTCATTACATCCTTAATATTTGATTGTTTATAAATGGTTTACAAAATTTTTCTTATAGTTTTCCCAATCGGCTATTTGCTTAATGCATCAGTAATGTCATTAAAAATTTTGCTCAGTTAATGGACTTTTAATGTAGCTATATTTGTGATTTCAGATTAGTATTTATTGATTTGTAAGAGGTCCATAACATTTTAATTGTAGACTTTTTTATTTGATTTATGTATAATTTGTTTGATAATCAGTAATTTCTTGTCTAAGTTCATGAACCATCTGTTTTATATGCCTTAATTTTTACACTCAATTTTGTATAATTAGACCTGTTATGTTTGTATTTTTATCAGTTGATAATGCTCGTGATGAGCGAAACCGGTCCTGATTAAAAACACGTAGAAGTAGTACAAATGAATTGTGTTTTATAATTTAAGATATCGACTGAGGGTGCTTGATGGAATTTCAATATTAAATTTGAATTATTAAGATTTTGTACACTTTCATGTATTTTGTGAATGGCTGAAGATCTCGAATGGCGAAACCTGGGTCGTTAGTGACAAAATGCATAGAAGTGTACAAAATCTCAATAATTCAAATTTGAATTGTGTTTTATTTTTTAAAATGTAATGTCTTTCCACCAAGAATTGACAGTTAACACCTGTGTTATAGCGACATTTAGATGGTTTGTTTTTCTGTTTTAATTATTTTGTTAATGGCGAAGGTAAACAGCAAAGGATAAAGAAAGACAGTAACAAATACGCAAACAAGAATTTTAATAATGCTTTATTAAAAATACCACTTACAAATTCATTGTATTTAGAGTACTGGGCAGTTATTTCGCTAGGGAAACATTGCGAACAACGTATTTAGTAAGTTACTGAATCAATTAATCTATTTTTTTGTTGTTGTAGGGCTTACAAAAAGGGAATGGAGTGCGTAGAGACGTGGAACAAGGAATGCCTCACAACAGAGTCAAGAATAATGGCGGAAAAACAAATGGCCAGCGCTCAACTCTTCATGGGTCTTCTTTGCTCTGAAGGAGAATTCAAAAAAGGTGAGAAATGCATTAAGTAAATAACTTACTGTCTGTGTGTACTAGAAGTGCTTTCACACGATATATATTTTCAAGCACGTCACTCCAGCCATACAAAATGAACGTGTTATTGGGATTTACTTTATATTTTAAGTTATTTTGGATGATAACATATATTAAGCATAGATACTATCGTATCTCGTCCATTGGTAGCGTCGCTGGCTACGGTTACGGATGTCTCGGGTTCAATTCCCGGTGCGGACAGTTTTCATAGATTGATTTTTCAATCGATTTATAAGGATTTCTGTTCGTAGTCCGAGTCTTCCCTCCCACCCATCCCATCCTCACGGAGCGTAGCGAGAGCGATTAGCTTACCACTAGTCCTGTCATAGATAGCCCTATCCTTCTATCCCTACTCACTTTGAAGAAAAAAAAAGAGAGGCTGAGCAACTGAGTAACAAGCAGTTCTCGTAGAAACATTCTGTTAAGATACCTCCATTAGGTGATCATATGCTCTTCATTGGGAGCGGACATGGAAAAAAAAATAAGATCATAATTTGACGTTTGGGTAGCATATTGCTTAAAAATTCGCAGGCTGTCGAGTAGAGTATACGACGCATATCTTTGTACTTTTTACTGTACTGCTTTTTGTATACTACGCAGAGCATGCTACTAGTATGCATGGATCCCGTGATCCTAAATTCTAGTGCCGGAGTGCAAAGTTATACGACGTGAACCATATCGCTATATTTAAACTTTGTAGCATCTACGTGATTAACCTTCCCGTTTAACACAGTATATTTATTTATGGCTTACAATTAAATGCACTTTTGTTTAGATGATATTCACTTTTGTAAAGATAGTCTTCACTTATAAACAAATTATTTCACTAAAAATAAAGTGATGCCACATAATAAAATATATTTAAACATTGAAGAAATATGTTGCACTTACGAACAAATATTATCACATAGACAAAATAGTTTCCACTCAATATAAATACTCATACTTTGAAATCGATAGTTTCACAACGCTGTAATGAAATCTCACTTATTCTTTACTACTTGCAACATAGGATTTTCCTCCATAGACTAGTTTACTTGTCGCAACTCTATATTAGGCCGCCTTTATTGTCTTTGCTCCACGAATTAGAATTTATTCACTAGTATATTATAAGAGTGGTATTTATGAAGAAGCAGGGTTCTAAGTGTACATGCAATATGTTAATATAATTTATTTCAATGTCCATAACATACAAATTAAAATAATCCGTTTCAAAGTCAAGCTATCAAAATTAGTCTGTGGTACTTTGTTAAATGAATCAGTTTCGAAGTGAAAACTATTGAAATCAAAGTTTGAGCGCACTAAGTTAATACTATCTTATACAAAGTGCCAACTATCGAAACAAAAGTTCAAGTGTACCAAGTGAATACTACCTAACACAAAGTGCAATCATTTTCGCTCCCAATGTGGAGCATATGGTCTCCTAATGGAGGTATCTTGACAGAATTTTTTCTACGAGAATTGCTTGTCACTCAGTTGCTCAACCTCTCTTTTCTTTTTCGAATAGAGTAGGGATAGAAGGATAGGGCTATGACAGGACTAGTGGTTAGCTAATCGCTCTCGTTACGCCCCGTGAGGACGGGATTGGTGGGAGGGAGGACTCAGACTACGAACAGAAATCAATAAATCGATTGAAAGATCAATCTATGAAAACCATCCGCACCGGGAATTGAACCCGAGACATCCGTAACCGTAGCCAGCGACGAAACCAACTGCGCCACGGACGCCGACAATTTATAACCCTTTATTTATTTAGTGTCATATTTGTTTTAATTTTCCCGTTTTCATGCCAAAAATATCCCTTCGGATCTCATACACTCACATTTCATTACCGCGTGGGTTTTGTCATATAAACGCTTTTAAAAAGTGATATAACAATTTCAAAAAGTGCAATATGGTTTTATGCAGTATTACTTAAATATTTTATGTCATATTTTGTTTGTAAAACCTGAAATACATATTAAACTATGCGAAATTATCGAAAGACGCAAGAGTCAAAATTCTTCATGGTAGAACAAGTTCGTGGCGTATCTCGGTGTCATTTGAAACAAAACGGTTGCATACGGTACGTCATGCATCTCGGATTTTTACTATACTATACAATAATTTTGTACGACCTATTTCAAGATAATTTAAAGTTTTAAAGGCCGAAGTAACTCAGTATTACAAGGTGAGTACGGAAGGGTTAAGAAAAAAATATGTTTACAAGTAAGAGTTAAAACTGAAAGAGATCATTTTTGAGGCGTCATAATGTGTTATTTTATATATGAAAAGCTATGATAATAATTGAAACAGTAAAACTATAGTTAAAAATGAAATATTTTGAATCCAAATAATATCTCTTTGCGCTTTACTTCGTTTATTTATAAAGAACCTTCGACCCTGTTCTAATCGCTGTCATTTGTTGAATGATTAGTACCAATTGTTTAATAAATAGCATGAATTCGATTTTCAAAGAAGAAAAAAGTCATTTATTGCAACAAAAATTGGAAAGAACCAAGACTTTATTTTTGTCTATTTATATAATGTTGTAGATATATGAATTCTAAATAGCAAAATTTGAAATAATAGTAACAAAACATCTTAAAGCGTATTAAATATGAATGATTCTAATGGGATATTCAACTTTCGAATAATACAGCTTTAATTACAATAAAAATGGGATACAACCAATTAAATATTTGTTTGCTCATGTCGCTGAGCGTTTCAAATTAATCATTGTTGACAGGTTATCGCTTGGCTTTGTGAGTTACTAATCTTTTTTAAATTGAAAAAAAAAATACAAAATGTCGGTCTTTTTACTGAATTTAAAAGATTATACTTCCTCAAAAACCAACACACTGTTAAATTAGGATTTTACACATCGACGAATTTCATTTAAATGAAATCCCTAAGGAAGCATCCAGGAAAACGATCTCTGTGGTGCAAAATAAAATCCATTTTTTTGGGAGTGAATTGAATCACATGATTGATATTGTGAAATCATGTGGCAGTTTTTTAATACAGTCAGCAATTTATTATAATTATCGTTTGACGGATTACAGCACCGCTACAAAATGATAGATAATCCATGAAATATTTAATTATTCAGTGATTTTTCGATATGTGGCCGGAAAAAAGACACTCAAATTAATTAATTTTTCAACCATGTCCGCTCCCAATGTGAAGCATATGGAAAAATGCTTATATCAAAAGTGCCGTTCGAGGATTTGCCATGCAGCTGAATACTAAGATACTTTAGAGCAGTGCTTATCAAACGGTGGTTTACATAAAGTTTCCGGTAGCCACAAATATTTGGTGCCAATATTAAATGTGCAAAAGTTTCATTGAGAGTCCTGCAATTAAATTACTACTGATTGATTCTAATTATGTCAATCAACTATGGAATTTCAATGTAATATTTTTTCTTTTTATTTGTTTTGTCTGTGTGTTTTAAATTTTTAAATATCATAATATTTAAAAAATAAATATTGAATTTGAAAAGTAGTTAAATTTTTTTTTTAAATCTATCCGCAATTAAATAATTCCAAAATTTTAAGATTCGAGATTCTCATAAACAATTTCTCGAGAAACAAGATTTTCGAAATTTCAAAATAAAAAATTCTCGAGACAAGAAAATTTAAAATTATGTAGGATTTCTGGGGAATTCTCGATTACATCCACTAGGCTCAATGAAATTCTTGATATAACCTGCAATATAAAGCATTTGTGAAGATTATTTACATATATTAAAACATTCTTAAGATATTAACAACGCGTTATTAACATATTATTACAATACGCTAATGCGACTTAATATATCATGACGGAACTTGGAAAGTATAATATAATATATGTAACGTCAGCGTCAGAACTTAAATACTTAAAAAGAAATTACGTTTTCTTAAAATGTGACTCAACAAGTTTTCAAATCTCTACTAAACGTTAAAATAATCTTTTTATTTTTCTTTCACCTTCTACAAACTGAATAGAATATCAAAATTCTTTAAAAACCTATTAAAACTTTTTCAAAATAATGGATTAACATTTCAAAAGGTTTAAAGATTTACGCTCAATAAAGCAAATTCAATTAAGGGTGATTTAAGTATTTTTGGGGCTCCTTTTATACATTTCTCCACCTGGATTCAAAAAGATTTTCCATCCAGAATAAATCGGTATTCAGTTTTGGTAAAATATTTTTCTTCTACCTTTGAAAGTACAGAAAAAAATCATTAGAGTAGGTAATATTTTTGGTAATTTTCTACTCGGTTTTAGTTTTTGCAATATTTTGTTACAAAATTTATGATCATAACTAGTAACTATATTAATATTGAAAATAACTAGTGAAAATAAATACTATAATCACAGAAATTTATCAAACCGAATCATTTTGCCTCATTGCTAACATGGTTGATCTTTTTTATAATGACATGATTCTAAGCTAATACATAAGATATAAAAAAAGAAAGTTTATAGAAAGAAATTACCTGCTGGTGATATAATATCTTTCGATACATCGACATCATGTTCATATTATACTAGCGAGTACCCGGCATGCGTCGCAATGCCACTAAAAGAAAGAAAGTGTTTGTGATTTGATTGTGTTTATTGAAGTACTTTTTATTTTCATTGCAGTCGTACGAATGGTATTGGAACGCATACGAATAGATAAACATAGAAAATAATAATAAGATGGTTGAACTAATACAGAAACCTTCGAGGGGGTACGCCTCCAATGCTTTCTTGTGCGCCATAGTATATTCATCCCATATAGTGAGTTGACATGATTGGAGTACTTATCTATTCTAGAATTTTAGATTTTTTTTCAGAAATATTTACGGATGTGTGCTCAACAACTCACCAAAGTTTCATCTCAATTTTATGAATAGTAAAGAGGAACGCATACAACAAACGCAACAAATAAAGAAACATTCATTTTAATATATATAGATATACAAAGATTTTTAAAATATTCAAATATAGTAATCAAAAAACTTTGTATTTATACAATGACGAATTAATTTCATTTTACAAGTGAAGCCTGCATTGTTTTTAACATTCCATATCAAACTTTGAACTTTAACCAACCATAAAGCCGACCACAGATGGCTTCTTATTTCTTAAACTAGGCAATTATCATCTCAGTAAACGGTTAAAACTTTCGAAATAACAAGTAGAAGCAATTATCATACAATGAAAAGTTTTCAGCATCAATGGACTCTAGGTGAAATGAAAATTTGGACTATAATAGAAAGGTGTAAATTTAGTAAAGCTATTTTACAAATCTAAATAAATATGTCTAAATAAATCTTACGTTAAATAAAAAAATAAAATAAACATCTGACCATTAATATAAAAGTACTTTTAATGTCCATTCTTGGTGGAAGGGCATTATCTTTTAAAAATAAAACACAAACTACCTAAATGTTTTATTTTTATATCATTTTATATCAGACGATGCATTATCATTCATCAGTTGACAATGCTCACGATGGGTGAAACTTTTCCTGATCATTATACAATTGTGGAACTAGTACAAAAATAAATTGTGTTTTATTACAAAAAAAAATAATTTTTAAAGCTTTGTGGAACAATAAGTTTCTTAGATATACACAAAGTAAAAGACGATTTAATAAAAAAACTATATTTGTTTATGTTTTATCTAAAATAGTGTTATTCTTCAAATTATGTTCAAAGATAATGAAAGTTAATATATTATCTTACAAAAGAAAATTCGCACTAAGCAGCACTAAAGTAATAATTATTGATTTATTATGTATGAAGCAAAAAAGAGAAACAATTGATATGCTAATACAGTTATAATTGAGTCATACATTAGCTATAGGTTACAGAAGAATTAATGATAGATATTTTAAATCTTAGTGGTGTTCAGAGACAAGTTTATCATGGACCTTTTTTCTATTTTTTTCCGAGGGGTTGAGATCTTTTTTCATTTTTAAATTCTAATTGTAAAAAAATAGCGTCGTCATATTTTGAGTCATTTTATGTGCACAGCAATCAAATGCAGCTATCAGAACAAAAATGCTAATGACATTTCCATTTTAAATACAAAAAATATTTAATTATTTGTGACGTTCATATTGCTTGTTCATACAACATCAATTATCGAATTGATTGAAAATAAATCGGTAAAATAGATAACTTGGCAGATAGCATTTTTATGGTGGTACCTAAGTGTTATGTTATAATGATGAATAAACAGGATAAATTACTTTATAGTAGATCACTTATCAATGTAATTTTTAATTACTTTGTTTAGAAATTTTGTCAATTTAATTACAGTCCTTCGTCATGCGACAAGCGTTTTTTTGGGATTCTGAAAAACAAATGTACAAGTTGAGAGAAGTAGATTGTACTGCTACTCGAGGGGGAGGTGGGGTGTCAACACACTTTGGCTGCCCCAAGTCTGGCGTGGCGACAAGGATAATTCACATGTTCCTTCGTCTTCCATTAAAACCCGGTTGTATTCAGTATACTTTCTCTTTAATTGCAGTTAGTTTATACTTATAAATTCCTCGAAGACAGTTACACAAACATAAACAGATTTAAAATACACAATTTCAATTTAAAACACAGCAAGTGGTTTTATGATAGGGTCATCTTTTTGACCCACGCCACGGGGCTGTGTCGGCCACTAGCCGCCAAGCCCCTTGGCTGAGAGACAAGTGATTCTTTCCCTAAGCATCGCCCGCTTTTTGTTTACTTCTAACGGTAAAAAAATAACGGTAAACAAACAAATATGAGAAATGGTATTTGGAGAGATATTACATATTAAATTTGCATGAATAGGAAGAGTCTGCAGATGGGTTTTGAAGACCGCTGACCACCCCGTTAGTACGGGGAGGTGTCAAAGTATAACCAAGGGCACAAATCAGATAAGCCCAGTCAAGATCAGTGTTTTTACGAATTACATTCGATTGGTAATTCTTCACATGTACTCCAAAGCAAGGTTATTGTATTGGTCATGCCGTTAAGGAATTTGATTAGCATTTGTAATTGAATACGACTGTAAAAAATACATATGATGCATTTTGTATAAGCAGGGTTTTTTTATATGAATCACCCTCCAACCATCTGTTAGTAAAAACTGATTCCAATTCCAAAGCTGACAGTTCAATGTTTGACATAGTTTTATAAGCGATCAACATTACCCGATTCTTTATTATTAACATTTACCTTTTTGGAATTTTTTTGTTGGACTTGTGTAATTACAGATATTTCAACAATTTGGAATAGATCTGCCACCAACCTTTGCGATTGACAGCTACTGATAAATTATTGTCGCCTATTACAGTGTGTGAGGTAGCCCGGCTTATATGACGTTTGATCGTGTTCTGTATTGTATGACACGTTCTGTTGGTGTCTCTGCTCTCTCCAGTAATGGCAGCTCGTCTGTGTTGTCAATCGTATTTATTCTTTCCCCAGAACCTGTTTTCACGTTCATATCTATAATAAGAGTTACTTTTTCATTTATCACTTTTAAGGTGTTAACTGTTCATTCCAGTAGAAAGGAATTATATTTAAAAAACTTTCTCATGTAAAAACATATACGGCTGTATTTTATAAAGTTAAAAAAAAGATTTATTCTCAAATAAAGGAACGTATTCTAAAGAGGCAAGTGAGTAATATATCTCTTCAAAAGATTTTTATATCCAGATAGTACTATCAAATCTTCTACAACTTTAAATCTCTTTAGAAAATATTCCTCTCTGTGACTTGTGACAAAAAATGAAGAAGATAATAAAAAAATAGCGGTTTGCTATATTTTTTTTTAACTTGATGCTTTTGGTTCGAAATAATCACAGGGCCACTTTTTAAAAAATCTTTTTAGTAGACTAATTGTATAATCAAACTACAAGATTATTCAAAACATAAGATCTATACGCTATCTTTATTGATACATGAGAGTGGTTGATGTAATTTTAATACCAAACAGTTGACATCTCACATTATATTAACATTTCTAGTACAGCAAAAATGACTAAACTTTAAAGTGTATTAGTGTAATAACGATACAAACTGCTTTCTAACTATAAGTTTGAGTCCATTCGTGAACTTGAATGCTTGAAACGCCTCAAAGCAAAATCCGGGCCTGGTCCGTAATGTTTTCACGGTGGGTGGTGGGTAATTTAGTTTTTTTTTCATTTGTCTGTTTTCATCAAATCCATCTGTTAAACTCGACTCGTGGCTAAGTTTACTTCAATACATTCTGAAGAGAATTTGCTACGTTAACCCAGCGGCCGAGAGTAATGGTGCATAGGAATGGAGTATTTTTGTTATATTCCTTACCTTCGTCTTTTCTTTACCTTTCTCGCTTATAACTATCCTAATAAAACAAAATATTTGTCCTATTCTGGCTTACAACACAGTACCACTTAGCTTTGTGAGAGTCACTCGTAATATTTCAATTTTCAATTCACACTATTTCTTTAATTTTGAAAATATACTCTTTCTACAGTATTAATAAAAAGTTAGATTCAATAATTTATTACATCCTTACACTGGATTGAATTACTGCGATTTTGGTGGTTGGTAAGGAAATTTTAATATAAAAATTATGCAAACATGGGCGGTAGTTATAAAAAGGTTGACGACCACTTGTGTATACTAAGAAGAATAAAACAACGTCTTAGAATATTCAATATTTTGAAAATTATGAGCTTTCGGATTTACAAAGTGACAGTGTATATTGAACCAATCTTTTCTTTTTTGTAAAAATATTTTTTTGTTTTGTTTTATATCAATGTATATCAATTTTGAAAAATTTCAGTTATAATTTAGTAAAACGAATCTTCTACCTTATAATATATATTGTAATATATTAATAAAATATAATCAATTATATTGTCCTCTCTTGCTGGTATAATTTAATTCTTAATATAAAAAGACATTTTTCCTTTGAGATTGATTCTAATTTTTAATTATAGAAGCAAATCTTTTGAAAACCTTTTTTGAATTTATAATTTGTAAGTGATTTTTTTAAGTTATTATCAAGTTTTAATATATTCGTAAATTTTATTAAAAAATTTACTTTTACGACAATCCAGCTACGGCGTATTTTATAAAAGAAAAAGTACGATAGGTTATATTTTCTGTTGTGAATTTTTGACACAAATCACTATTTATAGCCCGTGAAAATGTATAAAAAATACACGGTACAAAAAATTACTTTCAACAAACTGTCGAATGAATTTAAATTTTGTTTTTGAATAGTGAAGCAAAGGATAAAAGTAGACATTAATAAAATATTATTTTTACTTAAATAGCATTTTCATGTTTAGACGTGAAACTAGTCTTTATAAAAACAATTTTCCAATTTGAAACACATTCTTTAACATCTGGGTTCTGGTCGCAAATAGCAATGACCAAAATAGTGTTTTGATCATTTAAAACCTTATTATGGCGGCCATGTGCATTTATTATAGTTCTACGGCAAATATCAGTTGAAAAAAAGAATAAATGAAAACTTTTTCAATTTAAATGACTTGTAAAGTCATTATTTTGAAAAAATTGTCACATTGTGAAATAATTTATTTTCTTATGAATTTTGACGACGGATAATAAACTCAAAAATGATACATGTGCTATTTTAAAAATGAAACAAAATTTAAAACATTGAATGAGGGTGCTTGATGGAATTTCAATCTCAAATTTGAGTTTTTGAGATTTCGTACACTTCCAAAGTGCATGGAAGTGTACAAAATCTCAATAACTCAAATTTGAAACAAAATTTGTTCTGTACTATTTCCAAATTATCATAATAATCAGTACCAAGAGCACTCATCAGCTGATAATTTTCACGATGAAGAAAACCAGTCCTGAGTATTATACAAATATGACAGTGGCACAAAACACCTTAAAAATAATAAATGACATACTCACAAGAAAGCTTTTTTTCTCAAAAGCAGATATTAACTCTTTACATTCTAGACTAGTTCATCATTTTTCTTTCGCTGGATTTTTTTTCTGTAAGTCGATTAATAGAATTAGTGTAACTGTCCAATGCCGGTTTTCACCGAGCGGTGTATAAAAGCCATTTCAAACATGTTGTGTAATATAGAGGAAATTTGAAATAAATAGATGAAATAAGTAAATAAAAACTAGGATAAAATAACAAAGTATTTAGTTCTACAACATTTTTATCAGGTAGTTGATAGCTATTTCGGCTTTACGCCATCGTCAGAACTATACTACTATAATTTAGTTCTAACAATGGCGTAAAGCCGAAATAGCTACCAACTACCTGATAAAATTTTGTAGAACCAAATACTTTGTTTTTTTTTTATCCTATTATAATGAAGTTCTACCAAGTAAATGCCAATTCAATAAATAAATAAATTCTCTTTATTCTTAAAGATTCATTTTTGTTCTACGTTATAAATGATCATTTAAATGTATTCTTTCACGTGGATTTCATTGTGATTTGAATTGATGATTTGGTACATTCAACTGTGAAAAACAAATATTTGTAAACCATTAAAATTATTTTGATTCTAATTGTCTAAATATTATTTGATAAAGAAATTATGGCTTTAATCAATAAGTATTTTTGTTTATAAATGTATTCACCAGACTCAAATTCTTATATAGATTCCTATATTGGTTGCGCTTTTTTCATTTATATTCAAATTCTTAAAAATACAGATGTCGCGACAAAAAATGATTTTTTCCATAGGAAACCAATATAAATTTTACTCCATGAGACGAGTTTTTCATTCGTGTGTTATTGTAAAAAATCCGGAAAATGAAGAACCAGCGTTTCTCATTTCTGTTTGCAATATCAAAGATTGGGTCTTGTTTAGACTTCCTGTTATTAATAATGAATTTTCTTTAAATGTGAAATAAATCAGCTTTTCTCTCTGACAATCGTTTTTTTAACATAATACAAATAAAGGTTTTTTTTAACATATGTGCTCTCAATTCGGTATATACATATTTTTTCTTTTACCATATCCACCCCCAACGTGAAGCTTATGGCCCTGTAATGAAAAATATCTCAACAGAAGTTTTCTCTGAGAACTGCTTGTTACTCAGTTGCTCAACATCACTTTTATTTAAGAGAGTAAATATAGAAATATAGGGCTAGGACAGGACTAGTGGTTACCTAATCGTTCTACGCTACGCTCCGTTTTTGAGGATCGGATAGGTGGGAAGAAGTTTTAGACATCACAAATATTCATGACTACAAACATAAATTCATAAATCGATTGAAATATGAATTTATGAAACTGTCCGCACCGGGTCTTGAACCCGAGACATCCGTAACCGTAGCCAACGACGTTACCAATTGCGCCACGGAGCCAAGAATAAAGTATTATAGTCACCGTAGTATATAGCGGATAAATATTATAGTTACCAAATGAAAAATTTCCACATATGTAGTTTTTTTATGAAAATTCTTTGTTATCTTGTTGCTCAAACTCTCTTATTAAGAGGGCGTAAGGATTGCAGGATAGGACAAGACATCCACGTCTTCAGATGTAGATTATTATCTCGATTGACAAATCAATCTTCGAATAATCCCATTACGGTATTGAAGCCCCTGATCTTTTAATTTACAATTTTTTATTTGAATACGAAACTGATTTACAATATTAAACTGTACGACGTTCAAAGACGTTAGTTTAAACAATTTTAATGAATGTGTCTCCGATTTAGTGTTGTGCTGCCATGGGTTTTGTACTATCTCTGTCGAGTCAGTTGCTAAAATAATTTTGGTTCGGAAAGCAGATAAAATACAGATTTGTTTAATTATAGTAATTCCATGATCAAATTTTTACACGATCACAATACTTGATCCGATATGGATAAAATAAAAACTTGCCGCCGTTAATATTACAATTCTAGAAAAATTATGAAAAAAAAATTAATGTAAATGATTTCAGAGATTATATCGAAGATATTTTAAGAGACAATCGCGATGAGCTTCCTGAAAATCTTTTCAGAAAAAACGGCAAATTTAAGTATTAGATATATATCAGACTTGATGACCATTAATTTGATGGGTACACTGAGGCTGTGGTACAATAAATTCATGGGATTCCACACCATTTGTTAAACCATGGCTCAGAAATCACCGTTACACAGCAGATGATAGACGAATAAGACCCGTCACGATTTAAGTTTCGAAAGAAAATCAAAACACTATTTGAAATGAACTATATAATGTAAATAAATAATTTTGTAATAACTTTTTTTTAGTTTACAATTATTCCTTTTTAATTTGTAAAAAAAAATCATAACAATTAAGAGTTGATGTTTACCAAGGTGCGACCCAGTTGATAGAATTTTAGCAGCACATCGTTGCTTAGATTTGAAATAAAGTTCCGCGGAAAGCACTTAATTACTAGCAGTAATTGTCGGGCATTATATTTTCCAATAAAGTTTGCTTAGAAGCATTCCATTCAACTGAATTGAACTCATGTTTATTGGTATGTACACAAGAATTTAGATGAATTTAATTTCCACTCTTCAGCTTCGCAAAATGAAGTATTGCAGGAATTTTGAAATACAGTATAATTAATATTTCCAGGAAACATAATAAGCAAAAATTATATTACCGTGGAACAGAATTCCAGACACACGTGTTTTTAACATTGACTAGTGGTATTCAAACTTTTTTGACTACATACTATCAAAATACAGTAGATCAATTCGTTACCTAGGGAGGTGGAGATATCCATTGAAGAGTTTTATTCTTATTTTCTTAATTAGATTTTTTATTTGTATTTATGTATTACCTGAAAGTGGAAAGGCACTACATTTGTAATTATGAAATACGTATTTTTACATATATTAAAGTAAAGAAGATTTAAGCGAGATTTAACTAAGCCAGTAAGGGTAAGATTAGGTGTGATAGGTGAGGCTTGGCTAGGTTAGACTAGATATATTCTCTAAACGTTAAAACAATATTCTTTGATGAATTCGTTTAAAACACAGAATGTTTATTTATTTAATGTCATATTTGTATAAAATCTTCCCGTTTTCATGCCAAAAATATCCCTTCGCATCTTATGCGCTCACATTTCGTTACCGTGTTGGTTTTGTCATATAAGCTCATTTATAAAGTGAAATGACAATTTCAAAAATTGAAATACGGTTTTATGTAGTATTAAGTAATTATTTTACTTCATATGTTGTGTACAACACCTGAAATGCATATCAAACTATGCGAAATTATCGAAAGACGCAAGAATCTAAGTTCTTCAAAGCAGAACAAGCTCGAGACGTATATCGATGCCGTTTGAAAAAAACGGCTCCATACGGTACGTCATGCATCTCGGATTGTTACTATACTATAATGTTGTGTTTTCGATGGTAAAATTGACGAGGTTTTCAAATTATGATTAATTAAACAACGAAGACGTAGACTGTAATGTGTTTTTGATTTTAAATTATATGTTTAAATTATAGTTGTGAAAAGTAAGGCTTGGCTAGGTATACTTTATAATCGTAAAAAAAATATTTTAGTGTACATTACGACTGAAATATTCTTTGATGTAATATTTTTCGTTTAAAAGACAATGGGTATTTAAATTTATTTAGTGTCAAATTTATTTTCATTCACATCTCTTTTTAAATAATTTCCTGTGACACTTAACCCATGGCAATTTAACTATATTCACATAGCTTTATAATATATAATGACCGATGTTAATTTGACCATAATTATATTGTTTTTATATTTTTTACTTTCGTTGAATATTGTTCTGCTTTTCTTCAGTAGCATTATATTATATTTTAGGTGGCCACTCTGAGATAAAGTAGTAGAATAATATAAAAATTGTCAGGACAAACCCCTGTCAAATGACACTCAGAAACTAACAAGGGATGGACAAGCCTCCCTTTGGGCGCTTAACCCTTGCTTTACTTTAGCAAATTAAATATCTCACTACTTTTTAATTGTTTATTGTGACGAATGTTACGTAGTTAATATTAAATGAGTTTGTATTTCTATTTTAAACGACATTTTATAATTGAAATCATATTATTCAATATTTGTAAATACTGACAAGGCTGACAATCAGTCATCAAAGATTTATTTGGACTGATAGTGTTGTTAATATCAATTTAATATTTGAAAGTAGTAGGATATAATACTGTTATTTTTTTTTATTATTTCTAGTGCCTAGTAAGCAAAGAGTGAAAATTATCAAAACAAAAAATAAACAGAATCATGCTAGCTCTTACTTTTTTACTTCTTATACTAAATAAAACTCTGAAGGGTTGACGTTTTAACTGTATATCACACGGTAGAATCCTTACGCCATCATATAAAATAAAACTATGTACTTTTATGGTTATTTCTCAGTAATTTTCTTCTGACTGGGTTGAACAACCACCTTAGTAAGTAAGAGCTTTCATACGAATGAAGCTAAGTAATTAGATAATGCTTTAAGCTTAATTAAACTGGTTTCAAGCTCAAGCATTCCTTATTTGTTATTTACAAATTTTACTGTAAAACGTATTTTAGATAATTTGTATTTAATATTTTTGTAGTTAGGTGTTGCAATAAAAATTTTGTATTGACTAATAATATATTACTAACTTTTGTCAAAAGTTATTTTAATTGACGAAAGAAACAACAAAAACTAAATTGCAAAATGTAAAAATGGTCCCGTAGTTCATTTTTTTTTACCATGTCCGCTCACAATGTGGACCATATGTTATCCTAATAGAGGTATCTCCACACAAGTCTTTCAACTGCTTTTTACTCAGTTTGCTCAACCTCTATCCTTCAATGAGAGTAGATAAACTGGGATATCAATCCGTAACCGAAACCAACGACGTTAGCCGACGTCAATTAGCACAGAATGCACTTTGATTTGAAAGCATTGAAATTATTTATCATATGTAAATTCATATAATCATGCGCTTTCATATATTACAATTTATTCTTACGACTTCAATTAAAGGAAAAAGTAAGCTGAGGTTTCTGCAACCTTGACATATATATATGTTAAACAAAAACTGAATATTCAAAATAACTTTCATATCAGTAAAATTGCTAAAGTCATTGATTTAGGCAAAGTCTCAGTTAATCCATACTATTAAAAAAATTAGTTATCTAATCATTCGCTGCAAATATAAATGTACGTTAATTTATATTTATTTCAATTTCTTTTTAATTTATTATGCTCAAGTTATACTATCAAAGATAATTATGTTGATAAATTCAAAATGTATTCAAACACAAAATGTCAATCTGTACAAAGTAAATTTGAAGTAAGTCATAACGACAATCAACAGATTAGAGTACATGTTTTGGAAACTGTGAAAGAAAATAACGGGTTTGCTGACAACACGGTGGCTTCAAGATACAATGGTGTAAATTTTATTCTAGCACTTCTTTTGGAAGAATACACAAAGTGACAGTTTTACTATCTTTGAACTTACCATAAGTTTACATTTAAATCAAAAGATTAACACAGCAAATTTAGTACTCTGGAATTTATTTCAGGGTTGTAAATAACAATAAAGCCATTGTTTCTCAATATTTTCTTTTCATCATTGTTACCTTAACTGGCTTATTTGTGTGTAAAAGGTTTTTTACTGAAAATGAAAACAAAATTCAGTCGAAGAACTTAAAATAGTAAAATGTTTTGATTTTAGTGAAAATCTCCGTATTAACAGTATTATTATAAAGCCGCCATTTACAGGATGTTATCATGAAGACCCTTTTTATTTCCACATCCACAGGCTTAGCAAGAACCGAAGGCAGTGTCACTCGCACCACCGCCGACTTTGAAAGATTACCTTGGTCAGATATGATCTTAAAAGAAAATCACTTTGACGAATTTCCGGTGAATTAGACTGCGACAAGATTTTAACGTCTTTTTACTAAGAATAGAATAACAGGAAAAAACCACACAATTTACCATTCTTTACTGAAACCATAATAAGAATTTTTTTTTATTATTTTCGCTAAGAGAAAATATTTTACAAGTAATCTGTGTATGTAGTCAGTTTTAAGCTAAAGTTCAAAGGATTTTTACATGTATTTCATAAATATAACGAAACGTTATTAATATTGAAATTCTTCGGTCCTATAGTCAATTGGCCAACGCTCAAGAGCTATCATTATAAAATGTGTGTGTGGTGTTTAATAGTCCAAATATAATACTCGTTATGAAAATTTTATGAACCAATTTTTCAATCAGCTCAAACTTTTTGTCTGACTGATCACATGTCATATTAGTAATTCGAAATGAATGACATGCCGAATTAAAATGTTTTTTTCTATAAATATTATTTGTTTTAGTAAAAAAGAGCTTTAACCTGAAAAACATGTTAAGTGATTCTCACATAACGAATAGTTGTTTTAAATGTTTAAATTTTGTTTTAGCTGCAGGAGTTATTTATATTAAAAAAAAATTGTGGCGAGACCTGACGCTGCAGGCTTCAAAATATGAATACTCGCCTGCATCGAAACATTATGTTTATCAGTAAGCATTATTTGTTGGTAAATAATATACGTATGACAAGACACGACGTTGCAAATTACGGAATGCTTGTAATAATATTTAACTGATATCCTTCATTCTGCTGACACAACGTGAGAGGTCAACAACCATCAATGTATGTCGAAAATGGATCACAAAACACAGTATAAATAGACAAGCAAATGACAACTAAAAGGATTCTATATCGACCTTTAAACGCGACACAACAACCATCCCATCGTGACACCTGTCGTCATCCCGTCGACTGAACTCTGGACAGCATCAACCGTCATCATCACCAGCATCCGACTCTACCGCTTAATCACGTCAAGCAACAGCTTTGGAATTGTATTCCCACAAAATTCAAAGGCCGCAGAATTTATTTGTCGAGGCGTAATTATAATTTATTAAACAAGTATGTCAATAAACCATTTTTGCTTTAAAACCATCAATATATTCTACATCATTTTGAAAGTTGATATGTTTTTAATGAGAAAAAATGCAAATTTTTATGGCGCGTTTGGAATTTACGACTGAAATTCTGACACTTATTAAAATAAACAAACATAATGGCTCGAGCAAAAGTGGTTGTTAACTTTATTAAAATATTTACATAAATATGCTAATATGCCAAACATTTTTTCGTGAACTCTCAAATAGCTCTCAATAAATTCTTTGAATTAATTGGGTAAGAATGTTTAATGTATCTTGGAAAAGATGCTTTTGATCAGTGCTGAAGTGGATTGAATACGACGTATACCCTCTTCCATATTCGTGGAAGTATTTTGTACTCTCTGGTTAAATAAAAATATTCTACCATCACACAAAAAATACTTTTTGTGTGATGGTAGAATAGATAAAAAAAAGTATTGTAAACACACAGTAATTTTTAATTTTAGTTCATTTTCCCTTTTTTAATCCAAGCTGGGGTAAGTTATGATGTGAGAATATTATAAAACGATATATATATAAAGGTATGCTTACGATAATGAACTGAAGTACGCTATTGCGTAGTCTTTTTTTCCTACCTTTATTATATTACCGAAACTAGTATGTGGAGTCCGCCAAGCGGGTTCCTAGATTCTTGGCTAAAGCCAGTGCTATGGTGGGTACAGCCAAGCTCTTTATATCCCTTTCCCGCTTGAAGCTAACTAATTACTTCTATATAAAATGATTCTGTCAGAGCTGAAGGCTTTGCGTGGGAAAAATACTTGAGAAAAACTTCTTACAAGATTGTCTTTGAATCATCAGCAAAAGTTCAATTATTACCAAAAATTGCTCGTAATGTTGGCGTAAACTGGAATCTTATATTAAGCATGTCCAGTTCGTAACTGAATATACCAGCCAGGCTCGTTAACTTTAAGATTTATCTCTTAGGGCGATTAAATGAAGGCCGCCGGCCTCTTCCACGTCCGCCTCCGCTAGAGAAGAATTTCCTGTTAAAAAAGGGAAAGGGGAGCTGTAAGATTGTGACATCATCTTTAGAAGGTTCTTGGAGACTTTGAGTTGCATCTTAAATTTATTTATTTTCGCAGCTTTGAGAGTTGGTGCGAGATGAGACCCCTGTTTTAATCTGGTTGAAGCCGGTGCAATTGATACTTAGGATGTCTCGTGTGTCAGGGCCTTTTTACCATACACGTAGGTAACTCGTGTTGGAATTTTTCTTCAAGCCTGAGATTATGCGTAGGCATTTATTTTCGACCTTCTGTAGTCGTGATAAACTGACCTAATAAATAACTGTATTATGAACTAAGATTTTTCCATTTTAGGTTTAAAAAAAATATCTCAAAATTCAATGCTCTTGGGCTTTCTTTCTAGTTTGTTGCGTAGTGCAGTGTTTGAATACTTTCGAATGCAAACTTTCTTATGTTACTCTGATTTTAACTTTTATCGTTACATGATTGAGAAAAGATAGAATCAATTTCAAGATTACCAATTCAAACCGTAAAATATTTCTCTATTCACCTTATTTAAGGCTTTCATCACCATACTGCATCGTGATACAATATGTCGTTGAAAATCGTTGATCTAAATATTAATATGCACAGATCTGACGTGGCTTTTTATCGCATTTTGTAATTAAATTCTCGAGAACTAGCAATGATATCTGCAGATGTTTTGTAAAAATATATTTCCAAGAAACTTGTGAACAATCAAGTTTCCATAATATTTTTCTTTGAAAAAAAATAATTATACATCTTGTACTAATATTACCAACCGTAAACCTAATGAAAGCTTCGCAGAAAATAAGCTGGATATTTGAATAATACGGCAAATCACTACTGACTAAAATCCTACGAAATTAACTACGACCCTTTTTATATTCCACATGATTTAAAAGTGTTTTTTTTAAGAATTCTTTTTTTAATCATTGAGGAATCATAATCATATATGTATTTTTTAACTTGACTACTCCCACCGAGCAGCATATGGTCTCTTAATGAAGGTATCTTAACAGAACTTTTTCTACAAAAGCTGCATGTTACACCGTTACTGAACCGCTCATTTTCAAAGAGAATAGGGAAAAGATAGAGCTAGGACAGAACTCTAGCTACATTCCGTTTTTGAAACAAATGGGTAAAAGGGAATAAAGTCATCACAAACATCCATGCCTTCGAATAGTTATCCATAAATCGATTGAATAATCAATCTGTGAAACTGTCTGTACTAAGATGCGAGCTAGTACGAGAACATAGTAACAGACGTCAACGACGTTAACCACTTGACCACAGACCCACCGTTACGAATCCTAAATGCATATTAAATTCAAATAATTTTATTATTTCTTTATCTCAGTGCCGAAAAGCCAAAACTGTCAACAAAAAGCTAATTAATTCAGGGTGAGCTTCTTTTATATTACATAACAGCGATCATTCATAAATATTTGTTTCAGTGCCGTTTTATATAAATTGTTAGTGTTCATTTTGATAGATTATATAGATAGATACTTTTTAATTAATTGTCTAGCCAAAAAGTGAAATACACAACTTAAAGACGTAATCATAACAATGTACATATATACTTATTCCAACATGCTAACAAGTAATAAATGCCAAATTATTATAAACAAATAAATATTAAACAAAAATATGTAAATCTTCTTACTGTAATTGCAAAGTAATCCCTCCCCCGATAATAATCCCTAGCACGTATTTTGGACCAAAAAAAAAAGTAAGACAGTGTCATATTTTCGGAAAAACACGATATATTATCAGGCTATAGTGACAGCGGTTTCTCTTTCTTCACACTATCGTACTACCATCAGTAAAAAGACAACTAACGCCAAACAGCATAATATTAATATTATACATTTCAATGAAACATAAACTTCACTGTGGTATCAACCTTAGCAACAACTTTTCTATCACATCTTATTGGTTGATTTAAATATTAATTATTATTAAGAAAAAAAATAGTTTAAATCTAAATTTATTTCTCATTAATTTGACTTTGTACTAAACCGTTAGGTTTTTTTCTCAATGAGGCCTACATTATTGATTGAATTGGAATTTACTTGAAAGAACTACATTATAATACGATACAATATCAACGTATTTAGTTCTACAAAATTTTATTTGGTAGTTGATTGCTATTTAGGTGTAACGCCATCGTTAGAACTATACTTAAACTTATTTTAGCTTAGCCATATAAACTGTTTGGAA
This sequence comes from Himalopsyche phryganea, assembly GCA_022494535.1. NCBI lineage: Eukaryota > Metazoa > Arthropoda > Insecta > Trichoptera > Rhyacophilidae > Himalopsyche > Himalopsyche phryganea. The sequence goes on from JAGVSL010000070.1 coordinate 2,896,220, forward strand.
TAGTATTCAAATATTTATCTAAAATTAAACGTAGTGCTTTGAATAATTTAATTTTAAATAAATATTTTGATATTTGAATATGTTAGATGACATAATATTGTCTATCTCATCTGAACAGTATATATGGCTAAGTCAAAACAAGTTTAAGTATAGTTCTGAAGATGGCGTTAAACCAAAATAAATATCAACTACCTAATAAGAATTTTTAGAACTAAATACTTTGATATTTTATCGTATGGCAACAATATTGCATAAGCAATTACGTCTTAAAGACTTGTTTTCAGTCATTTCTGGTCAGGTATCTTCTTTTGTATCGATAAAGCATACCGTGATTTAATTTACATAAAATAAAACGTAATGCATTTCAATTTTCTTTTTATCCGAGATGACTTTATAAATACACACTCACTTAGAGCTTTGATACTGACAGGGTTTTACCAATATCCAAGGCAGACACTTTAGATATTGATTCCAGCTTAAAACTACGCAACAAGGCTACGTTTATTAAATATATGTACATATTTATTAAGGGCTGCTATGGCAACTCAAACAATGTGTTTATCGCCATGCTTAATAATTGGATCAAGAATAAATTTACACGAATCTTTATTATAGGCTTAAAGCAGTGATTTCCAACAATATTTTAAAACAACCCAGCAATAATAATTTGACGGTGTTTTAGTCAATTGATGTAACCCTCAAAATTAAAAGTACTAAGGTGTTAACTGTCAATTCTTGGTGGAAAGACATTATATTTTAAAAAATAAAACACAATTCATTTGTACTACTTCCACATATTTATAATGATCAGGACCAGTTTCGCTCATCACGAGCAGAATTAACGGGAGTGCATTTCATAGATTCATAAACAGTGTTTATTCTCTCCTGAACAATTTTAATTTTTTTTTTTTTTTAAATAAAACACAATTCATTTGTACTATTTCCACATATTTATAATGATCAGGACCGCAGGATTTTTATCAGTTGATAATGCTCGTGATGAGCGAAACCAGTCTTGATCATTATAAATATGTGAAAGTAGTACAAATGAATTGTGTTTTATTTAAAAAAAAAAAAAATTAAAATTGTTCAGGAGAGAATAAACACTTGAGAAGACCCCGGATCGAAGAGAGGCAAGCGGCTGGTTATCCGGAGTCCTGGAAGGGCTGTGATCTCAGACATACACCATTTCAAATCCGGTTCAAAACTTATTTATTTTTCCATCCAAGATGCAGTGGTTTACATTACACAAATATATAAATCCTAACACATAAAATTGATTCTACATTTACATTTACTTAGCAACTGAATTTACTTTAAGTTATAATACAAATGACACAACGAATTTAAATTAAGTCCAATGCAAATCAAAAGAAAAAAAAAAACAAACAATTCAGATCGTAATCGACTGTCTACAAATACAATTAAAAAAAACTCCCTGCATCGTCGGACTACCCCTTTCCGTCAAAATGGACTCGTCCAGCGGACGTAGCTGGCGGCTATTGAACGCATGGTAACAAGAAAAGGCCGATTCTGCGAATTATTGCTGTTGCCGCTGGGTGATTTCAGTTCTGGACACTAATGACACTTATACTTAACAAAAACCAGGGTGTGTCACACTGTTTATGAATCTTTGAAATGCACTCCCGTTAATTCTCATGTTTGCAGATACGGAATTATACGTATTAAGTGTTGATATAATAGTAGCTTACATAATTTTTTAAATCTAAAACCAATGTTAAATGATGTTTACCTTCCAAAAAGGAGTCGATTTATTTTTCTAATTTACATCATTTAGCCGAGATCTCCTCTGCCGTCTTTAAAATGAGATCCAATCATTAACTCATTTTCGTATTTTTTAAGGGTTACATCAATTTACCAAAACACAGTCGAATTATAATATATCATAATTAGATAACAACCAAAAAACACCTCGCTATATTTTTTTGACGAATTCCATTATTACTAATTGTGAAACGTATATAGCAAAGTATACATTGACATTAATTTATTAGTACTTTGCTAAAAAAGCGAAATATTTTGATGATTATTTCTGTGAAAACAAATTACTTTGCTTCGTTAATTCCGTTTTTTTTTTGTTGATTCTTACTTAAATTTACTTATATGCAATTTTGTTGCCTACGCTGACTTTCATGTAAGCTGTTACGCCATATTGTAAGACATATTAGGGTAAATGTACTGATAGTTGACCTTTTACAATAAAAGTGCCCAAAATAAGAAACATAAATTGTAGAGTTCGAACAAGTGAAACCACCTTTTGTTGGATTGAGGTACAAACACATCACCATATATATCATTGGAGTATGCCTTATGCAGTAAGTATTTTCTTTCGAATTTCTTAAGAGAATTGTGAAGGATATCAGTGATTGTAAGCATATGCTACTTGATTCAACCAAGAGCGGTCTTACAGGAAGCTCTGGTGTAAGGTTGTCATGAAACCTTCTGATTAGGCACGGTCAACTACTAAAAAAAAAGTGGTCAGCTACTGGAACTTTCAAATTTTTAGATGGTCAACTACTGACACCAAAACATGGTTCTTAAAAATTGAACACAGTATTTTTGTAACAGGCTCTTTTCTATTTTTTGTCTTATCATATTAATTAAGACATTTGATCCATTATGAAAACACTTGCATTGTCATCATTCGGTGTGATGCTAAACGTTTATCGTTATTTTTGTTGATTTTTTTCTTAAACGGTCAACTACTGGTACGTTTACCTTACACTTGTTTTTAAAAAACGTAATTGTTGGAACCTTAGAGTTCCGTTAAGTAGAGGTTGGAAGCCCCTGGTTAATAGGATATAAAGATTTATGTTGTTGCTTTACATAGATAGTGAGTTAAGAAATTTAAATTTATTATGTATTAATGTAAACAGAAAGGATTTTAAGAAACCTTTGCTCTGGAAGCTATTTCAATTATTCAAAACCTTGTTAAAGCGTCTAACACTATTATCAATATACTTGTAAATTAACGATGCTATAGTTTTTGAATTTGCCTATCGAAGTATTTTGTTAGTATTCTAGACATCCACTAAACCTTTATTATCCATTCTGAAAGTATGTGAATTAAATTTTAAATTCCCTTGAATTTTTATCTGATTCAAAAAACAATAAATTTAAATCTTCATTGCAAACCAGCCAATTATGATGTCAAAATTTATTGCCATACTATTCACAAACGCTGTTGATGCAGCATATGTGGTCCAGTAGTCAACTTTAGTAGCTTTAGTAGTAGCTTTGCTTGCAATGCCCACCGTTTCAAATCACAGGTCGAACAGTTTTAGACACACATTTTTAAATCGATTTATCGATTTCTATTTGAAGGCATCGATATCTATGTAAAATTCCCTCCTACCCATCCAATCCTATAAACAACGCATAAATAAAGTAATTAACTAGTTACTTTTTACAAGTAGTTACTTGTCTTGTCCTAGCCCTATCTTTCTACCCTTTTTCTATGATAACAAAATTTACCGTAGAATAACTTCTGTTGCTATATGCTTCATTAGAAGTTTGTTTGCTCAAAATTGAGAGCGGACATGGTAAAAATATATACTATTTCGTAAAAAATATCAAAATATTTAGCTCTACAAGAATATTTCTTCAACGTTGACCACAAATCCATGTAGATGTTTTTTTCTACCTAGTAAATGTCAATGTAAATGAAAATTTATTCACTTTCAGCAAATGTATTTTTTTCGTATCTTCGAAAGGTAAAATAAGGTGACGATTGGTATAAACCACTGACAGCTTAAATTAGTAACTGATCGTTGTGATATTTAACTTATTTTATTGAATGTAACAAAAAATACTTTTTTACTGATTTAATTAATACAGGCCATTATATAAAATCTAGTGTTTTGCCATTTAATCGCTCAAATTAAAATACGTTGTAAAGTTTATTTATTACATTATGTATTGTGTATTAGATATATTTATTTTATATGCTATATATCGTAAACTTTTATGTTTGCGATTCTCTCTATTTTATAAAAGAATTCTTATAAAATGATGCTAGGATTCCTTGGCCTAGATGGGCCTCTACACGAATGGAGAAAATTGCAAGATATCTTATTACAGTCCAAGAAAACATGTCTTCATAGATTAGGACTAGTCTTGTTACGATGTAATTTCTGTCTGACCTTTTTATTATTATTGTATTTATCTATGATTTGTTAGGATTACTTTGACCTCTCGTGAAAATTACAATTATCTTTCCTTCGCCGTTTCTTGTTAAATAAATCTTACACATTATATATATTTCTTCTGTGGAAGACGTTAATTGATATCAAAAGTATTATGTGACATTATATTATATTTGCAGAAAACTTTTGGCATTTGGTATTAAAGTGTTATTGTATTATTTGTTATTTGGCAGATGTATTTATTTATCAGTATTTAAGTCAGAAGGTTGTTCTACTAAAAATATATTATTATAAATATTTTACTCGGATATCACTACTAAATAATATGCTGACACGGCAAAAAAAATGTATTTTCGTACAACTATTTTTACTGTTGTGTAAAATGGTAGTAAAAATATTGAAAAATAATGACTACGACACTTTTTGCTAACACATTACATTTAATAATCATAACATGCAGTTAAGTTTCAATTGTTGAAGTAAAGATCATTATTATAGTAAAAGAAAAATGATTGTAAGTTTATAATATGGTAAACATATGTAAGTATCACATGTCATAATAGACAAGAAATAATTAATAACTGTATCAACATCACACCAGCATCAGAACTGTTTTTATCTTTTTAAAACATTTAAAACCCGTCATAGATGACGGTATTGAAATTGAAATACTGAATATTCGAACTTCTTCAACTCTTCAATGAGTTTCCACGTTGCGGCACGTCAGAATTGTACAGCTTCCGAAGTTCTTTGTGACTGTTGTTGTCTGTGTGCCTCGGCATCAGCATCACGCCGGGATTTTGCAGCTTCCGGAGTTGCCTCACTCTCCATCGACGTAATTGTAAGCACAGCTGTTCTTTAGTTTCCATACTGACGGACTTATTCTTATTTTTGTTTGTTTGCTCTGGTTTTGCGTCACATCGGAACTGTGTGTATTGTTGGGTGTCAGTGTGTGCATTGCATAGCATTTTATTTCATATACATAGCGGACGCTTACAGACCGGTCTGGACTATTATATATAAGATTTACGAGCTTTTGCATTATGATAAATTGTCATTGTTACCATTTGAAAATAATAAATAAAAAAGATCTACAATAATCGCCAATTGACATTTTTTTTCGTGGAAGTGTTAGGTTTTTTGTTCAGGTGGCATGACGTGTTGTATATTTTATTAAAAATTTTAATCATCCATATTATTAGGGTCCGACATCATATACGATACCAATTACAAAACTATATAGCTCATTATTATAGACTTCATAAATATACTAATTCAAGTGTTCTGAGTTCTGAGTAATTAATGAGATTACGTAATACCTCGAATACACAAGTAAATAAAAAGCCATTTATGACATGTAAATATATTAAAAACATGATTTATCTTTAATTAATTTCCTTCAATACTCCAAGTATCTCAATCAACCCTTTGCGCTAACAAATCATTATTTTTTTCTTCTTTAAACCTGTTCGCTCCCAATGTAATTAATATGAACACGATACGGCAATAGCTATCCGTCATTTCTAAATCATCTTATTTCTACGCAAAGTTTTGCTAATCAAAAAAAAATACTGAATATGAAGTAAGCAAAAATAAAATTAAGTTAAATGCTCAATTCGAATAGTCTACGTATTAACTCTTCCGTATGCATGTTGTCACGATGAGCTATTTCGGCATTTAAACCTTTAAATTATCTGTGAAATAGATCATACAAAAGATTGTATAATATATAATTTAAAATTAAAAATACATTATATTTTACGTCTTCTTTGTACAATTAATCATAATTTGAAAACGACGTCAATTTTACCATCGAAAATACAAAATTACAGTATGGCATAGTAACAATCCAAGATGCATTATCGCGTTTGCAACCGTTTTGTTTCAAACGGCATCAATACACGCCTCGAGATTGTTCTGCTATGAATAATTTCGATTCTTGCATCTTTCGATAATTTTGCAATGATGTATTTCTGGTTTCACACACAAAATATGACATAAAATAATTACTTAATATTATATAAAAGCATATTTTGCTTTAGGAATGCGTTTATATCACAAGACTGCATGAGATTTTTTTAGCATGAAAACGGAAAGGTTAAGTAAGATGACTGAAATAAATGAATTTTCGAATAAAATAAAGGAATTATATCAAGTTTATTATGTAACATTATATATTAAGATGTTTTTGAGTATCTCAAAGAAAGTGTTTTTATCTCATAGAAACTTGCTCGTCATTATATTTTTAGCACACCCTTGTGTAACACAACTGAGGCTTTTGTGATCACTCAGGTACTGCCAAAAAATATCTATAACGAATATTTCTTGCAATGGAGGTATAAGGCTCTAGGCAAAGGGTGCTAAGTGAAGTACCCTTGAGAGTGTTAGGAGTATATTTCGTAAATGGAACAAAGGAATTTTATTGTATTTTAAATTTTTGCTTTCATACAGACTTTTATAACGACATTTTTGTTAATTCATTGTCAGCATTGTACAATGAAAAATCTTTTTTTAACCACGTCCACTCTCAATGAGTAACATGTGGCCTCTAGGAGGTATATCAACAAAATTTTTCGACGAATACAGTAGGGATAGAAGGATATACCTAGAACAGGAATAAAGGTGGAAGTAGCTAATCGCTTTTGCTACGCCCCGTTTTTAGGATTGTACAGGTGGGAAGGAATTCTAGTCATCACAAACATCCATATCTACGAGCACATTCCAATAATTCTCTCCACCTGTTTTATTTCCGTCATGTATAAACATAAAAGTTTTATAAATGTATTTTTGTATTTGTTGAAAACTATCACCAGCTCAGTAAAACTTTTATTATGTACACCTGCATTTTCTTTTATTTAGATATGTCATAAAATTTTTTTCCACCAAGTAAACAATTAGTTGATACATTTGTTATTTCACTTGCTGTGCAGTCTATTAGTCTGACACGTCTTCCCTTCTTTAATAAACATCTTCAGACTTACTAGTTTTCAGTGTTCTTCAGATATAAACGAAAATATGGTTAATGAGCTTTGTCTACCTACGTTTATACCGTTATCAAAAGTATTTCTCGTAGTCTTTGAAGATAAACAACTTAAAACTCGTTAACTTGCATTAAATTATGTTGAAATAATATGTAAAAATACTCGCGTCACGGATTAACAAAATTTGAGATCTGAGAAAAAGTATTGTCTTCAGTCAGCAAAAATTATAATTGTTTTTGTAGAGAAAAAGTTTCCCTAAAATTACACTTATATCAATCATCATTCCACACAACAGCGTTTACGAAATGTGATATTAATGAGTGCAAAGATAATTAAATACGTGATTGTAAAAAGAGACCATCTGCAATCATGAGAATCATCAAATGCGATATTTGGAAAACGCAATACTAGTGAAGAATATAGAAAAAGGATCATCAGTCTCTCGCCACTCTTTGACCGTGTAACATCCACTCCGGACCGCATTACCGAACTCGACATCATCATCATGCGTCCTGCGGCTTAGTCACGTCACCATTAAACATTGAAATCACATATCCGTAAAACAAATCTTTACCATTAAGACAACTCTTCTGTGAGTTAAGATCTAAGCTGCCACTAATCTTCAGAATAGCGGCTTATCTGCGATATACTTGTCAATCTTGTAACTGAGTGTGTTTTTAAATTTTCGAGTTTTCTTCGTACCCGATAGTTTTTGATTTCCCAATAGATTTCTGAACTTATTTAATATTCTACAGATCTCTTTACTGCTTTCATCGAATCACATTCACTCTATAATACGACTCTTACAACGAGACTTAGCTAAAGCTTTTAGGTAACTACTTACCCTTCCTTAAAAGCCATTCGTCTATTCATACACTTATCACTGGCCGGTACTCGTTCAAGAGCATTCTGTTTCATTCGTTTACTTTTCATTGAGAGCACTTATATTAAATTAAACATGCCACTATGCCTCTGTAGATTATTTTTTAGTTTTGCATACATTTGGAACGACTTTTTTCCGATCAAACGTTACAAAATAACACTTGCAAATGGTGCGATTTGTATCCGGCATTATTTGCATGTAGGCAAATCTATCAGTGAATGTATATATTCCTTGAAAAATCTTTACGCTCTGTAATAAATTGGCCAGTCATGTGATTCTGGGAGAGTTATCTGTATTCGTTATCCGACATCGAGGAAAAAGTGATACGCAGTAACATTCCTTGAAAGCTCGCATCGCTACGTTACATCGTTAAGCCCCTTACGATAGATAACACTATAGTTGTGTCGAGTTCTACAGAAAAAGAAATCTATAATCATAAATAAAGTCTGTTATCATCAATAAAAGAAATCATTTCAATAGATCATTCTAAATCATCTATCCAACATGTAATATCTCACGCGTCTTATTAATATAATTTGATTTTGAAACATTTTTTCATGTCACAACTTTTTCCTACTTAAACTAACAAATTCTAAACTATTATATCTCCAACATATGATGCAGGAACTGGTGTACATCTCCAAAAGAGTGATTAAAATGGTTGTCAATCAGTCACCTTTTCTAAAGAAGGGTTAGGCATGGAAGAGAGAAGACTATTACTTAGCTCATTGCTTCTTTTCAGTATTGAACAGAGATTGTGTGGGAGGTAATACAAAAATCACTCTTTCCTTTGGATATTATTAAATCAATTGCAAAATCAATGTGTCCATTCAGAGGACTCAAACTCGTTGGCCACGAAGCCGTTAATGATTAAATCTCATATAATTATGTTGGCATATATTTTATTTTAATTTATATTATATTATATAAGCAAATATTGTTTGTAATATGTTCAAATACATTGATGTAATTAATTCAAAATAATATAGTGCTGTGTATATATATTTATTAATTTATTAATCAGATAAGTTTGTAATAACTGTTTCTTACTATTCAACGAAAGCCTATTTCACTTTCTAATTAACTATATTTAAGTCAAAATATCAAATATCATTGTAGCGAAATCTATTGTATCGACACTTTCACGTTGGTTTATCAAACCCGTCAAAGCTCACTTAAACAAAAGTATTGTTAATATATGTTTTAAATATAAATTCAACTCTTCATCTATAAGTGGAGATTTATAAATAAGCAAATATTATGTGTATTCATTTAAGAAAAAAAGATTAAAAAATAGAAAATCATCACAAAATCGATAACTAAATTTATAATGATCATTTTTATAAATTTTTTGTCTATCAGAAACGGTTCTAAAAATTTTCAAACAGGGTTGAAATTTATGATGTTATTTTATTTTTGTTTCAGAATATTTGAATCATACAGGAGTGCTTTGGAGGGGTTAGCAAAGACTGGGATAGATGTAATGAGAAATATCAAGAAGCGGCTCGTGAAGTTAACGACAAGGGTTTCGTTCTGAGCTACACACAAAGAACAATTGACTTCTGCTGGTAAGGCAATACTGATTTTATAATTAATATCAATATTCGTCAAGAGGAAGTCGACTGTTTGTTTTATGTTTTATGTTTTTTTAAAAAAGGGGAATTTTTATTCAGTAATTACTCGCAGTTTTATATTTCTTCTTTAAATTAAATAATAACACCAATTGGTCTTTCGCCGAAGACTGTATTTTAATGAGAGTATATTTACAATCGATCGATTCAATGGTTCTTTTGCCGAAATAATATTTAAATTGATTTCTTCGTTCGTCAATTTACTTATTTAATTACGAATTTAATAAACAAAATGTATATTTACCAGTATTTTTTGGTCTTGTTGCCATGAAATCAATACGCTCTCGCACTTTCTTCTCACTCGCGTGCAGGGCCGAAGGCTCAAATCCGGTAATGAAAATATTAATGATTAATTTTTTTTATCTATTTGTGGATTTTTATGCAAAATCATTAATCAGTAATGATTTCACACCTCTCCACCCAAGCCTGTCAGATTCTGAAAACGGAAAGAGCGAATAGGTAACGTAAAATCCTTTCTTAACTTCATCCTTCTATCCTTACCCACTCCAAAGATATGGATTGACCAACAGACTAAAAACCAGTTTTATTTAACAATTTCTGCTTAGATTCTTTACAAGTTCAGTAACTGCACTCGTGACCATTCAATACCTAGGTGGAAACAATACTGCTAGTCCTCAATATTTGTTTTTTTTTATCATAATATGGTTATTATTTTCATTGATTTTATGTTAAAATCTTTGGTAAAATATATGAAATAAATAAACGGTTATCTGTTTGTGAATCAACGACTGATTTCACTTGTTTTATCTGACGATGGAATGATGCCAAAATCTCTATCAACAATATTTCACAATCCGGATATTGTATTTTACTTTATATATTACTATCAAATACCCGGCATGCGTTGCAATACCACTCAAAAAAAGAAAGTGCTTTCGTTTTAATTCTGTTTATAGAATTGCTTTTTGGGTACGCAATGTGTTTTTGTTCCGTCTGGTGCGTACACGAATAAATCAAAAGGTTTTCCGACGTGTGAGCAGTCCACATATGGCTGTACATGAGAAGCATGGATTTTCCAAATTAAGTTCACTCACTTGTGACGATTGTTCCTGTGCTTTTTTGATGGCCGTTGAAAATGCAAGTCACACCGGAAACTGCAGGCGTTTGAATTCTACTGACATATCCTGTCGAAATTATTGGGATGCGTGGCAAAAGTAGATCTTGCCCTTTTAATTTTATATTTAAGACCGGGAATTGGAATTTAAAAACTAACACCACTTATTATGTTACACGCGAACTGAAATGTCGCTGTTTGTACACCTATTTGATTCTTTTTTTTATTTTATTTTTGTAGATTTAAATTTTTTTTTTCTCAGAAACCTTTGCAGGTACGCGTCCAACAACTCATAAAATTTTCATCTCAATCGGATGAATAGTATAGGAACGCATATGAGACAAACAAACAATCATCCATTTTTATATATGTAGATATTGATAGGTACTTACTTTACTAGTTTTTTTTTATTTATTGCATTTAAAAATACAATTAAGAGTATATTGTTGTCCATGTCTTATATTTTATATAATAAGCATTTTTGTCAAAATTGTGTAATAGCGTATCATTTAAAAAGTTAGAAAAATATTTTAAAAAGCTTCAATATAAATTGTCTTTTTATACCATCCAATGTACCGTTTTTTGGGTATATTTTATTATTGCCTCTTTATAATGTGTGCTACCATTCGCTGGAAGATCTGCTCAAACATTGAAAAAGTAAACCATTTATTTTGTATTAAATTTTCCTAAATCTCTGAATAAATTTTCATAGCGGCACTGTCATAAAAGAATGGGATTATTATGCAGAGAAATCTCCCTAAGGAGTATGCCATTATTCACCTGTAATAAACTCTAATCATTTTGCCAGCCATTTTTTAAGGAGACTTTGCAGATTTTATATCCTGGGATCCCCATGTCACACTAAATGCTTATTATGTGGAAATTATATTGCAAAGCAACCTAAAAAAAAAATTAGACACTCATTTCAGCCAGGAAAACACTATATGTTTTTTTAAATCATATGCGATCCCTACTCGGAGCGGATATGGTTAAAGATATTCCAAGATTCTCTGTCCCATGCCAGTCTTCTTTTTCCCACCCAAGTCATCCCAGCGGCCCTTAGTTTCGCCAAGTAAATCCTATAGAAAGTCATCAGCGGCTTTCGAAGATGACGGAATCTATCCGGTTGGTAGAAAAGACAGGCAGGATTCAAGCTTCCCTGGGCATCCATTTCCTTGGTAGGAAAAGTATTTCGAAGAGAAAAATAAAAACGATTTAATTTTTTCTTCTACCCAACTTCATTTCGTAAATATAGTACAACTTAAAAAAATCCCGATTGTTCTTTGTCAAAACTGATGTTGCATTTATTCTCACATGAAATTATCAACCTCTGCAGCCTAGCGATAAAATATCCACTCTGCGATCAGGTTCCGGAATCAATATCTTTGATTGATTTTTTTAACAGCAATCAAAATCTTGAGCACTACTTTTTAAATTTTATTTTCTCCTCGTGTTGATATTCAAACGCATAATAATAATAGCTATCTTTAAGTTCGCTAGAAATTTATTAGCTTTAAACTTTTCGAGCCTCTTTTATAAATCAATATTAAAGATTTTAATTGAAACTATGACGGAAATTATTACTATAAATGACAATACAAAATTTATGTCCCTAATGTATTCAGTATCAAGTAATATCCTCCGCCAAAATATTAAATACAGTTAACAATGAGTTCCATATTATGAGTTTTTCAAGGGAGAAATATTTTTCCAGATAACTGTGTTTTATACTGCAAATGAGTTTTTTTAAATTTATTCACCTTAAATCTTTCATTGTTCTAAGAATATTCAGATCTTTTTAATTTGCTTCATTCTTTAAATTAGCTAATAATTTTTTTCTTAAAAATGCTAAATCAAAATTAAAATATCAGAATAACCTTGTTAATTTTTAAAAGACACAATTGTATAATTTTACTTTTGATGTTTTCAAATGGATAATAAATGTAAAATCTTTTAAAAATATTTGACTTCTGGAATGAAAATAACATGATTTCGTGAATAATGAATCGGCAGTCATATCCGTTTAAAGTGTAATATAAATGTTCATCTCTTTTCGAAAAATAATTCTTTTCTCTATCTTTTAACTTTTGAATCATACTTTTTGTAAAAAAGAACACGAACAGCTGTTACGTTTTTTTTAAAACAAAGCAGAACAATTTATTTTATCAGAACATCAGTGACTACAAAAACAAAATATTTATGCAAAAAATCTGAAATAACAACGTTCTCTTCCGTCTAAATTACCATTTTAAATCGGATATTAAAACCAGATTCAAACCAGAAAAGTTAACCAATTTAAAATTCGTACTCGGTTTTGACATTCTTTAGCACGAATAATCTATTTTCAACTTTATTGAGTGAATTACTTAAGCACTCAGATACCATTTTTGTTTGTATATATATATACAGTATTGATATTTTTATTTTGTTGTAATCATGCCTTGTCCCAATTTTAAGATATGGACTCTTAATGAAGGTTATTTCAACAGAAATTACTGTACAAAAAGAGCTTGTTACTCAGTGGCACGACCTCTCTTTTTTTACAGTAATAATAACGCTAGAAAAGGACTAGTGTTTATTTTATTGCTGCATGTACATCTTATTTTATTGATACGATGGGTGAGAGGGAATCCAGGCAATACAGGCATCTCTGCTTCTGAATAGAAATTCATAAATCAATGTAAGAAACTAAACGTATTGAAATTTGAGCCCGAAAACAACACAACCAAATCCAATGAAATAAATCTATAAGGTGGATTTTAATTGTATGGTAATTTTAAGTACAAAAAACATTCCAAATATAAGACCGCTTCAATCGGACTGACAGAATACTAAAAATGATAACCTTATGATAACATGACTTCAGAATTTATCATTGCTTTTGCCTTTCTCAAAAATCGTCTTTTTTGGCTTATACTCATAAAATTTGGATTATTGAGATTTTGTACACTTCCATGTATTTTGTCACTAACGACCGGGTTTCGCCTTTCGGCATCTTCAGGCATTCGAGCACACGAATGGACTCGAACTGACAGACAGTAAACAGTGTCTAACGTTTACATAGAAGATACAAATACGACAAATATTATTTACGAGGTAAAATATTATACGTCTGAGAGCCACACGGCGTTTCGACGGGATGCAATTCGACGAAAGGGTAAATATATACAATCATTCTACGTTTAGTGACATCTGTTAGGTGTTTCAACGTATAGGATATAATAACGGAGAATTAGGAAGGTTCAGCTGCTCATTCAGAATTGGCAAGGAATTTAACTGGGCTCTATTGATTTCCAAAATTTCTTGATAAAATAATTTATGATCCCCCATGTTTTTACAGTTTAACCCCATCATCCGCATTAAACGTATGGTTCTCCATTAGCAAGTGATTTGCGAAACCCACAATGCTATTATAATTGTAAAATCACTGGTAATTCTAAAAGAAGTTGGAAAGCGGCAATTCGCCACTCTGTTAATGTGTTGTTTAAAAAATAAGGATTAAGGCGATTCTCGAAATGTTAACTCGGATATCAGTGTGGCTCTCAGACGTATAATATTTTACCTCGTAAATAATATTTGTCGTATTTGTATCTTCTATATAAACGTTAGACACTGTTTAATGTCTGTCAGTTCGAGTCCATTCGTGCGCTCGAATGCCTGAAGATGCCGAAAGGCGAAACCCGGGTCGTTAGTGACAAAATACATGGAAGTGTACAAAATCTCAATAATCCAAATTTGATATTGAAATTCCATCAAGCACCCTCAGTCGATGTCTTAAAATATACTCATAAGTTTGCTCATCGTAGAAATAGTTACCACTAAAAATAGAATAAAAAGAAGGGTTCTGAAAATACCAGTATTCAGTTTTTCATTGCATTTGTTCTTTAATATTTTAACCACTATTGATAACAGTTTAACAAAATATATTTCTGAGATTGAATTGGCATTTACCTATATATACTGTTTAGAAGAGATATACTGTCATATCACGTAAATAAACATCGTAATGACATAATAATGTCTACCTCTTCTAAATAGTATATACAGTTAAGCTAAAATAATTTTAAGTATAGTTATGACAACGGCGCTAAGCCGAAATAGCTATCAACTATCTAATAAAATTCCCTAATTTTACCCTATTAAAATATATTCCATTGGCTATCGATTTTTGATTATCGTATACTTGTTTCCAGGAGAATACATATAGATAAATCTGTTACATAATACGTCCTTTATTTCAAATTACGTTGTCTTCATTATTTAAAATAATATTTATCGTCTTTCTACCGTAAATACTTTTGGTTGTGGACTATATAAAATTATAATGAAACTTCACATTAATGAAAAAAATAAATGTTATTCAGTAATTATGTTCCCACTAAAAGTTAGTGTTTATTTTACAAGTTAATAGTATTTCTTAATATTTTTTTAATAAAGTAACTAACATCGTAAGCTTTTAAAAATAAACAACGTCATTATAAGCTCAAAACTTTTAATTAGATACTTCAAAACAACTTCTTTAACTTGAACAACAAGCATATTGCCTTCGTTATAAACCCTAACAGTGGTCCTTGGGAAAGGCTCCACGAAAAATTGTGTGAATATAAAATAATCTTGTTTTCTTTTTCAGCGTGAGGTACGGCTTCAATCGATGCATATCGTACGCTTCGAGGGCGAAATGTGACAGGGGGGGTGCCGTGATGCTGCGACGTATCTCAGAGACGCTGTCAAACGATCGCAGATGCGAGAGATTCGACCCCACACCCTGTTCAGCCGAAAGGCATTCACATTCAACCACTGCGCTACTTTTTGTATTAGTGTTATCAATATTCTACAGCTTTGCCACCAATCAGTTTTAATTTGAAATAATCGTATATTGTGTAAGCTCCCGATGTACATTCCAATTAAATGTTTAGTGCATGTTACTGTGTATTAATGTTAGATTGTTTATTTAATATAGTAAAGCGTGCCACTTTGTCAGAGGTTTAAGTTTCATATTTTTTGTACAGTTAACCTAAGTACTGATAATCGAATAATACTAAAATGGAAGCGAATGAATTGTCACATTGAAACGATTTAATCAAACAATGACATCAAAAGATTCAACTTTTAAGATCATAGATATTTTTATTCAATTAGTACTGATGAGTTTTTAACAAACATTTGATGTAAAAAGCCATCTTTCATTCGTATTTATGATGCGAATATTTTATCCCCCTTCTAGCAAATACAGCTACCAAAAACTAATATAAACAATTATATCAAATTTGAATTATTGAGATTTTCTACATTTCCATGTATTTCTTCACTAACGACACAGGTTTCGCTTTTCGGCATCTTCAGGCATTCGAGCACACGAATTAACTTGAACTAACACATAGTAAACAGCCTACATCGCTCATATACAAGATAAAATACGACAAATCTTATCACTAAGTCCAGGAACTAGAAAGACATCTGTCGTGTGCTCGAATTGCTGAAGATACTGAAAAGTGAATCCCGGGTCGTTATTGACGAAATACATGGAATGTACAAAATCTCAACAATTCAATTGAAATTTTATCAAGCACCCTCAGGCGATATCTTTAATTAAATTAAATTAAAACAATTACATATTTTTTTTTACTATGTCTGCTCGCAACGTTAAGCTAATGGAGGTATCTCAACAGAAGTTTTTGTGCGAGAACTACTTTTTACACATTTACTCAACCTCTCTTTTTCGAATAGACAGATCGACAGTAGTAATAGAAGGCTAGGGCTAGGACAGAACTAGTGGTTAAATATTCGCTTTTACTAGACCCCATTTTTAAGGATTGAGTATGTGGGAGGGCAAATTAGACATCATAAACATCCATGCCTTCGAAGATAAATCTATTTAAAAATCAATTTATAAAACTTTCTTTACTGGGATACGAGACCATTAATCGAAGCTAACGACTTTGACCACTGCTCCACGGTCTCGACAAATAGCTGACAAAAAACGTAACGTCAAAAAGGGGGCAGAAAGCTTAAAATAGAACATTAAATTGAGCTAGCTAATAATATAAGCTAGCTATAACTTCTATGACAATTAAACAATATAGTATGTAGCCGTAAACGAGTATTTCCCGATCTTATTTTTAACTTTTGCACGGCATTTATTTACCAAAATATTTATATAAAGCATCAGAACAGGAATGTAACCGTAAAGCTACAAATAAATATGTCGTTTCCATTTCACCCGCTGCACTATACGAGTAATTTTAATAATAATTGGTTTTATACTATATAATCTCCTTTTCCAGCTAATGATAAGCTATACAATCGAGATTGGAAGTAACGACAAATTGTTACTTGTCCTGAAAAACAATCAACACTATTCTATCAAGCATTTACCAGAATTAATACTTTTCTAACCATTTTATTCATTCTCACTTTTTCCCAAAATGGATGATATTTAATTATTAGCTAATAAAGTCACAGATACATCTATAATACATTACGTTCAGATTAAAAGTGCTAATATTGAGAATTTCAAATATCGTTCAGTGTTCCTTATATGATTTATCCTTTTAACGACTCATCTATTTTTCGCTGATCCATGGTGTATTAACCCTGGAACTTATTTCAATAATATTTTACAGTTAAAATTATAAATTTATTTAAATTAATTTAAGATAATTTAAGACATCGACTGAGGGTGCTTGATGGAATTTCAATATCAAATTTGGATTATTGAGATTTTGTACCCTTCCATGTATTTTGTCACTAACGACCCGGGTTTCGCCTTTCGAATGCCTGAAGATGCCGAAAGACGAAACCCGGGTCGTTAGTGACAAAATACATGGAAGTGTACAAAATCTCAATAATCCAAATTTGATATAAATTTATTACTTGGGTTGACACTAGCCTTGTTCATAAAGGGGTCGATTAAATATTACTCCCATGCTTATTCCAGTAATGGTATCAGAATTTTTATTATTTTGATGTTTGCGTTAATTAAAAGCCAATTTCAGTTATTATTGCTATAAAAAACGAAAACAATACTTTAATTCTTATATTTCTTCATAATTTTATTTTGCAAAGATTAATTGATGAAACAAGACATCCTTTTATTATATATTTCCAATATTTCTACGCAATATTTTGCAGTCAACTAACCGATCGTTCAGTTCATTAGTCAGATAATTCAAAAAAAAATTGAGTTAAATATATATGCTAAGGCAGATAACTCTGTAAAGAATTAAACAAAAAGAAATTTCTGGGTCGCTATACTCTGAATGTACATAATTATTAAACACTTGTTTATAAAATTTATAAAACTCTGATACAAATCAATAATATTTCATTCATGGTTACCATTATTTGATTATTGATTGTTGAACTGAACGATCGATATATACGCCACTTCAATACACATATTGCAAACATTTGTGTTGTCTACATATCGCATTTAAATTTAAGTAATAATACGATAGCTGTATATGAATTATTTGACACCGCCTCGTACTTATGGGGCGGACAGGGTCTTCAAAACCAATCTGCAGACTCTTCCTATTAATGAAAATTTAAAAATGTAATACCCCTCCTGAGGCGTTTAAGAGCGGTGTCGTATTTGTTTGGTTGCTGTTGTTGGTTTGCAGTTTAAAGTGGGCGAAGGGCCTGCGATCCTGCCAGAGTCAGTGGGGTACGACCTTTCCCGGAGGAGAGTCGTCGTCGACCGGCGAAGCGGCGCTTTAGCCACCGCTTACTAGTAAAACCACTTACAGATTTTAAATTAAAGGTGTGTAAATCTGTTGTGTAACCGTCTTAACTAACTGGAACTAATTGCAAATCAAACGAGAAGAGTATACGGATAAACGACCGGGTTTTAATGGAAGACGAAGGAGCCGTTGTTTTGTCCTTTGTTTGTCCTTGTCCCAGGACGCGGGCCTTGAAGTGTGTTGAAGTCCGCACCCCGCTTCTCCCCGCTCTCCACCTTCCTCCCTCGAGCGGCGAGACAGATGTTGTTGTTTCGTTTCCTACTCTCTCATATTATATACAGAAATATTTATGACTCTCCGCTACATATATTAAAGCAGATTTCTTTTTGATCTCGATTATATCTAAGTCGTTCATCGATGTGTCTGGTCCCTTTGCTCCATAATGAATTTTTATTCTTCAATAAATAGTAAATGGTCAAGATACATTATTTCCAATGACACACTGATAATATCATCAATATGCATTATGAAAACATCGGATCGATCGTTTGAGCCAGCGATCGATGCGATTAACATTTAGTCCGATTTAGAAATAAAATTAATTATCATTCATGTATTATAAAAACGAACCCTTAAAAAAAATTTACTAAACTAATTTATTTCTTCATTTACTCTTAAATTTACTTTAATGTATAAAAATAAGCTAATATATCAAATCACAAAATATAATATTAATTATTAGATCATCAAATTAATTCCGAGAGCTAAAAGCTTAATTAATTCTTGAACAAAATATAATATTGATAACTCAACATATTCCGTCTGTAAAACTATGATTTTGACAGCCCCGAAGGAGAGTTATTACTTATATTAATAGTTATTTTATTGTATTTTCATTTTCATCAAATAATTGATATAGTTTTTTGTTTTGCTGACGACCTACACAACTATGAATCCTATTGATAGATTACTGGAGCTGCATAGTAAGGTTTTAAAAAATATGGTATAAGTAATAACGTGGGATATGATAAGCACAAAATATAACTTGCAAGTTGACGTTTTGGTTAAGCATTTTGTATACCGTTTCAAAATAAGCAAATTTTTTGGCTTCAACGATCTTCCAGAGAACTTGTGTTACTTAGCGTAACAATAAAATTGATTGCATTAATTTTTAATGATGAAACAATTATGTAACTTCAATACTATGGTATTACCAACATTACTTGGCCGCCGCCGAATTTGGAACTAGAATTGTCAGTTAAGAATAAATTTCTCCAATTGCCATTTTATGCAAAATAAATATCTTGTCTACTTTTAATAACCGCCGTTAAAATATCAGTTTTGGAATTTATTGAAATTTTGGTTCTGGTTGAGTATGGCAACGTTCCTAACGCAACGGTGGCACCCTCACTATCGGCCAAGTTAAATTGGTACATCTATAATCCCTATAAATACTACTTTATTTAATTAGGTAAAGTCAATTTCCATAACACCAGAATAATATAAGTAGAGTAACAAGTAAAGAAATGCTTAACATTACAAATTAATGTGACTTTTTTGTAACCTCAATTAAATTCTAACTACAAAAATGTACGATAAAAGAATTCACCTTTCGGCATTAATTCAGTAGGCATTTATTTTTGTGTAATTGAAAACTATTATGAAAATGAACTATCTTATTATCAAATTATTTTAAGCATTGTGTTTCTATGTATTATATTATATTATATTATAATGAAATGTTAGATTAGATAAAGTTTCGCTTTTCAATTAATTTTAAATGCTGTTTCTAGCGCAAATCAAATTATAACAAATTGTTTGCCTCTTTTATAATTTATTTGTTTATTCAAGTGTATATATTATTATATCACAAAATATATGTATATCTTTATTAATGTTTCAGAATATCTTTTGTATACAGAATCGATAATGTTATAAGTGTTGCATTTGAACATAAATTTTAAAGATGGCCATAATATGGAGTTATAATAAGAAAAAATCCAATTAATTTAATTTTGTTAACGAATGTTGTATAGAGCAATCCTCTTTGAGATTTCAACCTACACAATGATGGGCAATATTATATTACGACAATATTGTTATATTTATGTACAAAGTGTATCCATCATTTTAACGTTCATAAAAATTAGTGAGAGTTATTAGCTATGGCAGCTAAATATATATTAATATATTGTTTGCGACCGTCTTTTCATATTAACTGTCATGGCGAAACTTGATTACTTCGGGTGTTTTTAATTGCAGAAAGGTAACTTACCAGGAAGACAAAAACTATGAAAGTGTGTGCAGGTTTGTAAAATGTATTTATTCGTTCATAATGTAAATTTTGTATGTTTGAAATTACAGGTATTATGCAACAGTCATATTTAGATTATTTTTACACACGTATTGTTACTTATTAACGTAGTTCAAGTGCAAGGCTGACCTCCACTCTTAGTATTTTATTTTTACTTAATAATTTAATAACGCTTTAGTACTATAGAGTTATTTTGATTCACTTAATATGCATTTCGATACCTCAGTTCTAAAGAGTAACAAATCAAAGGTTTACAATTTTGAGTTAAATACGGATATCTTCCAGCTCCAAAATGTAGCAAGTGGTAATCTGTGGTTATTTTAGAATGACAGTGGTTATTATTACTCTAGATCCAAACTGTAACCACGGAAATCCTGTGGAAACTTGTGAAAACTCTTATTATTAATATTGCAACAAAACAAAATTATTTATATAATATTGTAATTTTTATTTACCATGTCCACTCACAAAGTGTAGCATATGGCCTCCTAATGGAGATTTATCAACAGAAGTTTTCTATGACAACTGCTTGTTACTCAGTTGCTCAACCTTTCCTTTTTCAAAGAGAGTTGGAATAAAATTATAGGGCTAGGACAAGGCTACTGGTTAGCTAATAGCTCTCGCTACATCTCGTTTTTGTGGATCGGATGGATGGGAGGGAGTTTTTAGACATCGCGAACATTCACGACTACAAACATAAATTCATAAATCAATTGAAAAATCAATTTACGAAACTGTGGGACTTGAACCGGAGACATCCGTAACCTTGGCTACGATGTTACCAACTGCACCACGAAGCCAATATTATAAATATAAATGTTTTATTTAAATAATCCTAGATTTTCATTAAGAAGAAGATTAAATCTGCTTAAAATCTTGTTCAATTTTTATCTCAGAACTATGTTTTTGAGTTGTTACACTTTGGAACAGATGTATCGTATTATATTTAATAATTTGTTAAGGTGCTTGACTTGAAGGGGAAATGATTATTTGACCCGGGAACTAAGAGAGATTGTAGATGGTTAATGAAAAAGTTTTATAAAGAAGACCATAATAATCTGAGAAGTTTTCAAAGGATATCATGAAGGAGATTATAGTGGAAATGTGTACAGCAGTACTTGATCTCTTTAAGCCCCAAATTCTCTAGCTAAGGCTTATGGGGTGACGTAATTCAAAGTTATATATTTTTTCTGGAATTTGACATGCAAGGATTTTGAAATGTCGAGAATTAAATTGAATATTTGATCATCACCCAGTCAATGCGAAAACATGGATTTTTTAAATTTGATTATAAATTTTAGCATAAAACATGATATTGCATCGCTTCCGGAAGCTCTGTCACGTTTCACATGAATGTATTAGATTTGCTTAATTTCACTATTCAAGAAAAAAATCCACTACGATTTTTTTTATTATAATAAACTTGACAATTTTGTGTTCTGTGCATACTGAATGGGCTAAAATAATAAATTTGTTGAAATACTATTTACTTAGTAGAATATCATTACTTTCACATAGCAAATAGCAGTGATTTTAGTAACATAAAAATAAAATATTACTATACTTGATACCTATTTCGTAATCATGCCATCGCCAGAACTAAATCAGATCTTTTTACCACGTCTGCTCTCAATATGACTTTCTAATGGAGGTATCACAACACACGTTTTCAACAAGAACTGCTTGTTACTAAGTTTCTCAAGCTCAACAACTGCTCTATGGATCCGACAAATCAAAATTAACCATAATTTATATTATATCACTCTTAAGTGACTAACATGTTTTCTGTATGATAACAATTAAAAGGCAATTAAATCAATAAAATGATTTGAAAAATTGCCGGCTTAGATATGCTACAATTTAATGTTATTGCAGTGTCGTATAATAAAATGTTCTATTAATCTCTAACATTTTTTAAAAACAATCGCGTCCACCAAACACTGGTGAAATGATTTTAATTTAAAATGTTAAATTATTATTTTATTGCGATTATATAATTTTAATAATATCTGCTAAAGAATTGAATTGAGGACCAATAACGATTCAATTTAATAAATAAACGAATAATCATAACAATGCACATTTTAATTTAATTAAAATTGTGATTATTGTATTATAATCAATATTTTAAATGTTATGTCTAATATAGCGTTTTAGCTTATATGTCTAATATTATAAAAAATAATGTTTATATTATTAAAATATTTAATGTTTATATTTAAATGAAGATGTTAATATTAAATGTTTGGTAAAGCTTTATTAAAAAAAATATCAAATTTTGTAGAATGATATGAAATAATTTGTAAAAAAACTTAGTTTTATTACACTATTGAAATAAAAAATTTATTCGTGTTTCCATTCTATTAAAATTTTTTTGTTATACGTAAAAATAAAAAAAGAGTGACGGTAATTATTTTTTTGCGTTATAAGGTCAAAACATATTTGATCACACCCGAAGTAAGCTAAAGAGATTACAACGAAAGCGTAAGTTTTAAACGAAGTGACCCGATTCTATTTTAATCACATCAAAACATTAATTATATTTAAAATTAACTTTGTGAATTTAGAAGAAAAAAAAAATCGGACAGCAGCAAAAAAAACCGTTTCAACATAATGACATATTCCATAATTAGAAACTTATTTACTTCACTGTTAACGTATTGTTTTTTTTTTGCAGCCACGCGTGTCATAAAAAACGAATCCAAATACAATTATCACAGTTGCATTACGAAAATATTTTTTTTAAGTTACAATAGTTACAAAATGTGAAATTACAATTTTATTTAAAATATTTGTATTAATATGTTATTTTTTATAATATGTAAATGTAATGCTTTTACAGTAAAATTGATTTATTGTTATTATATTAATGTGAAATCTTTTTTAATAAAAATATTTCTGTTGATGAATAAGTGTGTTTTTATTTACACTAACACATAAAAGTTAAGTCCATGCTTATAAACGTCTTGTGGTGATAAGTATTTAAACAATGGAGCCCATATGCGAAAAAACAGCGTCAGTCTTTATTTGGGCTTTTTTGTCAACACATTTATCTAGTAAAAGATATTTTGACCAATAAACCGTGCTCTCAATAAAATTACTCAAACCATCTTCATTCATTAAAGATAAATATTTTCGATAAAGAATATCTCTGCAACAACCAACCGTTGTTATCTTTGAACAATGTTTTTAAGACAACGCTATTTTTCCACATTTGGGCTTAATTTAACTGTCCAAAAATTACGGTTATCGTTAAAAGAGAAGCTTCAATGCCAAACTAACAAACAAGTTAAACACTGCCTAGTCTGAAAAAAGCACTTACATCATATTCCATTTTCTCTGGATATCAATTAGCGAATAGAAAAAACCAAAGCTACGACTACGAACAGAAATCCATGAATCGATTGAAAGATCAATCTATGAAAACCGTCCGCACCGGGAATTGAACCCGAGACATCCGTAACCGTAGCCAGCGACGAAACCAACTGCGCCACGGACGCCGACAACTATAGATGTACCAATTTAACTTGGTCACTAGTGAGGGCGCCACCGTCACGTTAGGAATCTTGCCATACTCAACCACAAGTGAAATTTTAATAAATTTCAAAACTGGTATTTTTGCGACGGTTATTAAAAGTAGACAAGATATTTATTTTGCATAAAATGGCAATTGGAGAAATGTATTCTACACCGACAATTCTAGCTGTAAATTCGGCGGCAGCCAAGTAACGTTGGTAATAATATATTATAGTAAGCTAAGTTCGTAGCAAAGAAGTATTGGGTAACACTCTTATTAATCTTTTGAATGCGTTATTTTACAAGATACACCAAGTAAATGTGGAAACCCGCAGTGGGTGGTGGTGATGGGCTTAATGCTGAGCATCCTAGGACGAAAAATATTCAGTAGCTGCGTGATATATTATATTATACTGGCATGAATTGAATTGAAAATTCACATGCAAATTTTCTAATACAAAATGATTCCGCACGGCAGAATTCGACGCTACACACGCGTGAAGACTGAAATGGTAAGTACACAAAACATTGAGTATAACAGCCAATCCTTTGTTTCGATTTATTTGCGTACAACCTGGTGTTTGGCATAACTATACAGTATACAAATAGGTATCGACTCGTAACATTAAGCGACATGTTTAAACGCCGTTTTGAATTAACTGAAATTCAATTTAAATCCATTTATATGATCTCACCTTATCTAGAAGTATAACGATTTTATATTACTGTCTCATGTTTTATTACACATACAATAAAATATAAGCGCTTGAGCTAGAACAGACAGATACAGTTTTAAGATTTCGTATGTAAACAATTAATATCATTCCGTTAAATTATTGTCCATGGTAACATTGTCCGTATTATGTGGTCTACGGAAATATGGACATCAACGATATAAAAAAATCTTTTAGGATGAGGAAAAATTCGCAGCAAGAACGTGGTAGTATAGTTAAAAGAAAAGAATTTCAAGAGAAGAATTTTTGAGTACCTACCCTTCGTCCTACGTAATCTTTTCAAATTATTATGTAAGCACTTGACATCTCACTCGTAAAGTAACGATTTTATTTGCATTTCTTGCTGATTGGATGTTCGTTTTTTTCTCAAGAGTATATCAATATTTAATAACGTGTTTATTTTGATATAAATAAGTAAGTATTATAATCTCTATTTTAGAATCCACGGTACTGTTTTGTCAATGTTGAAAATACTTTAATTGAAAAATAAAAACCATTTAGAGTCAAATGCACTGTTTGATTTCAATACCGGAAGAATATATCAATGCCGGTATTTCATTATTGTATACATATTAAATACCGGTTTTTAAAATATCAAAACCGTACTGGTATTCGTTCGTTGGAAAATGATCGTAAAATCGATAATATGCGATGGTTTTGCAAAGGAAATCGTCTGACGTAAAAGACAATGCGTCTGTAAGATAAAAGACCTGTTATTTCAATAAATTCTATAACAGGATGAAGCCGTCTGACAGCTCATAAAACACTGCTCTATAAACATTTATAAATTGTTTTTTCAATCGATTTATAGATTAATAAGTATTTATTTTTGTGATTTCAAGAATTTCTTCATACACATCCAATTCTAAAACGACACATAGTGAGAGCGATTAGTTAACTGCTAGTCCTGTCTTATTCCTATCCTTTGATCCCTACTCTCGTTGAAAAATATAAGTTGAGCAATTCAGTAGCAAGCAGTTCCTGTAGAAAAACTTTTGTTGAGATACCTGTATTAGGAGGCCATATGCTCCACATTGGGAGCAGACATGGTAAAAAAAATCTAATTTAGTTCTGACGATGGCATGATTATGAAATAGGTATCAGCTATATTAATTTAAATTATTCATGTGTTCCTAAAATCACTGCTATTTTCTATATGGAAGTAAATTCTACCAGGAGTTCTATAAGATGATAAAAAAAGAATGGTAAATTTTCAATACCAGTATTTCGGTATTGGAAAAACAAGAAGTGCCGGATGCAATGATATATTAGAAATATTGTTATCTTATCATAAAGTTACTCCCAACGTCGCAACTGACTTATATGCCTGTAAAATAAATACTATAACGTAATATCGTCAGGACACTTTGAATAAAAATTTGTGCTTTGACTCTGGAGTACTGTCTTTGATCATTTTTCATCTTATTGGCGTCAAGAGTATGACTTAGAACTCAACCATATTACTTCGTTATCATATATTATAATTTCAACTTTGAAACGCTTGGAAATTCAATTTAAAAAAAATATTACGCTATAAAAATACACAAGTGGCACTTTCGTTATATTGGGATAGGAAAAATCTCGATTTCGTAAGCTTTTTCTTCACACCCGTCCTAAAGTTTTCTTTGAACAAAAAGTAAATTTAACATAAATATGGGACACGGGAAATTATTTCACTGTCGTATTTGTGGAATATTTTCCATTGAGAATTTGAGATACGATTTTCATTAGAAGAATATTTTAAAATACTTAAAAATTAAATTTGGATTATTGAGATTTTCTACACTTCCATGTATTTTCTCACTAACGACCCGGGCTTCGCCTTTCGGCATCTTCAGGCATTCGAGCACACGAATGGACTCGAACTGACCAGTTCGACTTCATTGAAATATTATAATTCCATCAAGCACCCTCAGTCGATGTCTTAAATTACTTAAAAATCATTTCTTATCTCAGCGTAAAAATCGAATATGACAAATTTGTTTATAATATCCTCTATAAGATGTCATTTTCAATTTGAAATTCAAATTTTTAACTCTGTTATACCACTCTAGATGAGCGTTTTCCAAACGAAGTTCTGTGATGTAAAAATAGATGTTTTTTTAAGGTTAATAAATTATAAAAATGAATAAGTTCACACTCATACTAGCTACTTATATGTCGAGATTATTATATGAGATGGATAAGTTTTAATGTTGTTTTGAACATTTAACAGTGGAAATACAGATCAATGATTGTCTTTGAACAGATCGGAAGGAAGTTTTACGATTTCTCTGAAGATATTAACACTGAGAAACAATGCTCTTTTTATGAATATATGTACCCAAATTTTTTTAATTTAATTATTGTTTGTACTTATTAAAGTCAACTGCTATATCGTCTTTGTTTTGGAAGAAAACACTAACTGATAAATAACAGTGTTGACTAATTGGACTTTGAAGTTTTTCAAACGTGTGAAATGACTTTTTCATTTAGTTTGTTTGTATAAAACTGTTTTTAGTCAAGTCAGTAGTTAGAGTTTGAAATAAGGAACATTCTGGTGTAACTAACTTAATATGCAATTTTTTTATTTATTGTTTTCTTTCAGAACAGCTACGATATTGACACTCCCTACGTATAATCATGTAAGCACCATAAGTCTTTTGTATTTTCGTTGTCTACGCACTCAGTTTTATAGTTATGCATCAAAAACATTGGAAAAAACACCATACTTAACCGTTTTTTCGTAAAGTATAAACACGTAACTAACCACTTAAACGAAATTCTTTACCTAAAATCCAAATTTCAATGTCATATCTGTAATATTTCAAAAACTATAGACTTCAGCAAAATTTTGTATAAATCAAGAAATTAGATTTAAAATAGTAACACTGTCCCAATTTGGATAAGATAAATAGTTTACTTTGCAACTGCGTTTTGAATCTTTGAAACGCTCTCCTGGAAAATGTCACGTTTGTTCAGACGGGATTATACGTAGGAAGTATTGGTATATAAAGGCAAGTAAAAAATATTTACCTATTTACAAAAAGTTATTCCTGTAATTACTTATGAAACCAAAAATTGAACAAAAGCTTCCCTTTGGTACTCTAGAGACCTATAATCCTGCTTGTTTCTTCTCCCAATCGAGATGGGCTTCCTCATAGGGTGTACTGAGCGAAACTAAAGCATGATTGCATCGTAAGGGAAGAAGCAAAGCGTATGACGGGTTTCAGAGAACTCTGGAGGTGCCGCATAATGACAATATAATCCAAATATTGTTAGAGAAGCGTCAATGAATTACTTGGCTTTCGTAATGATTTTCTTGTTTATCTGTACACAATTGTTAACCCTTACGAAGTCAAGAGAGGTTGTAATTTATAGACTTATAGATAAATAGTTTAGAGGGTATGTGGTGCAAAGACGAGTTAGTACTCATAAAGTAGTGAAGTTAGCCGTGTACACATTTGAATATTAACTTTGATTTAGGGTAATGTAATCACGAACCAGGGCGTCTGTATATGGGTCTCCAGAGTATTTTGAATAAGAGACGGTAGTTATTTTCAATTGAGAATAATGTCGTTTATGGACCGTAATAGACTATTTTACGAGTGGTCTTTCAAAGTTTGATTAGAATTAAATATTTTCTAAGCTGTTAAAAATTTGTTACAGATTGAACATAAACCAGCGTTTCCCAAAAGGTTTCCGCAAGGTTATGCTAGCAGTTAAAGACGGGAAGAACTTAAAGTACGCTGCTTAAATATTGTAAGTATGGTTATGTCTAGAGGCGAGTTAGGTATAATTTTGATAAAGGTATTATAATATTCATAGTGAAAGATTAAAAACTCAAACAAATTGTATACTTAAGAGTGTTTGGTAGTTTTAAGAAAATTGGGAAAATATCATATACTATCGAATTTTGTAGATTTTTATAAGCTAAGCTCTTTTTTTAGTACAGTTAACAAAGAGTCATTGATATGAACAGTGAGGCATATTACAAAAATTGTTTTAAAAATGTCAATGCTTTGATGTAAATAATAAAAAGGTTTTTCCAATAATGTTAATTCGAAATGATTGTGTACATATCCACTTTTACATGAGCCACTTTTATACAAAGCAAATAACGATATACTCGTAAACATATCAAATGTATACATAATATTTACAGTTGAGCAAAATTTATAATACAAATAGAGGTTTCGTTGATAAAACGCTGGACGATGTCCATGTTTTTCTGTGTCACGTTTCTAAGCAAAACTTTTTTTAATGCCAAGTTGTACTATCTTTAATACTTGGGTCAACATATTTTTCAGGATTAAAAAAATATAAACGGTTTTTTTGACGAATTCTTTTTTATTCGGTCTCAAATTGAAAAACAATTTCAGATAGTTCTATTTGAAACGCATTATTTATTTACAATGCAAAATCACCAGGTATTTAATTCAAAAAATATAGAAATTCCCAAATAGTACTCGTTGATTTAGCAATAAATAATCAAGAGTTTTACTTATAGTATATATTCAGTAACAAAAATTGTTCAAGGAATATAAAAAATCTTACGAAAATAATTTTTTTATTGTATTTGAGTTGATGAAAAGCAAAAACTGATAAATTCACATTTTGTCTATGTCGAAAAAAAATACGTAAAAATACTACTGTAAACTACACAATACTGTATACTACACAATATGTAAAGACAAATAACTAGCAAAACCTGAAAAAAGCATGCAAAAAAAATGTTTTCACTTTAAGCGACATGCAAAATCTGATATGCTTAATTTTTTTTTTCATGTCCGCTCCCAATGTGGAGCATATGGTCTCCTAATGGAGGTATCTTGACAGATTTTTTTTCTACGAGAACTGTTTGTCACTCAGTTGCTCAACCTCTCTTTTCTTTTTTTTTGAAGAGAGTAGGGATAGAAGGATAGGGCTATGACAGGACTAGTGGTTAGCTAATCGCTCTCGTTACTCCCCGTGAGGATGGGATAGGTGGGAGGGAGGACTCAGACTACGAACAGAAATCCATAAATCGATTGAAAGATCAATCTATGAAAACCGTCCGCACCGGGAATTGAACCAGAGACATCCGTAACCGTAGCCAGCGACGAAACCAACTTCGCCACGGACGCCGATGCTTAATAGGCAATCAAAAGCCGATATGTCTAATTTTATTTTACTTATATGTACTGAAATTAGTCGTTGATTGGCTACTAATGTGTCTATATTTTTTTTTTATTTCCTTATTGGTAATAAAACACGATTAAAAAAATAATCTGTCGCTAAAACTAAAAAAAAGGCGTGAAAATAGTTTATTATTATTCTTGCAAAATTGTTACTACTATTGTACTATTAATACTGCAAAATTGCTCTGCTTTTGAACAACTCATTTATGAAAAATAAGAAAATAATTTAGCAAGCTATATTTAAAATACACTGTCTGATGTTTTCATAGTGAAAATGTTTTATTACTAATATAAAATTTATTTTCTCATCCCCATGAAAGCTTGATACTGACACATGAGAAATATATTGCCATATATGTGTATCATATTTTTGATAAATTGTTTCCTTCTTAATTTCTACTTCATTTGTTATGTACTACTTCTAAACAAAATAAAACATTTATGGGTACGTATTCAGTCGGTTTTATATCACGCAATTAATACAGTTTCACTTCTATGAGAATTATTCAATTAAATATTTGCAATATTCTAAATTATAAAAAAACTTATTTATAAAATGAAAAAAAAACATTTGTTTTTAGAATATATTACGTTGGCGCGAGAAGAGTTTTAAGTTTTAATAAAAACATAAATTAAAGAATAAAAACTACCTAAGCCGTTTTTTCACGCAGTATACAGCAAGAAAAAAAAATACTCTAATTCTCACTCCATTTCGACGAACATTATGTAAATAGTTTATTTTTTAGCAACAGATAGAAGGAGTTTTTATATTATGGTAGATTTTTTGCCTGATTGAAATGTACTGTTCAAGCAAACTGTACGCACAGAAAAAACGTATCTTCTTTTTATAATAAACTAGTGAGTACCCGGCATGCGTTGCAATGCCACTCAAAGAAAGAAAGGGTTTGTGTTTTAATTCTGTTTATTGAACTGCTTTTGGATTAGAAGTCTGCACAGGCCGAAATTTCATAGACTTACCCGGTTCGAACCCATCATCTTCAGGTCTGGCCCGACCCGAACCCGAGTTTCAATATCACACTTGTTATAACACAATATTTTTGTTTATCGTCTGGTGCGTACACGAATAAATCAGAAGGTTTTTCCTAGATGTCGCTGTATGTACGTATTTGGTTCTTTTTTTCAATATTCAATTTTCAATTTCTTTTTCTTCAGAACCCTTCACGGGTGTGTGCACAACAACTCACCGAGTTTCATCGAAATCGTATGAATGGTAAAGGAACGCGTAAAGGACAAACAAACATTTAATTTATATAATATTTCCCGACATGATCACAATAAGTCCTTCCTGAAAGTTTCGTCGCGATCGGTTGAGTAGTTTAGGAGCCTATAAGATCCGGACAAACCAACAAACAGACATTCATTTATATGTATAGATTTCCCGGTATGATCACAATAAGTCCTTCCTGAAAGTTTCGTCGCGATCGATTGAGTAGTTAAGGAGCCTATAAGATCCGGACAAACCAACAAACAGACATTCATTTATATGTATAGATTTCCCGGTATGATCACAATAAGTCCTTCCTGAAAGTTTCGTCGCGATCGATTGAGTAGTTAAGGAGCCTATAAGATCCGGACAAACCAACAAACAGACATTCATTTATATATATATAGATGATTTCGAAAATTTTTTATAATATTTTAGTTTGCATTTTATCAACCAAATAAGTGTAAGAATACTAATTTTTGTCTATTGTAGATTTAACCCTTCCGTATTCATGTTGTAATAATGAGTTACTTGGGCATTTGAGACTTTAAATTATCTGTGAAATAGGTCGTAAAACAAATTGAAAATTTTGCTATTTGTCAATTAAAAACTTCTAGATATATTTAATAACTAAAAAAACATTATGTTTTACATCTTCTTCGTATAATTAATCATAATTTGAAAACCTCGTCAATTTTGCCATCGAAAAACACAAAATCATAGTATAGTATAGGAACAATTAGTTTAGTATAGTAATAATCCAAGATGCATGACCGTACCGTATGCAACCGTTTTGTTTTAAACGGCACCGAGATACGTCTCAAGCTTGTTGTGCCATGAAGCATCTCGATTCTTGCGTCTTTCGATAATTTCGTATAGTTTGATATGTATTTCAGGTTTCACACACAAAACATGAAGTAAAATAATTACCTTATATTACATAAAACCATACTTCACTTTTTGAAATTGTCATTTTGCTTTTTAAATGCGTGTTTATGACAAAACCCACACGGTAACTAAATGTGACTGCATGATCTCATGCAGTCACATTGCAGTCACAGTGCAGCTAAGGGATTTTTTTAGCGTGAGAACGGGAAGGCTAAAATTAGTTCTAACCAATAAAACAGGGTGGAGCTGAGACATAACGCTGCTTGCCTCTTCTTCCTGAAAGTGCGATTCTAACGTCTAGGATGACTATCTAGTACTATCCATGGGATGTCCTTGTGGAATTTAAGATAGCTTACATATCATGATAAGAAACAAAGGATATGCTGAAATGATTGGCTGCTAACAATGTAAGATGAAGTAGATGTACTGTAGGTTATCAATGTTTTTCAGTTAAATTATAATATAACTTAATATCCACGGGCAAGAACGTGTTGACCCTTCACAGCGCGAGTCGTTTTCGCACGAATTTATTTTCAGTCAATTGATCTGTTAAAACGCTCACTATAGCTAAAAATAAATCAATTTCAACAGTAAAAAATGAAGAATTATGTAAAATATATATTAGTTCTTCCAAATATATCAAGAAGTAAACTAAACTCGTCGCATTCTCGCTAAAATAAATCTAAGAAAATTAATATCCTAACAAATATTTAATCTACGACTTTGCAAGTAAAAGTCGTCATATACAACGTCAACACGCACACAAGCAATCGCAAGTATGTGTAATACATAGTTCGGACGATTATGCTGCGTATTGGTAGTTCAAAGCTGAATTTCGAAAGACTGAATATAGAGAGCTCTTTTCAAAAATATATTTCCTTGTGTCTTCACATTTTCATTTCCTGTTGCTCAATTTCTCTACTTAAAGGTTTGAACTATTTTTAAAGCATATATTCACAAGTGTTTCCTTGTAGATTGGCCGGAAATACGAGATAAAGTCTAGGACATGAAAAACATGACCAGCGCGTTTATTGGGTTTTAATTTACTTCTTCAAATATTTTCTCTACGGTAAAGTTCGCTATATGTAATTATGTTTCTAATTCATTTGGTGCCATTATTCACAGCAATAAAGCAGCACCGATAAAATGTAAACCATGGATATATCGTCGTTGTTCTGGAAGACAGCACTTAATCGAAAAAAGAACATATTAAGTTAGTTATACCAAAATGTTCATTCAAATTCCACTCCATTTTCAAATTCCACCGTACGGAAGAACGCACTTATTTTTCTTTTAATTACAATTTTACTTAAAAATAGTTTTCTACAAACAAACTAAATGGAAAAGGTATAAGATTTCAAACATTTGAAAAACTTCAAAGTCAAATTACTCAAAACTAGTATTTTTCAGTTAGTGTCTTCTTCTAGAACAACGACGATATAGCAGTTGACTTTAATCGAGTACTGCTGCCTTTTTCAGACAATTCGAATTAAAACAAATTTGGTTACATGTATTCATAAAAATAGTATTGTTTCTCAGTGTTAATATCTTCAGAGAAATGTACTCCGAGGATCCTAAAGCCGTCTTCCTTCACGACGATCTGTTCCGCAGACAATCATTGATCTGTATTTCCACTGTTAAATGTTCAAAACAACATTAAAACTTATCCATCTCTGAAAAGCTACTTGCTTTAACTTAACAGGTAAAGTTAAATAAGCTCCCAGCACATGTATTTATAAAGACGTTTATAGATGAGTTTGTTAAGTTAATAGGAAACTTAGGCGCTAACTTTGCTCTTATATGGTAAACATTATACGCATGAATATTCAAAATCTAAGTATTCACATGATTCTGCAAAATGTTTATCTTTGGTTCACTAGTCCATGAAAACTGAAGACCTTATTCACAGGTGATTAAGACAGTTTAAAATTTCTTACAGAACCAACTGGCCCTTCCAGAAATTTGAATGCTATTTCAAACTAGTATGTAAGATAAATATTTGTTTTAAAGTATTATATTACAATTTAGTCCTTAAGGGTTAGGAAGTGTCTGTAATGTAATCATTGTAAGTCTTCCTCTTTTCCATATTAATGACTTACTGAAAATAATTAAATACAAGGGCGGTAAGTTTTTAGGAATATGAATCCAATGTTGAATGTGTGACGTGGTTAAGGCAGTAGGATGGATGCTGATGACAATGCTGACGATTAGTGCAGTTCAGAGTTCGGTCGGCGAGTGACGACAGAAATCACGTTCAGAGACGGTTATTGAATTACGTTCGACTGTCGATACAGAATGAATCCAGTTGTTCCATCGTTGCTTATTTATACTATCGCGTCGACTGTCTGTGACCTAGTTTTGTCATCTCTTACTTTTATGAGTGTCCATCTGTTACGCAGCGTCTGCAGAATATCGAATATCGATCAAATATTGTTTGCCAATTAATTATGCTTAGTCAATAACGTTGACGAAAATGACAAGCATAATGTTTCGCTACAGGTGACTATTATATTTCGCAATCTGCAGTGCCATGTCGCTCCACAAATTATTCAAACAATTTATCCCGATTATTTCATATTATACTCATCCCCAATTCCTGGACATTTTGAGAATGAGTGAAGAGGTTCCGAGCCTCTTGAAAAAATGTATCGAAGAAATGTATCTAAGAAAACCCGTGTCGTTAATGATGAAACGTACACAATCAACAACATTTGAACAATTTAAATCAAATCAATCAATACAAAAAAATAATACATCAAAACTCATCCATAATAAATGTAATCATTCTCAACGAAACGGAAAATCATGTCGATAAATTACAAAATATTTTAAATAATATATGGATTAAAAAGCTCTCCACCGAAATATGACAGAATTAAGGAGACGATCAAAGCTAAAGCTTTTGTTATATTTACACAATATACTGGTGAAAAAAGAAATGACATCAGAATTTATATAACTAATTTCAAAAATATCATTGCTAACCAAATACTGGATGCTACCTCGATTTAATGAACTTCGGATATGACGGCAAAAATTTCCTGTCAAATGTAAAAACTTTTCTGTAAAATTAAATTTTCTTACATCCCATCATTTGTTTTTAGAAAGCGTAATTTTAATCTATTTGAAGAAACATCAACGTCTTTTATGTAAATGCTCTGTGCACTATTGTTTTCTTAATAATTTTATTATTAAGAAAACAACCCTATTTTGTAATAAAGAATCAGCTTTTACGGACGCCATCTCGACTGCATTAGTCTGTTCTATCACGGTTCTGCTGTAATTCTAATAAATCTTTACTTCCAACCATTTTATGTAAGACGTCCTAAAGCAGTACTTATTTTTTGTGCT
The DNA here is from genome assembly GCA_022494535.1 of Himalopsyche phryganea. Classification (NCBI taxonomy): domain Eukaryota; kingdom Metazoa; phylum Arthropoda; class Insecta; order Trichoptera; family Rhyacophilidae; genus Himalopsyche; species Himalopsyche phryganea. The sequence continues at coordinate 2,931,825 of JAGVSL010000070.1, forward strand.
TCGACAAATACTATAAACCTAATATTTTCGAATCTAAAAATTCTTATAAACTAACTAAACTAACAGATTCAAAATATTAAAATGAATTCCTATATTACAATCGGTGAAAAAATAAACCTAGAATTTGTTTTTATCATTATCACAGCGTGCGGCGCAGTTTTATAACTGGAATTGCATAAAACAAATAGCCAATCACGATTAAAAAATGTACATATTTTTTAATCCAAAGATTTTGTATGATCCCGGAACACATTGCAGTTATATTTGTAATACCAACACAATGCCGAACGCATGAACGTGACCCCAGGGAAATTTTCTACTTTACTACTTATATATACCAGTCTCGTAACAAAGATATACAATTTATAGGTTTCGTCGATTCTACTTAGAAGAGAAATCAGCTTGGCATAGCATAGCATAAGATTCCAGTGAAACATTTTGAAGTCTTATTTGATTTTCTCAAACAATTAAACGTATCTCATTTCTACTAGCTACTAATGTTCATGATTCAGTATTTCTTTTTGCCAATCAAAGTCGTTGTTCTTTTATTTCGCTTGTATTGTATTTTATATATATTATTGTATCAAATAAAAAATAAGCAGATAAAAGATATTCGCTTATTATTGACGTAGGTGAAATGTGAGCATCATTCTTGGAATAAAATTAGGAAGTAATATTTTTATAGCATGAAAGAACATGACATTATGATTTTCTGAAAACACATAATTGATAAACTGGTCTTCAAAGATAAGAAATGTTTTTAAGTGATGTCTTAGTAATATTTTAAGCATTTTTCTTTTATTGATTCATTTTGTTGTTTACACGTCCTTTCTCAATGTTCTTTTCAAGTACTTTTAACGAAAATTGATTTTATATCAATATTACACAACTTCTTTATATAGACAAGGTAAAAATATACCTACGATGTAAAAACATTCATTCAGAAATTTGAGCATAATAGTAGGATAAAAATGTAAAGCGTCACCACGCGGTTGCGGTACCTTTTCACAAAATTGAATATTCATTTTTTACATTGTAAATGAAAACGAATCTAAATTCTTTCTTTTATGTCTGACTTTCTGCACGATTTATCTTCATTAAATTTAGTTCCGCCACCTTGCACTTTTCCAACATTCATTTATCTTTAATTGAGGTAAACGATGGAATAGTTTTTCTCAACGTTCGGCCAAAACTCTCTCATTCTTGAATTTTATTATGAAACTTAAGCAAGAGCAACAATACAAATTAAAAAAACTAAAAATATTGTTATTTTTTTAACACAGCTGCTTATGCACTTTGTAAACAGGAACATAGTCATATTACGTTAAAAAAAGAATCAGGTGTTTCTGGTTTCAGAATCGTATTTGCCAATACGCATATTGAAAAAGGCATACGCTCTTAAATTCGGTAAACGTAATACGTATTGCTTAAACCTATTTTCGGAAAACATAATAATAAATACTTATCATATGTATTTGACGGGTCCATAATCGAGTGCTCAACGTCGTTGGTATCGGTTACGCTTCTCTGGCCTCGAGTTCCAATATACTACGGGCAGTTTCATGAATTGATTTTGTGATTTTTGTCTAAAATTTCTCCTAACCATTCGACCCCAAAAACATGGCAAAAAATAGCAAGAGCGATTCGCTAATTAATAGTTCTGTCCTAATTTTATCTTTTTATCCGTACTCTCTTCGAAAAAGAGAGGTTGAGGTACAGAGTAACAAGCAATTCTCATGGAAAAACATCCTTCATTAGGACTCCACATACTTCAAATTGGGAACACACATGGCTTTAAAAAATAATGTATCATAAAAATTAAAACTATGTGATTATTTACTACATAAGACGACTAGATAATGAGAGTTTTTTTACCAGTAATTGGGAGTGAAAAGGAAAAGAACTTACAATTAGTTCTAATTTTAAATGTTTATCAGGGTACAACGAATTATAAAGATATTTTTTTAAGAGATGTGTAAATTTAAAACATTTTTGAGTAGTAGTTATTCAAATTTAAGATAATTTTTTTAACCATAAACGCTATATTAACAATGTCACTTCCAGCGTTTTTTCAACACTCTTTAAAAATTACCTTACATTAAAACTGCTTCTACATGATATCTTCCATTTATTTATAAGTTAAAAAATTTTTGAAGTATATTTTTACTTAAAAGAATTGAGGAAATTTTTTTCTGAAAAATAATTCAATAAATGATAAAACTCTTTCATACTTAAGCATTCGTTTGTTAGAGACTGGTTCAATCGTGTACGCTTTGTTGACTAAATGTCGTTATGCTCGCAAAGAAAAATGCTTAAAAACGAATTTGCTGTATTTTTTGTTGTCAATTCTTTGAATTTTCGACGACACTCTGTACAAGTGCGTTAATGGAAAAACCCATTCAGAATGGAGAAAATGCGAGTTTTCGTCACAAAAGAAAAATAATGTTATTGTGGCAATAAAAAAATACTTTATCAATTTGAAAACAAACAGAAACATACGATCTTCAGTAATATTGCCTCTATATACTGTTGATGTAATTTTTAGAACCTTTGAAAAAACATACGTTTTTTTTATGAATTCATGTATTGAAACTGTCCAAGCAAAGTAGCTAAGATATAGAGTCACACCAATCAATATCAAAATAGAATTTGTCGCCACTATAAGACTGTAGTACTGGAAACTTGAATGATCTTTTTGACTCAATTGATATGCAGATTCTAAAATTTCCTGATAAAATAATTTATGATCCCCCATGTTTTTATGCAACAGTTTAACCCCATCATCCGCATTAAACGTATGGTTCTCCATTAGCAAGTGATTTGCGAATGTCGAAGTTTCTTTTTTTAATCTAAAGGCAGCTAAATGTTCTGATACCCTTATATCTAATGTACGTGTGGTTTTACCCACATAGAAATGTTGGCAATCATTGCATTATGCAGATTCATTAGCTTTAACTGAAGTGCAAATGAGTCACCGAGTCACTGAACACGTTCTCGAAGGTTTTTAGAGTTTTGAGTAAATCACAAAACACTGTTACGGGCTGTATGATTGTTTTCAGTATAATTTAAGTTATTTTGTGTCTTCCGGTGTATAAAGAGATGTAAAATATTCTTTTAAATTGTCGTTTTTTCGGAGCGCGTTGACCGTGTAAAACGATCATCGAGCTCTTGGAAAAACGACATTTTTAAGTTGTGAACAGGGGTTGAAATATGCAGAAATTTAAGGTTTGCAACTGGGAAAATTGATAGATCTATCGATAGAGCACATATGAATATTTCATCATAAAAAAAAAGCTTTTTTGTACCTTATAAAATAATTCCAACAATTATTTTTTACATTTTTTGGCATTTTTGGTGAATATTCATTTTAGTGAAGGGAAATACTCTTCTTTTTGAATGCCAAATTGATAGAGCAGTATCTCAATGACACGTTTATAGTATATGGACATTGTAACGAGAAAAACAAAACACATATGGTATTCAAGTCTTTTGAACACAAGTAGTAACCGTTGAAGTGCTCGTGTTCGTACAGTTAGCCCTCTATAGCGTAGATATTGGAACTACGCTATAAGTACACCACGTTACAGGAGACTAGGAACCCATACAAAATTTGACAACAACGATAACTATTATAGTTGAGTTGCTACACTATGAAACTGAGGTATCGGAATCAAGTTGGGTTTTTCGAAATAGAAAACATATTACACATAACATTCAACATCAGGAAAAATTATATACTAAATTCATAATATTTTTTTTTGTGTATCGATAACACAAACAACGGATTGTTTGTGAAATATAATATTTGATCAACTAAAAAAACAAATCCGTAAGAGTAAGAAACACATGGGTGTTCTTTATTTATGTATTGATGACCTTTTGTATTGTATTATATTACACATATTTCTCAAGTAAAAAGTTAAAAACATTTTTCTATATATAAGCGTAAACTTTATTTTATTAATGAAAAAAACAAAAAAAAAGCCAATGCCTTTTACCATGCTAATATTAAATTAACAATGATATTTTTGAAACAAGTATTTATAATTTTTCCCTTTTCAGTGAAGTTTTTTTATTTCAATGTATTATGATAGGATAAAGTATTTAGTTCTACAGAATTTTATTAGGTAGTTGATAGCTATTTTCTTATATCCTATAGTTCCGATAGTTATGCCGAAATAACTATCAACTACCTAATAAAATTTTATAGAACTGAGTACTTTGTTATTTTATCCTATTATAATGGAGATTTACCAAGTAAATGTCAATTCAATCAGTTATATATTATAATGTAATAGGACCAATACTGGTGAATACAGTTAATTTTTTCATTTGTTACGTCATTTTCTTTACTAGGTTCAAATGATATTCTCCTAATCAGGTGGGTGGAAATATGTTTCCCACATACAATTTGGCTAATTTTCAGGATGCAGTGTTCAGGTATTCGGTATAATCTGTCAAAATTCAACAACAAATATATTGCTTATGATTTAAACCTAATGAAATACCAAAAGGGATGCATCCAACATTTTGACAGGTATTTTTGATAGGAAGGATTTGAAGGATATTGCTACTGCTTGATTAACAATACACATAATTTTCATAGTGTTCATGAGGGCACCGACCTGAATTCTATTTATGATCCGGGGATTCAGAATTTGTCGATTTCAGGATTGGTCAAATAGTGCAATTTCATTTTTTAAATTGTATATTTAAAATTTAATTTGTGTTCATTATTGATCCAATTGCAATGTATATATGATTAAATGAAATATTTGACGATTCGAGTCATTTTCAAAAAAAGAGAAAAAATAAAAATATACATCATGATCAAAATAGTTTCATATTTTATTTTATTTATTGCCTAATAATAAGGAAGGTTTTACCAGATGATATCCAAAAAGAGTACATTTACTTCAATTCGACTAAACAATATTACCCTCTATCTATTTAAACGACAGTAATCTTTTATCTTCCATTTGAAGTTGGTTGAAAACGGTTGTTACGAAGTATGAAAGGGAGACCACAATACATTTATATTAATATATAGGTATTATAAAAAAAGCTCTGTACATAAAAAAGCAGAGGTACACGTTGTAGTTAATCGTAAAGTATTCAATTTGAAGCATGAATTTTTTTAGCCCTTACAGGGAATCCCGAAGTTGATATTTAGACAATCCCGGGATTACGGAATTAAATAATTGACCTGTATCCCGTGGTTGGAAGCCCTAATGTTCTTCCAAGATTGCAATTTAGTAAAGAATTTCCGGGGACTAAAGTAAAACTATTAAAAAAGGTCTTTTGTGAAGATGATACAGCAGTTTATTCTTTCGCTGAAAGAGACTTGACCAGTAATAAGACTAAGATGGATGGACTGCATCAAAAAGGATTTATGGATAGTCTGAGTAGGAACGGGTTTTGAACGAAAATTAAACTAATCACGGGCTTAAGAGCCAATAAAATAGGCATTGCAATATAATGTGTTGTATATCGTGATCTAATTTTGTTTCATTTTATAACTTGCACAGATTTAAATTTAATTCAGTGAATATATTATGAAACTGTAGGCGAATGGTAATTATCCTCCTCTTTGGTTGCAGTTTCTACAAGTTCGAATCTGTCAGCACTTTTATATAATAAATTAGTTTGTCAATCTATTTATGTATGTTTGTTCTATGGGGTGCAAGTCTGTGACGTATGACCTCTCACACATCCGATCTTAAAAAATTTGGCATTGCAAAAGCAACCAGTTAACTGTCAGTGTTATCCTAGCCATTTTCTATCCTTACTCTTGTGGGGAAACGAATAAATACGATGGAAGACTCAGAGGAGCTAACAACACCGAAAAAGCAGAGATGTTTACAGAACGCGATCGAACGTCGTAAGAAGCCGCACTATCTAACACAACAATAATTTCTCACTCGCCGTCAACCACAATGATTGGCGGCAGACCAATTCCAAAATTTTAAAATATCTTTAATTACAATAAACACATTCCGAAATTCTCTCCAAAAAAGATAAGTTGAGCGAATGCATAAGAAGTTTTCTAAGAATACATTTTATTGAGTTTATTAATGAGAATAGTCACATCTATTAAGGGCGTCCACATAACCGCCCCTCCTTGCCAGGAGAGACCTGAAGGTGACACTTACCGATCACTTTATGCAATGTTGTTATTATTGGATAAAGAGAAAATAATCGAGAAGTACAAAACGATATAAATCAATGAATTGATTGAAAAATCAATGTACTTAAGTAAAATCCCAACACATCTCAATTATGAATTCAATTTGTTATCCCATCGTTCACTCACTTATCTCAAGTGGCCTATATGATAATGAAAAAGAACTGGGAAACAGTTTTTAAAGATCTACATTATTATGTTTGGTATTGACAGGTGAATTCGAGTGAATCTATTCCATTGTCACGTTTCGTGAGTTTTAACATACGTTGCAGTTAACGTACGTGCCCCTATGCATTCGTTCCGTCTTCCTAACGGTTGCCTTATCAGAAAATTACTTCACTTACTTCACTCAGTCAGTAATGCAGAGCACGGCAAGCTCTGAAAAATTCTGAATCGACATCTTTGAACACATTTAGAGGTGTACAAATGAAAGAAACGTTAGTAATCCTTTATTAATACACCATATTTTATCATTTTTCTGCTACTTTTTACCTGCAAGATGATAGTTAAATATTTAAAAGTGAATTGAAAACATATTTTCAACGATTATCAAGTTTCACGGTTTACACATATATTATCGAATAAAGAAATCATCGAATAAGCGTGACGCTTTTTTCTCAATGAAGATGAAAACTGAAGATGAATTTGTGAATTTGGATATTAATGAAAATATTATTTTTAATGTAAATATTCCGTTGCCACAAATAAAGGGTATTTTTTTAGAGGTATAGAACTTTAAAATGAAATAAATCATTTAATAATCGTGGTTATGCTCATTATATTGGATTTATTTAAAATTTTATTGAATGTAATTAGCTTTCAAAAATTATTTCTGGCATGTGAACACCACGGCTTGCTCGAAGAAAGAGCAATCTCTAAGTCCAATTTTCAAGCACTTTCTGAAGCAGCTGTGGCCGTATATCAGAGATAACGCGGCGAATGTTGGCTTCAAGTTCATTAAGCGTTGCTGGTTTATTGACGTAGACTTACGACTTCACATAACCCCACAAAAAGAAGTGCAAAGGTGTTAAATCACATGATCTCGGTGGAAAATTCACAGTTCCATTCCGAGAAATTATGCGCTCATTGAAAGTTTCCTTCAGCAAATTGATTGTGGCGTGCGATGTATGGCATGTTGCACCGTCTTGTTGAAACCAAAGCTAGTTTACATTATGGCCATTCAATTTTGGAACGAAAAAATTAGTAACCATAGATCTATAGTCCTCTCCATTGACAGTAAGGTTCTGGCAGGCATTATCTTTTAAAAAATATGGACCAGCCCATGAAGCACACCAAACAGATAATTTTTGTGGAACTAACGACTTGTGGATTTTCGCGCTTCAAATCATGCAATTTTGTTAATTGACAAACCAGAAATGAGCCTCACAGTTGAACAAAATTTTCGGTAAACGTCAGTATCAGATGCAATTTTTGTTTCGCCCCATTCATTCACCGAAGTTGCTATGCACACGATGGTCAAGCGGTCTGTTCATGGTGAAATGGCAAAACAAATAAACACAAATCAGCTGTCAGCTGTCAATTTGGCGATCACTGTAAAAAGTCCTGAAAGTTTAAAAAACAAACCTCTAAAAAAACACCTTTAGATTGAAAAATCGATACAATATGGCAGTTTTCGTTTGAGGATTTGAGCTCTTAAGCGCACAACCAAGTTGGAAAATAGTACGAAAACATTTAACAGCAATCAAAATTTTAAAAAAATGGTAATAAAAGAATTGAGATTCTGATTTATTGTTTTCTGACTCTTAACGTATCATAATTTCCAATCGGTCATGAGAGCGGAAATGTAAATGTGTCTTGGTTTTTCATTTGACACCTTTTACATTGTTATAGATATACACTATAAACACGCAATGACGCTTACATCGTAACTCTATGACTTTTAAAGGAGCATTTTCATATAAATTTATCAAAATCAATTTCTTTCTTAATTTAAAACAAAAATTCATTTCGAAAATATTGTATAAAATATCATTTGAAATTAACATAATGGAGTTTTACTAAAATGACGCGAATTCAGATAGAAATATCAACTACATAATTTCAATCAAAAATGTAAGAAAGACCATCTCCATTTTCCGTGTTGCACCAAAGCCATCGTCCCATACTCGTTTCAATTTCATGCTATGTAAGTAGCTCACAGCATGTGCCGTATGAAAACACATTCCGAATTTTACGAGCATTTTTCGAAATAAGCTAAATTTCATCTTATGTTTTATGCAACGGTTTTCAAGCAGTTTCGTAATTTAACGACTAAAGTATTCTAGATATTTCTTTGATAACGTCATCAAAAATAGAATTAATACTGATTATATTTTGTTCACAAACTGACACAGAGCTAAGTTAAGTGATTTTCCGGTCCTGTTACCGAGTGTTCAAAACTCAACGGCGTTCATCCTATGTCCACAGATTCAAATTCCCGTTAATGTAGCGAAGATAAAAAGCATGTAGGTCTAGGTATAATTTTAACATTTTTAAATAATATCTGTCCCTTTAGCCGCTTGGTCAACGTTCGGTTGCAGTTCCACGGGTCAAATTCCTGTGAGGATTTTGGAAACGAGCACTTGTGTTCTCAGGCATAGATGTCTGTTATGTTTGCATTCCTCTTCCACTCATACGATCCTGATAAACAGGGTGTATCCGTGGTGCAGTGGTCAACGCCGTTGACTACGGTAACGGATATCTCAGATTCAACTCCCGGTATGAACAGTTTTATGAATTGATTTATCAATCGATTAATGTACATCTGTATTTGATTTTATGGATGTTTGTGATTTCTAAAATTCTCCTCCCACCTATCCGATTCTAAATAAAACGAGGCGTACCAAAATCGATTAGCTAACCACTATTTCTGTCCTAGCCCTAACCTTCTATCCCTATTCTCATCGAAAAAAGAGAGGTGTAGTAACTGAGTCACAAATAGTTCACGTGGAGAGTCCGTGGCGCAGTTGGTTTCGTCGCTGGCTACGGTTACGGATGTCTCGGGTTCAATTCCCGGTGCGGATGGTTTTCATAGATTGATCTTTCAATCGATTTATGGATTTCTGTTCGTAGTCTGAGTCCTCCCTCTCACCAATCCCATCTTCACTGGGCGTAACGAGAGCGATTAGCTAACCACTAGTCCTGTCATAGCCCTATCCTTCTATCCCTACTCTCTTCTAAAAAGAAAAGAGAGGTTGAGCAACTGAGTGACAAGCAGTTCTCGTATAAAAAAATTCTGTCAAGATACCTCCATTAGGAGACCATATGCTCCACATTTGGAGCGGACATGGAAAAAAAAAATGCTCTACGTTGGGAGCAGACATTCAGATAAGAAAGTCGAGAGCGATTAGTTAACATTATCCTTTCCTAACCCTATTCGTCTATCATTATCGTCTACAAAAAATGAATTTTAGAAACTGAATTAAAAATCATTTTATTACATCAATTTCTTACGAGATTAGATTAAGATTATATTTTATTCTTCCTGTTGGAAGTGTATATGGTTGAGATTGCATCAACCAACATTTTTGCACGTTTTTATCAAGTATGATTATACTTTGATTGAGAATGTTGGTCGGATTTTAGGACTGCCGTTCTAGTGACACCTTTTAATGTTAACCCGTTTTAATGATCTAATCTGTAGGATCGAATATTAAAAATCTTCATCTATGTCATTAAACACAATACATAAATACCTTTTGAAAAATATGTTTCAAAGTATTCATTCGGGGGTCCCAACCCTTTACTCCGTGACCAGATAGAACGTAAGACCACGCTTACGAAGTGAAGACTTATATTCCAGAACGACGATATTTAATTTTTCCCTATACAGTCTGATCCGAAGTGTATTACGAACAATTTCATAAATTGTTTTTTTCAATTGATTTATAGATTTCTATTCGAAGGCATGGATGTTAGTGGAGGCAACTCAGTAACAGGTAGAGCAACTCAGTAACAAGCAGTTCTCGGAGAAAATATTTCTGTTGATATACCTCGAGTAGGAAGCCGTATGATCCACATTGAGAGCGGACATGCTTTCAAAAAAATAGCTCAACAATGTTTTACTTAATCAATAAGCTGTCTGTGTAGTCTTTAATAAATAATACAACAGCATTAATTTTATAATTTCAAATACAGTGGTGCAATATCAGACAATTAGTTGTAACGTAAAAACATGTTAAATTACCATAATGCAATGGCGATATAACTAATGTCGTAAATACGTGACCCAAGATAGGACATTCAAGCGAGCTTAATGCGACAAAAATACGTAATGTCCTCCATTAAGGCAAATGTTGGTCGTTATACTTCAAACTAAAATACCTCTAATATTTTTAAAGTCATTACCCGAATCTGGATAAAGACTAAATAATTACGCGAAAGCATAATTATCAATTCTCCATACTGGTTGCCCTTTACATTTACAAAGGAAGGCATGCATTTTGATAGATAACACTGTTTCCCGTGTTACAACTTCGCTAAACTTAATTATAAACCGGAACAAACAGGGTAAAAGCGTTTTCAAGTTTTATGCAAAATCTTATATATTGTATACGCGTTTGATACTCCAGCTTTGAATTTAAAACTCTGAATTATACATTAATTTAATTTAGTGTAATAAACGAGTATTTCTTTCAATTAATTTATTTAAAATAGTGCAAAGGTAAGTGTAATAAACAAATATAAATATTAAAATAAACAAATCCACCTCGTTCTAGCAAATGTTTTTATCAAAATATTACTTACAGGAAAATTTGCGTTTTCATTGAAATTAAACTTCGTGATTCGTGTGAAATCATTGTTTAATATAAATTAATTTTACGATATACAAACAAAAAGTTGTTTAACTGTAAGCAATTCAAATTTTCTGCAAATATTTACCTAAAATCAACAATACGAAGAATTATGCCAGAACAACGACTATTAGCAAAATTGGTAAAATTCTTGGACATTTAGTTACTCTACCAATAAATTTAATACATCACCGTACTGTCGAAAGTTGTAACAAAATTGACAAAAACTAGTTAAGTACACAATGAGATTCATGGAAATCAATTCTTTGTATGGAACTCGGTACGTGCTATTAATTATACCAGTTTGGAAAAACACGGCAATTTATCTTATCAGTATCAAGCAATTGTTCCTGTCAATTGATGAATAACTTAATAAATGTTAGATTCGCATAAATACATCTATATGTTGTTGATATTGTAATTATCTATGTAACATAAAATACCGAGGCTAAAGACGAGCTAAAATTTGTATTTGCTGTTTACTCAGAGCTGTCAATATGTTGTTTTTTGACACCTGCCAGTACAGTGTGACACACCCTGGTTTTTCTTAAGTATAAGTGTCATTAGTGTCCCGAACTGAAATCGGCCTGCGGCAAACAGCAATAATTCGCAGAATACGCTCTTTCTTGTTGTCAGGCATTTAAGAAGCCCCCGGGCTTCGGCCGCTGGACGAGTCCATTTTTACGGAAAAGGGTAGCTCCAACTTTGCACGGAGTTTTTTTGAATTTTGGTAGACAGTCGATGACGAGCTGCCGAGTCGGACGAACGAAGTCTCGTAGCGACGAAGGTGATGTGACGATGTGAACTGTTTGTTTGTTTTTGTGTTTTGATTTGCGTTGGATTTAATTTAAATTCGTTGTGTTATTTGTATTATAACTTAAAGTAAATTCAGTTGCTAAGTAAATGTAAATGTAGAATCAATTTTATGTGTTAAGATTTATATATTTGTGTAATATTAAACCACTGCATCTTGAATGGATAATAAATAAGTTTTTAACCGGATCTGAAATGGTGTTTGTCTGAGATCAGCCCTTCCAGGACTCCGGATAACCAGCCGCTCGCCTCTCTTCGATCCGGGGTCTTCTCAAGTGATGATATCTTTGTTAAGTTTTTCTATAATAGGATGACATTCTAAGATATGTAACAACAAATGTTTGATACTTATTTCACAATTCATTTAACCATTATGATCGATTTAGTTAAACTATTTTCACTATATTTCCAATATTGTGTTCTATTTTAACATCTAATATATTCACCAGCTTCAGAAGACTTTATTACAGTCTTCTAAAGATTGCGAAGTCAACATTTGTTACAATTTATGGCATCCATACTGTGCGACAATTCAAAAACGGTAAATCTGCCATGAAAGAACTTGAATTTAGTTGATATACAACATTGTTCTAAATTAGCGTTAATAGCACTGCTCTATGAAGTCTAGTATCTTGCGACTTGATAGATTATTCTTTCATCTCAAATAATATTGCCATTCTCCAATAAATACTGAGTTTCCAATATCGAATTGACAGTTTCCATCATAGCTCTCCTTATATACTTCTTCAAACTTGTGTTTTTGTGTCACGTTATTGAAAAATCTTCGTACTAAAGTAATTTAATTCGTTAAAAAAAACTAATTCATTCTTTCCTCGGGCATTTAGATAAATCATTTTTATTATCTTCTTTTTGTGGTTATTTTCTACGTATAATTTAAGCTGAAGATATAATTTAAGAAATATATATTCTAAATACGGTTGGATTTAACAAACTATGCTAAATAACGTTGTAAGCAAGATTCCTATCAAGTTTTCCTAGAAGAGTTCACAGTAGCGGCAAATGTTTTTATCGTATTTTCAAATACAAAAATATCTCCAGTGGAGTTTCGGGAATTGGAGTTATTATTTTTTAGGACGCATTATTATTCTTATATCATAATATTAAACATATTTTGCAAAGAAAGCGCTAAAATCCATGTAGCATTAACACGCGTAAATTATATCCATTACAATATAAAGTCTCCCATCAATTAGATTAAGTCCAGGATTACAAGTCATTAAGTTTAAGTCACTGCTATTATGAAACATTGCAAACTTTAAGCATATTGAGCCATAACAGCATCAATCTGAAAAGTCTGTGAAAATTATCAATCTGCAAATTAAATAAAAACAATAGTTCTTTTTCGAATTTTCATACAAAATAATCAAAAAATATTGAAAAGTTTTTGAATTTCTCATATTATCGTTAATTTGTCGAGTGGTTAACGTTGTTGGCTTTGGTTACGATGCTAACTGGTTCGGATCCCATAACGAATAGTTTCTCTTTGAAAACGAAATATTGAGAAACTGAGCCACAAGGAGTTCTTGTAGAATGGCTTCCGTTGATATACATCCATTAGGTGTCCATATGCTCTATACTGGGAGTGGACATGGTTTTAAAAAGACGTAGTCTAATTATTAAAACGTTTTTCCAAATTGGTTCTAGATTCAACGAGTCAAATAATTAAAAGTGAATTGTTGATAGTATTTTGTTAAATTTAAATTATTAAAATTTCCATGTATTTTGTAACTAACGACACGTTTCGTCTTTTGGCAACTTTTAGCACACGAGTGAACTTGAACTGACGAATGAAGATGAAATCCGGGTCGTTAGTGAGGAAATATATGAAAATGTACAAAATTTGAACAATTCAAATTTGATTTTGAAATTTCATCAAGCACCCTCAGTAGAAATCTTCAACTGTATTTTGTTAAGCTCCCATCACAACATTAATATTCTCTGATTGCGTTTTTTTGTTGGCTCTTTAATTTAAGCTCAAGCGCTTTACCTTTCTTATTATGGCTACAACTAACTATAGTATTACATCTGACCATTTTGCCAGGTGTTTTTCCCATTATGTCTCCACCTGGCATATTTCCCACTTTATTTCTTTGTCTTGAGACTATCTGTCTATCGTCTCACCGCGCGTAGATAATTGACAATCGTTTTTGTATCTAAAAATCTATTTTCTTAGACAAGTTTACTGTTTCTTTTGATTTGTACATTCATTACGTTTCAAACGCGAAATAGCAAGTTCCACGAGGGAGAAAAGAACTGTTACGATTTCGTCGCAACAGTACAATCGTCACCTATCGGCGATACGCACCTCGCTGCGTCGTTGGTAGGAGACGAAGGGGAAGCCTCGCCAAGAATTGCGTTAAAACTTGGATTAAGCGCCAGGATGTGGAACGAGTAGGACGTGCTGGTGACGCGCTGGAGATTGGCCTCGGACAGCCGCGTTCGCCGTCGAGATGGTTTATCATCCAAGGTCGTAATTTTACATTTATATATTATAATAGTTTTCCTGTTTTAGTGTAACCATCTGTTCATAAATATTTTTTAGTCGAATAATTTCTGTTTTGTTTGTTCATAATGTAAATTCTGTGCATTTACGGTTTCTGCATCTCTAATTAAATGTGTTTTTAACGGTAACCGTATTTTTATTATCATTATTTTTTCATTCGGCGTGTATCTTCACGCCTGGCGCCCAAAATTTAATTACCACATATATATTTCTCCGTACAGAACAAAGTAAAGTGTACCGAGATTGGCAAACCTTATCCACTTCCCTGTGATAACTTAATCCTAGTTCTCCGCTGAGCTCCCATTTTACATATTTTGTGATCCCTCTATCCTTTATTCTCCGTTTTTTACTTGTAATTGTTTTATTCGAAATAAATACATTTCTTTTTCAAAACACAACAGAACGATTAGAGATCGTTGTGAGTAATCGCACCCTACTTCATATTTTTGAGATAAAATATGTGACAGGAAATGGGGACGTTAGCAAAATCATGGACGCTCATGCTTTAAGATAAAAATACAAACATCGATTGAAAAACCAATCTATTAAAGTTTCCATTGTGGGACTAGAACTTTTGATCCTGCAACTGAAGAAGACGATAGTTCAAGACTCTTGAATCAAGAGCGTCTGATCACTCAACTACGGGACAGCTGCTTTATTATCATGAGTCATGACACACTACAAAAGCACAGGGTAATCTATATACTGTGTTTCTAAAACAGATGCTTGCGGCAAATACAAGAGGTACGATGGTTTGGTTTTATCAGGAACTCGGACTAATCAGCCTTTTATTCCGTTCCAAATAAAAAGTGACGATGGGCTTGGCTTACAAGTTGGTTTCCTTACCTCAAGTGTGCAAGCAGCCGCTGTTATCTGACTGCCTTCCATAACGCAATAACGATTGAGAAAAGAAACGAATTTACTGCTCATGTTCTTCAACCCGATGCCGAACTGCACGGGGCTGGCTTTGATATGTGCTGAAGATTCCCCAGAGAGCCTGAATCCTGCATGTCTCTTTTACCAACCAGATAGATTCCGTAACCATCCATAATGTACTCGGCGGAGCTATGGGACGCTGGGATTGCATGGGAGGATGCAACGATACTGGTGGGGGACAGAAAATTTTGGATGCACCGTTTGGTAACCATATACTACGAGCAGAGGAAATATATGGTTTTAAAAAATACATATTTAACCATATATCTCAACTTAATAGCACCACTGACCATATGATCTCCTTAAGTTACGTATTTCAAAACGTATATCTCAAATATTTTCCAATTATTACTGTTGGCTATTTGAAAAAAAGTTTGCTTAACTGTTTTTTCTTTTGAAATTTATATTGGCTTCGTCAGCGATATCTGAAAGTTTATTAACTTTTTCCGCTACTAAAAAAATATCTTTTGTTATTTTAAATGTGCTCGTTCCTTTGTTTATATATTCACCGGAAGACAAAATATTGTATGTATATATATATATATATAATCAGAATCGAAAAATTTATATTAAATATTTTTGTTTATAAACGTATTCTACGATTTTTTTTTATGTAAGCTTTTCAACATGAAAAATGGATATAGAAAAATTTACACTTTTTAGTTTAGATCCTTTAAATATTGAATTATTAAAAGTACCATTTTTGATACTATTAAGATCAACCATTTATAAATTGACTTCACGAAACGAACTTAAATTTGCAAAATATTATTGTTTGTTTTATTTAATAGTTTCTAGCTTTAATAATTATTAACCAAGCAATGTTAGTCTACAAATATAGTAAACATAGTAAATATACCGTATTTTTATATATAAATAAGTATATCACTTTGCATTTAAAATTATTTTTTTAAAAAGAATTATTTTTTCATTTGTTGATATGTCGATCATATTAAGATATATATATTTTTATCAAATTTGGATTATTGAGATTTTGTACACTTCCATGTATTTTGTCACTAACGACCCGGGTTTCGCCTTTCGGCATCTTCAGGCATTCGAGCACATGAACGGACTTGAACTGACAGTGACAAATATTTTTTCTTCCGGTGAATATATAAACAAAGGAACGAGCACAGCTAAAATAACAAAAGATATTTTTTTAGTAGCGGGAAAAGTTAATAAACTTTCAGATATCGCTGACGAAGCACACGAACGGACTCGAACTGACAGTTCGAGTGCTCGAATGCCTGAAGATGCCGAAAGGCGAAACCCGGGTCGTTAGTGACAAAATACATGGAATTGTACAAAATCTCAATAATCCAAATTTGATATTGAAATTCTATCAAGCACCCTCAGTTGATGTCTTAAATTATATATTTTTATGTTACTGTCGGAGAGTAATACCTTAAGTTATCGGCTTATATTTTGAGTATAAATCGTGCGATATTTTCCGCAACTTCTTTCCGTCAGTGTATCTGAGTTCACCTGCATTAAAATCAGTTGTATGTCCATTTAAAAATATCGTGCACCAATGTTCCTCAGAATAAAGTTTGGATAACTCTGCTTTATGTAATTTCACATAATGAAATATAATTAGCAAAACCTGACAAAAGCATTTTATGAAAAAAATATTTTAACTATTACGTTTGTCACGGGAATCACATGCAGAAACCGATAAATTTAACTCAATGTGGTCAATTTTTTTGCTTATTTTTGTTGAAATTAGTGATTGACTGGGTAATAAACTAAGCACACTGTTATTAATTGAAAATACAATACGATGGTAAAATACACTATCAATATAACCAATAATTGAAGAGCGCGACACAAAAACGTCGTTTGCCAGTAACATTGCAAAGCAAACATAATTCCATGTCTTATGTTTTTTCATCGAGATAATTTATAACCGTTGAAAATATTGCATTAGTAAAATCTTACACCCACGTCACATTTTTTGATATTCAACAAAATTATACCAATGTATAATCTATTAAATTTTTATCTCGTAACACGCGAATTATTTTTTTTTACATTCCTGTAACAACCAAGGTCTCATTTTGCGGTTTATTTATCATACAATGAATTTTAATATTGATTAATTAAAACAATGATTATTTTTATAACATATTGTTATATCCGCTTGCCATTTTCCACAGGACATAATTGCTTAAAGCATGGGTCGCACACTTGTTATGGTGTTTCGATTTCATTTTTAATGCCAGGCAAATTTTACTTTTAAATTTACACTTGTAGGCAAGCTATTTTTGGAATAAAATAAATCATTTTTAAGGTGTTAACTGTCAATTCTTGGTGGAAAGACATTATATTTTAAAAAATAAAACACAATTCATTTGTACTACTTCCACATATTTATAATGATCAGGACCGGTTTCGCTCATCAAGAGCATTATCAACTGATAAAAATACAAACATAACAGGCTTATTTATATAAAATTGAGTGTAAAAATGTACCTTCTTATATACCTTCATTTTTACACTCAATTTTATATAAATAAGCTTGTTATGTTTGTATTTTTATCAGTTGATAATGCTCTTGATGAGCGAAACCGGTCCTGATCATTATAAATATGTGGAAGTAGTACAAATGAATTGTGATTTATTTTTTAAAATAAAATAAATCGCCAAATAACATGAAATAAGCATAAAATGATATACATTTGTAAAAATGTATCAAATTTTCTTAAATTTTTTAAATAATTTTTCAAAAATATACAGTTTAAGTCATTTTACTAAAATAAACACTATCACTTTTTACACACTACAATTTTCTAACGAATAATACATTTCAAAGTTTCCACAGATAATTTCACAGTAAATTGTTTGCATGGATACTAATGTACATATTAAATTGTAATGCCAATGCTTTATCAGCATTGCAGATTACGTTGATTATATCAATATTTTAACGGAGGAAAAAAAATCACTACTTATCGTTAGATGGCACATACAATTTTACACTAAAAAAGTCAAAATAAATATTTGATGGCTTGCTATGAAGACGATAATAGCTCGCGAGCTAACTCGTCGCTGGCTTTGACGAGTTAACACGCCCATGGCGTTCTAGAGGTTAAATTTTATTTCATATAACTGTGTAAGCTTATCTGTTATTTTAGTACCTTTTTAAGTACTTCAGGTAATACTTAATTACGTAATATGCCTGATTCATAGGTATAGGTAATTAATCATTTACTGAGAAGTATGCATCTTCATCCCCCTTTCTAATCAACACTTTGAATCGTGTTTATTCATGAATTTTTTAAAAACGGCAACAAGAAAACAAAACGAAATAGTCATAATATTTATATATTATGTAATCTTACTATGCCACTAGTTAACCGTGGTGAAACTCAGTGGATGTTAAGTCTTGATATATATTTGTACAGAATTTTAGCGCGATGTTGGAACCGCGCTCTTCAGAGTTAACTTTACGTTTTATTGAAATTTGATTTATTAAAAAGTTTACTGTTTATTTTTAATACACATTTATTATTTTGCACGTTTGCAACTTTGCACGTTATTCTTTTTCAGAGGAAAATTAAATATACGACCACGATCAATCGCCTGTTGGTTGGCCGACCCTGATTTACGATTTTATATATCTGCACAGGATATTGATCACGTATGACGATTAACATAACCGCACAATAATTGCACTCTATTGATATATTAATTATATTCGCTATGCACTTAGTAGTAATTTGTTCCGTTATGCGCAGTTCATCCGACAAGCAAAGCTCCACTCACATTGTTGATGGAGAATATTTCTTTCAAAAGAATTCAGTGACTTTCTTCATGCATGGATTTTAATCCCAACCTGGATGTCCTACATTTTTTTATTGGAATTTTATTCATTCTTTAAAGCTTTGGAGACACGTTGATTTTCATTGTCATATTAGTTATAGAATACAGTATTTCGTGAAGACGATATTAAAAGACTTTCTGGTATGAAATGCAATCAGTAAAATTTCAAAATTAGATTTTTTAATACCAAAATTTGCATACATACAAACAAAAAAAATTAAATTTTAACTGTTGAAATTGTGTAAATTTCCATGTATTTCGTCACTAACGACCCGGTTTTGGCCTTTCAGCATCTTCAGGCGTTCGAGTACATGAATGAACTCGAATTGAAAATACATGGAAATGTACAAAATTTCAACAATTCAAATTTGATATTGAATTAGAAAAAAATATGATATAATTGATCACTTTTAAGGTGTTAACTGCCAATTCTCGGTGAAAAGGCATTGTGTTTTAAAAATAAAACACAATTTGTTTTGAAAAACTTTCAAAATTTTATAATAATCTGGACTGGTTTCAGTTGATAATACTCGCGGAGAAATAAAACGATTATGATCATTATAAAAATGTGGAAGTAGAACAAAAAAAATTGTGTATACTATTTTTAAAATATTATTTCATAACTAAAAAGTATTATTATAAATTTTATTAGGCCAGAACCGACTAAAAATATATTTATAAAAAATCAATGATTATTACAGTCACCAACACAATATTTTACAATTTTTTTTTTAATTTCGATGACTTAATTCAAAAATAAGCGATTGTTTTAGAATAACACACAGGAATTATCCCAACGTCCACATTTACAAAAGGGGCATATCGATTTGCTAAGGATTAAGAGTACATAATGTGGAAAGCCTTTGTAATATTATATACCACTATTGATATTAGCATGCCACTGATTTGCTAGCTCTGAGCGCCCAAACAATTAATCTTTGAAATTTAATACGGTTGACGCTCCATGTAACGCATGGAGCGTGCAGAGGTGTAATATAATATTTAATACCAACCCCGTGTTAGCAACACTAGTTTTGAAAATTTTGCTTTAAATAAATATGATAAATAATTTCAGCAAAGAATGCATCTATTATTTCACTAAAAACTATATTAATTTCTTACATTAATTTCTTCTAGTATCGATAGTGTTTTGGCCAATTGATTTGACCCTCAAAAATACGAAAATGAGCTAATATATAATTCTTATATCAAAGATGACAGAGCAGGTCTCGGTCAAATGAAATAAATTAAAAAAAATAAATTGACCACTCTTTGGAAGGAATCATCACTTTACATTGGTTTTAGGTTCAAATATTCTGACCAGGCCACTTGATGTAATCCACTATTATATTGACACCCCCTACGTCTAGTTCCATATCTGCAAACATGAGAATCTACAGGAGTGCATTTCAAAGATTCATAAAGCAACTCACTATAATATATTTTTTTCGATAAAAACAGTTTTTACTCTCTCCTGAACTATTTCAATTTTGAGGGTTACATCAATTGGTAAAAACACCGTCGATATGAAGAGTATAGAATTTCAATCGAGTATCTCAACAGAAGTTTGTTTAAATGAAACTGATTGTAAATCAGCTGCTCAAGCTCTCTTTCAAAAATACTAATGCCAGAAAGGTGGGCTGAGAAAAGATCGTTTGCCTCTCCTTCGCCTTATTTACATGGTTATATAGAACACGGTCGCCAACCTTTGAGACCATACGAACCACTAAACTCACATTATTAAAGCTCACGAGCCACCAACATATTTTTTTTAAAAAAAATACAAATGTAGCCAAATAATGATCATACAAGTTACAACTTTTTTGCAATGAAATGGTATGAATAATTGTTTAATTATAGCTAATCGATAGCGCGATACTTGTCGCTTTGTGTTGAAAATAATCATTTATCACCCCAATTACGTTACTGCGTTAACTGTGCGGAACACCAAAATGTTCTCGTGGAGCACCAGTTGGCGACCGCTGTTATAGAATGTACGTGGATGTATAAATAGCCCAAAGCACGAATTTTCTAAATGGGCACTACATTGTATTAGCCTAAATATAACTCTGACTTGAATGTGTCACTACCTTTATGCTTGCAGTACGAATAAAATTCAAATAAGAGATGCAGAAAAATGATAAATCCAAAAAAAGTCTTTGGGCTTTCAGTTTACACAAACACGCCAGACAAGTCTTGCTATAAATTTAATACTGCATATGGTAAAAAAAACATTATACTTTAAGTTAACATTTCTATGCTTCATTTATCTGCACCTTTTTTGAAAAACAGGTTTAATCAGAACGAATTATATTCACGCGAATACGGCATATAGGTTGTCTCCAACTCCACTTAAAACTAAAAGCATCTTTAACGCATAGTGCTGCAGTACTGAACGCATCTGTAATCATGTTAGTCAAGTGACTCAAGGCAGGTCTTTAATCCTAGTAATAGAAAATGCGACACAAAAAAATATCTTTAGAATTAAAAGACAACATTGAATGCAAAAGAAGTATGTGTGATTTATAAAACTGGTAGCAAAGTCGATGAGACGGCTTGACCGTATTAAGTCGGAGGTCATAAACAGTTATCTACCATTTAAATAATTTCAATTAATTACTAATGTGTAGAAAATTGACAGGATCGGAACACGGCAATTAAGAAATCTTTAATATAAAGAGATTTTATTTCAACTAAGCTTGAGGGAATCCTACGAAAAATGTTGAAAGATAAAAAAAATAATCTCACATGTGTGTTTACATCTAGAGACGAATAAAATATGGTTTTCACAGCATATTGAAGGAGATATACTTCTATGAGAAAGGCTGCAAACCCTCACTTGTAGAAACATTGACACTATACGTACAGATGGTAAAATATGAAATTGACATTGATGATTTTGTTTTTATATGTGTCAGAATGTGGAGATGGTTGTCACGCCTAGTAACACAGCCAGTCGAATAGCAAAGTTAACAATTTTAATTTTATAATAAAAATATATATCCACAAAGTTACTGAAAACACACAGTATAAGTGAGGAAATATGTGGGTGATGTGTGCAGTGATGGCGCAAAAATACGATGAAAGTAATCTAGATGATCCGTTTTCTTGGATACTACATAAACAGTTCCGTGACTAGCGATGCTTCAGCTATATAACACGTATTAATATAAATATTAGCTTAATTAATTTCGAAAAGATACTTTGCTTTTTTTCAACCCTGTTGAGTGTATGGACTCTTGGTGTAACAACTGTTCTTTACCCTAATGTAATTTAGTAAACTTCTCATAATTTTTTTATAATAATATTTCAAACTGCCATAAGCCATCAAATTAAGGCTCTCTGTTGCAAAAATATTAAAACTGAAGTACTTAATTAGAAGTTATGTTATGCGGATGTGATTTAATACGAAACCTTTAATGGGGCTTTTTTTATTATTAAATGATTATAAAATACCACTTTAAGACTAATTGAATCACTCTTTCCTGCCTGTATTATATAAAATGAATAACTTACGTCAATACATCGATTATTACGTAATTAAAAAATTAAACTACCAATTGGCTAATCATTTGACATTAGAATTTTACCTTATTTCCAATTAAATTTCAATTCTTTAGCAGCTATTTACAAATGGCTAATGAAATAAAATGAAAAAAAAAAACAATACTGACTATTTGACAAACTCTCCGAATAATCTTATTTGAATACCTTGAATATAAAATAACAATAATTGTTACTCTTGTCACCCCACTGGTTGTGTTCTTCGTTGTGACATGGCAAGTAGAACAAAAAAGTTATGACTTTTTAATGAAAATAATTGCCGCAAACTTAGCTCAAATTCATCCAAAATATTAAAACCTTAGTCATAAATGAACTGAACTTCGATTAACAATAATAATTGTCGAATATCTGAATTAGATTTTATATTAACATTAAAATTCCAACGAATTCGACTCTGTTCCTGACCTTTATTGAGGTCTGCTAGAAAATTATCGATTTATTATATTAAACAGTGACTTCTTCATATCCGTATCGCATTTCACAATATACACTTAATATATTTGATAATAAAAAAATATCTCACAGACTGCATGGTTACTCTTCTGTTTAAAATTATTTTTAACTGACTTAAATCAATATTTCGATATACAAGTTGAAAAGACCCGGATTGAAGAGAGGCGAATGGCTAGTTATCGAACGTCCTGGAAGGGCTGGGATCTCAGACAAACACCATTTCCAATCCAGTTCAACACTTATTTATTTTTCATCGAAGATCCAGTGGTTTACATTAGAACACATACAATTGATTCTACATTTACATTTACCTAGCAACTGAAAGTTATAATACAAATGACATGACAAACGATTTAAATTAAGTCCAATGCAAACCAAACACAAACAATTCACATCGTCACCTCCGCCGCCACGTGCCCGGCAACTCGCCCGGCTCAACAGATCGTAATCGACTGTCCACACGCACAATCAAAAAAACTCCCTCCATCGTCGGAGCTACCCCTTTCATTCAAAAATGAACTCGTCCAGCGGACGTACCCGGCGGCTATTGAACGATCGGCCTTGGCATTATTATTGTCGTTACCGTTGGGTGATTTCAGTTCTGGACACTAATGAAACTTAAACTTAACAAAAAAAACCAGGGTGTGTCAAATGATAATAGTAGGATTCTTTACCATTTTCTCTCCTAATGGAGGTATATCAACAGAAGTTTACTAGAAGATCTGTTTGTTACTCATTTACTTAACCTCTTCTTTCAAAGACAGTAGAGATAAAAGAATATGGCTAGGACAGGTATAGTGGTTAGATAATCACTCTCGCTACGCCCCGTTTTTTCAGGATAGGATAGGTGGGAAGGGAACTTTAGACATCACAAACATACATGCCTACAAACAGAAATCCATAAATCGTTTGAAAAATCAATTTATAGGACTGTCTGTACCGGGACTTGATTAATTATGCAAAGAAGACGTAAACTGTAATATATTTTAAATTATATGTACAACTATTTTATGTCGGCGTCCGTGGCGCAGTTGGTATCGTCGCTGGCTACGGTTACGGATGTCTCGGGTTCAATTCCCGGTGCGGATGGTTTTCATAGATTCATCTTTCAATCAATTTATGGATTTCTGTTTGTAGTCTGAGTCGTCCCTCCCACCCATCCCATCCTCACGGGGCGTAGCGATAGCGATTAGCTAACCACTAGTCCTGCCCTAGCCCTATCCTTCTATCCCTACTCTCTTCGAAAAAAAAAAAGAGAGGTTGAGCTACTGAGTAACAAGCAGTTCTCGTAGAAAAATTCTGTTAAGATACCTCCATTAAGAGATATTGAAAAAAAAATATTTACAAATAGCAACATTTTAAAATTTTTGTATTACCTCTTTCATAGATAGCTTAAAGGTTTAAGACTGAAGTCACGCAATGTTCCACCATGAGTACGGAAGGGTTAATTGAAAATACAATACGATGGAAAAAAACGTTATCGCCAAGTTAAAAACTTGTGTTAAACAAAAACGTCGCTTACTGCTAATACTGCAAAGTGGATATCTCGGTTTTTTGCTTTTAAACGCCTCATATTGTGACTAACTGCCTGAAACTAACATTAAGTCTTTCTAGCTTCATATGTAAGTTTGGTAATAAAATTTTTAATGATGGTCACCTACGAAAAATATTATGCTAAGCCATCTTGTGTAAAAGTTGTTAGTCGATGATGTCGTTGCGTGTAATCAATTTTTTTGAGCATAGACAACCTCTCTCACAGCTTCCCCATTCCACTATCTCATCGAAATTGGTCACATTTATGTGACCCATAAATTCGGCCATGCAGTATCGTGTTGGTCCAAATATGCTATGACACGCCCCCACAGACATTAACTTTATACTAAGGTCGATATTATATTTTGTTTTCGACATGTTTGTATTAAAATTCATTGACCCGAGATATATTTTATTTCTTTAATATATCCATTCTCAGTGTGCCAATGAAGCATCTTAACACTAGTTGGTTCCCTCACCTCCACCCGTTTTGATTATGCGGCCGCTGTTTCACGGCCACCTTTCATTAAGAAAGGAAATGAATTTAATCCTCACGTTTTTACACGATACCGATCTTTTAACCATGCATTATTGTGCTTAAGAAGAGGGGAAAAAAGAGAGACAAAACAAAAGAAAATGTGACTTGCTTAGTCACATGGTTTAAGTGATATTAAGTATCTTGTGTATCCGTATACTGAAAATCCACGGTGGCGGTAATGTTTAACTACTCCGCGTTGAATCTAAAGCATTGAAGGAATTAACAATATACCTTTCTCATAAACGATGTTGAAAATTTACCAATTGCCTCCTCGTCAAAGTCTGCATTGCTTGAAACCAAGTCATCGTGGCCTACTGAACCTGCATGACCATGGACTACAGTAAACAGCTACTCTCGTTCGGCTGGAACATCTTAACAAGTTTTGTTGGTTTCGATCCAAAAACCCGATCTCTATTTCTTATTTTGTGATTATCGCTTTACCTTCATCGCGTAATTAATATCGGCTAGATTCTTGATTCTAGAATCTAGATACAATAACATCAATCTATTTAAAAAGTCAATTAATGAAAGTGCCTGTTCATGGATTCAATTCTGAGGCTCTTTGACGAGCATTGACTACTCGGATAAATGGCTGGAAATAGTACACCACATGTATAATAATAAGGTAACAGTTTTTTAATCATTGTTTTAAAAATACAAAAAGAAATTTATGTAATGTGAAATACCGTTTTTTAAATTATTATAAATTGTGAATTCTCTTTTTGTGTTTACTTTATTTAATTTTTAAAATATTAATTTAACTTAAAACAGTTAAATAAGAAAAACTGAGAGCTGTGTTAACAATTTCAATAATACTTTGGATATTCAACTACATGAAGTATATTATTCAAAAAGTAAATCTATGATAATCTAACAATTAAAAATAATTTTTAACTCCCGTGATATCAAAAATAATTTCGAAATAAGTTACATATATTATTTATATCATCTTTAAATTATTTCTAAAATTAAACGATTGAAAACTTTTCAACTAAATAAAACTAGTTTTAATATGTTAGAATTTTTATCAGCTATGTTACAATCGATTTAAATTTCTTTCAACTGTGGACTATGGTCACATTTTTTTATCTCTGTAAGTTTATCTTAAAAAGTCTTTTATATCTGTAAGTTTATCATTAAAATGACAGACTATTCGGAACCATTCTGAGAGTTTTATTTATACGTCATAATGTTATCGCATTTTACAGAGTGCTAAAGAAATGTATCACTTTATATTATGTGCAATTTTTGTTATCAACATAAATAATTATTTAAAATTTAAGCCATTCACATAGCATCATTGCATATATTAGATAGATTTAAAATCTAACGTTTACTGCTTAAGTGGAATAAGTAGGTTTTTTTCTCATTTCGCGAAAATCGTTACTCGTTTTCCGTCGCATAAAAAATATGAAACGTCGAAATAAATTTTTTTTTTTAAATAATTGGGCTTTCAAAGTATTTGTTTACACTATTGCACTTTTATTTAAATGGAAATAGTAAAGTATTCAAGCCAGTCTAGCAAAGAGTTGACTTTATATTACTTTTATTTGCTTTACACCGTGACTAGATTAGGGTTTATTGTAGGTCATCGAGATTTGATGTCTGAGACAAAACCGTAAAAATGTATTTTTAAGAAGTGATGGGAATGGAATTTGCAACGATTTATATTTTATAGGCGACGGAAAACGAGTTACGATTTTCGCAAAATGACAATAAAACTTACTTATTTACCTTAATACAAATGCATCTCAATCGATAATTTCAGTAGTTTATGCATAATATAAAAAATATATTCCAATGTATATAATTCTTTAAATAATTTAATGAATTCAATTTTCTTTTAAAGTGTAATTGTCAATTCTTGATGGAAAGGCATTATATTTTAAAAATAAAACACACTTTGTTTTGTACTAATTCCACGACCGACTTTATAATGATCAGGACCTTTTTCGTTTACCGCGATAACCATGGTCAACTGACAATAAACTCATTTTAATAAAGTAGTATTCGCCCTTTTTTAAATATTTTATTAAAATATAACAGAGTTTGGGACTATACTTTAGCACTACATGATCAAAACTGGACACCAGAGCATAAGGAAAAGTTATAAAGTCATATTTGATATTCACTGTCTTAACCATTTTTCAGCTGGGAATTTTCAATAGAAGCAAGAATATGAGCTGCAATTAATTATCGCAATAGTATTTTGTCTTTGTTTTTCAAAATGTTTTAGAAGTAATTTATTACCACACATGTCAAATCACTGTAACGATGTTAATAGCGCTCTAACCGCCATTTAAAATAAATCAGTTGTGATGAGCAAACTGGATTTTATCAATTACCCGAATTTTAGTTGACCTTCAATATTTTTTTTTCCATTATGTCAATGTAACAGAATCTTTTGTTTATTTCACCGTGTTCTTGTGCAGTAAATTAGAATATAGACTATTTTAAAGTAAATTGTTTTTGCATTCTAATCTGCATTTAGATGCGATTTACGAGCAAGTAAAGTATCTCATTTTCAAAGTGAACATTAATCAGACTTGTCTACGCAAGTCCTCATGTTCCCGTTTCTCAACTAACATCCGTCTCCTTTAAGTAAACATTCTTTAGAAACAACACACGATAATGGCACACCTTCCTTGATTTTGTCATGCAATGTATTCTTTAAAACACCTAAAATAATTATTTATTTAATGCCAGGATAACATTAAACACAAAAGTTTAATTTATAATACACTTTGTAGGTTTAAATGCTGTATTCGTAAATTTAATATTTTGAGTAAACAGCATAAAATGATTGATGAAAATCAATAAACGTTTTAAAACCATTTTCTCTCAAGTGTTGTGATCAAGAATGAGGAAATAATTTATGCACTTAGCAATGAGCAGCAATCATAGCACAGAGTCTTCTGCCAATAATATGTTATTAGTAGTTATAAGTCGCTTAGGTAGGCTAGGTGCGAGTTGATTGCTGAAATTATTTTTTCTTATATGGTTGATTAATAATTTTAATTCTTTGCAAGTAAAGATTAAAAATCACAGATCAGATACCACATTCCGGTAACTGCAAATTATTTCTTTATTTTAAAACTCATTTTATTTTCAATGTTTACTCCAACCTATCAGCCAGTTAATCATATATTTAATGTATTTTCGTAATAATTAACCAGTACTACACTTTTGCGATATTAACTATTTATTGACGGGAAGGCAATAAGTATATGTATAAAAATACTCGTAAATTGAAAGATTGTAAGAGTGAAAGATTACGCGAGTAAATAAGAAATGATTACTTGCTATACGAAATTGGTCGTTATTTAAACAAAAGCATCTGCAGATACTGTCGTTATGTCTGTACATGGTGACCGGACGTAATACCATAAGTATTAAATAATGGTGTGAGACAAAATTGTATGATGACAAAATGCTTTCGACAAAAAGTGAACAAAATGATATAAGGATGAATTCTTTCGTGTGGAAGCCTCCTGAACACACACTAACGTCATGCTTGCCCTAACTTACTATACAAAGACCTGAATAGTCTTGGTTAGTGTTGCACAAAACGAAGAAAATTGGGAAAGCACGGCAAATTGGAAATTACCTGTCATTTGTTTCGATTTGTTGAGTCCATGTCGGCATATAAATATGCGCATCTCGCCAAGCTTAACTTCATACATAGAAACAGAAACATTCGCGTAAATATTTTGTGATTGGTTCAAATATACATAGATGTTACTGATGATCAAATATTGAATAAGGTCTTTACTTCCATCTGTATCATTTAATTAATAACTCATCGTAACCTCAAATTTGCGAATACAATGTTGGCACACGTAAAAAATACCACTCTCTTAACATAAGTATTACCGAATGCTAAAAATGATAAACAGTCATCATTTATATCATAATTGTTTTTTTTTCGTTTAATCTCAATTTTCCCATGCGAGTTTTAAGCCCAGTTTTTTCCCGGCCTCGGAACACTAGTCTTGGAATCTCTATTAATGAGCCTTGGGCCATCACCGTTGGCCTTATAATACTCGTACCGCAATGACCTTAATATCGATAAGAAGGAGAAGATAAGAAGAGAATGAAGAATACTTTATATATTTAATGAAATAAAAAAAAATATAACACACATTTTGGAACACGTTGTACAGCGATATGGTACTATTCAACTATTTAGGAACGTTGTTCCAAATACTTATTCGAAAAATTAATAAATATTGGTTTTTTAAACAGCTCTTCCGAAAATGAAATATCTAAATGAAACAATCTTATTAATAATTAATATGTATTATTAAGAGTTTAATAACGTTTTTATAAAATTCTTGTAACGTTTTAGTCTGTCTATATCTAGCAGTATTGTTTATGATATTTGATCACAAAAAATGTATGTAAATTTAATTTTTCCTTACATTAAACATTTTATATTTCATCGGTCATATTAATTAGTTTGATCATTAATACACGTTTATTAATTCAATCATTTTTTTGTTGTTGTTTTGTTGCTGTATTGACAACAAATAAAGATACCTAATCGTTCCAGCTACAAAAATATATTTTATTCATTTCTGTATGATAAGAAAAAGGAAAATTGGCATATTTTATAATTAAGCACATTTGCAGAAAAACAGCGTTGTCTTAAAAACATTTTTCAGAGATATCAACTGATGAATTGATAATTCTCGTGATGAGCGAAACCGGTCCTGATCATTATAAATATGTGGAAGTAGTACAAATGAATTGTGCTTCATTTTTTTAAAATATAATGCCTTTCAACCAAGAATTGACAGTTAACACCTTAGAAGTGAAGTCCATCTTTGATGAATGAAGACAGTTTGAGTAATTATATTAAGAACACGGTTTATTGATCACAATATCTTTTACTGGATAAATATGTTTACAAAAATAAAGACTAATGCTGTTTCTCTGCACATGGACTCAATTATAACACGTTTTTATGGGCCGATATCCTCCGCGTTGAAATAGTCAAAATTCACTTTCCTCTCCTACACGTTCTATTCGATAATTATTTAACTTTCCCACGAAAAAACACAGTACGGCATAACCTTAGAGCTTTATCAGTAATAGGATGCGGAAATACGTGCGTGATCGTTGCAAAATTAGCCATATCTCTCGCAGCCCGTTATCGCGCACTAAGTGGGCGTCTCACAATTCAATATTGACGAAAACAAAAGCCGATACAAAATAAACCGAGTCACTATTTTACCCTGCTCAAACACATTGCATTGCTTCAATAAGTGACGGCTCTAAAGTGATTGCATTCGTTTCGTAATAAAAAAAAACAGCATTTAAAAATTAAGAAGATTATTTCGTTCTATTTATTTAATTTCAGTGTACTGAATATATATTTGGTAGAGTTTATTCAAACAAAAGTGAGCTTTTAACGAGTGTTTGTTTTTAGAGTGTGTTATTGGTGGTTTCAACATGAGTAAAATGAAAATTCTTCTAATATTGCTAATAGGTAAGGTAGTACGATCATCATTTATTATTTAAATTACAATTCAGTATAATAAATTTTTATTAGAAAAGACATCATCTAGAAAAATTGAATGCTTTTTTTATTGCGCATTTAATAAATACGACGCACTAAATCAGTATTTTTATACAGCAAATAAATTCTTTAATTGGTTTTTAAATAAATTATCTGTAAACAATTTTAATGAATTTGAAATGATTATAAGGTTAAATATTATTTTAAATAAACTACCTTTTAAGTGGGTAACGAATGTTTTAAATCATAATTGATTTTTCCTGTATTTAAGTTGGTCCCCTTCGAATTATGTCTTATAAATGAAAGTTAATTTTTCAATTAGTTAGAATAAGTAAACGATTAAATCAAACCAAATATGCTTCGAACCACGTGCTTATTTTTAGTTTCACATAAGCTTAGTAATCAAATTGAATTCAATATTGCCTGAAAATATTATTAACAAAATAAATAAAAATTCGAACTACTTTTCAATCTAAAAAATATTTCATTGAAATGGTATGTTTCCAAAATTCAGAACTTATTTGCTTATAATTTAATTGTGGCATTGTAAGTTTTATGTCAATGCTTACTCGCTTAACACAAGCTTTAGTGTTCAGTTAAATTTAATAATAATACAATATACGTCACACGTCACACATCATATTTTAAATTATTCCATCATTCATGAAACATTGTAAAATTTACTGTTTATTCAAATTGAAATACACAAATACAGCAACTAGGTACACCTAAAAATACACTTATTTCAATATTGGTATACTATTTTTGATAAATTTGGCAGTATTTTAATACACAATTAAAATTAAATACTTCATCGATTGTGTCAATACAACTAATTTTGCTATTTTTTATTGGAATAATACTTTAGAAGTACTGTTTTTGATGAAGAATATTAAAATATATTTATTTATTAATCCTCAATTAGTTTCAGAAATATACATATGATATTTTCATAATTACGTACTTTTGGCTTTATAAACGTCTAGTATTCTTGCCCTGTCGACGCAAAAAAATAAAATGACGGTAGAATACTTTTGATAAAACTTTAAGTATGGTTCACTTTTTCAGTAATTTTATTATTGTTTCAAACTATGACAGCTTGGCAGATGTAATACATGTAAATCATTTTTAATGAAGGCTTAGAGTTTGGACTTAAGGTTTATACTATTATCAAATTTTTCAAAACACCTGCTGAAAAAGTGTAATTAACATAATATAACACATTC
Organism: Himalopsyche phryganea; assembly: GCA_022494535.1. Classification (NCBI taxonomy): domain Eukaryota; kingdom Metazoa; phylum Arthropoda; class Insecta; order Trichoptera; family Rhyacophilidae; genus Himalopsyche; species Himalopsyche phryganea. Next base: position 2,963,735 of record JAGVSL010000070.1, read on the forward strand.
TTTCTGCTAATGCCACAATTATTATTTAAAGACGCTTGCGATGAGCGAAACCGCTACTGATCATTCTTTAAAATTGTGAAATATGGAGTACAAAACCACACATTTTATTGTTATAAATCTAGCATATTTTAGGTCAAGAATTAGACCACGGCAAAAGATGTGTACAGGTTGTCCTCGACTTACGACCGAGATACTTCGTGAACTTTGGTCGTAAGTCAAATCGGTCGTAAGTCGAACTCTGTACAAAATACTACAATTAAATATTATTCGGTTCAGGTCAGTTTCAGTGGCGTCACTTTCTTTTTTGGATATAAAACAGCAGCAACCTGCAAAGATGGTACGGATATATTTTAGCACACCAGAGAGCGCTTTTCAAATCTTATATTGTAGCTATCAAACGATCAAACAATTATAATATTATCGCAAATTGGCCGGCCGATCCTTGTGAACTTTGTGAACACAATTTTATTATTTGCCTTGTAAAACAAGCGGATGAAATAATAAAGTTATGCTTGCAAGACTTGCGTTGAAATTTTTTTCTGATTACAATATTGTTTTACTTCAGGAATAAATAAATAAATTGCGTCATCCACCCTTTTTTGTTTGAACGGTAATGTAATAGTAACATAGCAATATTGATTCCTTTAAAGCTCTTGGGTGTTTCGAGTCATGGATCATTAATGGTTTTAAACCAGGAATATTTCCACCCAATAAAAGTATAAAAAATAAGTACGCTAAGGCATTTTCTTTCAATAATTTCCAACAATTTAATTTTTGGTCGTAAGTGTGAAAGGCTGGATGTATTTGCATTTTTTGACCAAATCAATGTCAAATTTTTAATTGCGTATTTCATAAAATAATATAACATAAAATCAGTCAAAAAATCCATGGCTATAGAAATTACGTAATCACTATCAAAGCTTCGCATATGACTTCGTTATCCAATTTCAAGACACCAGGAAAGACAACTAACAGACCGAAAACTACACCCTAGCTGTACGGTCAGCGAGCTGTGTCATCTTAAAACACCCTTATATTAATTATTCAGTGTGGCCAGTAAATAGTATCATTAGCAATAAAGCCCTATGTGGATTGTAGACGCACTTAAAACACGTATCAACTACTGCTTTATGGCTTAAGCTTCTTCCATTACCTTTTGGGGTTCGGTGTCTATTTCTACATAATTCAAACACATTAGCTAAGATTACTTAAACATACTTTTGTATTATTTTTTATTGAAGATAAGACTTTTGAGTGGTTTAACTTATTTTAACTTCTAATTGTCGTATATTCACCATAATAACGTTAGTTTTTGTATGTTTATCTGAGTTTGGCAACATTGCTTTGTAAGTAAATAAAAATCACTGAAATAGATTATATCTTTAATGTTAATAAATTATGAATGAAATAGACTCAATGCTCTCATCTTTAATGTATGAAATTCAAAACAATTATGAAATATAGTCAATTTCATCAAGTAGTATTATTTTTCTGATCAACATTGTTTCTACATTGTTAACTTACAAGATACGTATTTGTAAGTTAAACTAACGATATAAAAGTTAGAATATTGTATAGTGCAATTTATATGATAATCAATTCGTCGTTAAAAGAGGTTTTCATAAAGGTCTCTGAATAATCATTATTTCAAAGATTAACATGCGCCATTAATTCATATATCACTTTAGACTTAAGAACTCTGAACTCTGAAATGTTTCCGTAAATCTTAGTTGCAAATTTGTTAGTGTAAATTTTTTACGTATTTTTACTAATATTGATGAACATAAAAGAAAACATTTCTTAGAAAATGATCTCGAAAATTGTTTTTTATTTTTAATATAATTCCAATCTTCTAAGAATTGACCTTCAAAGTGATGAATCTCTAATCAAAAAATGTGGAACATATGGAATCAAAATGTAGCATCTCCTCAGAAGTTCGTTTTCTTATGAAAACTGTTTATTATTCAGTCATTCAACTCATTATCGTACATAGAATGTAAGAAGAGAAGGATTTGGGTATAAAACTCTAGTAGTTAGTTTAATATTTTCGTTTCTGTTTTTATAATCGTATAAGTGAGAAGGAATTACAATAAATCACTGTAAAGTGCGGTGATCAAAACACCATGATCGAATAAGACCAACGCCCAAGATCGTTCAGCACAGGAGGGACCAATATAAAGTTTTATGAAACTCGAATAAACCGATCGATTTATGGTATAAAAATGAATTAAATCAAAATTACTGTTAAACAAAAAAATCCTTATTTAATTCACAGCTTTCAAAAATTAAGACAGTTTGTTTTACGCGATCAAAGCTGCAAAATTAATATTCGGTCTATTTGGCTATTTATATATTAATTATGTTTCCTTTGGATCATTTCTATGCAGAAATTGAGTTTTATCTCATTCGAATTGATTTATTATTCTAAAATGTGCGAGAAATGATAATATGTTATCAGCTTTTAAAATAGCCACAAAGAGTTTTCATTATAAATAGCGATGATGCTAACTTTATTTTTGCATCATACGTAAATTAAATCGACAACACTCTGTGGGCACAATCTTCACGTCAAAACTTAGCTTATTTAGATTTAATTAATAATTAAAAGTATGCTAATTAAATGGTAAAGTATACTCTCCGATTTAGAATGTACACTAACTTTACATTTCTCGTTTCATTTAGATTTCATAACGTTTACTCTGCGAATATAATTTTGAACGAGTCCAATGTGGAGCATAAATTCCGACCTATTATCAATTTTATTCGAGCCCAGGTACATACGGTGCTTGCTCAGTAATAGGGCTTCCAATCTCGGGTTCTCGTGAGTAAGTCAATCCTGTAATTCCGGAATTATCTAAATATCGATCGCAGAATTTCGTGATTCACTGTAAATGTTAAAAAATATACTTCAAATTCAATAATTCCTGATGAACTACAACGTTTACCTCGACTCATGTATGTAAATATTTTTTTATAATACCTACGTAATCAAACAATCCTTCTCATATTTCGTTAGATAATTTTTAAAATATATTTTGCCGATTTTTTTTTGCATTATGTGATAAAAAAATCAATTTCAACTATATTATCTATAAATAAAAAAATACATTCACAGTATTTGACAACATTAATATGAAATATAATGATATTTATTGTTATTGGGATATACAAAACCGCCTGTACTGAAAAATTGATGAATATGACATAGGCACTTATAGCATTAAGCCTCAGATATATACATCAATATCTTATACTATATTATACCGCTGAAAAATATTGAAGCTTTTTCTAGTAGCATCCCCGTTGGTCGGCTGATTTTACGCCATATATTCTGATAGGTCTGGGGTAAAAACATGAATATCTTATAATGAAAATATCATGGGTAACTAATTTCGTTACCTTACTTTGAAAAGGTTCTAAATGCACTTGACCATGATTTGAGCTACGAGCGTTTGAAGTTTTGACTGACCATATTTTGTATTTTGAAGGAAAAAATGTATTTTTAATTAGTGAGTTAGCATATATATACATAAATATATTACTTGTTTTTTATATAATTCATTTTAACTAAAGCTTTTATGAAAATAATCAGTTCCTAAAGCTTTAATTACAACTGACAACAATAGTTTGTTTGATAAGGTTTTATCGGATATTTCAATTTTATCAACCGAAATTTTCTGATTTTTGAGATATTTATTAATATTGTATATTATCATGACTTGCTGAAACATATAAGCTTACAATAATATTATAATACAACAGAATAATAATACATATATACTTTGAATATTTGAACGAACTCAGCAAATTTTTGACAATGACCACATCGATAGAACAATAGAAGTAAGAATGTTTGACATGACGTTAAAACCATTTCAAAAAAACTGTGATGTGGAAGTGTTTTCTGTGAGATAATAATAAACAGTTATATCGATTCATAAAACCGTATAAAACAAATTAATAAAAAAAAAATGTTTTAATAGAACTCCGGAATACTGCTAACTCCCTCATTGAGTAATATATTACTCTGAAATCAACGTATATGGTAGAATGTGGCTAATACAACATTTTTCAATCAAAAGGTCATTTTAGGCCAAAATATCAGTTAGAATCTTTTCAAAGTAAGGTAACGATTTGTCGTTTTTGTCGTGTTTCAATGGTTACTAACACCTCAAATTTCAACTCTTTTATTGATGAGATGAATTCAGAATGCTCATATATATAAATTATATTAAATTTATGTATTGTTTATTTTTGTAACGCTATTTTCTTATCATTAATATTCCAGAATCTTTTACGTTTCTTTAAAGTGAAAAGAATGTTAATACTGGTCTGTGATATTTATCTTAATCGTAATGTGTTTTTATAATGATGATTTGACGTTTATTTTGCTTCAGATCAGTTGAACATAATTATCACGCCATTTACGTAATAATCAAATAATTGCATACGACGCAATAATGATTGTTTTTTAGTTTAGTATTCGTATTAATGTAATATATCATTGAAAAGTTTGACGAGCACCGTTGCCGAATAGTTAACACCTAAGGCTTTTTTTTTTTTATCTGTATCTGTGGGTTATATAAAAAAATGCTCTTGAAAACCTCAATTTACCTTTTAAGTGCCAGGCAAATTTTACGTCGTGAACACTTATAGTTCACCTAGTAAAAAGAACACATGGAATTCAATTTATGAAAACTATTCCATTATCCAATTTAGGCTATGTTTTATACAACCAATTCTTGAGTTTTGGAATTTTGCACGAACATTTCTGATAAAAAAAAAATGAAACAATCATTGATTTATCATAATATTTGGTAGAACTTCGTTATAATATGCAAAAAATATTATATGATGTAAAACTCTCTCCCACCCATCCGATCCTCAAAAACAAGGCGTAGCGTTAGCTTACCACTAGTCCTGTCCTAGCCCTATAATTCTATCCCTATTCTCTTAAAAAAAAGAGAAGTTGAGTAACCGAATAACAAGCAACTCTCATACATAACTTATGTTGAGATACCTAGATTAAGAGACCATATGGGTGCTGAAATAGTAAAAAAAACAATTGTGATTTGTTCAATTAGGGGTTTTTGAGAAATTGAATATTTTTATAATTTAAAAAATAAGGCAAATTTAGTTTACTGTATTCGATTTTCCTTTTTTATGAATTGATTATTTAAAAAGGTGTCCCAGGAATCTATACACATGAAAGATTCAGATAAAATAAACTGAACAAAATTACTAGATCAAAATTGACTAAATGGGCATATCACATCTGTATTGTTATCGACAGTTCTACAAGAATGAAAGAATTTGGTTGATAGTTTTTCGATTTGAAACCATCGTTAGAGCTATCGTAGTATAATAGTTCTTACAATAACATGAATATATATTATATATCTATTTTTTACCTTAATACAAATAACGTTGTTACGCTTAAAAGTACACTCTGTAAGAAGGTTTAAATGTCATATCTGGTGGTGGTTGGTGTAATGTTGACTACCTTAGGTAATGTATAAATTTGGTAGTGACATAATAGTGACTCCTTTATCATTAACGTATCAACCATAACCGTGCGCGAAAAACGAAAGATAGCAAGCACATGAATATGACGGTGGTCAGTCGTACGAAATAAATAAAACCATGTCGAGTAATTATTTCTCTTATTAAAAAAATGATATCATTTACAAAGTATGTACTCACTTATTCACAGTAACACAGTTGATTAAAAAATGATTAGAGCACATGATTACAGATATCATTTTGACCTTTTAGCATTGAACTATGACGGTGCGGCGTTTTAAAAAGAGTAGTATATCCGAATTGTTACTGCTATCAACGTAACGCATAATTTAGACATTTTCATTAATTTGTTCAATAATGTAAATATCACAGTATTTACTGTGACTTCTGTTGCAGCAAAATGTTAACGCTAAACAGCTTACGTACAACTCGGTTACGCTGTTGAAGTTTCGAATCTCAAAGTGGACACATTTTACATATTTTTCAATCAATTTATGACTCTGCGGCCTAACACGTTTCTGAGATGTTTTCAGTTCTGTGACGTCATCACCGGGTGTATAGTTAGTGGTTAACTAGCTAATAACTCTAACTTCACTTTATTTTTGTCTCCTTACCATCCCTGAAAATAATATATAAGTGACTGACTTGCGAAAAATTCTCGTTTTAATACGTTTGGTTTTTACATAAGCAGTTCATATGATCCGCATTGGGAGCGAACATGGTTAAAAATATTTTTTGACGAAAACTTCCAAAACTACCTAAAAGGGAAGGTTGAGTAACTGACTTAGAACCAGTTCTCATTGAACGCATTCTGTTTAAATATTCCATTAAGAGCCAACGTCTTAATAAGTAGTTTTATTTTAAAATCATCACTTGTTACATTTTGGAAGATATGTGGGGAAACGAATACATACGGCGGACAATACCGACGAGCTAACAACATTGAACAAAATCTAAGATACCTACATTACGCGGATACCGAGACGGAAACGGAGAATAGACAGAGCGCAATCGCCCGTCATAGATTCCGCACCTACCTCGCGAACAGAAAAGGCAACACTAATCTCTTGACAATCTCGAACCTATTTCAAAATGTTAAAATATCTGTAATTACAACAAGTCAATAAACGCATTGCTACAGATATTATCGGTGTTCTAAGCATTTTCATACTCAGCTCAAAACTGTTTCTTTTTAACTTGCAATACTTTTTAACTGAGGTAACGAGTTGATAGCTATAAGATAATTATAGTTGATAGCTGTTTGCTATTTCGGCTTCACACTGAACTATTACTATAAACTTAATCGTAGAATTATTGAAGAACTAAATACTTTGGTATGTATATCTTATAGGAAGGAAGTTCTACCAACTAATCAGCTAATTATCGTACTATTATACTCTTCATTTAACTATCAGTTAAATTAAAGGTACCATATATAATTAATTGTTACTGTGTGGAGTTCTTTTGACCATTATAATTTCGTTTTACAATGTATTAATCTTAAATAAAGTTGACCGATATATGTGTCATCACTTAGAGTCGTTTAAATTACAGCTGAATTAAATTTCAGATACTACGTAAGATTTAATAACACCGATAATTATTATATTTATTTATAAATTACATCAACAAAATATTGAATCATCTCTATATTCGATAATATTAAGTTATTGTATTTCAAAATATTTTACTTCTTTGACCTTTGCCTTTGACGTTATATTAATAAATATAAATTAATCTCGCAGAATCATTAATAATCATTAATCATGAATTGATTTCATCGCTTTATAAATAAATAAATAGTTCTATAGAGATGCCGAACCAAATATCGGGTATTCGCGTCCTCGTAATGGTATATATGATCTCGAGTATTCGATTACTTCATTATTTCATCTCGTGTAAATAGCTCAATGATAGAAATAATTATTATGGTCAGATTTTTTTAAATACAGAAATTAGTGAGACGTATTTTAATATATAGAGTAGCAGAGGTGTTCAAATTTGTTCAATGTCCAAGGGATTATAATAAGATTGGTTCAAATAAAGAAACACTTTAATTTTTTTGGCTAATCTTTGATATAAATCAGCACCAATAAAAGAAAGTGTTCAATGCTGTAACACAAAGTTGATGGATGAAAATAATTTCAATAATAATACATTAATTTGTATTTACTCTAATATTATCCAGCCTTAGAACTCGAGTACCAGTGAGAATACTCGATTACCCGGGTATTAAAAAATCAAACAAATTTCCATCCCTACTCGCACCAATTGTAACAAATGAAACAGCTGCTTCCTAAACCTAGTTTATCATATGCCTTTCTTGTAGTAGTGATCATTATTATCGTCAAGTACAAAACATAAGCGTTTTTTTAACCTCGACTTTTTAACATACAAATGATATTACTCTTTCGATTGGCATGTGTATTATGCTGCATTATTGACGGTTATAATAATAATATATATTCATTATTTGCTATCTTAGTTATTAATACTGATTTATTAAACGTGTGTTATTTACTGTTCTACTCCGCAAAATTCGTTAAAAATTAGTTTCAACTTTATAATATTATTTTGCATGCTGAAAGTGATGTGTGAAAATCATTTAGTGAAAAAATAGATTTTGATACATTTAAAAAAGTTGGGTACGTTCAATATTTCGAATTTTTAGCTTTTGTATTTTTTTTTTAAAAATCGAGTTTTTTTCTGGCCGAGAAGTATAAATTTGGGCTTCGGATCGGGTTCGGGTAACAAGTATGGTATTACAACTCGGACATGTAATTTCATCAAATTTCGGCCCGTACAGACCTCTAGTACATACGAGAAGCTTGCGATCAAATATGCTCAAATCCAGTTGTGAGAAAAAACGATATATCGCTATACTATTAAAAGACAAATTCAAAAGAACATAATTGCATTTTTAACACCGCTGAAATCCTCGTAGTTGTCATGCAATATAATGTCAAAATATGAGTTTTTGTATCATAATTGACCAACATCTAAATCAGCCAATAGCGTGCATGCATTTGTCGGCCATGACAGCTCAGTCGGCTGTCAGTCAGCCTACCCAAGTGAAATATTGCTCTTAATACTGCATATTTAGGGTATTCTTAACATCAAATTAAAAAATAAGAAGAAATACATCAAATTAAACAACTACATGAATAGTTTGTGAAGTGGATATTTTTTTAAATGAACAGTGTGTTTATCTCTGTTAAGGAAAAAGTAGATTTTTTTTATCACAAGCTACTATAAGTCGTTTCACATAATACCTAATGATATATAACTTGAAAAATCCAACAAAAGCATTCAAATAAAAATTTTAAAGCTTTTAAGCACGTCACGGAAATACGCCACACTCAGGAACCGATAAATTCAATGTAGATATTTCCAAATTTATTTGACTTACTTTTTTCAAAAGACATGGCTAACTCGCTAATAAAAATAGTATATTGTTCTTAATTGGAAATATAATACAATAATTTAAGCGTGAACCACAAAAACGTCGTTTACTACAAATACGACGAAATGGACATATAAGTTTTTGATTTTAGATGACGCATATACCCTTAAACCTTCAATGTTTCCGCAGACGATAAACAGATAATTAAAACAATTTTTTCGCTGCAGGCCTAGCGATGACATATGGCGCCCCATCGATGGACGGCGTCCCAGCACTCGCCTGCATGGACGTCAACTGCGAGGAACCGAATGGTGGCCCATTATGCGCTATAGATGCGTCAGGTCAGGCACAGACGTTCGCCAATTATTGCCACCTGGAACTGGCATCGTGCAGGGATAGCATCTGTAAGTAACGCTTTTATTAATATTACTATTTGCATGAAAACCATTTCGCTACTCTCTCGATTATAAATTACCTACTTAACCCCTTCCCAGCTCAGCTATATTATAATGGAAAAAAGTCATTTTTCTTTCTTCACGACATCTAAATTATCCAAACTTTTGAACAGTGATATACAGCAATACTTGTCTTCGTTTATCAATTTTTGTTACTCTACCGAACAGATGGTTACGGGCCATGGTGTAAAAGTTGTAGGTGCGCTGAATCGTTGTTTTTGTAAAATATGTAACGTCACTTTGACGAACCAAATTTATGTTGTCATCAAAACATTGTTGTAAATGTGGTAGATTGTAATTCAAAAACCACACAATGACGTTTACAAATGCAAAAATGGTGACTATCAGTTTTTATCCAGCTCACCTATATCTCTTACACCATGGTTGCGGGCTTAAATCTCGGCATAGTCAGTACGATTTTTTCTTTTTTTAATTTAACATTTGAGATCTTGCGCATGGATATTCCGTTTGTTTTTTCTCATGATATTAATCTTGATAATTGTTAAAATTCTGATTAATTTTATAATAAGTATTATATGGGGCATTAACTGAATTTTTTTAAGAGAAATTTGAGGTTTATAGGAATAAAAAATATAAAATTTGTTTAGTGTTTTTTTACATGTAATTCATGAATTTCTTTATACAATCTTTTTGCGTTTTGGGCAATTGGTGTAACTCTCAAAAAATACGAAAATGAGTTAATAATTGGTTCTCATTTCCTTACGTGTAATCTTGTGTCTGCAAACATGAGAATTCACAGAAGTGCATTTCAAAAATTCATAACGCAACTCACCATATAATGTTTTCGACAAAAACAGTTTTTACTCTACTCTAATCTCCTAAGCAGTTTTAATTTTGAGGGTTACATCAATTGGCCAAAACACCGTCGGTATGTAATAAGCCTCTATTAATAAATCACTCTTAGTACATGATAGAATTTTGCTGTTTGCAAACTTTTTGAAAGTTAAATATATAAAATTCCTTTTCAATATATATTGATATTTCAAAACACTCGTCGAGATTTAACTTAAAGGTAACTGATAAGGTCTATATAAATACTAATACCTCTGTCCTCTGTCTCATTCAATTTTCAAGCTTCCAAAATAAATATATTATGTTATTCCATGCTCATAACTTTTTTTTTTTTTTCATTTTCAGTTTACGCAATCGTCCGAGATGGCGAATGCTGACAATAACGTGATCTGATTGTGCTACTCATTTCCACATGGCGTGAAGAAACCGTCTTTCAAATAGTATTTTATTATTATTTAAATCTATTTATTAACCAAAAACAAACAATGCATAGTCACATTTACTTATGTATTTGACAGCTGTCAAAAATAATTAGATATAAGATTTATAAATACGTAACTTGCCATCCCAAATATAGTTTCTATCTCAAGGCTATTATGTTTATTCTTAAGGTGACATTATACTCTATGTCGAGAGGGCACATATGGGCACATAATATTATGCCAAATAACTTTACTCGTAGAGTAAATAATAAGCATAAATCTATGACTTAAGATTGTAGGCGTTATGAGTATAATTTAATTTTCAGTAATTTTACGAATCTAACTTAACCTTCCCGTTTTCATACTAAAAAATCCGTTCGGATCTCATGCAGTCAGATTTCGTTACCGTGTATTTCAAAAATTTCAAAAATTGAAATATGCTTTTATGTAGCATTAGGTAATTATTTTATATCATATTTTGTTTGTAAAACTTGAAATACATATCAAACTATGGGAAATTATCGAAAGACGCAAGAATAGAAATACTTGACAACAGAAAGAGCTCGAGGCGTGTATCGATGTCGTTTGAAACAAAACGGTTTCAAACGGTACGTCATACATCTCGGATTGTTAATATACTTTCCTATAATTTTGTATATTTCCATGGTAATATTGACGAGGTTTTCAAATTATGATTAATTATGAAAAGAAGACATTAACTCTAATGTATTTTTAATTACATGTAGAACTATTTTATTTACAAATAGCAACATTTTCAATTTTTTGTATGACCTATTTCACAGATAATTTAAAGGTTTAAAAACCAAAGTAACCCATTGTTACACAATGAATACGGAAGGGTTAAACAAGCTTTTACGAATTTTACATGAACAAGCTCTTGTAATTATTAGTAATATGAATGATATACAAATTGTAGAAAAACAGTGCATTTAAAAAAAGTGTGATATGCTCAGGATTATAAATTAACTTATACTCACTTATTCTATGGCAGAAAAAAATAGCGCGATGAACTTCTTGATTTTATAAGTATAACTTGTGCTTAAATGTTTTACATTCACTTTTTTCACAGTTTTGACTGTTGTGTAAATTTGTCTTTTTGTCAAATCATGTCCATATATATGTATTACCATATTGTAAATTAAATATATGCATCCACCTGAATGCATAAAATAGTTGTTTGTTACACATATGTCCATCTGCTACAACAATGCCCGACTGCTTAACATGATATGGAGTAGTTTTATTTGTGATAAAAACTCATAAATTGGCATATATACAGCCATCGACAACCATTTTTATAGTAATTTCTTTGCATACATATTATTTCTTGGCATCGTGTCTAATGGCACCTTTACTGTAATTTTAGTATTGTATATTAGTATCAAATAATTATTGTTTTATAAGAGATACCAACTTGTAATAAATGTTGATAATTTATTTCTATATACGAATTTTTATTTATTTTTCATCAACAGATCGTCTCTTCATTGTTACAAAAATTATTTCGTTTTTGGATTTGGATTATTGAGATTTTGTACACTTCCATGTATTTTGTCACTAACGACCCGGGTTTCGCCTTTCGGCATCTTCAGGCATTCGAGCACACAAATGGACTCGAACTGAGTCCATTCGTGTCCAGTCCATTCGTGTGCTCGAATGCCTGAAGATGCCGAAAGGCGAAACCCGGGTCGTTAGTGACAAAATACATGGAAGTGTACAAAATCTCAATAATCCAAATTTGATATTGAAATTCCATCAAGCACCCTCAGTCGATGTCTTAAATTATTTCGTTTTTATTTTTAAAAAATTTGGACATCAGTTTTCAAAAACATTTGATCACCAGATCGAAATGTTAAATACAAGTGGTAACGTATTTGACAGATGGGTCAATTTATACTCTTTTTAATTGTTGATGAGTCGCAGTGGGTATAAGTATTGAAGATTAAATAAAATTTATTTTACTTGACTAAACATAAATTTTGTTTTATGATATTCAATAGTTACATATTATGAGATTTCCCAAACTCTTTGCATTATTCACGATGAAACTTAGTATGAACATTATCTAAATTTCTGACAGCAAGAATTTGATGTTTGAGGCTGCTAACCTCGGAATATCACGGAGATTGTTTACGCGGTTTCTGTAATAAGACTTGTTCAGTTTTAATGTGGGAAATGCTTGTTCACAAATGTAAGTGCTTCAGAAAAGTGTCGCATAAAACGCTGCCTTTTTACATGCGGTGTAAACTGCTCATCAAGAAGACATTTGTAAAAAATATTCAGATCCCCTCCTTGCTCACTCTGAATTAATCGTAGTTCTGTTGTTAATCATTTCCAGTAGCAAATATGAATCAAATTAATTGATAACTGCTGATATGGGGTTGAATAATGTATTAATAACAGAAGGTTTGGTCACGATTAAAATAAAAAAATGTTCAAAATATATTGCTTCACAACTGCACAATTTAACATATATTTGTTTATTTTCAATACCACACTTGGTAATGAGGTGCTTGACAAATAAACAAACGTCATTCTATGCTGCATGCAGCCCACGTACCGTGGGTTGTGCATCAATGAGATATAATTTTACAGAAAATCTTCAAAACTTTTATAAACATAAAAATATAATATTTAATAAATGGTGAGTCATTGGTAGCTCATAAATTAAAAAAAAAACACCAAATAGTCAATGAAATGATAAAATTACTAAAATTGACAGTTTAGAAATAGCAAATGTTCATTTGCAGAAATCTCAGCTCGTGAATTTTCATATTCTTAAATCATAATATCGTCACTTCCATTGCAAAATCTCGATTTTTCAGGGGAGCATAACAACAGCTCAAAAATAACATTATCGAATTAAAAAAAAGATAATTAATATTAAATACACACACATAACCATATTTTTATTTCAGTAGTGTTATTTTGTTTGCATTTAAGGACGATTTTGCAGTAGGTATTAATAAAACACAATGTCGAAAACGCACATGCAGATATACAATTTTGCAACGGAAACGGTATATGTACCATTATATATATGGTATCATTACAAGGTACAGCATTTCATCGTGAGGTTGTCAACATCATAGTGTTTTATAAAGGAATATTATATAATTATAAGATACTATGATTCACTAGACTGAACAGCATTCTAGTGGTAAACATTGTTAGGAAATTACCGTGAAATACGCGCACAGTGTAACCTCACTGTAAATACAGTATGTATAAAAACATATCTCATGTGTACAGGGTGACACAAAAAACGACATGCAATCACCCGGATCGTGAATTAAATACTTCAAAATCACGTCCCCATTGCTTTTTGAAGCGCTGGCAATGGGAAACTTACATTAAAAAAATAATCCATTAATTCAATTGAGATAATTCCGATTAGTGAATTTAAACGATAACCGGTTAACCTATTAACCAGAGCAGTTTTTTAGTAAAGCTTTTCGTTCTTTAGTCTGTTACCAATGCTATAAATTAAGTCTCGGTCGCTCCTTAGATTATAGCGCTGTTTTTTCACTTCTAGAAATGGTCTGTTCCATCTAATCGAGCCCACTCAAAGTATATCAATACTTTTTAGAATAACTTTAATTTTTGTCAACTATTTCAGCCAAATATGACGACTGAAGTTTTCGATTATTTTTCATATTTCATTTTGTAATAAAACGCGTTTTTTTAAATTAAAACATTGTTTTATTTAAATACCGGTAAATAACCGGTACAATGGAAAGCTATGGTTGTAGTAGTATAGTATTAGTATGTATAATAGACACGTTAAATAATCAAAAAATTATATTCTATAATAATTGTAAGCTAATCAAAAATATGAATATTTTTACCAGTTTCATCACGAAGCACAATGGATGGATCTTGTAGGGAATGATTAATGCTTTGAATTACACCCGCTAATATTGGAACTCTCCGTCCAGTCAATCTATATGATCCTGCCTGTGTTTTTAACAAATGAATTAGTACTTATATCCTTATCGTGAAGTGCTGAGGTATTCACATCCTGTTTCATTCCAAGCCAGGGTCTTTCTTGGAACACTGAGAATGGGAGCTGAGAACAACTATATGACTCCAACCAAATAATGGTAGAAAAATTAATAATGTTTACTGTAAATCCTTGTTATGGAGACTTCATCTCAGGTGAATATGCTAGTTGTAGCTGAGCAATGTCAGTCTTGTTTAATCTTTTAATGCTTAGGTACATAAGACATACAACACTCAAAAAATCTACGACATTTAATTAAATCCTTGTTTTATTTGCTGTGAATAAGCCAATGGGAAGTCAGGACGAGTGAAAAGTAGATGGTAGTGACATCTATCAATGAGAAAAATACTGAATGATTTTTTATTTGAACATACGAATAATAATAATTGATAAAATATTATTTTTAAGCAAAATTTTATTAATCAAAAAATCATTTCACAATTTTTCTCATAACAAATATCAATCTTTCAGAATTTTAAGAATTTCACAGCATCGTAAATTCCATAATAACTCTGAATTTATTTCATGTAATCTTTTAACTTAATTTTTTAAGTTAAGATGCACAATGTTTTAATTGTGTTTCATATTTTTTAGCCACTCCTTTTCCACTTTTTTTGATGTTGTATTATGATAACATTTTCAATGGAACTCAAAACAGGAAAAATATTATTATTGTAAAATAATTGCTAATTACTGTATTGACGCATTGTTTTCTTTCCTCTAATAATGATTGTTGTTTTCTTATTATAATTCAATCCGTATTTTTTGTTGTAAACAATTATTATTAAAGTGGCTTATCTCGAATAATTAATAATCGATGTTGATAATATATTGTAAAACGTCATACTTTATTTTGTTTTTGTTTTTCGATTGCCTTACAGCTCTAGTATTGTATTACGCCTTGCGCTTTCTATCAAGAGTCGCCTTCAACCCATTTTGTTCAATCCTTTTTTAATATTTAAAAAAAAAATTAATCCTACATTTTGACAGTCTTTTTGATAGATTCGACGGTAGCTTTGTGAGAATCCGCCTTTAAAATAAAATTTTATATTATAAATTTGTCAGAACTTTCTCACATGTCACACAACCAGTGAAATAACGAATTTATCACTTTAAATTTTCATTAATAATCGTGAAAGTCATTTATCAATGTGATTTCGTGTTCAAAAACTTTCATTATAAATTGCCAAATCAATTTACATGGCTGTATTAAATAATATAATACTTTTCAAAACTAACCTACAACATAAAATTAGATAGAGCGATAAAATAAATGCAAGCTCTTTCTAGATCCCATTATTTTGTCTTTGCCATCTCTCGAAATAGGTTTTCAGCAACTGATGAAAATGTTTTCCTGTAAGATCTTCTGTTTGATTACTCCATTAGAAATTCATATACCCTATATTGGTGCTGTGCATGCTTTCAAAAAATCATGCTAAATAATTAACAAATAAAAAATAGCCCTAATAATAGATTGTATTAAAATATCTCCTTTTAATAAAGCAACTACATAAGTTCAACGTTTTTTTTTCGACTGGATTAAAAGTAAATTAATATTTAGGCTTGATATATATGTATTTAGGGATTAACCAAAGGCTTATAATGTTTTCCGTCTGATTTTTTAATTTATAAAGTTGCCTAAGTCGACTTTTATGGATTTAATATTATAATATTTACTAAAATCCTTGCTTAAATACAGAAAATATCCTTTAATATTTTAATCCTACTCGACTAAAGTTCTCTTCAAGTTTTAAAACTTTCAAGCGTAACTGAAAGATTTTTTAAATATTTTTATCGATAGTGTGCAATTAATAAGCGATATTTTCATTTAACGACACTAAATAATTAATATTTATACATTAAAAAAAACCAACTTCAGTATACAACATACTTTCATATGTTTACTGTGATACGTAAATATTCGTTGAAATTATCAACCAGATCGATCAAAAAATATGAAACATAGAAAACTACAAAATAGTGTCGTAGCGAGTTGGTACGGTCTGAAAAAGAAGGTGACACAACAAGAGGAATTTGAATTTCATACAGGTCAAGACATGAGCTCCAATAAATTGTAAAAAGTGGCGTAGCAAGGTTACATGTTCGTGTGATGAACGGGGACTCCCAATATCGGGTACTAAACCTAGTATTCTTGTCAAAGTGTTTACTGAATCTGTTCGTTGTTCATCACCGACGTTCCACCAAAAACACACCTCGCCCTAATAATTCCCCAATGCTACATGACGTCCGGCCTGTCTACAAGCACCCCGGAACCCTACAATGCCAGATGCACATTCATTAGTGAACTTAAAATTTCATTTTATAAGAATATGCAGAAACAAAATATCGTTTGAGGTCTGTCAATGATGGCTTTACAAGCGGATTGAATAACAGTTTAGATGAAAGAACAGAAATCTTACGAATAAATTCTAAACCTCTATAATAGTTCTTTGATTCAATACAATACTGAATGAATGTTTCCAGCATTTGCACCAAGTTTACTTAAAGTATGCAAAATCATCAACATCGATCCAAATCGATCGCCAACAATTAAGGATACGCGAAGAGATGGAAATATTGTAACAGAGATATCTATTAATGAGAAAAATAAGTAATTTTTTTGAACGAACACCGTCACAAGGCTAACAGGTGCTGGAAATCAGTAATTATTTGAGTAGGAATGTGAGGTGAGAGCAAAGTAGAGGAGATTAATTGAGGTTGCGAGGTTCACCCCAAACTGTAGCGCTAGAGAAGTCGAAGAAGAATAAGATAAAATATATACCCACCGAAAAACTGCTACTTATTTTTTATAGTATCGTTAGACGTTGATATCTTATTTATTGTGTAAATAGAGATTATTCGATATTATTAGATTAGAGCTTTTCCTGTACAATTTGCCATTTTTTCTCATTGAAAGATGTCACTTATTTTTTAAAAAATAAAACACAATTCATTTGTACTACTTCCACATATTTATAATGATCAGGACCGGTTTCGCTCATCACGAGCATCAGTTGATAATGCTCGTGATGAGCGAAACCGGTCCTGATCATTATAAATATGTGAATGTAGTACAAATGAATTGTGTTTTATTTTCTAAAATATAATGTCTTTCCACCAAGAATTGACAGTTAACAGAAAAAGTGAAAGATGTCACTGTTACCGAATCTGAATCATTTTAGTTTACCCGTAAGATTTTCATTACAGTGTTTACCTGCTGAATAACGTAAGCCAGTTTTCAAACCTAGCAGATGAAAAGTACAAATTATTACTTTAATTGAGACAGTTCTCAAGCTTGCGTCAGTAATAATAAAAGTTAAGTTTAGAAAATGTTATCAAATTGGTTGTGAAGATATACGATTGAAAAGGTTTGATTTTCTTTCTCGTTTATGTCTATTATTGCATGGTATTTTAATATAAAAATATTAAATATTACATTGGACTAGAATTGATGTAACGATGGTACAAACAAAACATGGATAACTAAGCAACAATATACATTTTTTGGTATGTTATTAAGATAGGTGATAAAGAAATTAAAAATTTTCAACTTGATTATGAATTTGCAAACTACATGAAGTTTTTTTTTAATTTTCTGTCCGTTTGACAGAATTGTGTTTTGTGTAATACATTGTTGAAATAATGTAGAATTTCAACTTTAATGTGCATACATCGAACCGATATACAGTGGAACCGCAATATATTTTTGAAGATGAGATTTCATTAAATAACTATGACAACTATCTGATTATAGAAATAATATTCAAGATATTCACATCCTTTATTTGTATATTCTTTAAAAATACATTTATTTCTTTAAATGAAACTATAAAAGGTTAAATCACAATATGTCATTAAAAATATCAAATGCTAATTATTATCAGCAAAAATAAACACGAAAAAACATCATTATCTCAATTAATTAAAATGTATGCACATGAATAATTCAGTGAGATAAAAAAAAACATGCTACATCATAAAAAGTGTATTTTTATTAAAAAAATATATTTATTTACTTCTTACATTGAGTTCATTTCTGAGAAATCTACAAGGATAACTGCAACCCATATAAATTTGAGTCGTTCAAAAGCAAAGTCATATTATGAGATTAAATTAAAATCACAAAAATCATACTACAGATATTTTAAAATAAAGACGTAAGTTTTTCTAATTCATTACAAATAATTAATGTTTAGTTATTTTCAATGCTGCATTTTTAATATATATATATATATATATAACACGTAAAGAGTTAATCCAAAAAAAAATATGTTATATTTATATAGGTATTTAATGAATAAATGTGACTTTGTTATTAGACAACTCAATTTATTTTGTATTCATTGTTATCAAGGTGTAATGTTTTAACGAAATTTAAAGCTCTCATTACTTAGCATAGGATTTTATTTGTCCTTATATATATAAAAATATCATTCTTATTTTATTTAAGACAGCCTCACACCATCTCCTCCTGCGCATTCTCCATCGCTGATCTTGTCGAATGCTAAAAAAGCAAACAAAAAAAAAATAGTTTATTTAAATTGCATAATAATTATTTTAAGTCTGGTGAAATTGTGAAACAGATTTGTTAAATCAACATCACGAGACACCGCGAGATTCCCTGTCACCCGGCAATCTCTTTGCTTCCTCTCATCACATACCAACATTCCTTAATCCCGTCAAATACACTCCCTGGATAGCTAGTACCCGACGTTCGTTCAGGACGCCGGAATCCCACCGGCTGAAAGAAGAGCTAGGCAGGATTGAGGCACTACTGAGGCATCAGCAGCACGTGTCTCAATCAATAATTCACTGGTCTCTTACTTAGCATTCTAGCAGTGGGTTTTGCAATTAGCACTAACGCGTTAATGAGGACTCTAATTGAATATATTTATTTAAACCTCTACTATGCAAGGAGAAAGAATAATATAACAAAAGGTACAAGTGGTTTATTAGCATATTATTGCAAAAAATATATTTTTCTTGATTTACCTTTGTATCTGAAACGAAGCACACACACACACACACACACACTCAGCGCATGCGCTGAGAGAGAAAGAAAAAGAGTACTCTTTCTCATTCTCTCTTATTAAGTGAATGTTGACAGGTGGCACTGCCATGTGTAAGCAATTTATAGTATTATTTTATTATTATATTTTTTTGATTTGTATGCTGTAACGCAGCTTTCACCGTGTCTGCCGATCGTTGAGCAAGCTCATTGAACGAATGTTAACAAGCGGCACTGTTATCGCTGATATAAACTTTTATTTTCTCTTTATTGACGTCAGAAAATATATTATACATCGACGGTCTTTTGGCCAATTATTGATGTAACTCTCAAAACTGAAATAGTTCAGGTGAGAATAAGAACGGTTTTATCGAAAACATTATTACATGGTAAGTTGCGTTATGAATCTTTGAAATGTACTCCTGTAAATTCTCATATTTGCAGGTACGGAATTGTAGGTAGGGATTGTCGATATAATGATGGCGCACATCAAGTGGCTGGGTCAGAATTTTTGAACCTAAAACCAATGTAAAATGATGTTTCCCTTCCAAAAAGTGGTACATTTATTTTACCGAGAGCGGTTCTGTCGTCTTTAAAATGAGATCCAATCATTAACTCATTTTCGTATTTTTAAGGGTTATATTAATTGGCCAAAACACCATCAATATTTTGCTTGCAGTGCTTGCATAGATGTTTTGAAATATAAATATAATTTTCAATACTATAGTCAATGTCCATTAAAAATTGCGTAATTATAATAATATATTAGCCCGTCTTGAGCAGATTTAATCGCAACTGAATACTTATAGAAAAGGACATTTTTTCCCAATTTTATTGGTAGTTAGTATTTTTATTTCACACAATACAACAATAGCTCTATTGAATGAATAATAATATAATGTGTATATATTCCAAATTATAGTGAATTAATATTTTAGTGTATTGGTAACGAATAACATCGTATTTTAGAGTGAATAAAAACTTGAGTACAAAATGAAAAGTTCTGCCTATAATAATGTATTTCCCAAAAAATAATTGCAATAATGATTGTGAATGAATTTATTTATTCACTCTATATCAATTACTAAAATTACGTCTGATTTTTACTCTGTAAAACTGATAATAAATAAGTATAATTTATATTGTATTTCCCCAAATTTTACAAAAATATGTATACTCGACCGCGGTAAGTTTTTATAAAAAATAATACATGGAAAATTAAATATTCATTTACATATTGTCAGACATCGTGAATGTGCAATGTTAATCTTCTATATAAAATATATCTTTTTTTATGTGGATTTAAATTAATTCAAATCCACATCATCAACTGGTACATAATATGGCTACAAGATGTCTTTTTGATAGCTTATTTGTTAATAATACATTTTTTTGAATAAACGGTCGTTGCAAAATGCTATTTTACATTTTATAAATGAACGTCTTTTGATTATTAGGGTTTGGTTTATTTTTACATAATATTATTTAAAGTTGCATTTCAATCTCGTTTTCTTGATTTTAGATACACGAGGACTCCACTCAAAAGAAATATTTTTGTCTACTCAAACTTTATTTGCAATTAACTTTCTTACAGTAATGATTATTCTTGCTATATCAAATATTGTCAATTCACTTTGTCACAAGGGGATTAACCTTAAATTAACCACCTATGGTGTATAACTATTCTGTTTTCTGATATTTAAGATAAAGGTCATTTTTAATTTGATGTTTTTTAAGTGAAACTTGGTCAAATTTATTTCAACTTCAAGAAAGTCTAACAACTTAATCAATTACTTTACTCTGACAGACCAAACACAAAGCAATTTATTTCAATACTTACACTCATGGTTATCACAATTGTAGTTATTCATGACGCAAATGCTTCCGAATGACAATGACTTGGACCCTTGCTTTCCTGCGCAAATCGGGGTGTATTTTTCAGTGGCGCAGTCGTGCATGCAAGCCTTCTTCCTTGCAGCCTCTTTTTTGATCTCCTTAAGATCCTTTCCAGGAGCTGCTGTGGCCAACACAACCATGCACACCATCACTGAAAAAAGATGAATTATATCAATGGTAGAAATAATCATATAATCTGCACACTTTATCAGTTTAATAATAACGCTTTCGAAAAAAACAATACTTCTCAGAAATAATTCCGCAATTGTTTTTATTTGAATCATACATCTTATTGACTGAAATCAATGATATAACAAATCCATTGGACAGCATCATTTATCTTAAGGGTTATATAAGCTTAGTTTTCTGTTACAGAGATATCTCTTTGTGATAGGAAAATGGTAAATGAATTGCTTACAAACATTCGTATAATTGATAAATCTATCTATCCAGAATCTAGGAAACGCCGCAGTTGATTAATGTATTTAGTATAATACTATTCCACTCATCACTCACTACCATAAACTGCAGATAGAGTAACTAACTACCAGTGGCGTCTCTAAGAAGTGACATTTTATTATTTTTTAATAAAAATTTCACCACAACCAAAAAAATGATTCATTCATAATTCATTCTTAACGATATCATACACTAAATAAAATAACTATCACTTCATTTGTTTCAAATTTTAGTGGTTAGTATTCGGATTTTCTATAGTTCACTATCAGGGTTGGATAAGTGGAATGGAATTGGATGAAAACATTTAAGATACCGCTGATTTTGTATACAATGAATTTTTTTATATATTGATAAAGATTCGAGGACGTGTACCTTTACCGTTAATAGTTGGATAAAACGACAGGTTAATAAAAATATCTCTGATTGATTACAATTAATACTTAATCGTAAATTTAATCCAGGTATGTAACTAGTTAAAATTGTGTCAAATACCAAAAATTTGGATAAGTTTGCCCATCGGTCTAAGATTGGCCCACTACATGAAAATTATAATACTTTGATAATACTAATGCCATTTGAATATTTTTTAGTTAAGCAAAGGTATTGAGTAGCCCTTTGTGGTAAAAATACGAATATGAAACATAATTTGTTCTGTTGTTGAATTTGTAAGCTGTCAGCTTGGGATGATAAAACACAATTTAAAAACATATTTTGAAATAAATTGGATTAGCCTTATTTTCAATTTGTATTACTTATCTGTAAACCAAATGCTGTATATTTTTCCCCATCTCAATTATGTACAGAATATATAAAAGACTTTAAAATCACTAAATTTATAGTAATAACAGTGACTATTTGTACCGTAGGTCAAAAATGTTGCCCATCTTGTTTTATTTATATGCATATATCAATTATTACAATAAATCTATTTATATTAATTAAAGTTAAGACATGATTACATTACTATGTAGAACAATACCACACATATATGCAATGGCGAATCATAAAAATACAAAAATCCTTAGAAATGGGACAAAGTTACCCAGATTGACCGTAAGTTTCAATATTTTTGTTTGTGATGAACCTCAAGGATAAAGATTTTAAAAAAATTAAGGTCATGAATATTTTTATGATTGATTTTAATTATTGATTTTATACATGATACAACATGTACAAGAATTTTAAAGGCAATAAAATTGCTACAACGCAATATTATCAAACCAATTCAAACGTGATTTTTTTTGTTAAATAGAAAAAAAATATGCTCTATTAAAATCACTGTTATCATTATAGTCAATTGTGTATAATCAAATAACAATTCTATGACTGGATGCAATTTTACACGGATTTTTTTGTTCAGAATTTTCAATGAAATTATATGCTGTAATCTGCAGCCAATCGTGATTCAATTAAACGTCAGTCGTAGTTAGTACACAACAGGTGTATGAAATTGGATATGGCGAAATATAAACATATGTATACATATATATAATAAAAGCAATATTATCCTGTTGTGAACACAGCGTTAAAATGAGTTTTATTCATTTAAAATATTCGTTTGGTAATCTAATATTATATGCACCGATTTAAATCCTGTTTTAATGTGTATTTGAGAGAAATATTAAAAACATTAAGGTCAATAATAAACAAGACTAAGGCTGGTTTTCTCAAATTCATTGTAATACGTAATGTAATAATAAGAAGTCGCGTGTTGTCGACGTGAAAAATGGCATCTAGTTTTGGATACCATAAATTTTTTCGTTTGGATAATTTTGATCAAAATGTTATTCTCGCTAACACCGAATTGGTATTCAATGGAGATAGTTAAACACACATTTTATCTGCACAACGTCATTCCTTTATTTCTTTTAAAGCGATTCGCTTTATATCAATAAAAACACGACATAAATAAATTTCTATCTATGGACTATCTAAACGTCATTTTAACATCGCGCTTGTTTTGTTCAAAGAATAAATTCGAAAAAGGAACTACATTGTAACTATATTCATGTTACACTATAATAATACAAGCAATTTGCTTCCTTCCTACCAGGTGCTTAAAAAAGAAAGTTGTTTATCTTTAAAATTTGCACACTTCAATTTGACAATCTTTTATGAACTGTCACCGGTAATAATCAAAAGTAAAAGTATTAAAGACATAGACCAATCACGAAGCCAAGTATTACGATTGGTCTATTTCTTTTAACCAAATAATGTAAACTTCTAAATAGTGTTTCATACTGACTTACGACGACGTATGAAGCATTAAACCCTCATCATTTTGATGCTAAATGAGGACGCACTCACGCATACTTAATCAAAACATATTATCCAATTGACAATGTATCATGTTTTCCGAGTAGAACAAATGAACACGAATGACATAGTCTTCATATCAAACATTAATTTCTGCAATTCCATTCATTTACGATTCTTTGTTGTAAGACTTCTGTTCTTACCTTGCTAATTTTTTTTTATTGCCATAATTGTTGGAAGAAGATGTATAACCTTGAAAAACTTGTGTCAGTTGTGAAGCACCTTTTCTAAATACGACTTGTTTACTTCTTTAAGACACATGATGAAAATCATGTATTTTACATTATACTTTACTAGTTGTAATCTATTATAATGGGTTTCTAAAACGATGTTCCCTTACTTTGTAATATTTAACATGACAATTAAGAACCTCAGTTTGCCGTTGCACATAGTTATAATTTATGTTCCAATAATCCATAGAGTCATGCATGTGCGCAAACTTTGCAAAATAAATTACTTCATATCGACGGTGTTTTGACCAAACCCTCAAAATTGAAATTGTTCAGGAGAGATTAAAAACTGTTTTTATCGAAAATATTATATAGTAAGTTGAAATACACTCCTGTAAATTTTCATGTTTGTAGATACGGGATTATACGAAAGGAGTGTTTATATAATAGTGGCTTAAATTAAGTGACCGGGTGAAAATTTTAAACATAAAACCAATGTAAAATGATGTTTTCGTTCCAAAAAGTGGTCAATTTATTTTTCTAATTTACATCATTTGGCCGAGACCTACTCTGTCTGTCGTCTTTAAAATGAGATCCAATCATTCACTCATTTTCGTATTTTTTGAGGATTACATCAATTGGCTAAAACACCGTCGATATTAATGGTCCAATAATTATTAACTATATGGAAATCAAACCAATAAAACTAAATAAACGAAACGCGTTGGGTGTTTAAGATAGCAAATAAAGGTTTATTCCAATAATGAATTTTTTATAGTATCCATTCATACACTGCGAATCCAATAATAATTGAAATTGTTTAAATAGACGGTTTGGATTTTGAAACTATACTTTGTTTTCAAACCATTAAATTGAAATAAATATACGTCTCAATTTATGTACAAAAATATTTTTAGTTATAAATTTTGACCGATTTCTAACGCATTTTTATCTGCATAAAACCGTTATTCGCCAAAAGAATAAATATAGGTTACGATCTTTGGCCCGAAAACCATCATTATTATCAAAATTCCACCAACTCGTGAAAAACGCACCAAATCAAAAATGTTATCATTTTAGGAGAGCCAATAATATCATTCAAATCTACGCAAACAACATGATATTAACTGTTATAATGTAATATCGTTTAAAATAATGAGTCGAGAATTACCATCTTAATGGCAAGTTAGCTTTCTTACATAACATAGTGTATTTTGGTTAATGATAACATAAAACACATTATATATAACATAAAGTTATCAATTAACTTTATGACTCTCATGATCTATTTCAGCACCATTCCTTACAATTAATAATAATTTGATAGTTAATAATTAGTTTATTTTCCAAATTGAGTCAATTTACGTCATTGTCGGCCTCTGAAGTCTAGTGGTTTAACCTAGCGATCAGGTGGGCCTTGGTTCAATACCAGCAAAATCAATATTAAATTAAGATTTTTCAATTTAAATTTGTGATCTGGATATTAGTAACTTCTCATCAAGTTTATGTCGTCCAATTTTCAAAATATTTTGGCGCTAATGCTGTCAGCTGAAATGCCAGATATTTGTATTTTAAAATAAAGGAATTACAATATTGTTTTGTTACAATCGTAGCATTATTATGGTAGTTAATAAACTGGAAATTCCATAAAACAGTCAGGGCCATATAACTTATGATGAAGTAATAATCTACAATATAAAAAAAAATGTATGGTCCCATGTTCGAAAAAATTCAAAAGTAGAAATTTCGTTAGTATTACATTGTGTTCTAATTTTAGTAATTCCACAATTGTATGCACTGATCCAAATCGGTTTTTCTCATGGCGAGCTCCATCATCAGTTGGAAACACTCGCCTTAGACAAAACCGATCGTGTTCATTTCATCAAATTTTGGAATGAATACAAAAATCTTGTGATAAAAATTTTTCAATGCTTAATCCTCAATAATATAAAACACAAAATCATTGAAACGAAAAGCAATTAATGTATCAAAAAAAAACACGCAGAAAAGAAAAAATATTGTTTTCCTAGATTCAAAATGCAGTTATTCTACGATAATTGAACAAGACAATGTTAAAAGTTGCACTTCATTGACGGTGCAAATATTTATCATAGATTTTTTCTTTAAACTATTATATGCGAATCAACTTGTTCTGCCAGAGAGATAACTATTTGTATAGTATCTATTCTTTATAATCTTGTGATATTTTAAATAGTAAACGTTTTAAATATCTGTAATACAAAATAAAAACAAACAGAATATAGTATCTCATTTACATAAATTGTTTTCATGGTTCAATATTTATTATTGAGTTCACGAATATCCTTCATCGATGTTTCTTTTAAACTAGTATTTGCTCTATCAAATTATGTGTCGAAATAATGAAAATATGTTTTTTCATAAACTTGTAATGTTGTAAATAATAATTATTTCAATTTTTTAGTTTTAAGCTAAAACATGCAGACAATATACGTCGCATTAACGACATCGTCGACAGAGTCCTTGATTGTTTTAACAGCAATTTCATAACTTTTCACTAAAGCATTTTGAAGACTTGATTCTTTGTACGATACTTGTATAGAGTATCATTCCCGTAACCTCTAATTATGAACGTAGTAACTTATTTAGTCACAATACACTTGAATGGAATATATGAACTAATCAAAAAAATTAAAATATCGATAATAATAATTTTAATAAAATATACCATATATTGTATTCATCGTATATTGATAATAATTATTTTAATATAAATATAATATCATTTAAAAAATCTTGTTGTATTCGTCGATCAACAAATATTATTTATTTCGATAATTTTTAAGAATACTGATTAGTTTTTGAGTATAAACTTATAATTTTTGACTTGGTGCGTTATGCCACGAGGTCGTTGCTGTATAATTCGATGTATATAATCCAATTTCACTCACCGAAAGCAAGCAAAAAGATTGACCTGGCCATGTTTGTTCAACTGATAAGCAATCTAACGCGATGAGATGAACTGAATACAACGTGACTCGGAGCAAACACAACACTAAATGCGAACCGTCAAACAAAATTGACCTTTTATATTCCACTCGAACAATAAGCTGTCTGGTCGTTACGTCGGCCATCCGAAAATCATTGGTGTACAGAAACAAAACAACTTTACATAACAAAACATTATAATAATTGAGATTTGGTAGTCAAAACCTGTTGAACGTAAGTACCGTTAAATCGATGGTACAGAGTGAAACGTTCATAATAACAATTTAAATTATAAATAATATCATCAAATTATAAAGCAATAACTCAGTCACTTTTATCGAATTAAATACATATTATTATAGATATCATATTTTCAAACTTATCAAACGATTATCTTGTCAGACCAACATATTTATTTCATAATATCGACTGTGTTTTGGCCAATTGACGTAACTCTGAAAAAATACGAAACTGAGTTAATGATTGTGTGCATCTCATTTTAAAGACAACAGAGCAGGTCTCGGCCAAATGATGTAACTTAAAAAAATAAATTGACCACTTTTTGGGAGGGAAACATCATTTATACCACTGTTATATCGACACTCCCTACGTATAGTTCTGTATCTGCAACCATGAGAATTTACAAAAGAACATTTCAAAGATTCATAACGCAACTCCTGAACAATTTCAATTTTGAGGGTTACATCAATTCACCAAAACACTGTCGATATACTAAGCAATGTTTTAATAAAAATAAAACATAATTTGTCGTAGTTTCAAAGAGTTATACAGAAAAAATTAAAATACAATTAAACAGGACTATATCGTACAAACAATTTTTAATGGCTCCTTGGTGTATGATTATAAAATGAATTTACAGATAATTTAGACAATTATAATGAAATCAAAGTATTTTTATCATACAACAGAAACTTTGAAGTAACTCTTACAATCATTTGAGACATTACATTATTTTTTTGTTTTTAGTAAAATATTTTAATATCAAAACTGTATAATTATTGTACCTACTTATTCATAAAAAAATAGCCTTTCATAATACACATTTGTCATAAATCAAACCCTAGCATAAAAAGTGTTAATGTATCTCTTCACATATTTTAGTAAATTATCAACTGTTGTTTTACATGATACGTGACGTCAAATTCATTTTCTTTATATTCTCAAGCATTATATTTATATATACTCACCAGAAGTTTTTTCACAAGTACTACTACTTATACATTTGCTCAACTTCGTCTTTTTCACATGGAGTTATAAAAGAAAGCTGATGCTACGAAAAGACTAATAGATAGACAACCGTTCTCGCTGTACCCGTTTTGAGAATCGTATAAGTGGGAGAGGAACTTAAATGTTATAGAAGTATTTTCCTCATCTATAAAAATAATATTTTTAGTATTAATTCTACACTTTTATCAAGCGATCAAGGACAACGCCAGCATTCAACTCAGTTGAACGAAACCGGTCGTAATGGTCCTGTTTTATTTTAATAACTACATTGTCTTACCACAAAGAATCAACAGTTAACACCATACAAGTGTTAATTTTGTCCTTTATTATAATCTTGATTTTTACTGAATCAATACAAAGCCTTATTTAATTTCAATGTCAACTGCATGTACGTATTTTTCAATGTACTTTACTTGGAATAATAATTAGCCAACAATGTTGTCAATTCTTAGTGTAAGGATATCTTATTAATAAAAACAAAACGATATGTCCATTATTCCATCTTAGAAATGCATGTCGATTCGTGAGAAAGCATTTTCAGATATAAAAATCAATTCAAATATTCACTTACGAAGAATTATTACAAAACACAAATATCAATAAAAATCAAACTAGAAACAAAATCAAGACCAACTCACGCCAAACAAACACAAATTAATGTACCTACTAAAAGAACAGACGCGACGTGAAAATATTATTTACTCTAAACTTCACACCATTGAAAGATTGACATTATGAACATATCAAAGTCTTTAGTTCTACAAGTATTATTAAATAAATTTCTCAAATAGTTACAAAAACATGAAAAAAACTGTATTGCTTAACTTTTTGATATTTTAAAAAAAAATATTTGGCACTACAGCTTCTAATCTCCAATGAGCTAAATAGTTTTAAATTTAAAAATCATACGAGATAAGATTTTCAATAAGTCATTCAAGATAATCTATATGAGAAATGACATCACATACACCCATGCCTAAAATCTCAAATTTAATTTTGACATAATCGCTAGGGCAAAGTTCTAACCGTTAGACCACAGACACCGAATATATGTATCTCTGGCGAAAACGTAATGTTGAAATAGTCATCAACAATTTTCCTGTACAACTAAATAATACTTTTTAACCTCGTATTAAACAATTATTTGTAAATCCATATCTTGAAGAATATACTCACGAGCGTATTAAAATGAAATTTTTTTCCCAGTAATCCAAAATCTCCACTGAATAGAAAAGGCCACGATCCCAGAATACCCATACCCAATTGTAATGAAACCTTTTGTGCGAAATACAATCAATATTCAAATTTTAGATTTGGCATTTGACCCACAATTCTCGGCAGGAGGGTGAATTTTTGGAATCGGACATTCGGAATTTGAATGTGATTAGTTTTCTAATTCTGATAGCTGCGCCGTCCCTGAATAATTTAGACACTGTTATGAATTCGATCTTGATATGGTCACCTGGCAATCACAACGCGATAGTTGAATTTATTCGCAGAACATAACTTGGTAGAAAAAATCAGCTACCGGCCAAGCCACACGTAATTCCAGTATTCGACTTTAAGAACTTCCCTCCGGTGTCTACTTCATGAAATCGGACATCAAAGAATAAAGCTATTTCCAGTGGCTAAACGTATTCTCTAGTTGATTTTTTCCAGTTATTTTTTAATTTGTCTCAAATGTAAGTATTAATTGGGAAATCTGTGGCATTCTGGGTCATAAAGTATATCTTTTTGACCGGATTCAAATTCCTTATTCACTTACAAAATAGTATACGTTGGGTTTTATCGAATTTTCCTGATTACTGACTTCTATAATTCAAACATCTTGCCACTCCAAGCCTAACCTGACACACGACAATAGCTATTTATATCAGCGCATTTAAAGTGGTGGAAATTGAAGAAAAAAGGCAGATAAAAAAAATATTTGCAGTCACCAGAAGTAAAAATTTCAACAATTAACCCATTATTTAAACAGTAGAACAGCGTTGTTGACAAACCTAACAATACTATTTAAACCGTTGTTTTTTTTTCCGATTCAAAACTTCTTATCTACCTAGCGTATATTTTTATTAGACATACATTTCTAATAATTATATATTTCAATACATTTCAATATAGAAATATATGTAAATACAATTTAAATATAAAACAAACAATAAAAACATTATTTTTAAATTAAAAGTAATAAAAAATTAAAATTAATTGCCTATTGAACAGTTTAAAAGATGATTCTTTCCGATTAGTGTGACGATCGCTTTTAATTAAATTATATTTGTCAAAGAATCCTTCAACATCAGCACTCGCCAATTCTTCATATTAATTTTATATGGTCATTAATAACTGCAATGTACTTGGACTTAATCTTTTTTATACACTAGTTAAAAGGTATTTTAAAAATGCTCATACCTTTCAATGCATTAAACCTCTCTAAGTGACGTTAATAATGGTAATTTTTTTAATAAACAAAAACAACAGTTTCATTCACATTAACGTAACATTTTGAAAGAGCTACAAATGAATCATTTAATGTCTCATAATAGTCATAACACAAATTTTTCTCATTCAACATTGATTATAATTATGTCTTATGACAAGGGTGAGGAACCTGCGGCCTTATAGGGCCTCAAGTACGGGTCTTTTGACTGAAATAAACATATAAATAAATAAACTTCATCGTTTTCCTTCATTTAGAAAAAATCTACATACATTTTTATATATGTTTCTTAAATGCCGCAATCATTTATCTTAAATTGATTTTAACCTTCCGACAGGAAAAGGTTCGTCACCCCTGTCCTATGATGTTACATATTTTAGCATTTCTTTAAAAAAATAAAGTAATTTTACTATAAATATAAAGTCTACAAAGTTATTTTCTAATTCATCAAAAATATTAAAGTATTAACACTACCAATCGGTTAATGTAATCTTGTTATATAGTCGTCTTTTATTTTTTTTTTTTAAATGCTTGCTATTGTGTTTTACACCATAACCGAAATGTTATTCATTTTTTGCGTGGGTAATTTCTCATTCAGAAATGTAATTCGTTTTTAAATTAGTATCCATACGCTAACCACAAATAATAATACAAATGTTGATCAATATTTCTAAGAAACGGATCTACGTCACTGGTGAATAGATTCAGTGAAGTGATAATGTATTAAATCGTTGATTCAAATTTATTGCCTTGAGGTATTCATAATAGAATCAAACAGTCAAATCTCTTGCAAGAAGGTAGGTTAAGATAGTCATAATAAACAAACAAAAGACGTTCACTTACAGCGATACTTCCCAAACTATGGGTCACGGCTCCCTGGGTGATCATAGGGGGTCTGCGGGAGGGCTGCAAATGGCACAGTAGAGCTACATATCGTTGTCTTAACTAGCAAACTGCCTATCTACATTTGAGAAAAGTTATCAGGAGAGTTTAAAAACAGAATAATTTTAGTTTTAACCAATTTTATTCTATAAATTTTACATAATTATGTTATATGAGTAATGTTAAATTATTATGCATATGACATATGTCAAATTCAAAAATAACATTGATTAAGCTGAATTTACTCGAGTTGTTAAGATCTCCTGAGCATTTTGCGATACTGTAGATACGCAGTTTGCATGTTAAGTCTATGAGATATTTATTTATGCATTTTTTCCCATTCCCATATGAAGTTATATAAGAAACACATTATTAAAATGTCGTCTTTGAGGCGATTGTAGAATTCAGGCGAACGTATATATGTGTACATGACGCGGCGGATTTTCGTAATGTGATATTCGAGAAAAAAAAATTATTTTATCTTGTGTCAGCGAAGTTTATAATAATAAGTTTCCAAATAAAATGACACTGATATCAAATCATTACTTTAAATAACAGCAGTTACGAAAAATAAATATGTGATTGTAATAGAGCACCGTCTGCAAGTTTGAGAATTATCAAACTTCGAGCGTTTACATCCACTCTGGACTGCATTACTGACATTACCATCAACATCATCCGAACCACAGCTTAAATCGCGTCACACATTCAAAATCTGAATCACATATTCCTAAATATATAATGTAAAATAAAGGTTTTGATAATTGGAATAGAGGGCCGTGGTTTATTTCTTGCAAATTTTGAGGACAGTGAAATTAAAAAGTTTGGGATGCATTGACTTACAGAACTCACAACAAGACAAACATGTAACACGGCTCGATACTTACTGTAAATGTTTTTTTGCAATTCATAAAATGTTCATATAAGATCTAGACATTTGTAATTTTAGGCATTATAATATTATATTTTATTTCACAAAAAAAACATATTGGAATTAAATATTGTGTAATGTGTAGCTTAAAGGTGAACACTTTTGGGATTTGGTGTTCTTTGGTTGCACGGTCAATGATTCACATCACTGAAAACATAAGTACATACTTTCATAATATATGTTTTAATTGATTTATAGATTGGTTTCCAAAAATATGGATGCCTCCAATTTTCTAGATGCGGCTATCGTTCTACTGCGCTGTACTTTCAAGGCCTCAAGTCACCGAATACAAATTTTCATAGCTAGATGTTCAAATCTATTTCTGGATTTGTATCAGAGATATGGATATCTGTAATGTTCTAGGTATTACAATGAGTTGTCAATGATCTTGAGCATTCATTCTTATCGAGGTTTTGAACCTATGAATGGAAACTTTGGTATCTAGATATTGAAATCGATTTATGGATTTTCATTCAAAGGCATTGATGTCTATCATATTCCGTTACGGATATTTGTCATTTGTTATATTCAATTGTGTGCTAAGTGGGTAGAAGCTTATTCTCTAGATAGTTTTTCCGTATGAGTTCTAATTTTGAACTCTCTTCCCAAGGATTCTGAGAAGCTCTGAGTGGGGAAAACAATTAAGAAACACCCCTAACAAAAACCAATTATTAGACTTAAGGGTACAACAGGCTTCAATTATTGTCTGGAACGTATTGTGGTGTGATTTAAAAATTGATGACTTTTACTAAAGAGTTGTCCAGTACCTGACTTTCAAAGGTGTCTCAAAGATGAGCGCGTAGGCTTTCTGCCAGATGTAATATACAACAGAAGACAAGGATGTGAGAAGGAAACTTGATATCAACGTAATGAAATTATTGGAGTCTTTGGTTGAGGTATACAATTAAATAGATTCTGTCAGCGTAATTATCATAGTTCCCAAATTAAATCAGTTGAAGTTGCCTAATGTTTACGTCAGTGTAGCGTGACTATGTGACTTCAGAGTCAATATTTTTTTAATGAAACAACCCACCCAACAGGGATTATTAACTTCAGTGATCCATTCATTGCTAAAACTAGATAAATCTGCTACAGAGGAAAGGGTTAATATTCAAAGAAAAATTGTATCAGCTTTTAAAATAAGGATTATTTGATATTAGCAACGTTTTACATGTTCTATTCCATTTTTGGGTCAGATATTTCTACATATTTTGCGGCTTTACAGTCGTCGATCACAAAAAGGTTCCCCTACTCGTGATCTAGGATAATCATAAACTTAAATTGACGCGTTCGAAAGGTGTCAGATTCAGAAGAACCTCTCGAAAAGCTAATGGCGTTGGGAAAAAAGCATTGATTTCATTTGGTATTTTACGTTATGTCAACATAATCGCCGTCCTATTTTGAGACCCGTGATAAGATGTAAATAATGAAAATATATTTGCTAAATATTATAAACAAAAACAAATGAAGATCGATTATATGTTAAAATTGATAACTTAATTATTCGTCTGGCTGTGTTAGTAAATGTGACAATTGTTTCGCTTACTAAACATTCAGACTAACTGTATCGCAACGCTATTTTTTATTTATAATGAAAACAATGATTCAAATTCTCAACTAAAAATTAAGGGTGGGTTGGGTTTATTTTCTTCTACTGAACGTGTGGACGTGTGTCTGAAAATGCATGCTAACACAGACACTGGAATAACTTAGTTATCAATTTAATTTTTATATTAAATATGAACTTCCACAGAGTTACTGCCGAATCCATCGAAAATATCGATTTTATGATTCAAATAATTATGTTCTATTCGATCGATGCTTTATCCATTTAGTAGTTTTTTGAAATTAAGAAATGGGTGACAGATTACAAACTATTTTTAATGAATATTGAATACCAAAAGACACGGGCAGCTAACATTTTTTTAAATGTTACCATTAATGAGAAGTGTACTCATAGGTGTTAAAATACTATATTTATAAAATATCGCACCATAACAAAATAGTATGACGGATAGGGGCTCTTTTGTATTAATGAACATCGTTTCAAGAACTAAACTTCGAGTTTAAGTTTAGAATTGTAGCATGGACCCTTGTGACAAAAGCAAACTGTCAATATTTCACAAATAAGTCTTTGGAAAATGTTTGGTAAAGAAAACATTCTCTTTCAAAAGTACTCTCAAAATTTATAAGTGACATAAGAACTTTCTGTCAAAACAGCTCATACACGTGACCAAGAAAATGTAATGCCATGTTCATTTATGATATATTTGTCAAATAAATCTTCAAAACAAATATTTGAGTCTTCGAATTTCTTCGAAACAATGGCGTCTGCCTTTTAGAAGATTCAGGAAATGGAGACAGATAGTAAGGTAATACTTTTTTGACTTTACATTTAAAGCATAACATTTCTAAACTATTTTCTTCATTTAACAGTGCCAATTATTTATTTACTTAATGTCTTTTACTAAACTTGGTCCAAACGTTGATTGAAAATAACTAAAATGCAGTTACAATCATCTGCCATCATGAATCTTCACAAAGTTATCAATTTAAATTATTATGAAAATATGAATTACAAAGCTACTGCCGAATCCATCGAAAATATCGATTATATGATTCATATAATTATGTTCTATTCGGTCGATGCTTTGTCCATTTGTATTTTTTTGAAATTCAAATAGGTGACCGATTACAAGCTATTTTATAAAACTTTGTCGAGTTGCAAAGACACGGGCAGCTAACATGGGCATATATCATTAAGCAAGTGTACAATAGTCCGACAAAATACTATATTTATAAAATATCTAACTAATAGTAAAAATCAATGAGGGTTTTTTCGTATCTTATGCACTGCCATAGCGTTTCAAGAACTAAACTTCGAATGTAAGTTTAGAATTGTAGCATGGACCCCTGTGAATAAAAGCAAACTGTACAATCTCAGACCCGGCCCGGAAAATGTTTGATAAAGAAAACTTTCTCTTACAAAAGTACTCTCAAAATTTATAAAAATCAATCTCATAATAAAGACAGCTAAAATCGAAAAAAAAATGCAAAAATAAAGAATCCAGTTATATATATAATAATATAATATAGTCTATTCAGGCTCGAATGCCTGAAGATGACTCTCAACGTTTTAATTTTAACTTAAAATACATCTAATTATATAAAAATCTCAATAATCAAATTTGATATTGAAATTCTAGAGAAAAATGCACCCTCAGTCGATGTCTTAAATTAAATTATAATATAATATACTTTGATATTTATTCGATAATTATATTACTTTGACTCGAAATCATGCAAGATTTATAATTCAACCACGGAACGAAAAAATTACACAACAAATTAATAAATATTGTATTGTGTATTTAACAAATAATATTTAAAATTGATACCTTTTGAGATTTCATCTTGCTTTTAATAATCCGATTCCGCCTCTTAGAAACTCAAATTTGTTACTTAGTACTTTTAAATTGTTCGCCAGATATATAATCTGTAATACTATATATTTATTCAAAGTTATGCATACTTTTTATAATAATAAAACACACTCGTAAATTAGTATTCCATGATAATAATAGCACAGAGCCAGTGTTTTTATTTACAACCAAAACCGGTCTTATTCTTTAAGGCAGCGTGTTTTTTATATTCAGCATTAATTCAATAACATTGCATAATTTACGAAGCAGTTTAAGTGGCAGACTGCGAAGCTATAACATTAGATAATTTAATTATTTTGCAGTAAAGGTGAGGAATAGTTTTATTAAATCTACAAGGATACTATGAACACTTTGAAGAATTATCGTAAGAATTGGTATTTTTACAATAAACTGTGAATATATTAGAACATTTTATCAAAACCGAAAGGTAAGGAAAACATATCAGTAGTTGACCGTTTAAAAAAAATTCAACAAAAATAAGCATTTAATGTTTAGCATTTGACTGAATGATGACAAATCAAGTGTATACATAATGGATCAAATTAAAAGCCAAAAATTAGAAAAGGTTTGTTATAAAAAAAAATCTATTCAATCTTTAACAACCTGACACCGCCCCGTACTTATGGGGCGGACAGGGTCTTCAAAACCAATCTGCAGACTCTTTCTACTAACGC
Source organism: Himalopsyche phryganea (assembly GCA_022494535.1). Classification (NCBI taxonomy): domain Eukaryota; kingdom Metazoa; phylum Arthropoda; class Insecta; order Trichoptera; family Rhyacophilidae; genus Himalopsyche; species Himalopsyche phryganea. The sequence continues at coordinate 3,000,806 of JAGVSL010000070.1, forward strand.
AAATTTAAAATGTAATACCCCTCCTGAGGCGTTTACGAGTTTGTCATATTTGTTTGGTTGCCGCTGTTTGTTTACAGTTGGAAGTGAACAAAAAGCGTGCGCTGCTTAAAAAAAAGAGAAGTCGCTTCTCGACCTCTCCCGGGGAGAGTCGTCGGTCGACGAAGCGGCGATTTAGTCCACCGCTTACTAGTAAAACCACTTACAGAGTTTTAAATTTAAAATGTGTAAATCTGTTTGTGTTAACTGTCTTCAAGAAAATTATAGAAACTAATTGCAATAAACGAGAAAGAGTATACGGATAACGACCGGGTTTTAATGGGAGACGAAGGAACGTGTGAGTCATCCTTTGTTTTGTCCTTTTTCGCCGGAAGCGAGCGTCAGTGTGTTGAAGCCCGCACCCCGCTTCTCCCCGTTCTCCACCTTCCTCCCTCGAGCGGCAAGGCAGACGTTCGTTGTTTCTTTCCTACTCTGTCAAACCATGTTTTTGTGTCAGTATTTGAACATGCCTAATCAAAGGGTTTCATGACAACCTTTCATCAGAGCTTCCTGTGATACCACTCATGGTTGAATCAAATAGCATATACTTACATTCAATGATATCCTTTAACAATTCTCTTATAGAATTCAAAATAAAATACTAACTGTATAAGATGTTGTTTTTAAATAGTCGCTATGACATCCGAATGACATATGTGGTGAAGTGCTAGTTCCTCAATCCGACAAAAGATAGTTTCACTTGTCTGAACTCTACAATTTAGAGCAATCCCGCGTATACGGTTCTTATTTTAGAATCTTTTATTGAAAAAGGTCAACTACCCGTACATTTACCTTGATTCATAAAATATATCGAATTTTTAAGAAGTAGAATTTTATCCACAGTAGGACTATAACGTTGTAATATTGAAATTTACACTAATTTACACTATTTATGTAAAAGCGATAACGATACTATTCATCTCGTTTCCAAAATACCAAAACGGCATCAACAAGAGTGATTCAATAACGATGTTACCTGTATCTCTAATATATAGCACACAATGTCTGTCGGTCGCAACGACTCCTCTCAAATGGCGCACACTATCGACATGAAATTTTCATACGTCATTCTGGCTGCAATTGTTAGTTCAACTGCACTATTTTTAACTTTCAACTCTCAATATTTAACTTTTAACCTAAAACTGAAAACGCAATATTTTATGAAGTTTCAATGCGGGATGAAAAAAGTAATAATAATAATAGTCGCCTAGCAACAGTTCAATACTAATAATATAATATTGAGTTTGTGATTTGGTATAAAATGAGTGGTAAATTCGTACAACTTGGTGTGAATCTGGAATCGTCATCGACAATTAGCGTATGACTCTGATCTTATGTTAAATTTGTGGCGCTGCAGGAGCGATTATTAAATGCAGATCAACAAGCTATCTATCGAGAAATTCTGCGGCACCATAACAAGAGTGCAGGTTGCAAAACTGTCATCTTTTATTATAGCTGGTTTCAACTCTTAACATTATTATTAATTGGTGGACTATATTTTGTGGGTTTATGTGAAAATTTCAACATTAGCTAGCCAACGTCTAAATTTAATAACCTAATATAAGCGTTCACCATCTTGGGCGAAGCCGGGTAAAAAATACTAGTATAATATAAAAATACCTCTAATCTTTATTTTACTGACGCGATAAAAATCATCTATTGTCGATCAACAAAACCAATATGTTTTTATTTTATTTTTGCAAGTTCGAAAGTGTCAAAGATTTTAAATAAAAACATAGATATTAAAAGAAGTATGTAACTCATCTTATGACTTGGCAAGATTCAAAATATGCTCCGGAAAGCATGAAAAACTGTGAAACTTCTTAAACAATACAGAATGGATATGTCACGCAGAATGACAAAAACAGAAGTAAGTTATTCTTGGGATGAAAACTGAAAAAATTTCGTCTGAGGGAAAGTTTCGCACGATAGCTCATAGAAATGGTTCAGTGGGATTTTTTTTTTATCCAGATGACTTTAATTTCGAGAAAACTTTAATCTCAAACATAAGACGTTTGAATGTACATATTTATCAATAGCAAGAAATTACCAGAGGACTATGCCACAGTCATATCAAAATCCTGAACATTGTATAGCTTGGAAACTTCTAAATTATTTAGATTAATTTGACATTTAGACACTATTAGTATATATTTTAATTTTATTTTGGAAAATAGGTAATAAATACATTATATTTTGGAAGTATCTGGTACGGCCATCTTGTGTTTAGTACTTGTTTTATGTATGGACAAAATTTTACGTTCAAAGATGTAAAACCGTATAAAAAAACAAATTTAAATATTACTTCCATCTTATCTATATATGTGTCACTTAGAATAGTAATGGTGTAACTCCAAAATTGCAGAAAATGAATTTATACCTCAAACACATTCAAAAGATGTTGTTATATTAGTTTAATAATGGTGCACCTCCGTATATACTCCTAATTCTAAATTGTTTTTTGTTTTTATATTCCCATATTTAACGATATTTTTTAGAATAATAGTGAAGTAACTGCAATATCAGAATAAGAGTGAAATGTCCGGACAGACTTCACAACTACACTAACGTTTAAGTTCTTCAGTTGATTGACAAACAGTTATTAATGGTTGTTATTTGATCCTAAGAACATCTTACAAAACCTTGATTTTCTCAAAACTTCAAAACTTGAGTTACACCATTACTATTCTAAGTGACACATATATAAAAATGAAGATTTGTTTGTTTGTTTGTCTTCTATGCATTCCTTTACTATTCATCCGATTTCGATCAAACTTTGATGAGTTGTTGTGCGCACACTCGTGAAGGTTACTGAAGAAAAAAATTTAAATTTAGAAATCTAAAAAAACGAATCAAATACGTGCAAACAGCGATATCTTGGAAAAGCTTCTGATTTATTATATTCGTGTACGCACCAAAACAGAAACAAAAAAATTTGTGTATCCAAAATTCCAAAAGCACTTCATTCAACAGAATTAAAACACAAACCCTTTCTTTCCCTTGCATTGCAACGCATGCCGGGTACTCATTAGTTATTTATAAGACTAACTTGTTTTCATTGACTATCGACTGAGTTGTAATTTCGGAAATATAAAACGGTATAGGTAAATTTATTAAAAATTATTTAATATTTCATGGTTTTATATTAATGCGTTACAGATATTATATTTGTCGCGCAGGTGGTGCATTAGTCAACGTCGTTGGTTACGGTTACGGATGTCTCGGGTTCAAGTGCTGGTACGGACAGTTTTGAAAACTGGTTTTTCAATTGATTTATGGATTTCTGTTTGTAGGCATGGATGTTTGTGATGTCTAAAATTCCATCCTATCTATCCGATCCTAAAAACGGTGCGTTGTGAGAGCGATTAACTGACTCTTTGTCCTGACCTAACCCTATTCGTCTATCTCTACTCTCTTCAAAAAAGCGAGGCTGAGCAGAAAACTTCTGTTAAGATACCTTCATTAGGAGGCCATATGCTCCACATTGGGAGTGGATATGGTAGTTTTAGTCAGAATATAATAAGTATGAAGAATGCATTTTTGTCAGAAGACTGGGTGTCACTACCATTAATAAAAACAGTAAACCATAATACGTCGATTAAACTTTTCCTCAGTAGTTAAACATGTATTTAATCCAAGTCACATATCGTATCTAGCAGAATATTTCAATTTGATATATGAAACCAAATTTTAATTTAAGCCAGTTATTAAAAACGGTTTTACTTGGTATTCATAACGATTGGTCAATTAATTATGTCGGATTGGTATTCAATATTATTTTCTAGAATGGATTTAACTGATTGGTGAGCGCTATAGTCCAATAGCTAACGGTTCTAGAGTTGGAATCCCCCAGTGAAACATTTTCAGACATTGATTTTTCAATAAAAACAATACTTCTAGCGAATCTCTCTAGTACAAATGTTTAAATTTCCAATTTTAATTTGAGTTTATGCGTATGGATTTTTACTATGCCTGTTCTTCTTAGGTTTAACATACTAGATTCTCAGCAAAATATATATGTATATATTTACAGAGTAGTGGTTGAGTGGTCAACCTCATTGGCTTCGGTTTCAGTATTCACAGGATCGAATCCCAGTGCGGATAGTTTTATAAATGTATTTATGGATTTTTATTCGAAGACATTTTCGAAGGATTTACAAGAATTCTTTCTCACCCGAACCTTAAAACGGGGCGTAGCTAGTACGATCAGCTAAGCAATAGTCCTCTCTTACCCTATCCTCATATACCTTATCACTTCCAAAAAGTGATGTTGAGCAACTGATTGACAAACAGTTGGTTATAAAATCTCCTGTTGAGATAAACTCCATTAGAAATCCATATGCTTCACATTGAGTGCGAACATGGTAAAGAAAATGTGGAAAACATTTTCACAAAATTCCGGATTGATTCATATGCTCTACAATGTAAGTGATGCAGGGTGTAGACAAATATTTAAAAGATTGCTTTACTTGTACGAATTTGAAATGTACGAATCATTTCGAATTTATCGCATACAGTGTTATCCGATATGTTTTGTGGCGTTTTTGTCGGTCGAAAACTGTTTTCCAAAATACAAATGTTCAATTAAATTTGACAAATTTCGTAAACCACTAACGTAAACCAAACCACGATGATACACTAACCGCAAAATAGCATGCATAACCCACATTGCCCGGATGACAGATGGACATAATAAACTGAACAAAAATTACACTAATAATACGACCTCCCATTTTGTTTGCAGTTACTTAAATTCAGCTCAATTCAAACCGTAATTAAATGCTTTATTCGCAAACTGACAATCGCTACAAAACAGCTATTTTTTGTAATATAACTTCTATATTTCGACACCAATAAAAAAATTTTAAGCCTTTTACACTGATGTCAATAAAGCATCTCAAAAGAAATTATTTTATAATCAAACTCTCTTTTTGGAGTCTTCATTTCGCTAAAAATATCGTTTGTCATTAGATATATTTTTTATCGTGAAACCAGTATTGTATTTAAAATGAAAAACTATCTGCAATCTACCCAAATGAAGTTGAAAACTATCAATTTGTCACTTTAGCGTGCTGTCTACTTTTGTATGTGGCCTGAGAGCTTCATTATAAAAACATATCCTGCTAACCTAACCTAACACTACCACATCAATCACAAATAATTATTTTGTCTTTAGCATCAAGGAAATTATTTTTACGTAAAAAATCAACTGCATCTTGTTCTGCGCTGACAATATTTTAATCGAAATATTGTAACTAACTATACAATTAAAATACGAAAATCGCACGTCAAAAAAAAATAAGCTATAAATATATCCGAGTTCGTAATTTAATAAACAGAAACTAGTTTAAAACTATCTTTGGTATTTTTTTTGTTGCTCTACATTCCGTTCCATCGTGTATTTTTAAGCTTAACAATTTCATGCGGATGAAATTGCGAAAATACTGACACGCTATTCTTAGTTATGCGATTATTTTTCAAACACATTTTAGGATGTGCTAGCAATTATCTTCTGTTGCACATTTATAATTAAAAACTCCCTCATTTATAGGTTAAGCAAGGACATTGTTTTCTTTTAGAATAATTATTGTTTTTCTTATTTCCACATCTATATATATATATATATATAAAAATGAAGATTTGTTTGTTTGTCCTCTATGCATTTCTTTACCATTCATCCGATTTCGATCAAACTTTGGTGAGTTGTTGTGTGCACACCTGTGAAAAAATTTTAAATCTAAAATCTAAAACAGAATCAAAATACGTACTACTAGCGACATCTCTGAATCAGACGAAAAAACAAATTTAAGAAAAATATTTCGTACTATGTTCGGGTCATGAGCCAGCCATAAGGCAATAGTTTTCATAACTTTTCACATGTCTTATAAAGGTCGTTGTAAATATGGAAACAATAGCACATATTGGTTGATAATTATAAATGAATTACTATATTAAAAAATAAATTAGGCTTTTTTCTGGATGAGAAAAATAAATCTGGGCCTCGGGTCGGGTTCGGGTAACAAGTGTGATATTGAGACTCGGGCTCGAGCCGGGCCGGGTTGGGCCAGAAGATGTTGGGCTCGGACCGGGTTAATTTTATGAAATTTCAGCATGTGCAGAGAATTGACACAAACCCTTTCTTTCTTTGAGTGGCATTGCAACGCATGCCGGGTACTCACTAATATATTTATAAAATATATGAATGTTTGTTTGTTTGCTTCCGGCGGGCTGATGATGATGGGGAGGTCTCTCATGTACACTCAAAGAAACTCGTCGCTTCACTATGTATTCCAGACCCCTCACGATGGGCGACTGCCGAAAGAAAACGTAATCCCTGCAACAGTGACACGCCTCCTTGCTTCTGTAAGAGTAGAATGCGACCTAGAAAAGTCTCGCCACTTTCTAAAAACTCATCCTACGTTGCCAAAAACTGATGCGCTTGACACATTACAACGTGTTTTTTCTTGATTTTGCTCGAGAGATGATCCGATGAAAGTTCTGGGCACGATTCACATTGAATAATAATGGGTTGTGTCAGGTAACAATTAGTATAGCATAGCAACAATCCGAGATGCATGACGTACCGTATGCAACCGCTATGTTTGAAACGGCAGCAAGACACGTCTCCAGCTTGTTCTGCTATGAAGAATTTTGATTCTCGCGTCTTCCGATGTTTATGTATTTTAGGTTTTACACACAAAAATTTTATATAAAATAATTATTTAATACTACATAAAACCATATTTTGATTTTTAAAATTGTCATTTCACTTTATAAATGCGTTTATATGACAAAACTCACACGGCAACAAAATGTAACTGCATGAGATCGGAAAGGATTTTTTAGCATGAAAACGAGAAGGTTAAAAGGAATCAGGAGATTGATTTATAATTCAAAAATATTTGTATATCATTTACTTAAAACATATTTTATTCAATATATCTAGAATTAGCTTCATCATCACTAAAACCGAAAGATGACACTGGGTCGAAATTTTGAATTGTCCGCGTGGAAAATTTTATTCTAAATCTACAAATTTATTCTATATTCAAATTTCTATTTTGCATAGTTTATACTTTGGTAACACTTTATTTGAAAGTAAGAGAAATTTGTTTCGGGGTACCTAATTGAATAGAATTGTCATAAATAAATACGGAAAATACAGCGAGCGAGCACAGAGCATCGTTGCGTCAAAGTAAAAAGTGACAGAAATATACATAAAGGAATAAAGATGAACGAAGAGAAAACTTCGTTAAACTTTGAAATTTGACATCAGACAAACAATAAAATAATAACACAGTAGCTGTTCGCTTTTCCGAATAAATTCACGCCATTTAGGCCTAGAAATCCACACAATGGCCGCGAATCGCAATTACGTGTTTGTTAGGTGCTTATTTAGATATACATTTGATATTATTCCAAGCCAAACAATGGATCGTATCCCAATTGAATCAGCGTTCCGCGAAACAACTTGTTCAATTAATTCTTCTCAACGGAATTAATAATAATGTATAACGGTTGATACAATTTCATTGCAGCATAAAAGCCTTTGTTTATACGAATGTTTGACATACAGGGTATTTGTGAAATTCTTGGAAAATGGGATCTGTGCACAATAATTTATTTAGTTACCGAAAGAGTCATCTAATACTATATATGTACCAATTAAACTTGGTCGCTAATGAAGGTGCCACCAACCACATCAGGAATGTTACCATACGCAACCAGAACTGAAATTTAAGTAAATTCCAAAACTGATATTTTAGCGACGGTTATTAAAAGTAGACAAGATATTTATTTTGCATAAAATGGCATTTGGAGAAAATTATTCTAGACTGACAATTTTAGTTCCAAATTCGGCAACGGCCAAGTAATGTTGGTAATACTATAACATTTTTAATATACTCTTTCTTTAATTCTTTTTTTTAATTAAAGAAATATCCATTCAACAGATGCTATTTTGACACTTAATTAGCTATGAATTTCCTATGAAATCATTAAAAAGGTTTGGTGGCATTATGCTATCTTTTATAATTGATGTCATATTGTTATTTTATTTTAAATAAAACTCAATTTGTTTGTACTTCTTCCACAAATTTATAATGAGCTTGATGAGCAAAACTGGTCCAGATCATTATAAACTTGTGGAAGAAGTACAAAAGAATTGTGTTTTATTTTTAAAATATAATGCCTTTCCACCAAGAATTGACAATTGACACATTCATTAAAAGTGGTCATATTGTTTCCAAAATTAAATTTCGCATATAGATTTCTAATGTAGCATTTCGCAACAAAAGTTTTTCTACGAAAACTGATTGATACTCAAACTTGGAGAGAGTAAGGATTGGGCTAGAACAGGAATAGTTGTTAGCTAATCGCTCTCGTTACCTCCCAATTTTTTAGGATTGGATAGGTGCAAGGAACTTTAGGAATTGCATACATTCATGTTTTCGAACACAAATAATTCATAAATCGAAAAATGAAATTGTTCGCCCTGGGATTTGAGACCGTGAATACTGAAACCGAAGAAGACAACGCTGATCACTCACTCGGCTACAGTTGATGTTGTTAAAGTTGAAATGAAATAATGTATTGAAAAAAAATGTAGTTTACTTTTTATGCACGCCACTGGCGCCTTACCGGATCTATATAGTAAATTAATTAGTAGAATATTATTGCAAATACATAATTATAATCAATCGAGATGTTTGAGAAATTCGAAATTTTATAGAAAATTACACCAATGTATAAAAAAACATTCCAATTTTTTTCATTACTAGATGATGCAGTCTCAAAACGGAAGACTCATCCTTTAGGACCTTTAGGTAATGTGTTTTAAAATCACAAATGTGACGGGTGATCGCAAGTTACTCAACTACTATTAAGTGGAGTGTCAACTCGTTTCATACAATTTTGAGCCTCCAAAATCATGCCCTGGTCGGTTTTACTACCTCACACATATGTAACACACTGTACTTACAGAACACAATTTTTTTTAGATCACACAATTTTCGTGAGAGGTCGTGCGAAACGAGTTGTAAAAAATATATAAACACCTTCAAAACATGTCTACATAAAATAATATATACCTATTTATATCATACAAGCATTTACTCACTGATGCGTAAATTGTTTTACATCAATCTCTAAACTAATAGTTGTTCTTTATATACCGATTAAAATAAAATTGTTTGAGATAAATGTAGGTGATAAATAAACATAATAATATACATATATGTATATAAATGAATTTTTCTTTGTTTGCTCCGTATGCCTTCCTACACCATTCATCCGATTGCGATGAAACTTTGGTGAGTTGTTGTGCTCACACCCGCAAAGGGTTTTGAAAAAAAAAATTATGGAATGGGTAAAGTACTCCAATCATGTCAACTCATTATATGGGACGAATATACTATGGCACACGAAAAAGCATTGAAGCTCACACCCGCGAAGGTTTCTGAATTATTACAACCATTTTTTTCTGTTTCTCATATTCTATCTTTGTCTATTCGTATGCGTTCCTATACCGTTCATCAGATTGGAATGAAACTAAAAAGCACAAAAACAAAAAAAATTAAAACACAAAAACTTTCTTTCTTTAAGTGACATTGAACGCATATCGGGTATTCGCTAGTTGAATACAAAAAAAAACCTTTATCATTTTTACATGAATACCTTTATAATAATATATTACAAAGAAGCGCTTTTATTCCGAAAACCAATTAACTGATTTGTCCCCTCTCGCACCTAGCTTGGTTTTTTGACGTTGTTTACAATATAGTTGGCTACCAGTGGCGTGCGGCGACTTATGATGCAAGGCATGCTGTGAGGGAGGAAAATATGCAAAATGAATCTTGTTTTTAAAATTCAATTTTATTCTTCTCACAAGTTTTACACCTTAATTTCAAATCCTCTACAGTCTCTAATATTCCACTAATGTATTATTAAATCCTTCTTCTTTTTTTCTGTTAATACATATTGAGGGTAGTGACAAATTAAACACGACTTATCTGACAATCCGAATCACAATACTAACAGTGAGATGCTAAAATTCAAGCGCATGCATCTGCATACTAAATGTCATGCGTGATCCATAGAAAAAATCAGATTTATTTATTACTGCGCATGCGCGTGTAAAGCAAACTTCTTAGCGCATGCATGCGAGATTTCATCAGAGGCCGTACATTTATCGAGCGGTCAGGGCTGAATGGAAAACAAATAAATGTCAATCAGGACGCGCACACTTTCTGAATTTAGTGAATATACGTGGAACTTTAAAGCAGTTTAGTTTGATAATTACGTAAAATTATAATTTAATAGTTTTACAAAGATGAGAAAAAAAGCCTTTTCATTTCCGAATTGTAAGGCATGCGGAGCATCTATCGCATGTATGGACGGAACTCCACAGTTGGCTACCATTTGCATTGTAGATTCATTGTGTGATAGTAAAGACATAATAGTTAATACGTCAAAGTGTTAAGGGTGGAAAAGGTAGTTTTTTAGTATAATATACATGTAGCTATATAATGTATTACCTTCTTAGTATTAGAGTATTAAGCGTTGTTTATTCTTGATTATGTGTATTATCCAAAAACAAATCTGAGCAAAGTTTTAGTACTGGCATGCGTAAAAATACAGCTAAAGGCAAACGGCTTATTCTGAGAAATAAAGCATAAACTGTATTATTAAACTCACCAAACGTATTGCATTAATTGAAACGGTCAACAATATCAGCAATAAGAATAATTTATGTATTAAGTATAAGGATACCTCTGTTTAAAAGTGTAAGATGTCAAAAATTTGTAGTCATGAATTAAGTATGAGGAAATGTTTAGAATTCCAACATAGTATACCAGTTCCAAAATGTAACAAGAGTGGTAATCTGTGGTTATTATAGAATGACAGAGATTCCAGATCCAAACTGTAACAACTACAGAAATCCTGGTATTAACATTAGAAAAAAAGTTAAATTATTTTTATTATACTAATATACCCCCCACCCCTCCAGTCCCACCTGCTACTGACGTATCAATATGTCCAAGTGAGAATGACATGTGTTCAAGAATGAAACAATTTAGAGCTCATACATTAATCAAGTCTGTTTCTTTTTTAAATAAAATATAATTTATTCATATTGAATTGTTTTCGAGGCTAGGATTTTTTAAATAAATTTATAGCAAAAAAATCCATTCTCGTCCAATCAGTGGTACAAGTCGTCAGCGATCAAATAATAACATAATATGTTAATATATTTAATATTTCAATAATAAATAGTTTTGAAAGGCGCCACATATATTATTACGGAAAACTCTACAAGCTAACATTATTAATGAAACCAAATGGTTTGATCCCTTACTGTATTTAAGTATATATTGTCATTTACAGATGGCAGTATACACTTCAAAGGTTTACGATTCTGAAAGAGATTTACGTACCGAAACTTATTCACTCGTCATATTATAACTTAAAACGATTCATCCACAGATGTTATTACTATGTAATATTATGATATAACTGTGATAATAAGAACATAATAGATAAGATTGAACAACCTTTTTTTTGATAATATTCTTAGAAGGTTGTAAAATGTTAAGGAAAAGGGATATCAATATTTTTTTTACTTTAGTTTAACTGGAAATATATCCCTAGTCTATTGCATTATTTTTTTATAGTATCAATAAACTTTTGCGGTCTAGCAAAAAAGGTTTCCTACAAACATATTACATCAGGGTGTTTATTTGCAAAGATTTCCATAGAATTTTATGAATTTGTTCATTGCTGTCAGCTTAAAATCAATACTTTAGTTAAGACTCTCAATTGAGAACATAAATATAACCATGCGATGGCTTCTGATATGGGAAATTCAATGTGAGTTAAGTAAGTTTATTTGTGACGTTATTTTTAAAAAACATCCATATCCAAAATTGATGAACTCAAAAAAGCCACCTTTTCGTTTCTTCGTGTACACAGTCACAATGGTGGAAGATGAAAGAATTACGATTATAAAAGATTAAATTTGAAGAAATTCTACATTATTTTTTCAAATGTAATTTGCATAGATTCCTCAAAAAATACGTTTTTTTATCAAAATGATCCACATCCACTAGGATTTGGATCATTTTGATAAAAATTTTACATGCAAAATCGCGGCATTATTCTGGGCGAAATGTGCAAAGGGGCAGCTGAGGGATTAAATAAATAGCAATTGACAAAAAAACAAAAATACATAAACATGTGACACCGCCCCATACTTATGGGGCGGACAGGGGTCTTCAAAACCCGCCCACAGACTATTCCTATTCATGCAAATTTAATATGTAATATCTCTCCTAAGGCGTTCAAAATTAATTTGTCATATTTGTTTGTTTACCGTTAGCAGTAAACAAAAAGCGGGCGACGTTTAGGGAAACGGTCACTTATCACTCGGCCTACCCCAAGGTTGTCATTCACCGACAAAGCCACAGTGGCTTAGTGCGAAATTTACGACCCTATCGTAAAACCACTTGCTGCGTTTTTAAATTGAAATTGTGTATTTTAAACTCTGTTTGTGTATCTGTTACTGCCTTCGAGGAATTTATAAGTATAAACTAACTGCAATTAAAGAGAAAGTAAACTGACGGGCGCGTTTTAATACAAGACGAAGGAACCTGTGAATTATTCTTGTCACCACGCCGGACCTGGGGCAGACAAAGTGTGTTGAGGCTCGACCTTCTGGTTGAGTAGAACTAAAACTTCTCCCACATGGATATAGCGCCTTTTGAAATTTAACGACACATTTCATGTTGGTCACATTACATATTTAACTATAGCTCTAGAAAATTGTTTATCATCTATTAAAATCATCAGTTTTAACTAACCCTTTCTATGTTGGCATATGGATAGGAGATATCTAGATTTCCGTGCCCATTAGGCCTGATACGAGATATCCTGCACGTACTACAAGGTTGTATATTGCATGTAAATGTGATGATAGATTCGATTTTACAACTTATTGCACATACTGAAGTCTGTGTTATCCTTCATATAACATTAAATTTAAACTAAAATCGTTTTATATCTACAATATCAACTATAAAAATAAAAGCTTTACTTAGATTCGACAATTACCGCTGACGTTGTTTTGTTTACATGTTTACAACATCAGAAAGTCGTAAATATAATCTGATATTACTTATGAATTTATTTGTGACAACCTTCAACTATTATCAAAACATATTTATTAAATAAAATGAAGACAAAAGTTTTTCTTTTACAATCCCAGGTTAGTCAGGTTAAAGTTTTTTATAAAAAATATAAATTTGTATTGATTTTATATTTGTTAATTGTATGCGGCCTGACGTATTAAATAGCTAAGGCATAGGAAAGGTTAAATAAATATCGAAACAATAAAAAAAAAAAATGAAACAAGCTCAGTAGCTCAGATTATTTAAAGTTTATGTTTACTATTATAAACATTGTAAATTTGTATTAAATTTATCAATGATAGAAAACCAGTTTTAAACTTTTCAAGCAACATATTCTCACACATTTATTTCAAAGTTGCTATTTAAAATAAAATGTACACAATACAACATTTTTTTTTAAAAACACACTTTATGATATTTTGATTCAGACACCGTCCGTCAATCATCAAAATTAATAAAAAAATATAAAATTTAGAATAAATTGAAAAAATCAAGCCTTCAAATAAAGACACAAGTCACCTTCATACTTTTAAAACATACATATTATGACATGGCCAATGCGCCAAATAATTTTTTTTGAATCATTTGTGACTAATTAAAAAGAGTTTAAAAAAGCACTCAAATAAAGAATAAATATTACAAAATTATATGAAAATGATTTCAGTGTTCATGGATTCACTTTGTGATGTATAATCTCTCTCCCATCTATTCGATCCTAATAACAGAGAGTACCGACAAATGTTAACCACTATTCTATCCTATCATTACTCTCTCCAAAAATAGAGGTTGAGTGATCAGTTCTTGTAAAACAACTCATGTTGACATAAACTCCAATAGCAGAAATGGTTACAAAAGAAAGTCGTAATTGGGCAATCAAAAAGATGTCCTCCGAATCTTGATTTTCATTCCCACAAGGACAATTTGGACCCGGTTTACTTTTTAAATTATAAAAAAGGAAAATAGTGTGAGGTTCAATGACCTGGATAGAACCTGGGCATTGGGACGAAAAAGAATATCTGATAAAAAAAATGTAACTCTTCATCCAAGAGACATTGACCGAGTGTTTGCCAAGTTGCCAGAATAGCTAGTAAGAAGAATTTTTTCACTACTGTTTTTAAGAAACACTTGAAAATCTAACGGGTAAAGACTTGTGCAGCCAATTGGTGCTGGTTTCCCGAGTGATAAGAAATGGATTAAATTTCTTCTTTGAGCCTCTAAATATAGAGGAATAATTTCTAACATGGCCAGACATTTGGTTGATTATATTGTCCTAATATGCCACTGATGCAAATGTTTGATTTTAGGATCCATGTCTATGGTCCCCTGATCAAAACGAATATGGAAATTACTGTGTATGCCATTGCAAAACTCTTTATATCCGTTATGTTATGTTACAACGAAAACAAAATAAGACACTAACATGACTGTATAGGATGTTAATCTTTGATTGCTGTATAACTATCGACTATTTACTAAGAATTATAAATTCCATAATTGCGTACAATAGTAATAAATTATAATTGAAATGGTCATAAATTAATCAGTCGAGAACATTATTGAGCGCTATTAATTTCAGTGAATCATGAACGGTTAGTTCCTGAATAAATTATATTCAAAAGACAAACAAGTAAATATTAAAATACTGAAAATTATTGATATAATCTTCGACTTCATCCTGAGGAGTCAATTGCTCCTGACCGAGGTGTGGCCGTTGCTCCCGATCTGAGACTACGCGTCCTTGAGTATGCTTTCAACGCTGTCATATTTGACAAATCTGTCAAGGGTATTCAGGAAACAGTGGTCATGCTGCAGAGCAAGTTGCATCGCATTGGTCTCAAAGTAAATTTTAATAAAACCAATGTGCTCTGCAGCAGTTTCTGTCCAGACCCAGACTAGTCTTTGATGAGCGCGAGGCAATACATCGAGAGAGTCAGCCGCTTCAGGTACTTGGAGATACACATCACGCGAGATGGAAATCCACGTAAAGAGCTCACTATCAGATTAGGGATGGCTGCAGCAACCTTTAACCCAATACAGAAAGTCTGGGACTCACGGTTATACTCGGTCAGAACCAAGTGCCACCTAATCAACGCATGCATTCTGACTGTGCTGATGTATGGTTGTGAGTAATGGCACCTCACTAAATCACAGAGTAACCGTATACTGCGATTCAAAAACAGATACTTGAGGGGAATACTAGGGGTACCGTGGCTTGATTTTGTCAGGAAGGTAAGAGAACGGACGTACCAGCTCCTTACTACGTAAAAAATAATGAAAAGGCGATGGACCTACATTGGACATGTGCTGTGAATATCCCAAGGCAGACTGAATCCTGCATGTCTCTTCTACCAACTGGATGGATCCTGTCACTCGACAGCTACAGAGAATCTAGAAGGTACCGTATGGTCGCCATACGCTCCAAGCATGGAGCGGATACCGTTTAAAAAAAAAATAAGACTTTTAATGTGTGTGAATCATGAACAGTTAGTTCCTGAATAATTTCTATTTAAAAGACAAACAGGTAAGTATTAAATAAAATATATCACATTAATTCCGGATGTTTTGAAGATTTTTGTGGTTAAAATGTACAGTGGCAAGTTTGTATGTATTCTGAGCAGGTTATTCAAGTTCAATATTTGGATTTCCCAATAAATTAACATTCATTTTGTGACCACCAATTAATTAGTTTGTATTTTTAATACAGCGGTGGGTTTATTTGTGCATCACTGGCTTCCTCCTACGTGAACGGTCAAGTTCGAAGCTTATTGTGAAAGCATTTTACGGCCATGCTGCAGATTCTTGGTTCAAGAGCAATCCGATCGATCGATCGATAACCCAATCTGAGCAACTATTATATTTCAGTAATTCTTGGAAAACCGGCGAACTCTGACGAACACCTGCTCAGCTATTTTCGTAAAATGAACGACGAAATTATGATTCCTTACTAGGAAAAGAAATGCTTTAAATTCAATGACTGTGCCTTCTATAACAATAATGATATTATTTATGAATGTTCAAGTTTTTTCGTAAATTCCAATTCTGTAAAACTTCGCAAATATCTTTAATCAATAAAGTTATTTTTAACTTATACAACTATAACATAAATCATATCAACGGTGTTTTAGCCAATTGGTTTTAACCCTTAAAAAATTCGAAAATTAGTCAATGATTGGATCTCATTTTAAAGACGACAGAGCAGGTCTCGACCAAATGATGTAACTCAGAAAAATAAATTGACCATCTTTTTTGAAGGGAAACATCCTTTTTACATTGGTTATAAGTTTAAAAATTCTGACTCCCTTCCATTTGATGTAAGCCATTATTATATGGACACTCCCTACGTATAATCCCATATCTCCCGAACAATTTCAATTTTAAGGGATCAATTGGCCAAAACACCGTTTACTTCCGTCATATGTGAAAAGACAGCAAACGTGTTAAGTCTTTTTCTGACCCGTAAAAGAATTACCTGTGATTTTGACCTAAGTTTGTTTTTGTATGATTCTTTGATTTTCGATGATATGATTAACCAAATGAATGAATACAATTTGAAATTTCAATCGTTAAAATTTTGCACATTTTCATAATTTTTATCACTAATGACATCTTGGTATCTTTAAGCATTTGAGTACATGGATGAACTTGAACTGACTATCAAATTTAATATTGAAATTCCATGAAGTACCCTCAGTCGATATCTTAAATTGAATCAATAAAAAATTAAAATATTATTAACTTATTTATTTCCATAAAAATTTTGCTAAACAGTTCATAGCTATTTCAGCATCATGCCATCGTTAGAACTATCGTGAAATGGTTAACGGAATAATAGAGTTCTACCATATAAATACTAATACAATCAATGAACATCAATTCATGTTAAATTACTCAGAATATGCTTTTCACCAATAGCTGTTTTTTTTACTTTTATGCCAGTATAGTGGGAAAATATAGCAAAGTATTTAATTCAATAATCTAATAAATTTGATAAAGATCTCGAAATTGAAAATTTCACAAACCGGAACGCTCGATAATTACTCAACAAAATCGAATATAATAGAGACTATTAGTATCTTTTTTACCTTACTAAAATCGAGTTCTACAAAGAAAATATCAATTCCATCTCCATTTAACAGTTTCTCATTAAAAAACTAGGAATGCCTTATTAAATCAAAGAAAAAAATGTATATTTATGATGTTTATGATAAACTCGTCAGACTTAGTCATAAATGTACTGACCTAAGGTTAGATATTACTACATAATCAGATGACGCTCTTTCGCCGTTTTTACGGGAACTTTATTTTTATTGAGAAATTACCGTGAAACATACTAAACCGGATAGCCGCTTTCAGATTGATTCAGTTACCTTAAAAAAAATCAATTGTTATCGCATGTGTCATAAATACCTGGAGATTGCATAATAAATTGTAATCGCTGCGGATATAGAATTTCCTACTGCAACTATTACCCTTGACCACCAATGATCTGAGACGCTGAACGGTACGCGCTTAGAATTCTTTAACATCCGTAAAAAAAAATTGAAATGGTTTATAGATAGTAATTGTGGTCAGGCTGTGTCAAACTTATTATTAAAAAAATATGTACTGAAATTCTTGACATACATACGTATGTTTTTATGTTTTATATTTTAGGTATACGGTATGCATGAACAATTCTTGAATTCAACAAGATTTGTCAAGGATATTCGACCATATGAGTTAAACAGTTTTAATACAGTTGCATTTCCTTTACTGACTAAATATTTCTTTTCGAAATATATTAAATAATACTATACAGCTAGCGCTTCCAATCTTCAATTATCAAGTCAATTACTCAATCCTGTAATAACGGGATTGTGTAAATATAAATCACGGGATTTCGGGATGCACTACGAGTGTTAAAAAATAATTCACATTTTTAATTAAATACCTGATTATCTCCAATTTGTTTATGTACTATTTTTTATAATATATTTTTTTCCATGTCCGCTCCCAATGTGGAGCTGATGGTCTCTTAATTGTGGCATCTTAACAGAATTTTTTTGTGAGAACTGCTTGTTACTCAGTTGCTCGACGTCACTTTTTTCGAAGAGAGTAAGGATAGAATGATAGAGCTAGGACAGAACTAGTGGTTGGCTAATCGCTCTCGCTACACACCGTGAAGATCGGATGGGTGGGAGGGATCCTACATAGTACATATATATATATTGTGATCTCTTTATATATCTTATATTTTTTCACAAAAACAAAATTAAACATTCATTCTGATTGAAGCAATAATGGGCTCAAATTCAATTTTAATTATACAATCTAAAACATGAAATTACCTTTAATAAACAATCTTGGGATTGAACAATTGTGAATCTAAATGTTTACTAAAAGTGTTATAAAAAAAATGTTTACTAAAAGTGTTATAACTATGGAAATAGTCGATGAAATCAAATGAAACTTTTTTAAAATATTTAAAACCTTCTAATATATTATTTTTAGGTAAAATTGCCAACATTTCTCTTTGTGAAGAGCCACACGGCAACGTTTACGCACGTACCGAGTCTCACTCCTTTTCTTGTGCTTTGCACACACCTTGCATGTTCTAGAGGGTTTATTTTTTTTTTGTTGACGGTATCGTTATCAATATGTGTTTAGACATATCCCCCCACAGCCTGTCTTGTAGATCTTGCAAAATTCTAGCTCGGAGTGAACTCGGTGTCACCGTAATGTCGTCCCCAGAAGGGGGAATATTAAAAATTCGATTGAGATTTTAAGTCGATAAAATCTAAACCTATTTTGGCAATAACACAAATTAGATTACTGTTTTGGAAAGTATTGAGTCTTGACTATAATTAAAACCAGCATTCCATTGTAATACGTATCGCTTGACGACTCAAATATGACTGTTTTTGATAGGTTGGTCTATGACGTGAAACACGGTTCCTATACTAAGGAGTCTACGTGTAAAGCTCTATAAGGAGTTCATTTGTTTCAAAATGATACCGGACTTAAAAAAACATTAAAAACTTTAATCGTATCGTTGCGTAACTCTGAATTTTTTAACGCTTCGTTTAGTTCAGATCAAAAGCAGGGAATTGCGCAATACAAACTAAAATATTAAGCATTCAAAAATAATAATAACGAAGAAAAATTATGTATCTATTGAAAATGTGTAACAAAAAAATGTTAAATCTATTGTATCATTAATAACAATTTTGGAATTAAGGAAAATTTCGGATGCACGATTTGGAATCTACACATTATTGTCATTAAAATTGGATGAAAAGAAAATAACCCACTGTTTTTTGCAGGGAATATTTTGGTGACACATATTGAATAATATTATATTATTCATGAAATAATTTAAGAACATTTTTCCTGAAAACATATCGATCGTTCAATTCATTAGTCAGATAACCCCAAAAAAAATGAGTTAAATATGCAGTTATATGTAAAATGTTGCGCTCTATCTTATTCAGCACCCAGATAACTCAAGATGCCACCAAAAATTGAGCCCATATGCGGAAAAACAGCGTTAGTCTTTATTTGGTTTTTTTTTATCAACACATTTATCCTCCGTCTTCACTCATCAAAGATAAATATTTTCGATAAAGGGTATCTCCACAAGAACCAACTGTTATTATCTCTGATCAAGGTTTTTTGGACAACGCTGTTTTTCCGCACATGGGCTTTATTCTAAGGTAGATAGGCTTCTAAATAATTATACAAAATGTTGATATTTCTTGGTCAGTAAAAGGATATTTCAAAATATTCTTCTACCGACTTTACTTGGGCCCTATTAAATTACTGTATCATTTGAATATTGCTTTTCCCATTATCCTAATACGGTTTATTTGGAGTTTTCTAAATAATAAGATGGACGACCGATATCTAGGCTAGAGATACAAATTCATTCGCTTAAAAAAACAATAGATTCAAGCCTAATACAACTAAAGTAAACTAATCCAGAAAAATAATCTTTTAAACACATAAGTATTGCATCACAAACATGTTGATTTTAAAATTGTGATGTTATAGAAAAGTTTATTAAATTAACATCTCACATCCCAGATTCACAAACACTCAATACTATATTTCATTTAATAAATATATCGTCAAACAAATATTTTACTTTGATTTACTTATAAAAAGTATCTCCAACACAAATTTTCATAAAAAAACGAAATCCAGTCATTTTCAATCCACGAATGAATTATTGCAATTTAAAAATATTAAATACTTTTTGTTTTAACTAAACAAATATTACATATACAAATAAAGCATTTTTGATTGCGCGTTGAATACAAATTCATAAATTATTTTTAAATGCTTAAATTATTTTAATAACGGGAAACCCCCAGTTGATTTATGTAAATCAAACGAAATATAAAAACATAACAAAACGGAATGATTTAAGTAGATATTTAGATCGAATATAAATTTCAAAATATGTAGTTAGCATAAATAGTATATATGCATAATTATTATAAATAACAGTATTTTAGTAACTATAAATATTTTACATTAAAACTATCTTGTATATTAAAATGTTATTAATCAGACGTTTGTATTTAATTTTCTTTCAAATTAATTGATGGAATATTTTTCCCGAATATGATAGATAGATAAATGCTCTTCTTTAACTTGTATACGTTTGTGGCTGTAAAGTCTTTTCTTAATTATATCTAACATTTATGATTCTATTTTATTCTGATGCAAAGGATTCTTGAAACAATATGCAACATACTCAGAGAATATGCGAAATCATTATCAAAAAATGTTGACTTTTTCAGTTAAACGTTTTAGAACTTTGGTGTACGTGTTTTTCTCCTTCAAATGATTTTGTATTAAAGTAAAGAGAGCTTCTAAGCTTTCAAAATATGTAGTGTTTCATAACGTACATTTTTGATATATTATTAAATTGTTTGAATATATCGATAGCTTAGTTCTATAGTGATACAATTAGAAATTAGTAGTTTTGAGATATGACCGATCAAAGTTTTGACTTACCGAACTCGTAAAAATTGATGGATTAATATTTGTATTACTTTTTTATTCAAATAGGTGGTTAATAGATTAAAGTTTTAGGATTTAATATTGTTTTTTTATGGAACGCCACGATTAACAAAAATATGTATTCCACAATACGATATTTCGATATGTATGTATATGAAACTGATAAATTACTTTATTTTGCTCATTTCCATATGCAAATATCTACCTTTTGAGAGAAAACCTGTACAAGCTGTACTTTTGTGGAAATGTAGAAGATCGGTCTAACTTAACTCAAAACTTTGACTTATAGCCCTACTGAACTGGGCCATCAATATAGAAATATAGTGGACATTTCCCGCTCCTAGTTTTATCACTTTTTACTGCCAGTATTGTTTACTCATATCTTAATATTTTTTCAAGCATTTGCCTTATAATTATTATGTTCATATTAAGTAAACGATAATTTTTAATCAATAATAATAGACACGTCAAGACATGAAAATCTCACGTTTAAATGGACGTTTATAATAATTGTAATGCAAGGCATTTACACACATGGCACGTGTAATCAAAATATACAGCAAAAGGAAAAACAGCGTTCCTCTATATCGGAGTTGTTTGGTACCGCCTTTATACAATTTTCAGCGTGAAACCATTTTCCTATGATAGAATATTTTTTATCAATGTCTGCTCTCAGTGTTGAGTGTATGGACTCCTTGTACAGTGACATATAAAGAACTGTGTTAAATAATCACGCATTCATCGTCTTTTGTGTTCCTTAAATATGATCTTAAAACACCTTACGGAAACGATATAATATAATAAATAATAATTACATAATAGACAATTATATTAAAGCGTTTGCATTTTAGTTGCAAGAACTCTGTACGAAAATTGAAAAAAATTATAATATTTAAAACAGAAAATTGGAAGATGTTAAAAAGCTTCATTTTAGGATAATGCTTATTTCACATATTAATAAAAAAAAAACTATGAATTGTTGTCTTCGCAAAGCTAATCCTTTTTATAAATCAAAGCAATGCTCAGACACCAAAAAAACCTTAAAAAAGTTATAAAAAATTATACGTAAAATACCTAATATGTTTTCAAAATATTATTATAACTGTTAAGCAATGAATCTATTATTTTTTATTTTCAAATTCCATTTTGTATGCATTTAATTTTAGTAATTCTATGTGTTTTTTGACGACTCACGTATTTTAAGCTCGATATTTTGTTTTGTAATATCGTCAGTATAGTGGCAAAAGGCGTTAAGTCAAAAAACCTTGTTTTGAGATAATTGACTTTTAATAAAATCGCGTAATTCAAGTTTTTCTATTTACTTGCTTTTAATATTAATTATTAAACTAAAAACTTAATGTGATTCGTTGATCATTTACAGATTCGATTTAAATATTAGATTTTTTTTTAAATAGTATTAATTAAATCTTTTTGCCGCTAAAAACCGTGAATGTTATTGACTTAAATCGTATTGATTTTGTCACATAACGTTAAAAATACATGGAATATCGCTGAGATTGTTATTTCAGACCATAAACCGTCTTAAGACTTATCGTACTGCATTCATAACGCAAAACAGCCAATTTTCGACTTATTGCCTTCTATGCCGACGAATTATATTTTGTTAGATGATAAATCACGATTTTTATTATTTAAGATTTGAAATGATATAATTATTCTATACAATGAATTATGAAAAAAATATAAATAACTATCATCTTACCTTATAAGTTCATAATGTTTCTGTTGATATTAATTACACATTATATTTTATGTACTAATTGATTCAATAAAAAATATTAATGGCTACATTTATAAACACTTTACGTATCATTATTCTTGTATGTCATTATTTGTAATTTAATAGGCGTATAATATAATTTTATTAAACTTTTTTGTATTTTTTCAATGACGCACCTTACACACTGTTGTACCGATTCGAGCATTAATATATTCAGTGGCATTCTGAATGATTTAATATAATTTTAAATTAAATTAACTTAATTTTAAAATCAAGGTCTAGAACCCCATTCTTACTCAGATTAAATAATAATTGCTTTATTTTACTTTTAAATTAAAAATTATTGCATATCCTGCAATATGAATATAAACTACCAAAAACAGTGAATTTTAAATCAAGCAAGAATGTATTAAAAATGCATTTATTTAATAGTTGAACTATCGGATGTCAGCAATCATCTTGAATAAATTTATTTACTCTTGTAATTTAATGAAAATGACCATTATTCGGTGGTAGCTCTGTGTGTTTACTTGTTTCAAATGAACAAAACATAATAAATTCAAAAACAGTATAATATTGATGCAGTGCTAGTGTTACGCATAAGCGCAGCATCATAAGCTTTAAAAAATTGTTTACATTGTGAAGATCAATCTGTATAAATGAAGTCATAATTATATTAAGAGTAGAATTACACTTCAATTCGACTGTTTTCTTGGAATCAATGACAATAACACTAAAATATGAGGACATATCGATTCAACAGAGATTTATGTCCGAAATGGTAGTAATTCTAATGGAAACTTGGTATTGTTGAAAAAAAAGGTTATTATTACAATTTACCTTAAATATTTATAAACAGATCTTTCGAAAATAACATTTTAAAACGTTATTATACTAGTTTAGATTTATTATACTAGTTTAGATTTAAAAGATTTATTGAAAAATCTATTTGATAAAAGAGTTAAAATTTGCACTGTTCTGCTATACATTGTTGGGTCTTGGCATCGTACTGGCTCTGCTTTGCAAATGGAATGTTTTACTATAAAATTAAATTAAAAATTGATAACTTAGTCATTCCACTTGGTTTATCACTAACGTGACTCGTTTCGCCTCTTTAAGAAGCATCTCGCCTCTTCAAGAAGCATCAGAAGCGAAACGCGTCACGTTAGTGAGTTCCACAAAGTTACAGCCGAATCCATAGAAAATAGGAACGTTTTAGATTTCAATTTCTTAAGGGGTAAATATTTTTACATGTATATTTTTTTCATTATATTATCTTTAGTATATAAAATATGGATTTGTGTAGTGTCCTCTCTATTCGATTTGAATTTAAGTGACCTTGAAAAATTCTCTAAGAGTGATTTTAAATGCGAATATCTAAAGCATTGGAAATAATTCACAATTTAAATTGTCTGAAAAAGTATATCGCACTTAAACAAGAGAAAAAGATTCTTGCTGTATATGTTTGATGAAATAAATTTGAATTTGGAACATGTACTGGAACAAACAATAAATGAAAAACCTGGAACAAATTCCAACTACACTCAAGTATTATTATTATTATATATGATCAGCAATAAAATATTTCGAAAATGGAACATAGTGGTTGTATAACATAGAGTATATTCTTTCATTCGAAATAAGCTGTAGTGTTGCCGTAAACTAAAAAAACATTTTGAAAATGGAACGAAATTGTTATATACGTATAAGAATATTTTTAAATTTCGATTTCACCGTACGACACTGAGTGTATTACTAAGCAATGTCCAATAAAACTCCGACAACTTCTTCGTTTCCTTCAAAAATATTCCAACTGTGTTAAGAACACGTCGTGTTCCAATCAAGTAGTGACCTCCAAGTACATTTATTTTCCAGTAGTGTAAACTCTCAACCGGACTGTCAAGTGCATACTAAATACAACTGAGAATATATTTGTACTCTCTCTCTTTCTATACGTACATTATTCTTTTCCTTGCCGGTTCAGCACTTGAATAGTGATTTATTTCGTGGTTGTGAAAATACTCACTTCGGTAAATAAAATAGGTATGTATTCAAATTGTGTTCATAAGAACATTATTTACATGCGTTAGTACATTATAAGCTTGCATGTTTGCAATAATTGCCTGATATTATTATTATATTTTTATTTGCTAATAAGAAGTTTTTTATTCAGGATAAAAAACACATAATACATAATGATTGTTACGTGTGTAATGTCCTTAGCAACTAATAACATGAACATATCACATCGACTGTGGAAAGGTAAAAAGACGTAACTCACACCAAACAATATTGTGTACAACTCACACAAAACGTGTTAATAAAGTATATTTATGAACAAATATATATATATACACATATAATATATCGGCTGGATAAAGGCAATGGTACGAATCCCTCCGTCTTTTCAAAATACTTTTTTCAATAATCAATTTAATACACGTTTTATGTGGGCTATACACAATATTTGTTTGTGTGTGGGTTCGTCCTTTTGCCTTTCCACGGTCTATACATAAATTATTAATTTGACCAATATTATTTTAAGTATAAGGGAAATGCTTATGTTTCTGTAACAGTGCTATCCATTACTTTAAATGATAAAATATCTTTTTACAAAAATGGTTTGTTATTGATAAAATAGCTAGAATTGTGGAAGGAACACGTGTGGTTGAGATATTCTTTAAAATAGTCGGATATATTTTATGTATGGACGTAATGTTTGTAAAGATATAAAAAAAACTGTCAAAGATATGTAAGCTTTTTTCTGCCCCTTAAGGAAATTAAGCAAGGGATGGCCACACTTGCTGACAAGTGTGACAACACGCTACTAAAACTAATGTTGGTTGTCAGTTATAAAAAAAAAAGGAGAGAGACGAAGGCGATTGCTTATTTCTAATTAAATTAATTTTACAATGTTTTTGACACTTCAGGTTGCGAACATTGTGAGCGTCCCTCACTTAATTGCCAAAGTTAAAATTTTTCATTGCCAAAACTAAAATGAATGACAAATGAAAACTTTGCATTGGCAAAACGGTGATAAACTTAAAAAGCTAAATTCTTCTTTATAAAACAAAACTTTAATTAAATTTCTCATTCAAAAGAAGAATTGAGCTTTAATATGTTCTAATCATTGCGGTTCTATCAAAAATCTGTATGCTGAAAACCCATCGTTTAATTTATTATACATTCCTTCTCAAATTGTCCTTCTTACGTGCTCTTTGATCTGACAGAATACACAAAATCATTGTGTATTCTGTCTCATGTACAATCTTCACAATTCTGCCTAAATACACACATGTTAATAACACTCAGAAATTCAAAAATTAGACAACCACTTAAATAAAAAAAATGAAAAACAAACCACTTAAATAAGGATAGAAAAATTAGACATTTTCCGACTTATTGATGAATGAATGGAAGAGGCGTTTAAAATTACTGCTAGAAATCCGTACACATGTACTAATTAAATCAATTCTCTAAAATATTTTAGTGCGTACATTGTTCCTTCGACTATTTAACTTTGGCATTAAAATCTGGAGAACCGTAGGTTTTTCCGAAAACAATAAATGATGCATAATATTTTTCACTTAAAACTTTTCTTATAAGTTTTCCGTGAAGGTCATATGAGACGCCAGTATCAAGGCCTGACAGGTAGATGTGATGAGTTTTATTCGCCGTCTCATTTACGTGCCTTAATGAAGTATCGTCATTTTAAATGTCCACAAGGATAATAATAATCCCCACAAAGAGTGAAACATTGATTCCACCTTACCGTATTTTTATTTTTTGACACTGCTTGAAACCAATAAATCAAGAGCATTTGATGATAATTAGATATCTGGTTAAGTTATATACATACCGTAGCAAAAATAAATTAGATTAAATATTTCCGGAAAAGAAAATACATTTTTTTTCCAAAAATGTAGATAAGTAAGTTAGTTTTAATACGAATTCACCTTCATTTTATTATTGATTGAACTACCATTGACTTGGGAGATCTCCATTATTGTAGGATAAAATATCAAAATATTTAGCTCTACACAATTAAATGACAGCTATTTCATTTCATTCCAAACTGAAAGCAATCAATTTAAAATAAATATAGGCGTTATATTAATTTAAACGGGAGTGAAAAGCTAGACGTCACTGTCGACGAAACTGAAGCATTTCACTCACATCTAATGTTATTTGAGGTAAAAATGTATTGTAAATAATATTTTTTTAACTAAAAAATACCTTTTCTTTTCACAATTCCGACGACAATATAAAATCGTAAATAAAAAAACATCATACATCTTATAGATTTGAAGACGAATCTTAAAATAATATATGAAGTTAACTAAATAATTGTGATCACTGACAATCAATGGCAAAACATTATTATTGAATGACTATTTCAAGTAAATATTTCACATTTTATTTCAACATCAAGACAAATTATCGATTTGGTCGTGTGATTTTTCAATCAACTATTTTTTTCAAAAACTAATCACTTGTTTATTCAACTAATTAAATGCTTACTGGCAGAACGAGACCAATATTACCGTAGAAAACATATTAAGTGTCTGCTGAAAACAATATTTTATTACATAATATTTATAATTGCAGTTAAATTGAACAGTTTAAATGTCTATTCTAAAAAACAACTATATAAACTTATGAGCAATAATTCAAGGAGCTGTTTAAAGTAAATGTTTAAACACAGTATCTATTGTAGTGAATTGATTTTCTTGGTGATGCACCTAAATATATATTTTCGCACATATTATCTAATTCATAATTTTGTGTAAGTATTTTAATAATTAAGGATTTTAATAATTTATTAATACCGATATTACAAAATAGATTAAAATAAATCAAAATTAAGAATTACAATTAAAATCGCAATATTCAACGAGCAAATCAATAAAGATACTTAATTTTTAAATATTTGTATCATTGCGTAGTATTAAAGGAAGAAGGATTCGTGGTGCAGTAGTCGACTTCGTTGGCTGCGGCAACGGATGTCTCGGGATCAAGCCCCAATACGGACAGTTATATAAATTGATTTTTCAATCGATTTATGGATGTCTGTTCGTAGGCATGGATGTTTGTGATGTCTGAAACTCCCTCCCATCCATCCGATCCTAAGAAAGGGGCGTAGCGTAGAGTGATAGCTAACCACTATTCCTGTCGTAGCCCTATCCTTTTATCCCTACCCTCTTCGAAAAAGAGAGGCTGAACAACTAAGTTACAAACAAATCGTGTGGAAAACTTCCGTTAAGATACTTCCATTAGAATCCCATATGCTCCACATTTGTTACAAAGCTAGTTCAATCAGTCAATCTTGATCGAATATTTGTGTAAATAAATCCAGCTCTAGAAAAAGCCACATTAGATTCAAGACTTGTTTGATAAACAATCATAAAACAATTGTACCATTATATGTTGTATTGCAGTACCTCAAAACCGAGATTTTTCGTTTTTGAATCCGGTATTAAAAAAAACTTACGAAATACCGGAATTCCGGTTTCGGTAATACCGATATTGCAATCCCTGCTGCTTTTTTTAAATATAATATTAATATCATTTTAACAAATTCGAATCCACAAATAGTGTTTCCGAAAAAGCAAATATAAATCAATAGTCATACTTTTACTTTATATTCATTCACAAGAAGCCATTTTTTCCTAATATCATACTTATTAACTTTTAGCTAGATTTGATTGTTGAATAAATTGGTATATTGCAAAACTTACACTCTGTTCCTTTAGCATAAAATAATAATTTATTATTTTATCAGGTTACAAACTAAGTCAATTCATTATTAAAATGTTGAAAATAACAATAGGAAACCTTTACCTCAATTACAAAATTATTCAGTTTTATGTTATTTGTTTTCGTTTTTTTGAAATGTGTAATTCATTCAAAATATTCTTAAATCAAATAAGGAAAATTATTTTAATATTATTAGAAACGTTTTTTTATTAATTATTTCACAATACGACGCACCTTTATACAGCTTGTCGTTTTTTTTGCAATAAAAAAATACACACAAAATTTACTACAACGTTACTACA
Organism: Himalopsyche phryganea; assembly: GCA_022494535.1. Classification (NCBI taxonomy): domain Eukaryota; kingdom Metazoa; phylum Arthropoda; class Insecta; order Trichoptera; family Rhyacophilidae; genus Himalopsyche; species Himalopsyche phryganea. The sequence goes on from JAGVSL010000070.1 coordinate 3,029,833, forward strand.
ACGTTCCAAAACTACCATTGTGCAGCCTACAATATTCAATGTACAAAACAGGGATTTAATAATATTTCATCATCACTCTGGCAAAAAACTAAACATAAATATCATATTTGAATAAATTTATTACGGAATGTATAAATTCATATATCGCCAAAATAACATTAAATAAACATTATCTTTAATATTGAAATGATTTATACAAAATTAATTACATTCGATTTTGTAATTAATTTTGTGTTTCTGCATGTTTTTTTGCCCGAGAATAGTGTTAAATGTAATATATTACAGATATCTCATAAATAAACCAATAACGGTGTGACAACATTATTGCTGAAATACATCCACCATACACTTCAAAGCCATTTAGAATATAATAGAAAATGTTGCGAAGCGAAATTAAAGATTCCATGAATTTGACTATTTAAAATATGGTTTAATATGAGTCTCTGAGTCGTAAAACACGCTCTCAAAGGTTTTTAGAGTTTTGAGTAAATCACGAAAAACTGTTATGAGCAGAATGTGACACACCCTGGTTTTTGTTAAGTATAAGTGTCATTAGTGTCCAGAACTGAAATCACCCAGCGGCAACAGCAATAATTCGCATAATCGGCCCTTTCTTGTTACCATGCGTTCAATAGCTGCCGGATACGCCCGCTGGGCGAGTCCATTTTGACGGAAAGAGGTAGCTCCGACAATGCAGGGAGTTTTTTTAATTATTTAAAAACAGTCGATTACGATCTGTCGAGCCGGACGAGTGAGGTCTCGTCGCGGCGAAGAACGATGTGAATTGTTTGTTTTTTTTTATTTGCATTGGACTTAATTTAAAATCGTTTGTCGTGTCATTTTTATTATATCTTATAATGTAAATGTAGAATCAATTTTATGTGTTAGGATTTTTATATTTGTGTAATGTAAACCACTGCATCTTGGATAAAAAATAAATAAGTTTTGAACCGGATTTGTAATGGTGTTTGTCTGAGATCACAGCCCTTCCAGGACTCTGGATAACCAGCCGTTCGCCTCTCTTCGATCCGGGTCTTCTCAAATGATAGTTTTAAGTATAATTTAAATTGTCTTGCGTTTTCCGGTGTATAAGAAAAGGTAAAATATTCTTTTACCCTGTCGTTTTTTTTCCAGATCACGTCGACCGTGTATGACGAGAATCTATATTGTGTAAAAAAAGACATTTTTAAGTTTGGAAAATTTTTTAATTTTGAACAGGGGACGGAATAGGAAGGAATTTTAGACTTGCAACTGGAAAAATTGATAAATCTTTCAATATAGCACACACGTATTTTAAAACTTATTTTGTGAAAAATCGCCAGGATGTTTAGTGACTCAACGACTCAAATAAAAAGTCAACTCAAAATTGTGTTACGTGAAATTAAAAAAAAAAATCAAGGGTTTAGAATGAATAATTGTATATACTTTCACCTCGCTCTTAAACATTTTTCTCAAAGCGTATTTTACTAGCAAATTAAAATATATATTAGTATTATTTTTTCTTTGACAAATTAACTCTAGATATTGTCATACTCGAATAAATATGTTCATTTGCTTAATGACTACTTATGTGATATAATATCTATTCGTTCTGTTACGTAACAATCTATTGTTGTAATTATTTATGTATTTCATGATGGGAAAATCAACAATATAAAAAAACGATAAATGTTACATCTTTGTTTCGCTTCTTTTCGTGTATATTATCTTACATGGAGTCGAATAATAAGAAAAAGTATATGTATTCGCAAATGTTGAATCGGTAAAGACTGGTCAAGTTAAAGTATACTCTTCAAATTAAATATTACATTACGAAAAAATCCTGATGTGCCAGGCGGGTGCTTTTTTACGATTGATGAGAAATTCTCTATTGAGTTCTCTATTGAGAAACATTAACAATAGCATTTTATAATAAAAGAAACGGTAACTATCTATAAACTTTGACTGCGAATAGCTGCATATTTTCAAAAAATAGCGACCTACAAGCAAATTGTAAACACTTTTATGGGTATTAACTGTCAATTATTCGTGGTGGAAAAGCACTGTATTTTTTTAAAAATGAAATATTATTTGCTTTGTAATACTTTCACATTTTTATAATGATCGAGAACTTTATCAACTGATGCCCCCCCAATGAGCGAAACCTGTTCTGATCATTATAAAAATGCCGAAGTAGTAAAAAACAAATCGTGTTTCATTTTTACAGCAAATGCTAATTATACATATTCCAGAAAACTTCTCTTGCGCGCCATAGGTTTGCATACCTGATCTAGCATCTATATTATATGGATGGTGTTTTGGCCAATTGATTTAATCCTCATAATTTAAATTGTTCAGGAAGAGTAAAAACTATTTTTATCGAAAACATAATACGTTAAGTTACGCTATGAATCTTTGAAATGCACTCCAACTAACGCCAACCTTTCAAACTATTAAAACTTAAAGTTAATATATCTGTATGATATTGACGGTGTTTTGGCCAATTGACGTGACTCTCAAAATTGAAATTATTCAGGAGAGTTGAAAATGTTTTTATCGAAAATGCTATATGGTGAGTTGCGTTATGAATCTTTGAAATGCACTCCTGTAAATTCTCATGTTTGCTGATACGGGATTATACGTAGGGAGTGTCGATATAATATTGGCTTACATCAAGTGGCCGGGTCGAATTTTTAAACCTAAAACCAATGTAAAATGATGTTTACCTTCCAAAAGGTGGTAAATTCATTTTCCTAATTAACATCATCTGGCCGAGACCTGCTCTGTCATTTTTAAAATAAGATTCAATCAATTTTGATGGTTACATCAATTGGTCAAAACATATATTTGAAATAGAATTGAATTGTGATAACTACCTATAATATTACATCATCTATCTTATATCGTATATGTTAGAAAAATAGCATATTATTACAATAAAATACACTACGTGATATAATAGTATATTTTACATTAAAAAAAACTTAAATTTCATGCTAACTATTACAATTTATTGGTATATAATGAAGATGTAGATAGATTATCCGGAATTCTTTTATTTAATTTATGATGTGAGAGAGTAGGAGAAAAGACGAAACAACACAAATCACATCTGTCTCGCTCGCCGCTCGAGGGATGACGGTGTAGGAGCGGGGAGAAGCGGGGTGCGGGCTTCAACACACTTCAAGGCCCGCGTCCTGGGATAAGGACAACAAAGGAGAAAACAACGGTTCCTTCCATTAAAACCCCGGTCGTTTATCCGTGTACTCATCTGGTTTAATTGCAATTAGCTACAGTTTCACAAGACATTAGATACAGAATTACATACTTTTAATTTAAACTGTGTAAGTGGTTTTATCGTAATCGAAGGGATCAGGCGTTGACCTCCCCCCGGAACGGTCGGAACTCCACTGACTCTGGCAGGATCGCAGGCGCTTCCCCCCACTTCAAACTGCAAATCAACAACATCAACCAACAAATCCGACCCCCACCCTTAACGCCTCAGCAGGGGTATTACATTCTTAAATTTTCATTAATAGGAAGAGTCTGCAGATTGGTTTTGAAGACCCTGTCCGCCCCATAAGTACAGGGCGGTGTCAAATCACCACACTCCCAATAACGTAAAAAAAACAAACAGGAATGTCAATCAAAAACCACAAAAATAGAAATGTCAAATTAAACATAAGCACTAAAGAGAAATTTCAACTCAAACACAAACACAGAATGGAAATGACATCGAACACAAAAACTAACGTTCTAAACTGCAAGTGTAAATACGCGCATAAGTCACTAAGCGAATTCGTCGGCGTCGCGACGTCTCATCAGGCGGCTTTGGCGGTGGCGGTTGCGCAACGAAGATTATAAACTTCACCGGATCACTGAACGGCGTATCGGGTGGCTTTGCTGCCGGCCGTAATATCGTCAGCGTAGGCGGCGACTCCAGGCTTATCTCCCACAGTTCGGGCAGGGCGGATGGTCGCAACCTTTTTATCATAGGCGGCGACTCCAGGCTCATCTCAGGCAGCTCTCTAAGCTGCATATCGGGCGCACGCTTGCGTAGCACTTCGGGTGATGGTCTACCAGACGGCCAAACGTCGGGTGGCATCATAGGCAGCGGCTTACCCGGTGTACGCATATCAAGCATGGCCGCAACCAGCGGCGTTCAGCGGCATTACCAATCTGGTAGCTGCTCAAGTATCGTTACTGGCGACCTCGCATCAGGCACTGTCGACTCATAGCGACATCTCTAATTTTACCTTACAAAAAAAAATCAGTGTCGTTACTAGTGGCTGCAAATTGGCATTGGCAACTGCAGACTAGAACGGGCTTCCAGTTGCCGATAATGGGCTCTGTCTATTTTCGAGCTAGGTGTCGTTGCACAACGTCGGGGCTTGTTCGACTGTCTATTTTCCTTCAGTGTAGACGGGCTGATTTATGGGCGGCAATTCGGTTCATGAGCGGACGTCGGCGCGATTAATTCAATCATGGCCGTGACGTCACCTCATTCGTAAGTACCGGCACGTACGCCGGTGTAGAACCTAACTCGATTGTAAAAATGGTGACCATGATCATTCAATGTAGCCGGGAATGACATTTCGTTCAACGTTGGTCATACATCGGCAGCATCAATCTTGAGAGTCATCACTCGGGCCGGCGTTATAGTCCCGTTTTAGATCAAAAACACGATTGGGTTCATGTCACGATCGTTACAATAATACTAGCTCATCGTCTAATAAGATTCTTCGCGGAGCGCTGTGAAAAATAGTCTGTGCCACCCAGGACGATATAGGTGTCCCTGTTCAAGCTCCTTACTCCAGGAAGCGCTCTGCGGTCATCATCGGGTCTCCATTGACAAACCTCTTCCTCGTACGATGAGTAGGGCGGATCCTCGGCGTACATCCGATCGTCGTCTGCGTATCATCGTTAGCATATCGATTCGGCTTACATCCGGTCATCGTTAATATCAAAGGTGTCAATTTATTGGTATATAATGAAGTATTACGATATTTTCACGTGGTTTGTTTACGTAATTCCGGTTTACATATGTTTGTCAATAACGGGGTTTGTTTATACTGATTCGCACATAACGGGGCTTTCCGCACACATGCGGTCACTATAAGATTGTTCTTGACTCGGCCTATATGCGGACTCATTTTATTCCTCCGGTTCCTTCTTCGGCCGGATGGCTTCGGCGGATATCGCGGAACTTCCTCGCAATTTCGCCATTCGCATTTTCTATGCATTTTGTATTTCCACATTCACTTTCCGTTGTTGGGCGCCACAGGAGTTTCACCCTGACTAATTGCAATCTTCCGGCTAGCGCCTCAGGTCGTCAAGTCCTGAGGTATTTTCCACGGCCCGTGCAGGCGACATAGGAGAAAAGACGAAACAACACAAATCACATCTGTCTCGCTCGCCGCTCGAATGAAAGCGGGGTGCGGGCTTCAACACACTTATTCGCGTCCGATAAGGACAACAAAGGAGAAAACAACGGTTCCTTCCATTAAAACCCCGGTCGTTTATCCGTGCTCATCTGGTTTAATTTGCAATTAGCTACAGTTTCACAAGACATTAGACACAACAGAATTACATACTTTTAATTTAAACTGTGTAAGTGGTTTTATCGTAATCGAAGGATCAGGCGTTGCCGCGACCCGGTCGGAACTCCACTGACTCTGGCAGGATCGCAGGCGCTTCCCCCACTTCAAACTGCAAATCAACAACATCAACCAACAAATCCGACCCCCACCCTTAACGCCTCAGCAGGGGTATTACATTCTTAAATTTTCATTAATAGGAAGAGTCTGCAGATTGGTTTTCTGTCCGCCCCATAACAGATGATATCGATTACTAGTAAAGGCTATCATTAATAACTTGATTGTTCTCCATTTCGTGGCTATAGAATGATTTCATTGTCTTCGCTGTCTTGAGTTGAAAAACACGTTCATCCAACATAGACAAAAACAAATTTTGTACGTATAATTAAAGATAATACTATCATGTCTAATTAAAAGCTCTTATTATCGAACAGAAGGTCCTGGTTCAAGTCCTTGCAAGGTCAATATTACAGATTCATATGCATTAATTTGCCCAACAGTTTTTATGAAATCTTTATTACCACATCCTCTCACAGTGTGTAGAATATGGCCTCCTTAAAGAGGTATCTTAACAGAAGCTATCTACGAGAACCGCTTGTTACTCAGTTGCTCAACCTCTCTTCATTCGAAGAGAGTAGAGATAGAAAGCGTTTCTGAACTTTGGGATGAACATTTTTACTTATTTCAAAACTGAATTAATTCCAGATTGGACGTATAACATTATATTTTATATTCTAAGTCAAATGATTTTGTTTTACCGTATGTAAAAATCATTTACTATGTTATTTTTATCCCCATTATGTGCTACTTCCATCGCTAGTAACAGGTATTAATGTAAAAAATGAAAATTACATAAATAAAGTGTATAACTTTTAAAAATAACGGTACAATACACCGACACTCCTTACATGATAATTCTGTATCTTCAAACATGAGAGATTAAAGAGGACCATTTCAAAGATTCATAACGCAATTGCAAAGTAACGGCTGCATGTATCTTTTTCAAAATAGGGATATGTAGTGCTACTATTTTTAATATAATTTTTCCTGTTATTTGATCCCTACACATAGAACATAGAACTGAGTGTGTAGGCAAAGAAAAAGCAAAATATAGATATATTTAATCACATATTTGTCGCTAACGTGATTATACGTAGGGAGTGTTGCTATTGATTTTTTGGTGTTTGTTACGTCAATTTTTTGGTGTTTGTTACGTCATTTTTCCTTTCCACTGTCGATATTATAATAAATAGTGTAACGGAACATTTCTCATATATTTATTTAGTTTATTTGCGTATGACTAATGAATGAATTATAATAAATCAGTAGATGAATTCAATTTGATAATTACCACACAATGCATAAACATTTATTCAAAGATTTAATCAGAGTTTCATCTCACGTTTATGTAAAATAAATCATACAATTTTTCAACCACTATTTATATAACCATAAACTATTCATTTGCATAGTCATTTCGTAATCAAAGGTTTTGTTCAGTAAATAAAATAAGCTTTCAATAATAAAATAATATAATATCATCCTCAGCATGTATCATAAATGGTCAATTGATAAGATAATTAAATAAGCCATCGGTAATAATAAATACGGCGTTTCAAAGAAATTCCTAAGCCGACCTTACCAAACCGATATGCTAACAAAAATAATTATTCATCTCCGCTTATCATTTATTAATGGCGATTTATTAAATTATATGCAAACCGTTTACGCCAGCCATACTAAACCAGCAAGCTTTTATGTGCGGCACGAAACAAAAAATCTTGCATTCTATGTTTTGAATATCCTGAGATACAGATTTCAGGGCTTACGTTATATCAAGAATTGTTTGTTGCTTATAAAAAATCTCTGGCACTTATAAACAGCAACTATGATACAAATTTGAGTTATTGAGATTTTGTACACTTCCATGTATTTTGTCACTTTGGGCATTCTAGCGCACGAATGCCTGAAGATGCCGAAAGGCCAAACCCGGGTCGTTAGAGACAAAATACATGGAAGTGTACAAAATCTCCATAACTCAAATTTGATATTGAAATTCCATCAAGCACCCTCAGTCGATGTATTAAACTATGATACAATTAGCTACATTGGGATATGATTGTGCAAAGCTATTTGATGAATTTATCGAGTTTAAAAACAATACTAATCTTTAAGCTGTTTTTAAAGAAAAGAGAGAGGGAAGGGAGTGCATCTATTTTCGTAAATTAGTTCATGAAAAATACAAAACTGTAAAAAAATATGCCTTTCTGCAGCTAACGTTGGTCGCATCAACGTACCATTGTGTAATCATCCTATTCCAAAATGAAATATGCGAAAAACATTTACAGGAATCGACTTAACGATTCTCATTTTGATGGGGTATTGAGGGTAGCATGTAGCAATTACAACACCCGGTTTGTCTAAAATAGTAAAAAAATATATCTATGTATCAAAAATCAAACTACTTTTTAAATAAATGCTTGGATGCACGTAAGTTTTATATTTTTCATTATTGTGTATTATACCTCAAAACACAATAATGAAATGAGTGCAAATTTTTTTTTTGTCATATCAGTATAATATTGCGGCCCGCTTTAAAAGAAAAAAAGGTTGACTATAGCTGGTTTACGAATTTAATTACTGACCAAATAATTAGTCACCATAATCAATTGCTACAGCTGAAATAAATCAACAGTTTATGTTTTTAGTGTCGTTCAAAATAAATACTATGGAAAATTGCGATGGCATGATTTTATTCTATACTAGTGAGTACCCGGCATGCGTTGCAATGCCACTCAAAGAAAGAAAGAGTTTGTGTTTTAATTCTGTTTATTGAACTGCTTTTGGATTAGAGGTCTGCACAGGCCGAAATTTCATAGACTTACCCGGTTTCCAGCCCATCATCTTCAGGTCTGGCCCGACCCGAACCCGAGTTTCAATATCACACTTGTTATAACACAATATTTTTGTTTTTCGTCTGGTGCGTACACGAATAAATCAGAAGGTTTTTCCTAGATGTCGCTGTATTTACGTATTTGATTCTTTTTTTTCATTTTTTTTTCTTCAGAACCCTTCACGGGTGTGTGCACAACAACTCACCGATCATCAGTTTCATCAAAATCGTATGAATGGTAAAGGAACGCGTAAAGGACAAACAAACATTAATTTTATATAATATTTCCCGGCATGATCACAATAAGTCCTTCCTGAAAGTTTCGTCGCGATCGGTTGAGTAGTTTAGAAGCTTATAAGATCCGGACAAACCAACAAACAGACATTCATTATATATATATAGATTTGAGAAATCCAAACAAATCTTTGCAATACTTAAAAAATAACCACTTCAAATTTTTAACGAATCTATTGAAGAATATTATTTTATACATTTGATTTTCTCGTTTCGTAGTATCGTAAGTTTTTTTACGTTTTTCATGCAGCACGAAAAATCATTCATTGAATAATGTCATAGAGGTTAAATGAGTGACCAATCACTCGAAATATGACACTCTTATTTACAAAAAATATGTCCACAGAAAAGCAATAAATAAATTATTACTTTATTAACACACTATAACAGTCCTTCTCAACCGTTGTGTCGTGAACGGTTGCTAATTGTGTCGCGAGAAATTTAATGTTACTCAAGAGGATACAAGTTTATACAATTATTGTCAGTTTTCAATTTAAAAGCTTTTTTCTGAATGTATGAATAAAATTACGTTCCTCATATTGTATAATGAAGAAATTTCTTCTTTACTAGTAGTTGATGTAATCTAACCTCGCCACTATTTTCCATGCACCGTAAGTGGAAGTGGCAAAGTAAAAAAATCTTTGGAAGCACTGCAAAAATCAAAAAAAAACCTAATCAATATTTGATAAAAATGTTTTCGTATTTACTGTATTTATTTATAATATTCTGAATGTTTTCGTAGATTTATTTTTTTCATTACTCTTTATTCCTCCGATTATTTGGAAATTCTTAAAATATCAAGTTGTAAATTTAAAACGGTAAAAAAATAATTGTTATCTTTTTAGTTAAATGCCGACTAAGTAAGGTCAGATTTCTTGTGGATTTTAAATCTAGTATCGAACGCATTGAAAATATTAAAGTAGCCAGCGCGACAAAAAAATATATCATACGATAGAGTCAATCTAAAGATGCTTCTCAAAGATGCGAAACACGAATCAAAACTAGCACAACTAACACAACCACTCGAATAACAAAGTTAATAAAGTTATATCAGTATCATCGTTTTATATCAGAATTAGTTATGTTCCTTAATTAAAACACAATCCATTTTCTTCAAGATCAAATTATATATGATAAAAATACGCACAACAAAAACACGTTCTTTTTTAAACAATTGCGTAATTAGTTTTTATGATAGCAGTTATTATTTTTCTTTAAAAATGGGAGTGTAGTAAGAACAGCGAATACATTCCGTTTATTTGTGTACAATAACAAAATGGAGATTAATCTAAGCTTCATTCTGTAATGGAATCACGTAAACTTGTGGTTGAGCTTTCCCGGTTAACACAGGTTAACGGAATGTTTATTTGCTGGCATCCATTTCTAATACATTAAATCACGTCACGTAGCATTGGATAATAATACCATAATAACAATACTTTCTAAGTGATGGCAAATCGAAATAGATTCGATTCGAGGTAAAAAATCTTTTCTACTTTCTGAAGCTTTACAAGGGGGGGGGGGGGGTTTGGAGAGTTGCGTTTGGTTGGTTTACTGTTGAAAACAATAGTAACTTTTTTATACTACTAAAGGTGTATTTCAACGGAAAGCGCTTAACGATAACTGATTATTAGTCAGTCGCCCAACCTATATTTTCAAGGAGGGAATAAATATACCTACTGCAAATCTTGAGTATATAATATGTTATTTAACCTTAGATTGGTCCTGTTAAAAAAGCAGATTAATGGGCATTTAAATGCTTGGGAAGATTTTTTTTAAGTAATTGAAATTTAATTTTACAATTATTTTGGCATTAAGTCCTCGTGATTCTACTCAAGTGAAAAAAAAAAATTATTATAAATTTTAGGTATAAATATAATAAAAAACTTCTTTGTGTGATACCTTCTTGATTTTTAAAATCAACTACACACAAAATCGACACCCTGCGACGTTATCCTATGCACAGGACCATACATTAAAAACATTTATACGTCTTTCAATAATAAATTTGCTTAAATTCTAGGCTAAAATTGTATTCTATTATATATTTAAATATTCATTCACAATGTCACCTTCTCAGTGAAATCTTTGATTCATAGTAATGTCAAAAATCAAAAGAGATGTTATTTTGTTTCATATTAAAAAACGCAGAAACGAAGAAAAACATAATAACATATCGTCGCTTCCATTGCAAAATTGTATATTTTCAAAATCTCAATTTTTCAGCAGAGCATAAAAACAGTTTGAAAACTGGCTTAACTGAATTAAAACAAAAATAAAAGACATAATTAATATTACAAAAAATCAATAGCGCATATGCAGATATACAATTTTGCAATAGAATCGACGATATCCAGACAATAAAAAACATACCGTAGATCTCGCATGTCTGTTAAATACAAAAATTGCTCTGAGATACTTGCCATTCCAGCCTGACTGGTTAACAAGTTTGCTCTACCCTTTTCAGTCTCGTATCACTTACCTTCCTCCAATGACTCATCATTATTTCATGTCTAGAATGCGGATGGAAAATCATGAAAAAAAACATTTTTCTCTTGTTCTACGGGATCAAGTTTACAATCGTGAAGTTCTCAAGACTTTAGCCTCACATGCTCAGGATTTTTATCTCCATAAACGTTACCATAAGACATTATTTTTTTTAAAAACCTGTTCTTCGCATATTTCATACGAGTCATTGGTTCTAATGATTGTCTGGATGATCAATGTAGTGCCTAATGAGGTGAACATTTCCAGCGATGAGCTTTATTCGTCCATTTAACATTTGCCATTTGCCATTTTGACACTTAAAAGGTCAAAATGGCAAATGCCCATAACAACTAAAACCATAACCAAGCAATTTTTATTCTTAAAACTTGTTCTTTGCGTCGGTCATTCGAGTCACCAGTTGCAAGAGCCGTTGGGCTGATCATTGCCTCGAGAGCTGGATATTTTCAACACTAAACTCTGGATATTGTTCACCAAATATTTGTTCCTTGTAAATTAAGTCTTGTTTTTTTTGTATTGTATAATTTTAAAAAATGCATACACATAACGGATAGAGGTGGGGAAACCAACTTGTATCTTCAAACTTCTAATGAATGTTTAAACATAGATTCGGTAGCATTAATCTTTTTTTTTAAACTTATTATTTATATATAACTAAATTGGCCGGTTTAGTAGAGATGAATTGATATGAATATAATTTAAGACATCGACTGAGGGTGCTTGATGGAATTTCAATATCAAATCTGGATTATTGAGATTTTGTACACTTCCATGTATTTTGTCACTAACGACCCGGGTTTCGCCTTTCGGCATCTTCATGGATTATTGTTAACTCAGGTATCAGTGTGGCTCTCAGACGTATAATATTTTACCTCGTAAATAATATTTGTCGTATTTGTATCTTCTATATAAACGTTAGACACTGTTTACTGTCTGTCAGTTCGAGTCCATTCGTGTGCTCGAATGCCTGAAGATGCCGAAAGACGAAACCCGGGTCGTTAGTGACAAAATACATGGAAGTGTACAAAATCTCAATAATCCAGATTTGATATGAATATGTTAAAATAAAAATAATCATTCACTATTAAATTACCCACTTACACCCAATCCACTCTTTATAGTAAACGATTTGTATAAGAGTATTATTAAAAATGCCCTAATCAACTGACAAGCTTGGAGGATTCCTAAATATTTAATTATTTTTCTAATTAATAGATGTCACTGACTCAAAATCAGAACCTTTTCACCAGAGATCCAAGCCGTTATTTTTTCGTTCTGTTCAATTCGTATATCGATTCTTGGTGGAAAGGCATTATTTTTTAAAAATAAAACACAATTTGTTTGAACTACTTGTTTATAATGATGAGAACCGGTTTCTCTCATCGCGAGCATTATCAACTGATAAAAATACAATTTATTAATTAAATCTGGCTTTTATCAGCGAAAAATTATCTCGTAAATCGAAAAAAAAACAGAAATAAATATCGATTCGTTTCCGGTTCGGGTCCCTGCTTTTCGCTCATCGTTTATAACTAATAATTGGTTTGTTCTTTTGTTTCAGGTTCAAGATGGTGGCTAAAATGAATTGCATGAAAACCACAATAGTAGCTTTGGGTATGAATTATTATTATAACATTTATTCGTCTCAATGACTTTTTGTGGTCAGGGATATATCCACCATTAAATTGATGCAATATTACTCTATGAATATTTATTGACTGTGAAGTCATCGTTGTCACCTTTTGTATTCATTTATTATTATTTTATTACAACAAAGTATTACATAATTTTCATTGCAAAATTGTATATCTGTATATGCAAAACCACCCTCCACTGCATGAAACTGACTATAATTGAGCCTATAAGCGGGAAAACAGCGTTAGTCTGTATTTGTTTTTTAAAGATTTTTTGATCAATATACCGTGTTCTCAATAAAATTACTCAAACTTTCTTCATTCATTAGAGATAAATATTTTCAATAAATTGTGTCTATACAACAACTAACCGCTATCATCTCTGAACAATGTTTTTAGGACAAAACTGTTTTTTCCGCATATGGACTTAATTATGGTTGAGTATATTTATAGCGTTTTTTCTATTTTTGTTTTAATTCCATAGTTATTTTTAAACTGTCTTTATATTTCAATGAAAAATTGAGATTTTTTTGATTTGCAATTTTTCCATTGAAACGTCGATATAACAATTTTTTCTTGATTGCATCTTCTGTAACATATAAATGTGATCATAAATAGAGCCAGCTTTCTGGACCTACTATTATACTAACATACTTGTGTGCCTTTTTGAAATGTAATGCAGATTTTAAAAAAAAAGCCATAAATTCTACAGTGTCCTGTATATTTATGTAAAACAGGACAGATGATGGGCTATTGCACTGGTCGTCAATCTGGCCCGTACCCTCCGCTAGTGGGAGGTTAATGTATCCCATGGTGGGTGATTAGTTATTTTTTTAATCATCTGTTAAACTTGACTCGTGGTTAAGTTTACTTGAAGACATTTTGAAGACAATTTGCTACTCACTTTTAAGGTGTTAACTGTCAATTCTTGGTGGAAAGACATTATATTTTAAAAAATAAAACACAATTCATTTGTACTACTTCCACATATTTATAATTATCAGGACCGGTTTCGCTCATCGCGAGCATTATCAACTGATAAAAATACAAACATAACAGGCTTATTTATATAAAATTGAGTGTAAAAATGAAGGTATATAAAACTGATGGTTCATGAACTAAGACAAGCAAATAGCTGCTCATAGCTGCCCTGCTGTCTCCACTTAAGATGGCTGTTTATTGTTCATATTAATTACATACTTAATATTTGATTATTTTTAAATGGTGCACTAATTTTTTCTTATAATTTTTCTGATTCATTATTATATATTACATTAGTAATGTCATTAAAAATTTTGTTCAGCTAAATGGACTTTTAATGTAGCTATATTTGTGATTTCAGATTAGTATTTAATAATTTGCAAGAAGTCCATAACATTTTAATTGTAGACTCCTTTATTTAATTTATGTATAATTTGTTTGCTAATCAGTATTTGCTTGTCTTAGTTCATGAACCATCAGTTTTATTTACCTTCATTTTTTCAGTCAATTTTATATAAATAAGCATGTTATGTTTGTATTTTTATCAGTTGATAATGCTCGCGATGAGCGAAACCGGTCCTGATCATTATAAATATGTGGAAGTAGTACAAATGAATTGTGTTTTATTTTTTAAAACAATTTGCTACGCTAAATCGACGGCCGAGATTAGGGGTGCATAGCAATGGGGTCTTTTTGTTATTTTCTCTAACTTTCTCACTCATACGTATCCGAATAAAACAAAATATTTGTTCAGTCTCTCATTCACTCGCCATGCGTACACATATTTCTCTCTTTCTACTGGCGCACATCTCGCGCTCACTCATAAAAGAGTATTATATTTTTTTCGGGCTTATCCCAGCACCCTTAATGAGCTATTTGGGTATTTAATTTTACGATACTAGAGTGGTAGATGCTAGGGCATCCAATCCCGGTCCCTTTTTACGATCCCGGGATGTCGGAATTCAGAATTTCTCAATCCCGGGATTGATCATTAAATGTAATTTCATTTGTTAAATTATAAATTTAAAATTTCATTTGTGTACATTATTGCTTCAATTAGAATGTATATATGATTAAATATTTTTTGGGCATTGCATTGGAATGGTTTTTTTGTTGATTTAAAAAATAGAATAATTTAAAAAAAAAAACAATAATCAAAATAATTTTACTTTATTTATTGCGTTGTTATGGTAGGTTTTACCAAACGGCATCCAAAAAGAAAACATGTCCTTCAATATTTTCCTCCATTCATTTAAGAAACGGTCCTAATTTGTCCTCCATTAAAGTTGGTTAAGGACCGCTGTTACAAAACAAAAGAAGGAGGGAAACTAGAATATTTTTTTATTAATTTTATAGGTATTATAAAAAAACAATGTATTGAATAAACCGAGGCACACATTGTAGTTAATCATGAAGTTTTAGTTTAATGCATGAATTATTTTTTAACATCTACAGTGATTCCCGCAATCCTTGGATTGCCTGAATGTCAATCTCGGGTTTCGGGATTGGAAGCTCTAGTAGATACGGTGAACAAACACTCAACTCATTTGACATCTCAAAGTCATATTAATTATTAGCTAAGATTTATGAAGAGTGTAATGTGTGTGTTTAAATCGTCACTAACAGATTTTATCAATTGGAAAATTTCATGTATTTGGGACGTAACCGATAAAATGAGGTTATGATTGATTAAATTAAATTAATTTATTTTTTCTTATTTATTTTAGTTGCTTGTTTAACAGTGGTGAGATCATTTGAACAATACGAAGATCAATCTACACAAAATTTATCTGACAAAGTCCAATCTAAATATATAAACATGATCATTGAAAACGCACATTTAAGACAAAAACGCCAATCGAGAGCATTCTTCTCAAATTCTAATAAGCTGAACGGAGGAAGCAATGAATCACCGAATGCGATTGATACTTCTTCCGACTATTCTGGAAATGCTGACTTTGCTTTTCCTGGAGAAAGCTACAGACCTGCCAATTATCCGTTGGAAGATAATGAAAATATTAATAACCAGTTTGGTCAGACCAGACCCAATGCTGAATTGATTCAAGGAAACGTAAACAACAATAATCTACAAAACCAACCAGGGAACAACGTCTGGCAAATCAATTGGTTAAACCCTAACTTTAATAATGAAGGACGCAACACAAACCCATCGTGGCAAAATCAGAACAATAACTGGAATGTTCAGTCTGTCAATCAAGGATTGGGAAATAGTGATGGTTCAACTCCGGAACCTAATTTCATTGCTTCTACAAAATCTTGTCAGTGGGAATGTCGACGATACGTTACGGGAGAATACAATCCAATCTGTGGAAGTGATGGAGTGACGTACTTGAATCCTGCTAGATTTAAGTGTGCTGTGCAATGTGGGAAACGTAAGTATTTTTTCAGCTATATCATTTGAAAATTTATATCACAAATTGTAGCCATATTATAAAACTTTTGACGTTTAAAGATAATATAAATGTATTTTCTTTTTAAATTCCATGTTCGCTACTAATGTGGAGGCAACAAATTTTCTAATGGAGAACTTTGACAGCTTATCTTCTAAGCCAATCATGTCAAATTTAAAGGACACAATAAGGTTTTGGGTGTAAAAATAAAATTTTGGGTCACAAAAAGCAATGACTCCAACTTTCAATAGATAAAATATTTTGAAGAATACAGGATAAAAAAAACAACAACAAAGCTAAATTTATTTTTTATTCCTGGTTTATTGGAAACTAAAACGATTTTTTAAACGTTTATTAAATATCGTTGTATTGGCTGGGCCGCAAAGATATTTGGTTTTAAGTTTTTAAGTTAAAGCTTATTCAAAAAATCCTTTATTAAAGAAAGTAAGAATAGATAACAATGTGCTTTGGAAGACTGGTTTTAACTAATTAGGTCACTGCTGTAAAGTGGGTTGAATTTGATTTTAAAATTTTACCTTATTTGTCAAAACTGATCAGTATAGATTTACCAATTTACTTTGGCCGCTAGTGAGGGCGCCACCGTCACGTTAGGAATGTTGCCATACTTAACCAGAACTGACATTTCAATAAATTCTAAAGCTGATATTTTAGCGACGGTTATTAAGGGTAGACATGAATTTTCTGAAAAATATTTATTTTACATAAAATGACATTTTAGGAAATATATTCTAGATTGACAATTTTAGTTCCAAATACGACGGTGGCCAAGTAATGTTGCTAATACTATAGAAACCCACGATTGATTAGCATGTAAGGCAAATAACTATTTTTTTTTGTTATACAAATTATTAAACAGCGCATTCTCCTTTAAAACACAGTTTGACAATCAGATTGTATGTTGGTTTTACATTATCAATGCATACTTCACTATGTTCTTTTATATGGAATGTACCTATTTTTATTTATTTTTTTACATTTTACCTTTATTTGGACATTTTTTCCAACATACAAACCAGTTTGTCAGTTTTAAAATATTATGGATACATCATCTGTAAAATGCCACGATATTTTATATTAGCATATCCTACTTTCTGGAATAAAATATTCAGTATAATAAATTTTGCCGTCACATCACTGGTTTCGATAAATAATATTATTCGAGAAAAACAAAGGGAACTTCAACTCTGTTATATTCAATAATGAGAGTTCATTAGATTAAATGTTAATGAGAAGTCGTGCTTAGTTGTAAAGCAAGATATATAAATAGTTTGAAATTAAGTATAACATTTTCAGTGAAATAAAAAATGGCTAAAAATTTTATTCTTACGACTAGATTCCCATACATTCATTGCTCATCATCTTAAATACTACCAGCATTACAAGTATTCAGAATTAGGGCATCCAATCCCGGGATTGAACAAAAGCCGGGTTTTCATGTTAGAAATAAATTGTCCGAAAAAAATTTCGCGTTCACGAGTCCGTCATTAAATTGCCTAATATTAAAAAAAAAATTCAATGACAATGAGGTTTTCACAACACTGGAACACGGCTTGCCGGATAAGGGATTCAATTCTCTAAGAAAATATTTTTCAAATTGTGTTTCGAAAATTCATGTTTGAAATTATGAAAACAATTTTTTTGCTCCCACAACACCAGGGCGTTCACGCGTCCGTCACACAGCGGACCGGGTAAGGAATACAATTTTCAGAAAAATAAAAAAATTCGGGCAATGTTCGAGTCATAACTCTACTTCTTGCGAATCCCGAAATGCTCGTATTGGTATTGAGTCAATCCCGGGATTACAGCATTGACTTTTTGCTTGGGATCCCGGGATTGGAAGTAATACAACTAGTATTTCCAACTTAACATGTTCACTACGCGTTTTCGGCACTGAACCGAAATTTTCTTTTTTACCGGAAGGATGTACACTTGGATTTAATAATAATGATGTGTATTTGATTATTTACAACATTCTAGTCAATAAATAATCATTTTTCTTTTCAGAGATCACCGGAAAACCTGACAAAACGTGTGGATATGGAGCACCTGTCGCATAGACATAGAAAACAATCCATCAACTTAAACGTATCCTTGATACCTGAATAATGAGATTATGACGCATCTCTGACACGATATATAGATTTATTATTATTCATGTATCTTTTTTTCAATAAGATAAAACACCTTTCGTAGTGTTCTTGCCATAAAAATTTTATGCCAAAACTGCACTATTTGCTGCTCAAGACAAAATATGTATTAACGACCAAATTAATTCCAGAAACAACTTTTTCTAGCCTAACACTTTCAATGTACAGTGAAGTTCTTACACTCTTGGTGTTTTACATTTTGTCAATATTTTATAGTGAACTAAATACCAACAATTATGGAATTCTCAACTGTAAGATAAGAATATTTTTTGTTTGAAAAATTTTATTCTCAGTTACAAAAATTTTCAATTTTTATATTAAAAAATGAGAACATGTAAACAATAGTATAGTTATGATTATTTTATCAAGCTCATTTATGAAAGGGTTTATTGAAGTTACATACGAAAATTTTATCATTCATGTTTTATCAAGTGTGTAATGACTGAGTTTTCTTATACTTAGAAGTCTATTATATCTAGAACTTATTTCAACCATGTATGGGGTGAATATATTGACAACTCGACTTAATATTTTCTTTCAAATAGTGTGTACCGTGACTTATATTCATTATTCATCGTACAGATAATTAAACATACCTATCGAAACATCAAACACTTTACCAGCATTTGTGTATATTTGAACAACTCTGGAATTCGGATATTACTGTGGATAAATTGAATTCATTAACATATTTAGACTTATCAATATTATATTCACACCATGCACGGATATTAATTTATGTTTTTCACAAGCTTGAATTTGTTTTCATATTATCTAAAGTAGGGTTTAACAAACTAAGTTCCGCGGAAAACTGGTTTTCCGTGGAACGTCAGCTGGTGTTCGACGAAAGCCTTCAATGGTTTTATTTACTGCTACGGCTGCAACAAATTCATATATGTTTGAATTCATATTGATATTACCTACCCGTCACAATAAATTAGATGTTCCGTTAAAATTGTTTGACTTGCGAAGTGTTCCATCGTTCCAATGTTTGGGAAACCCTGATCTAAAGAACTTGTTTGAAAAATATGGAGACACTATAAATACACAATTCTCGCATACTACTTCAAATCTACCCTATTCAAGTATCGAAATATCTCCGTGATTATGTTTCAAACGGGTTATAAATAATTGCACTTTGTGTTAGATAGTATTCACTTGGTACACTCAAACTTTGATTTTAATATTTTCCGCTTAGTCACGGATTCTTTTAACTAAGTTAGTTAAGTTGTAGTAGGCTATGTTAGGGTTGGTCTGGTTTGGTTTGTATAATGTATTCTAATGCGTAGATTAAAGACAATATAGGTGGTCTAATATAGGGTAGAGTTGCGACAAGTATTTTCATTTCATTACAGCTTCGTGCAATTATCGATTTCAAAGTGTGATTGTTTATATTGAGTGAAAACAATTTTATCTATGTGTTATGTATTTCTTCAATGTTAAAATACATTTTACTATGTGGGATCACTTTATTTTTAATGAAAGAATTTATTTTTTGTGAAATGTATTTATTATATGTGAAAAATATTTTTATAAAAGTGAATATGATCTAAAAAAAGTGCATTTAATTGTAAACCGTTTCAAAATAATTCGATGATTGGCTGAATAATAAAATTGAAAACATCCCTCTTATTAAAATGTGATATTTTTTTATATTATTATACAATATCAAAATGATATTAAAATTAGCTATTTTTCTACTATCTTAATCAAAACAATGAAAGTATTATTTATCAAATAAATTGTTTGATTAGTATTTAAGAACAAATAAAACAAGCTTTTAAAAATAAATTAATGGTTATTGTCGTCAATATTACATTGTGTAAAAATTGATAAGTTAAATTTTACGCAATATTATGCAATATAAATTTACGCAACATTAGCATATTAGCGGCAATATTCCATCGAAAACGTTTTCGATATTACAATAATTAACAATGTATTGCTTTTGGAAATATTTATAGATTTTTCCTCGTAAAAACAATGCTTATAAGTACTGACAGTTTGAGTTCATTCATTTTACCTTAATGCCTAAAGCAGCCGAAAGACGTTTGCCCAAGTTGTTTTTGACAAAACATGTCGAAGAATACAAAATTTGCACGACTAAAATTTGTTATTGTAGTTCCATCAACCACTATCAGTTGATATAATATATTATAAATTGTAAGAATTATATTCGTAAATTTTGATAAGATTGTAATAATGTTATTTAGGCATAATGATCCTGCGGCGTTTGGTCCAGGGGTAATAGATTTTCCTTAGCGATTCGATGGTCCCGGACTGAAGTCCCAGCAGGGTCAATATCAAATCTCGATTTTTTTAATTTGACATTTGAGATTTAGGTATATTATGTGATTTCAAACAATATTTGGCACAATGGCAATTATTAGCTATAAATATCTAAAATTCTAACAAAAAATGTATAATCTATCATTAAAAATTCGAAAGTTTTAAATGTAGAGGCCGTCCATATATAACGTCACGCTGTAGAGAGGGGGTCTGATATAATGTGACAATTGGTGATTTTTGGGTAAAATTCTATATGAAGAAATGTGACGATGGCGGGGGTTAAAGATAGTCAAAATCGTGTGACGTCATATATGGACGCCCCCTTAGTATAGTAATAAGATATATAGGTCGACACAACTGCTATTGTTGAATTAAGTGATGTAAATATAAAAACGAAAACAGTTAATTCTGTAACTGATGTAAATTGTCACATTTGATTTGCCCTTAATCATATAAAGTATATTGTAAGTAATACCTGTTATGAATTACGTTTATTACAAAATCACGCCTAAGAAATGTTTAATAATAGTGTCATTGAAACCCATTTCACCCTTCCTGCAAATATCACAAATCATTATATTTCATTGCAACTTAATTTCAACTACTTCTCGAATACTTTTTTAATGAAATAAAATTATAATATAACTTAACCTAACCTAACCATAGGATATGTCATATTCGGTTTGGTGATTCTTCCGCACACAAAATATAATCCGGACATAGAATATTCCGTACACAGAATTTTGCACACAACAAAATATTTTTTATATTTAAATTGTTATCGTACAATTATCCATGAAACAATAAACAATGTTGGAAACACAAAAGTAAAGTCAAAAGTTATGAGTACGATAAATACAATTTTCAATATAATAAAATGAATATTATCAGACTAAGCCACCTTGCTATATTAAAATAATTTTATTATATTTCGAGGAAAATTTGTATGTATTGATAGTTATGTTTAGAGTTGTAAGTAAATTTACGTAAGTGTGCATTTTTTTAGTGAATTTAAAATAATCATTTAAGAGAGTAAAATTACTTAAAAAAATACTATGTAGGTAAATTTTTAATATTGACATAAGTTATTCACCTCTTGATAAATCTCTTACAATTGTAAACATCATTAAAATCTTATATTTTTTGATGTTAAAAAAATTGTGCGGAATATTCTGTGTGCAGAGTTTTCTTGTGGGCAAACATCGTTTCCGGAATATTCGTGTGCGGAAGAATCCGTTCACCGTCATATTTATACATACAATAGATATTATGTAAGAAAAAATGTATTGAATAAATAAAACACCTTTCGATTTTTATAAATTTGCGTTTTGTATTAATAAATAAAAACATAACTTTATCAGTGCCATAGAGTTTTGTGGGTTTTTTAAAAAAATTCATTATACTGCTGAAACAATAAATTATTTTCGTGAGATATCACATTAATAATACAACATCAAATTTAAAACTTTTAACAAATCATTATTTTTTGTCAGCTCCGAGGTGCAGTGGCCAACGATGTTGGCCACGGTTACCGATGTCTCAGGTTCATGTCGGACAGTTTAATAAATTGATCTTTCAATCGATTTATAGATATTTGTTCGTAGTTATGAATTTGGATTATTGAGATTTTGTACACTTCCATGTATTTTGTCACTAACGACCCGGATTTCGCCTTTCGGCATCTTCAGGCATTCGAGCACACGAATGGACTCGAACTGAGAGACAGTAAACAGTGTCTAACGCTTATATAGAAGATACAAATGCGACAAATATCATTTACGAGGCAATACATTATACGTCTGAGAGCCACACCGATACCTGAGTTAAAATTTCGGAAATCGCCCTAATCCTTATTTTGTAAACACCATATTAACAGAGTGGCGATTGCCGAAGGCGTTGCCGCTTTTCAACTTCTTTTAGAAATACCAGTGATTTTACAATTATAATAGTATTGTGGGTTTTGACGGGATGTAATTCGACGAATGGGTAAATATATACAATCATTCCACATTTAGTGACATCTGTTAGGTGTTTCAACGTATCGGATATAATAGCGGAGAATTAGGAAGGTTCAGCTGCTCATTCAAGATTGGCAAGGAGTTTAACTGGGCTCTATTAATTTCTAAAATTTCCTGATAAAATAATTTATGATCCCCCATGTTTTTATGCAACAGTTTAACCCCATCATCCGCATTAAACGTATGGTTCTCCATTAGCAAGTGATTTGCGAATGTCGAAGTTTCTTTTTTAATCTAAAGGCAGCTAAATGTTCTGATACCCTTATATCTAATGTACGTGTGGTTTTACCCACATAGAAATGTTGGCAATCATTGCATTGTAATTTATAAATACCAGATTTGTTCTTAAAGTTTACTCTATCTTTATTGTTAATAAGTAATTTGCCTAGAGAGTTTTTGCAATAGAACGCCGGTCTAACACTATCAGCGAGTTGTTTTTTAATTTTAAAGCTTGTGCAACCTAAATAACTAATTCTATGCCAGACTCTAGGGTGGTCTATGTCTTTAGACAAGTTCCCGAAATATAGCATCTTTTCTGCTAATTTACGTTGTTTTTTTGATACAAGACTATCTATAAGAGACGCCTCATAGCCATTATTAATGGCAATTTGTTTAATAATGTTTAGTTCGTTTTCAAAATTAAATTTATTTAGAGATATAGTGACTAATCTGTGAACCTGAGAATGGAAAGCAGCCAATTTATATAAGAAAGGATGGTCTGAGCTAAAATCAATGGCCGCATCTGAAAACGTCTGTTTTCGGTAAATTTTAAATTCATGAATGGAGTTTTTAATATCAATATTAAGGTCAAGGAAATTTATATTCTTGCCCCCTACTTCTAACGTGAATTGAATTTTATCATCTAGTGAGTTAAGAAAATTATGAAGGTTAGAAACTTGTCTCTCCGTTCCATTGAATAGACAAAGGATGTCATCTACGTAACGGAACCAATAAACTACGTTTCTAACTTCTGTTTTATTGCTAAAAATAAGGTTTTCTAAATGGTTCATGTAAAATTCTGCTAATAGTGGTGACAAACAACTTCCCATTGCAAGGCCTTCGGTTTGTTCATAGAATCTATTATCAAATTGAAAATAGTTCTGGTCAACGCAAACGTCTAATATACTAAGTAATTCCGTAGTAATGACAGGATTAACTCTACGCGTATTAAGGGTATCTTTGATGATCTGTTTACATTTGTTTACAGGTACATTAGTGAATAAGCTAACAACGTCAAAAGAAATTAATTTGGCGTTTAACGGAATGTTATAATTTTTAATTTTATCTACTAACTCTAATGAATTTTTAATACTATACAATGGCTTGAATTTACTGTGATTGCGGATGAGAGAGTTAGCTCTTTTGGAAAGTTTATACGCTGGAGCATTCATATATGAAACTACCGGTCGAATTGGTATTGAATCCTTGTGAATTTTCGGTAGCCCATAAAATTTGGGGGCTTGTGGATTTCTAGTAGATAAAAAGGACAAATCCTTAGGGTTGATTGTAATGCTACAACTATTTATAACCTCTTTAATATTTTTATTAAATTTTAATGTAGGATCTTTTTTCAATTCGACTATATCGTTATTATCGAGAAAGTTATTAAACTTATCAACATAGTCTTTTCGTTAACAGGACCGTGGTATTTCTTTTGTCCGCCTTTGTGACAATGATATCATTATCTTTAATTTTAGTTTTAATATTTTTAAGAGTAGCCAACTCCTCATTAAACTTATTGTAATTTTTGTTGCTGTTTAAGTAATCTTTCTTAAGGATGCGAGAACAAATATGTTTGCTGGTTAAATCTTTATGTAATGCAATTTCTAAATCTATAGCAAGGTTTTCATAATCCGATTTTCTATTTGGCAAAGGCGGACAATATTTAAGACCTTTTGATAAAAGGCTCTGCTCGTCTTTTTTTAAATTGGCGTTAGACAAATTTACAACTCTATCAAAAAAATTTATAGGTGTTTCCTCATTTATAACTAGAATACGTTTAATGCGGATGATGGGGTTAAACTGTTGCATAAAAACATGGGGGATCATAAATTATTTTATCAGGAAATTTTAGAAATTAATAGAGCCCAGTTAAACTCCTTGCCAATCTTGAATGAGCAGCTGAACCTTCCTAATTCTCCGCTATTATATCCGATACGTTGAAACACCTAACAGATGTCACTAAATGTGGAATGATTGTATATATTTACCCATTCGTCGAATTATATCCCGTCAAAACCCACAATACTATTATAATTGTAAAATCACTGGTATTTATAAAAGAAGTTGAAAAGTGGCAATTCGCCTTCGGCAATCGCCACTCTGTTAATATGGTGTTTACAAAATAAGGATTAGGGCGATTTCCGAAATTTTAACTCAGGTATCGGTGTGGCTCTCAGACGTATAATGTATTGCCTCGTAAATGATATTTGTCGCATTTGTATCTTCTATATAAGCGTTAGACACTGTTTACTGTCTCTCAGTTCGAGTCCATTCGTGTGCTCGAATGCCTGAAGATGCCGAAAGGCGAAACCCGGGTCGTTAGTGACAAAATACATGGAAGTGTACAAAATCTCAATAATCCAAATTTAATATTGAAATTCCATCAAGCACCCTCAGTCGATGTCTTAAATTATATCAGTAGTTATGAATGTTTGTAAAGTCTAAAATTCCCTCACACTCATTCGATCCTAAAAAACGGGCCGTAGTGAGAGCGATTAGCTAACCACTAGTCCTGTCCTAGCCCTATCCTCCTATCCCTACTCTCTTCAAAACAAATCAAGGTTGAGCAACTGATTAACAAGCAGTTCTCGTTGAAAAATCCACTGGTGTCATAAAATCATTTGGCCAGAACCTCAACACAAATGTTTTTGAAAACGAAAAAATCAATTTATCTTTTAATGTATGTGTCCACGTGGAAATAATTCTGTTGTTCTTTCTAATTCAGTAAAACTATTCCAGTGATTCTCAAAGCGTTCATTGACTAAAATCATCATCAAATCTACCATTATCTTCATAAAAAAAAATTCAAAACATCAAACAATATTTAAAGGCAATTCATAATTTCAAAAATGTATTTCCATTCTGTAAATGATAGAGAGTATATTATGATAATTTTGTCATTTCTGGTAGGCTTACTATTTTTACAATAACAACGTAATAAAAAATATTAATAAAAGATGTATAATCCAAAACATATTAAATGGCTACAAAGTAATCAATAGGTATTGAATAATTAATAAAATGAAACATCAGTCAATACTCAATATCAATTTCTGTGGAGATTCTTGAACTCTCTTATAATAAGATACTGACGTTACTGACTGTGTTTTGTGTAACCCTCAAAAAATGATAAAATGAGTTGATGATTAGATTTCATTTTAACAACGACACAGCAGGTGTCAGCCAAATGTTGTATATTAGAAAAATAAATTGACGTTAGTTTTATGTTTCAAAATTCTGGCCCCCCACTTGATTTAAGTCACTATTATATCGACACTCCCTACGTATAATCCCGTATCTGAAAACATGAGAATTTACAGGAATGCATTTCAAAGATTCATAACGCAACTCACTGTATAGCATTTTCGATAAAAACAGTTTCAACCCTCTCCTGAATAATTTCAACTTTGAGAGTCACGTCAATTGACCAAAACACCGTCGATAATATATATAATATATTCAATAAATATATTCACTTTTAGTTTTAATAGTTTGAAAGGTTGGCGTTTAAATCCCAACTTCGATTCAATTATAAATAATAGTACATCCATGGTTTCGTAGAAATATAAAAATAGATTGCATTATTCTGTAACATTTAATTTAAGACATCGACTGAAGGTGCTTGATGGAATTTCAATACCAAATTTGGATTATTGAGATTTTGTACACTTCCGTGTATTTTGTCACTAATGATTGTGTATATTTACCCTTTCGTCGAATTGCATCCCGTCGAAACCCACAATGCTATTATAATTGTAAAATCACTGGTAATTCCATAAGAAGTTGGAAGGCGGCAATTCGCCACTCTGTAAATGTGGTGTTTACAAAATAAGGATTAAGGCGATTCTCGAAATTTTAACTCAGGTATCAGTGTGGCTCTCAGACGTATAATATCTTACCTCGTAAATAATACTTGTCGTATTTGTATCTTCTATATAAACGTTAGACACTGTTTACTGTCTGTCAGTTCGAGTCCATTCGTGTACTCGAATGCCTGAAGATGCCGAAAGGCGAAACCCGGCTCGTTAGTGACAAAATACATGGAAGTGTACAAAATCTCAATAATTCAAATTTGATATTGAAATTCCATCAAGCACCCTCAGTCGATGTCTTAAATTATATCTGTAACTATAATTTAAGACATCGACTGAGGGTGCTTGATGGAATTTCAATATTAAACTTGGATTATTGAAATTTTGTACACTTCCATGTATTTTGTCACTAACGACCCGGGTTTCGCCTTTCGGCATCTTCAGGCATTCGAGCACAGATGTCACACAGAGATGTCACTAAATGTGGAATGATTGTATATATTTACCCATTCGTCGAATTACATACCGTCAAAACCCACAATACTATTATAATTGTAAAATCACTGGTATTTCTAAAAGAAGTTGAAAAGCGGCAATTCGCCACTCTGTTAATATGGTGTTTACAAAATAAGGATTAGGGCGATTTCCGAAATTTTAACTCAGGTATCGGTGTGGCTCTCAGACGTATAATGTATTGCCTCGTAAATGATATTTGTCGCATTTGTATCTTCTATATAAGCGTTAGACACTGTTTACTGTCTCTCAGTTCGAGTCCATTCGTGTGCTCGAATGCCTGAAGATGCCGAAAGGCGAAACCCGGGTCGTTAGTGACAAAATACATGGACGTGTACAAAATCTCAATAATCCAAGTTTTATATCTGTAACATTTGTTTAAAATTTACCCAGTATCACAATGGTAAACCATCTTTTTTTTAAACTTTTGACAGTCTTTTTCAATAAAATTCACTGTGAGACACCAATTTTACACTAATTTTCTGTCTCTGCTTCCTGAGAAACTCTCTTGCTTGTTTGTCCCCTTGTCTGTTCTCCAAGGTATTGACAGTGTCTTCTTCTGTAAAGATAAATAGCACATAAATAAGTGTTCCTAAACTATCATATTTGGTACTTAAATGTCTTACTGTAATTTCAAATGACAAATATATTTATAGATAGTGAGATAAATATCCAATCAAAATGACAACAATGCAAAAAAACTTGGTTTTGTATACCGAGCTTGGCAAGCCTAGATAATTTTAGATGGACTTGAGGCAAGCTTTCCAAATCTGCAGTCGTCGAAGACACTTCTTTAAAATGTAAAAACGCTTCTGCGGCATATTGGTTGAACATTCCAAGCATGTATTTGTGCTTCACATTGAAGACTATCAAACCATCCGGACATTTCCGTTGCTCTGGTGTTAAGACTCTAGAAACAAATAAAGCAACGAACATCTCGATATAACGATTGTGACGACAGTAAGTGATCTCAAGGAAAGAGCTATCTCTACAGCACCTTAAGCTGATTCTAAACGGACGTCGAAAATTCCACATGGCCGGCGAGATTTCAGGATCTATGATGCGGTAAAGTTCCTGACAAAATTATTTCGATAATGTCAGGGCATTTTTGATCTGACAATTAATATTGTGCAGGATTTACAATATAATAGATCATTGTATTTTGCGCTAACTGCTTACTTTAGCTTACAACTTACAACAATAAACTACTCATACAGGAGTTTTATGTTCATATGGCATATATACGTCGTAGAGTGATTGAAAATATAATAAAATATGATAATAACAACAAAACGTGACATCGAGAATATATCTGACGTATGTCGACAGACCTACATAATTTGACAGATCTAAAACAGAGACACACATATCGAGTAGAACGAGAAGGGAATAGATTTATCCTATCAAATCGCCTTAATATCGATTGGGTTCGGTTTTCAAAATATCATCCAGTCAAGCTTTCGGGAAGTACATCCAATACGGTAATGTTGAGGAATTAGTACATTCTTTTTATGTTTTATTTGCGACCACATATGGGCGGCAACAAATTGCCGTAAAAAGTGTGTCGTTTACAAGCCGCATAATTCACTATATGTTTATGTTGAACATGTCATGACTTAGTATCACTTACTATTATACAAAATCTAGGAAACTCGAAACATTTCTTCACTGATGATAATTTTTTGTATTATATCTAAAACAAGCTTATATTATAGTTGTGATTCAATGCCTGACACAAATGATATCTTGTCCAAAGGTTAGCCTCAGTTATTTTTAGTCGTTTCAAATATATATGGGAAAAAATACTGTCAACTTATGTTTGAAAGAACATAATATACACATAAATCATGTATGAACTGATTGTGCTTCGTGTGTTTTGTCTTTCTATTCGTGTTTTTGATCCTTTAGCCATTCCATCTCATTTAAAGGTGTCATCTGTCATCGAAAAACTGCACATTGAACATTTAGTACAGGTTCTAACATTTAGCCTAAGTGCCACACCGACTCCTCCACTATGTCCCAAGAGCCAAGACCTAGCTATCTCATCATACCAACATACTGTAGTTTTGAATTACGCGTAAAATTTCGGTTGTCACTTACGACCAAGCGTCAAGTATATTTCATTGCGGCGGAGATAGCCGATACCCGACTAGAAAAAAATTCTGTCTGATTTATACACTCATAATAAGTCCTTTCGACAAACAATTTGGTAGATCAGTTGGATCAGATTTGGTTGCAGTCAGATCATCGTAAATTTGCTGATGTCTTTTTTCCGTTTTTGGCACTAATTATCAGAGTGAGAAAATTATGGCGGGTTGAATTAATGGTGCTCGTAGGCCGTAATTTTTGGAGATCCTGGCATAATACGTCGCTGGTGCTTGCAACTGTTTCGTGTCACAGTCATGTGTTGCTGTCACAAACATCGAAGAGCCACCTTAATAAATCGCTAATCTTAAATGGTAGAATGGTCTTACCATTTGAATGCAAAGTGTTTCTACCCCAAAAACAATATTTGACTATCTAACTAAACTAATTTCCTTCTGTAATACCACATGAGAGTCCAACAGTTAAGATTTATTTAAGTATTTTCTTAACTTATCTGAACAATTGAATATCATTTTTAGCATTTAACATTCGTGGTGAAACTTTAAGACGAAACAATGATTCGTAATACCTTTAATTCTTCCGTATTCACGGTGTAACAATGAGTTACTTCAGCCTATAAACTTTAAATTAACTGGTCATACAAAAAATTTAAAATGTTGCTATTTGTACACAAAACAGTTCTACATATAATTAAAATTTA
Source organism: Himalopsyche phryganea (assembly GCA_022494535.1). Lineage (NCBI taxonomy): Eukaryota > Metazoa > Arthropoda > Insecta > Trichoptera > Rhyacophilidae > Himalopsyche > Himalopsyche phryganea. The sequence goes on from JAGVSL010000070.1 coordinate 3,059,955, forward strand.
AAAATGCATTACAGTTTACGTCTTCTTTGTATAATTAATCATAATTTGAAAACCTCGTCAGTTTTACTATTTAAAAATACAAAAGTTTTGTATATTATATTAACAATCCGAGATGCATAAACGTACCGTATGCAACCATTTTGTTTCAAACAGCACCGAAACGCGTCTCAAGCTTGTTCTGCTATGAAAAATGTCGATTCTTGCGTCTTTCGATAATTTGGTATAGTTTGATATGTATTTCAGGTTTTACACACAAAACATGACGTAAAATAATTACTTAATACTACATAAAACCATATTTCACTTTTTGAAATTGTCATTTCACTTTATAAATGCGTTTATGTAACAAAACTCACACTGTAACGAAATGTGACTGCATGAGATCCGAAGGGATGAGAAGGGACTTTTTAGCATGAAAACAGGAAGGTTAAAAATATTAAAATCAAAATATACTCGACCTACATTGTAAGCACTTCATCATATAAAGGGAATAGACTGCAATGATGTGTTTGTGTTTTGGGTGAAATGGCTCTGGCAAACAAATCTTCAGGCAGTAAATTAATTTTCACGAAAGTGTTAATACTACCTGCAAACAAAAAAATATTACGTCAGTATCATTGTTTGATGTAAATTTTATTTTAAATATAAACATCGTGTAAGTCTAGTCCAATAAAATAATGTGATAATGTGTAATGTCTCAGTAAATCTATTTGTCTATCAGTGACGTATGGTGACTTTTAATGCAGTGAGGATGAGAAATAAGCAACATTTATCTAGTTTTTTAAATTCAATTTTATACAGCAGTCTTTCTTAAAAACTATATCAATGACAGGATCATTTTATTAATTTGCTGTTTTAAATTTTCCAAAAATTTTTTTTAATGAATATTATCACAAGAGCTGAAAGTCTAACCTCAGTTTGGCTATTTCATCGTAGAAAATGATGTCTCTATGTACGCGCTGGTGGAGATATTAAAAAAAATATTTTTGCTAAATTAAATACTTCCACTAAGATATCTCTTAATTTATTTCTAAAAATATTTTTTTCAAACCTACAAGGTATGGTATTTAAACGAAATTCTGCTAATGGATATTAATAATTTCCTTTTCAATAAATGTAAGAAAACAAAATCGTCTTTCTAGTAAAGATTCACTTACGAAAATGTAATTATTTTCCAGATTATTAAAGTTCCTTTCATTGTTTATTTTGTTTATTCATATTTATCGCGGTAAAAAATCAAACACGATTTATCTGATTTATATGATAGTTTCCACGGTCAAATAGAACGAAGATACATTTCATTCAGGAGACACTAACTGTCTGAATTTAGTGAATCACATGATGGCAGTACCAGTGATTTTCAAATTTGTATGAGATTTAAACTGTATTATCTATTCTCAAATCAAATGTTATTAATAATTTCGGTTGCCTAAGCCACATCCAAAATTTTTGAGATGTGGCACTGCCACCTACTAACTTATTGTAAAGAAAGAAGTATTTATCAAATTTAATAAATTAAAACATTCATTTACCATTTGAATCCATAGGCACCAAGTTTCTAGCATTTAAAACTGCAATCCTGATAGAAGAATCCGTAAATAGAGCTCTTACTGACAGCACTCCGAATGGAGTCTCTGTCATTTTTTGTTGCTCTTCCCATCTCTCTAAGAAGAATTGGTGTATGATGTCGTTAGTCTCAAAGCCGTGTACCTTTATCAGATATTCAACCTTCTGCAAAGTCTCATTTGAACTTGACTCAATGTTGTCATGATTAAAAGATGCAACCATTATTTTAAGTACATTTTGCAAATTGAAGTAAAATGATGGTGGTCGTCTTTTCTGTAAATAGTACAAATATAACAGAATAATTTTAATCAAGCGCATACAGAGAGGAAACAGAAAAAGCAGATGCCATTGGTCTCACTTTTAGGAGAGCCTGACAAATTTTTATTTGTTTAATATTCTGTTATTTCTAATGGTAATGAATTACAAGTATATTGTTCTATTTATAGGTAAGAGTGAAATAGAGTGCTGGATGGTCCGTGATGCAGTGATCAATTTCGAAGCCTAGTATGGATATTTTCTTAAATTGATTATTCATATCATTTTAATTTAATATAGATAGTGTAAGATTTAAGTAAAATTAAGATTATATTACAGCAACAAATACGTTTGTGAAAATTATTGATCTATGCAACGCATTTATAAATCAGATTATCATTAATAGTGCTTACTTCCAGATTGTCTTGGACAAATTGGAAAAGTAACTGACTAAGTTGGTTCCATATTACATCAAGAGTACTTCTGAAATTTTCCTGATTGAGATTTGCATGCAATATCTGTAGATTTTCTTCGAGGTAAAGCATAACACGGTCCATGCTATTAGAATCCTGATGAAGCAATTCAGCTCCTTTCAAAAGAAATTGAGAGATTGAAGGAATCATCTGGAATAAAAAACAGTAATTTTAAAATATAGAAGAGAAACCTAAACGCTTTGAAATAATCAATCAAAATTTTTATACAGCAAAGAACAATTCAAAACTTTGTTTCCAATATCTCTACTATATAACAGAAAATACATCTATAAATCCGTCTGTTATTCTGTGTGTCACGATAACTCCTCCAAAAAAGTGTAAAGTATCAATGTGAAATTTGTAGATTTGTAGGTCAAGTGTGCTATTTCCAACGTCTCAATGCGGAATAAACAAATCAACAGAAAAAATAATGTCAAAAGAAGGTCGCCTAGCAACTGCTCCTCACTAACATATTCCGTAAGTGACAGTTAAGATAGTAACGCAAACGTAAATATTTATATTGAATATTAAATTTTTGCGATTTGCTAGTAAGTGAGCTTGGTAAATTTGGACATGTTTATGTGCATCAGGAATCGTCTGGCCAATCCACCAAACATGACATCGTCAGGATTCTTCAAGCTCTGCAAAAATGATAGCTATAGGAATAGATTATTGTATTGCCATGTTCCAATTTTTTTTTGTATTAAATGGGTCAAGTCAAATAAAGTTTTCAGTCGAAGCAAGCGAAGTGCAATTGTTAAAGGACATGAGGCTATCTGGCAACCCACTTGACCGTGTGTCCACTGTGCACTCCATAAACTTTGATTGTTATTACATACGACATATTGTTGTACAAATCCAAAGGTCCAACAAGTTTTAAATATCTTGGAACCATCAATGGAATTGAATGTAACACGTATCGTGAAGCGTGCCTGGCATTGAGATTACTCGAGATTGACAATCAATATAACGCGACTTTAAATGTAGCTGCGGACTTGGATTCACAATCGAAAATTCGTATAATCTTTGCAGTAATCCTCTCGTTTTATGAAGCTTCCAACACAAAAACGATTTGGGAGGACAATAAGGACAGAATGTCGAAGATATATTTTTGAATATCTTTATTTTGAGGGTGTTACAAGAAGTAACATTCAACCAAAATTCTACATTGGCTAGCCAACTTCTAAATAACCTAATATAAACGTTCTATATCTAAGCGAAGCTGCGTAAAAAATACAAAATATTATAAAAAATTATTATATATGAATCAGACATACCTTTTTTACTACTTTTTCTAATAATTCAGTAAGTTTATTCCTTACAGTATCTTTCACATGTTTCACTACATTTTGTAATGTCTCCTTATATCTGAAACCAAAAAAATATCATTAATATTTAATAAGGTAAAAATATCAAAGTCTTAGGTCACTCCATTAATTACAGTAATTGGTTTAAAGCTATTTCGGCTTCACGCCATCGCCAGGACTATTTTTACACATCCTTTTCCTGGAACAACTCAAACCAAAATTATTGAATTGGGTAATCTATTTTAAATAAAATGGAAGATGTTAGAGTAAGTAAGATGATATAGTGTCAATCTCTTCTAAAACAGTATATATAGATAAATTAAAATCAGCTTAAGCATAGTTCCGATGATGGCTTGAAGCTGAAATAGCATAAATCGTCATACAAGAATTAGTTTGAACCAAGTAATTTTTACCTATTCAAAGAAAATCTGGTTTTAATATTGAAATGTTGTACCCCGTAATGTATAATAACTAAATCGACGATCCAATCCAATCTAATCAATTTGGCTTATACTAATATAATCTTTTGTACGGAATACAACATTTCAACATTAATAATAGCCTAGACTCTGGACAACGATTCCTTCAAGATTTATACAGATGATTTCACACATTTACAATAAGAACTATTGTGTAACATGTGTCTGATTTATTACACACAGTTTGAGAATCTTTATGTCTTTCGATAATTTCGTGTAATTGCTTATCGTATTAAATCATTTCTGTCCATAATTTCGACACCTTTCTGACAGAGGTGATTATTCAACAATACGTACATTTTTTCCTCTAAAACGTGTGGTATTTTAAATGTAAGATAGATAAAAAAATTTATACATTAAAAAAAAACGCTGCTAACCAGTTACCAATATTGACATTTGGCATATTCAAAAACTAATCTGAAAGTGGCGGTATGAAAACTGCAGCCCAAGCAATCTTATCAATCAATCATTTATTGAATTGAGAGAGATTTCAAAAACGTCTAAAGTACATATTATATAATATTCATGTCTTCTTACCTTTGTGTCTCCGTGGGACTTCTTAATTCTGTAAGTTTAGCTATGATATCATCCAAGCCGAATTCATCTATGAATGGCTGCAGGTTTTGTCTGACGTAGTCAATATTATTAATAACTAAGCACCACTCATTTGTAATTAAGAATTCAGTCTCATTAACTGTTGAAGCTTCTCTCATACCATCTACCCTGTTTGACATATTGTCAGCATAGAAGACAATGCAACGACAGATATTCTAAACAGAAAAAAATATATAAGACAACCAGAACAACGATACATTTTCAATGAAAAACTTTAATTCTAAATTTTTTATTCAAAACATCCGAGTTACAGATTCAAATACAGCTTAAATTTACAAAATTGAGTAACTTTTACTAGGTTCCAATCATTTTTTGTATTTCATAATTTTACTAGTATTGATTACTCAGATTCGCCAGGGATAGACCTACGCTAACATTTAGACAAGTGGTGGCCAACGTATAGGATACCAAACGCCATTTTTTTCACAGATGAGTTCAGATGCGCTATACAACTAAAGCATTTTTTTATCTTCTTACGTTCACGGTTGGGGTTGAAAAATAGGGAGCAGTTGCGTAGTTAGGGTTAGTGCCACCCGATTCGGTTATTCAATTTGCCGCCACTCCTCTTTTTATGAATAGTAAATATAGTTTCTTAAAAAATATGTATTACATTTTTGTAATAAAGGAATAAGCTCAATTTGAACACATAAATTAATAGATTTTGTTTGTGTTGAAAAACATTTCTGGTGAGATTCTAGGCAAACGGTTTTATGGCACCAGTGTTTGTCAAGTCGTTTTATTTAAAATTATTACTCTCAAACCGTTGCTTTATAGGGTATATTTGGTAACGCTAAAAAACTCTGAGCGCATTAGATAATGTATCCAAAATAACTTTCATCCACATAATTCCTTAAAAAATTAGAATGTGTCAAATTTAAAAATGACTATCCTTCCAAGTTACTTACATATTTTAAAAAGAAAACGATAATTTTACCATTCAACAGTTTTTTGGATTAAAAAAATACAATAAAAAGTATTCATCACAATAACTTAAATCTAATTTGCGTATAAATCAGGTTAAAAATCGACGAACAACCTAACTCCGATTGTGACTCCGATTCAGATTCAGATTAGGACGAAAAAAAGTCTAATTTTGTCAGGTTTTTTTTCCCTACTTTTCCTATTTATGTGTAATTGGTCATCAAATTAAACACCAGCCAACCAATTCGGCAAATAGCCAAATTTTTCATACTCATAGATCGCCAGAAGTTCACGGTCGTCGGGGTCACCACTTGGAAAATATGCTTCCAATGTTGTATGTTGCTTGACGTGACTAGAACTGATGACGGATGATGGAAAATTCGGTAGTGCAGTGGAGTGGATGTTACGTGATTGGAGGTTGGCGAAAGACGAATAATTCCTTTTGTATATTTTTCTCCCTCGTGTATTACGCTTTACAAAAAAAAAAAATTCTACGAATCTCACGCCTGCAGACGGTCTACTTTTAAAATGATATTTACATATATTTGCACTCAGTAATGTTACATTTCATAACTGCTATTCTGTGAAATGATTACTCGAGATCTGCGCTAGCCAAACACTTGAAATATTACATTTCGCCGATAATCTGCGTCGTGTATTCCTACATACATATAATATATATGTATATTGCAAGGCAAGAAGATGTTATACGCATAAATAAAAATGAAACAAGTACATTAATACTCGGCAAAAGTATATTTTATAGGTAACGTAGTCAGTCACACGTTTTTTACGACTCTGACAACGCGACTCCACGAGTTCGACATTGATTTCAACTCTGAATCCATGAAAAATATTTGTTATGCTGACTTTACTCACATCAATGATTTTGGCTACAAATATGCATGATCCTTCAACTTCCACGTCAGGCCACGCCAACTGCTGCCAAAAAGCTTTGAATTGGTAAAATACTGTCAAAGTATCGACTGCCGAACTACTGTATTTGACGGTCTCGTCGACTGGTTCCAGCTTATCTAATTCAACAGCTTTCACTGTACGAGTTTGGGCTTCGAAGACAGCAAATTCAAGCCATACAAAAACGCTTCCAAAGAACCACGAGTGGAATTTTGAAATACTGATGTCTGGCCAATCAACAGGGCATAAGCTTTTGCCCAATCTGTAAAAGAGTATTCATGATCTTATTTTGGTATTTAAAAATAACGATGCATTTTATAATCGCAGGTATCTTACAATCGAGGACATATGATATATTTCTTCATAATTCGACGTTGTTTTGGCCAATTGATGTAACCCTCAAAAAATACGAAAATGAGTTAATGATTGGATCTCATTTTACAACACAGCAGATCTCGACCAAAATTATGTGAAAACAGCCACGAGCAAATCTATGCAACTGATCAACCAAATGTTTTGTCTAAAGGACTTAATATGAGTGTATAAATAAGGCAGAAGCTGGTTTTCTCCTCGTCGGCTATCCCCACCTCGATGAAATGTCCTTTACACTTGCCCGTACTGAAATTTACACGTAATTCAAAACTACAGAATATTGATATGATGAGATAGATAGGTGTTGGCCGTTGGGACTTAGTGGTGGAGTAAGTATGGCTCTTAGGCTAAAATGTTTGGAAACCCCAGCTCTAGAAAGAATTCAGGATAGACTCTAGTTGGTATTGCTGAACAAATGTTGTGTGGTGGTTATTGTATAATGAAAACAATTACTTACTCTAAAAACCTTTGCAGTCCAAGATAAAGCTCAAGCAGTGTCGTTCCCATTGCAAAAAGCTTCGCGTGTTCAGTGGTTCCTCCGAGTTCCACTTCTTCACCATTTTGTGTGATATACTGAAAAGAAGTACCACTGTACCGGAGAAACTTAACACTTTTACACAATTCAATTACTTCAGTCTCAGCCATATCTGCTATTATTATCTGATACAGAATGTATAGTGTCTTGGCGTATGGGAAGTTGACGACACTGAAAGAGGCAAAATGATTCATTAGTAAATTGTTGTTTGTTATATTAGCTCTAATATAACGGAATATGTAGGTACAAGTGGTCAGCGTTGTTGACTTCAGTCGCTGTGTCACTGAGTCCAATCCCAAGTAGAGACATTCCAGTATCATAAATATGTATTGTGTTAGAAAAGTGCTCCGCATGTATAAACACAATTTTTATACATAAACGATTTTTTCGGGAAAGCATAAAAACAGTTAAAAAAGTAAATATTTACGTGTTTTTTTATCATTTTTTAATTGAATAATGAATTGGAAATGTTTTGCTGCGCTTTTATTTTCCCTAAATTGTCTCAAACGATTAAATTCTGTATGTTTTAAACAATACAGCTAAATAAATAAACAATCAAAATATAAAGCAAAAGCACTTACTTTGCAAAAACTTTGTCGTAATATTCAACAGCTCTCTGCATATCGGAGTTTATAAACTGTAGTATTGTTATAAGATGTTGCAAATCTCCATCTCCAATTTCATGTGCGCACTCTTCGCATTGCAAAATATTCACAAACCATTCCATTGCCCCCTGAATGATCCCTTGCCTTAAGACGTCTATTAAATCGGTTACTGGCTTGTCAACTTCTCTTTCAATCCATCCGTACTGAGTCTCCGGGAACAAGTCCATGCCTTGCGGAGGCTCCAAATCGGAAAGACTAAGCAAAACTGTAAGAATATCTGAAAGGATTTTTAGTATCTCTTTGTCACCGCTCATATTTTTCCTTATTTCTCTGATTACACTAAAACAAGATGACAGTAATTTTCTGGCTCCGTCCCAGAAAAAGTTCACTTCGTCTTCGCATATCAACTTCGATTGTAGAGGCTTGACTAGTTTCGCTAATATGTTATGGAAGAGGCTGAAGCTGAGAGGACGGTCAACGTGGATTGTGCAGTAGACGGTCCACTGGGCGAGGAGTTTTTCGTTCTGACAAAGGTTGCACAGAGTTGAATGCTGCTGAATAACGGCATCCGCTTGTAGACCGAATCTTCCAGACCACCAATATGGTGCTACCTAAAATACGAAACATTGAATATTAATTTTATTCCACACAAATACTTTTCATGAACAATCATTTTAATGTTTCTGTCACCTGTCTATCGCCATCATCAAATTGTAGAAGACCTTCTTCCCCACCTTGGGACATGGGGCTAATAGAGGACTAGTAGAATCGCTCTCGTTACTCCCTGATTTTGGGATTGGGTAAGTGGGAAGGGAATTTTAACATTAGATATCCATGCCTTTTTAACTCAAATAAATAAATCAATTTATAAAATTATCTATAGGAATGCCATTCCGTGGACACCACAAACAAAAATAAATCCCCCAAGAGTTTTGACCACTAGGGTAGAGACCAATTTTTTTTTATATTGAACCTTATTGGTTATTAAACGTATCATTTTGTTTATTTTAATACGTCACAATATAAAGTTCTAATGATGCTAGAGGCAAGAAAAGAGTTTTTATCCATATCCGCTCTCTGTTTGGAGCATATGGCTATCACACGGTTCCTCTAAGATTATCTCTACCCCGCCAGTCTTTTTGCTTCTTCCCAGGTCATCCCAGCGTCCCGTAGCTTCATCGAATACATCCCGTAGACGGTCATCAGCGGCCTTCCAGGGCGATGGAATCCATCCGGTTGGTAGAAGATACAGGCAGGATTCAAGCTCTCCTGGGGCATCCGCAGCACATTTCCAAGCCAGGTCAATCGTTGCTTTTATATATTATAAATATATAATAGATATATTACAAAGTAACAAGATGTTTTGAAGTTTGTTTGTTATGTATGGGGCCGGTCCTCCAAATATCAGTATTATTTTATTTGGCCCAACAAACGATTTCTGTTGCACATCAATGATTTAAGCGTTCATAATACCTTTGAATTAACCAGTTCATGAAGCAAAAACATCCTTAATAAACTTCGATGTTCTGATATGGCGACTTGTGAATTTTTCTCACATGAAAACGATAACTTTACTTTGATGACACCCTGTCCTCCGGACTTATTCTTTTTGTTTAAACTGTAAGACATTGTCATTCCAGATGTGGGGACTACCTGAAATTGAAAAAAAATCATAATTATATGGATAATCTATTCTTACCTAGAAACAGAAAAATTAACATTCTTTTATTTCTTTATGAAATAGAATTTTTATAAGAGGGTCTTGTTTTTATTTTTTGCAGCGTAAAATATTTTGATCGCATACGCTTCGACACAAAATATAATCACTGTAAAGCTTATTAAATAAATCAGTCATGCCTAATATAGAAAAAATAGTTTGCTTAATCCACACCAGACGAAAAATGCCAAAAAAATTAAAACAAGTAAATTTTATTCGAAACTATCAGGCCGATGATCGGCCCAATGGGAGTTTTCGCATATATGTAGTGAAGGCTGATATATCGGCCCAATGGGAGTAAAAGGGTTATGTTTTTTGCTAACTTGTTTGCTATTTTTGTCACGGATTCATTTAACTTACTGTACTAAAATAATAATTACTTCGTAATCTAAATGAGTATGTTCTAACTTTTAAAGGTATTGTTGCTCTTCCAATAAGTTCATTTTCATGTTTCTTGGTGGAGGCTATAACAAGTTTTTGAAATCCTCTGACGCCTTTGATATCCCGCAGTTTCGACATTGTTCCTCTTGCATTTTCAGCTGGGTTATTCCTGTAATAAAAAATCAAACATATTTTACATTGAGAAAACTATACGATACATATTATTACTGTAGAACATTTTTGACAAACATTACCACACTGCGGTAAAAGATGATCCAACTGCTATTTAGTAAAGCCTGTTCTGTAGGATTTTGTTATCAAGTAAGCTTTATACTCGAGCCTCAGTCCTGAGTCATCACCTGAAGAAGAACTAAAACTATCCGACTGATCAAACCAAGGCGATGTTGAATAATAAGCTAATACGGACAGGACGAAGACACGGGGTTGCGAGACAGAAAGCAACACTTCACTTTCCTCTCTAACACACAGGCACAGCCACAATAAGCTACAAGCTGGGCCCATTTCCAGCTCAGAATAATAACCCAGTCTCGTTCAATCGTATTGTACTTTATTTGTCACAGTTTAGGCTTGATATATAGTTTTATACACGTTCACAATTTCAGATTCAATTACTCTCAACACAGATTATAACTTTCTACGACGATTTATCCCTTCAAACAATATCCCAAACACTACCTTGAGTGAATCCCCAATCCGGCGTCCAATGCCTCAGACTCCTACGTTCAAAAGACGACTCTCCTCATCACAAACGGCGACATGACTCCCTCCTCTTCGAAACCTCTTCCCTCGCCGATAACATCGACTCAACTGATTCAATCGACCCCAGCGATAATTGATTCGATAAATTATTATTGCTTTGCAACAAAAACGCGACAAAATTTGAACTTCGCATTTTATAGTTGAAGGAAAAGAAAATAATCACTTGAAACCCTTAAAAACTACTGCTAATCATAAATAAATCGTCTCAATGTTCTGATAAAAACCTCCCACATCATGACATTTTTAATAATAGGGAAGGCTTGCAGACGGCCTTTTGAACCTTTTGGTAACCCATGTCCGCCCGGTAAATTCGGGGCCGTGTCAAAGCATGCTACTGCATGACCCTGTCATTCTGGACTTCGACTTTACACTCAACACATTTCATTGTGAGCTTGATATATATCAAATTTCACCATAGCTTCATACAGTTTATTTATGTACACGCTGTCAAAGGCTGCCTTGAAATCAACAAACATAATTAAATTAAATTCTCTTGTGTTTTCTAGGATTCGTCTCAATGAGTTTATTTGGTCAGTAGTGAATCGTTTTCCCAGAAAGGCACATTGGTAATCACCAACAATCGAATTTATGTACGGAGGCAGTCCATCATAATATATACTACATAAGAAAGTATTTTGTATGTAAAGTAGTGTGATCCCCAGGAAGAGGGAATAGCAAACAAATATTGAAAAGTACAGGATGTTATGGTATAACTTACCGTACTTCTAAGCAAAGAATATCTTCTCCGGGGCTTTCTGAGATGGGTCTGGAAATATAAAAAATAGTACAAATAAGTTTACCAATAAATTAATGATGCCAATTGGATTATTTTGAAGCTTGGCCGTTTTTTCAAAAAAATCTGTGCTTATTTTTTTATTAGCGGTCGACACTGGGTTTGGGCGGGTAAAGACAATTGAGATTCTAGGCCGGGCCTAGGTAAGAATTTATTTTAGAGAAAAATGTTTCTCAATATGTTCGATCTAAGTTGGGTCTAAAGGGGTAGGACTCAGACCAGATAATTTATCAAATTTCGGTATGTTCAGGCATCTATTATTTGTACTGAATAACTCTGCATTTACAGTCTGAAGGTTCTCAAAGAGGTGAAACATGTGTATTACAAAGTAATACACCCAGTGGAATGACAAAGTTATCAATTTTACATTTTATTGATTATTTTATTTCATCAGTTTGTGTATTTTCCTTCATATTACATATTTTTCATGATAAACTATCCTATACAGAATAAACTGACAAAAGTAACGCTCCCTCGTTATCTTATCACAAAAATAGTTTTTATTGTTAAATGACTGTTATCTCTCTGACAAAATAATAAATAATAACAGATTAGCTGTAAGTTTATCACTCCATACTGAATATTTAAAAAATCCTAATTTTGTAGATGTAGAGGTATGTACGGGCCCGGGCTTGATCCGTGGGCCTCTACCTGGTTTGGGCCTCTATATTGGAAACAATAAAATCGTTTGAAACGTATAGTGCGGTCATTTAACATTTTAGGCACAAGATGCTGATAATCTCATAAAATTGTGTGAACTAATTGATGCGTAGTCTGAAACAAAGCTTTGTTTATTTATAAATCACCCATAGTGACGATAGTAGGTTTATTGTTTGGGCATAAATGAAGTCTGAATATTATTCAGTATTTGCTTTCTATTGGTTGTAGATGGTTGAGAATTCAGTATGCCAAAAAATCGTTACTAAAAATTCAATAGATTCGTTAAAAATGAGTTTCAACGATATAAACCAAAATTTAAAAAGTGATGATTAAAATATTTTGCCTGCTAAAAGCGATATGTGGAAATCATTTCGTGAAATAATAGATTTTAATATATTGATTGAATTGGCATATACTTGGTAGAACTCCATTATAATAGGATAAAATAACAAATTATTTAGTTTTACAATTTTTTATCAGGTAGTCTATAGCTATTTCGGTTTTACGCCATCGTCAGAACTATACTTAAACTTACTTATGCTTAGCTATATATACTGTTTAGAAGAGATAGACATTATCATATCATCTCACGTATTCAAACATCATAATGTTTATTTTAAAATTAAATCATTCTAGGTAATAATTGTGCTTTTAGAAAAGGAGCTTACGTGGTGTCATTAATCAGTCGTTAAAATAAGTGTATTTTAATTTTACTGATTATACGTAATTTCATGGGCTTTTTGTAATGGTTTCAGTAAGGGTGATGGGTTAATATTTTTTTGGTCATTAAGGAGATTATTGTCAAGATTGTATCTATTAATTTTCAGTTGTTCCAAAAAATTAAGTCTAAGGCTTTTTTCACACTGATTTGGTGGTTATTTTGTGGGCTTCTTCCAAGAGGAGGTTAGCAAATTGAGAATCTATTTTATTATTTTTAAATGATCTTATATGTTCCTTAAATCTAGTTGAAATGCTCCTTCCTGTTTGTCCGATATAGATCGAATCACACAGGCCGTAGTTAATTTTGTAAATTCCGCTTCTGTCTAGTTTAGTATTTTTATCTTTGTTATATTTAAGTTGTGTACCAAGATTATTACTTACTTTAAATGCCACGTTAACGGAGTTTTTAATTTCGGAGTTAATTCTATCACTAATTCTCCCTAGGTAATTAATCGATTTATAGAAGCGGTTTTCTACAAGTATGTTAGGGTAAATAAGATGTCTAGAGAGTTTCAGTCGTTTTTTTTAAGTAATTTTTGTATCACCGTTACGTCGTATCCATTACCAAGTGCTATTTGTTCGATAGTTTTAAGTTCATTATTGTAATCTATTTCATCCATGGGTACACTGACTAATCTGTGTACCATAGAATTATGTGCTGAAAATTTATGATGCCACGAGTGAAGAAATTTCGCGTGAATAGTCGTTTCACAAAAAGTTGGTTTTCTAAAAATTTTGAAATTATGCTTAATTTTAGCTCTAGTTAATTTTAATATATGTGAAAAAGTTCGTTCAGTGTTTTAAATTTCAATCTGTTTTATGCAACTGTATTTATTTTTTAATCGGATTCTTTTTGGCCTGTTGTTTGGGCCTGAAGTGAATAGGCTCGGACCGGGTAATTTCATCAAGTATCGGCCAGTGCAGACCTCTAAGATGACATATAGTGACAACTTTAGTTATCAGCTATGAACCATTGTTCAGATTAGTAGTTATCGATTTTAATTGTCCATTATTTAGTTTGTTTTCTATATAAATTGTTGAATTATTTATAAATTCATGTCACAGTTCTTGAACCAATTCATTGTTTTATAGCCTTGGTAAGAATTACATTTTATCAATTGAACCTATTGTGACTTTCTTCATAGAGTTATGTCGACTTGTATGACACGATTGTGAATGATTTCTTTGTGCGTGTTTGAACATGTACCGAACCGAAAAGCGGCGAAATTTTTTCGATTCGTTCCGGTTTCGTTCGGACAAAAATAACGGTTTTTCCAGTTTTCGGTTCAGTTACGGCTCGAAACCCTGACAAAAACAACATATTAGAATTAAATTTGTGACAAAACAGTGATAGCGTCCAAATTAAGCTGTACGCTTTTACAAACGGGATGACAAATGGTCGACAAAATCAAAAATCAACGAGGGTAATATTTTTGACGGGAAAGCAATAGCGGCTAAAATTAAAACGTGCTTTTGAGGGGTATAAAAAATCTTTATAAAAAATTAAACAGTATGTTGATCTAACCACACTTTGCTTAGAGTATGTTAACATTGTTAGACAGGAGAGATTTCGATGACCACAGTGTTTCATTTCTAACGAAAATATTATTATCTATACAGAGCATATAGCATAGTCTTAAATGTGACAAATTAAATTATTTAAAAATTTGCAGCTGATATGAAAAATTTCAAAACATTTTACACTCATCCTTATATAACACACGAACTGTGTGGTATTCAAGAAATAATTGACCAATTCCTTAAAAACCTAGCCGTACATTAGATTACTATTTTTGAATGAAGACAAAAATGGATTAAACAATTATACAATTCATTATATATGAGATGTCAAAATGCAAAAACCGGTAAATCTACAGTTTGTCAAAATTATGCATATATTATAATACTACAAATCATGTCATACAATATATCATACTAGTAACCGTACCCGTCGTAGATGACGCTACTGAAATTGAAATACTGAATGTCTAAAGTAGCTAGTACGTCAGACCTGTGGGTGCATTGAATAACATTTTATTTTATATAGACCTCGAAGGCTTACGTCATGAGAAAATTTCATACCTACGTGTGATATGTGATAGTAATAAAACATCTGCAGAGCGGTCTGGACTATTGAATATAAGATTATGCAACTTGCAAAACAGGAAAAAAACATGCGGGAAAGAGAATTAAGTTCTTAATGACATGCAGAATCCGATTAAGTACTTGCATCGATTATTTAAAGCGTGGAAGATTTCGTGCAAATTTTAGTCATGGCAAGGGTTAAAAATTACAAATGACGTCAGTCGCTAATTGTTAACATTCTGTATGATATATTCAATAGCTAGAGACAAGTTTCGATATATTATCTAATACCATTTTGATTATTATTTCAATTGGCGATTAACTGACTAAGAAAATAAGTATTTTGTTCTTAATTGGAAATACAATACAATGGAGAAAATAAACCATTGTTAAAACTAATAATCTAAGCGTGAAACACAAAAACGTTGCCTACAATATTAAACAACTAGGCATGTCAGTTTTTGAGGGTCAGACTGATATTAACAAAAACGTAAAGTGATAATTCTAAAGATAGTTCGAAGAACAGTGATACTATAAGGAATTGTTTTGAAAAAATCAAAAAACACTTACAATGAAAAATGCTCTTCCCACATTGGACAAACTGTCTCTGTTTTAACTGAAGTGTTACAGCGTTGATCCTGATTCGAAAGAAGATACATTATGACAAAGGGATCACTTAGTCCGTTTGCATCCATCGGGTGAAGATCTTTCGCCTCGACAATTTCAACATTCAGCATAATCTTCGGCGGTTCCTTTGCTTCTGCTTCAGCCAAAAGCTTTTGATGACGACCACTGGTCATGCCGAAGGCATCTTGGATGTATGATATGAGAGCGAGTTGACCTGTTTCTACATTTTCATTGAAGCCTACGTTGTGGATTAGTTGGAATAATATCGCTTGATAGAGCTCATCCATCTGAAAACGATAAAAACAATATTATTTATTAATGCATTTAAAAGTTATTAACAAAATAATGAAGGCATGAAAGTAGATTATCAAAACAGTAATTCAACCTTTTCAATAGCTTCTCACAAGTAAATTATGTGAATAAAAAAACATGATAACATCATAAAGCTTTGCTAAATTCTGCACCTTCCAAATAAAATAATCTTATCAAACTAGGATTAGGTTTATATCCAAAATTGATAAACATTTGTATTAAGTTATAAAATATACTAGTTATCTTGAGAGAATATTGAAAAACTATTTTTGGGACTACTATAATGGCTCGAAAACATGAAATATATTACGTGTTACAAATAAACAAATATGATCTAACAGGCAGTGGCATAGCAAGGGAGGGTGGCCCGCCCCGGGCGGCACTTTTTAGGGGGCGGCATTTTTGAAAATGAATAGAAAATGTCTACTGTAAAAAAGAAATATTTTTTATATATTTATACATAATCAATGCAAGTTATATTTCATTCACCATGTTTTTTTCCTTCTAAATTGTGACTCGTTGACAAAACATACTATTCTGGAGGTGGCATTTTTGAAAATAAGTAGAAAATTACATCAGTAAATTGACAAAGTCACAAATATTGAAATGCTTTTCATTTATTCCCTCGCAACTGTGCTACTAGCAGTAAAAAAGTTTTCGAATATTAAATTAATACAAAAACGTTGCAATGCTTTCAATGTATATAAAAATATAGTACATATTTTTCTAGAAATTATATTTATACATAAAAATAGTTTTAACCCAACACTGTTGTAAATATAAAATTATCAGTTTTGGAGTAAAATTATTAATATTGAACATAAAATTTGTCAAGATTGTAAAAATATAGAACTTACATGTTTTTCAATAAATTATATTATTTCATAAACAATTTCTGCCTGCGACGCAATCTTTTTCGTCATTCGTTCATTTTCATTATTGACAATTTCGTTCATAAAAATTCGAATCTCCTCTTTCAATTCCCAAAATCTTAATAAGCAAATCTTTTGATTTTTATGACTACATTTTATTATTAAATGCTTCTAAAAAGTAAGAGTTAAAAACTGCATTACATCTATTTTATCTAAAAATGCACATAAATTAATAAATACATATTTAGGTTGATCAGTGTTTTGTGGCGTTTTTTAATTATTAACTATTACAGCGCGAGTCTGTTTCGCACAAATTTATTTTCAGTCCATTGATCTGTTAAAACGTTCACTATGGCTTACAATAGATCAATTTCAACAGTAAAAAATGGAGAATTATCTGAAATATACATCAGTTATCCCAAAAACATCAAAAAGTAAACTAAACTCGTCGCATTATCGCTAAAATAAATCGAAGAAAATGAAAAAGCTTAAAAATAATTAATCTACGACTTTGCAAGCAAAATGGCTGCGGCCAGTCTTCATATATACCGCCAAAAAGCACACAAGCAAGCGCGTAGTCCCTGTGACGATTTATACTGCGTATCGGCAGTTCAAATCTGAAATTCGAAAGATTGAATATCAAAAGCACTTTTCAAAAATATATTTCCTTTTGTTCCACTAAAAATATTTACATAAGCTGTTGCCTAATTTCTCTACCTAAAGGTTTGAACTATTATTCACATCACTGCACATATAAGAAAAATCCACATTTTTTTAAACTAATCTTTATTGGAAGAGAACAATGTTACATTTTGGACAACCACACAATTAAACAAAACAGGCTGTTACTTGTTATCATGAAAACATATTAAAATTATTTTTTCTCTGGATTCGGCGGTAACTTTATGGAAGTTCATTTTTAATGTAAAATTAAAATTGAAAACTTAGTTAGTCTGAAGATTCTTCTTAAAGCGGCAAAACGTGTCACGTTAGTAATAAACCAAATGGAATAACTAAGTTATCAATTTTAAATTTATATTAAAATTATTAAATTAAATACAAGACCTTTAAAACTGTCACTGTTTATTCTAGGAAGATTCACGACAGAGGTATGATTATTGTGCTCATAGGTACATCTAAGAAAATATAAGATAAAATAGTTTATTGCATATTGCAGCTGTTATGTAACCTTCTATCAGCAAATGTGCATCAATACCGATGCAATATTTTAAAGCACCTAATAGTTTCAAAAATATATTTCCATTCTGAAAACGATAAAGAGTATGTCACATGTATGATTCTAATGGTATTTTTACAATAACTTTGTTAAACACCATAATAAAGTGACACATCGTGGTTTTTTTTGTTAAGTTTGAGTTTCATTAGGGTCCATAACTGAAATCACACAGCAGTAATGACAATGATTCGGAGAAATCGACCCAACTGTCATCAAGGACGCGCGGCCATCGCCTGCGAGTCCATTTTTGACGGAAAGGGGTGACTCCGACGATGCGGGAGTCCTTTTGATTTTATGTGTGGGTAGTCGTTTGCTAGTCGTAGCTTTCGAGCCGGGCTAGCCACCGGCCGTGGCTGGCACCGGTGACGTTGTGAATTGTTTGTGTTTGTTTTGAATTGGACTTAATTTAAAATCGTTTGTCGTGTCACTTACATAATAACTTAAAGTAAATTCATGTGGTAAGTAAATGTAAATTTAGAATTAATTTTATGTGTTAAGATTATTTTTGTGTATTTTAAGCCACTGCATCTTCGATTAAAAATAAATAAGTGTTGAACCGAATTTGAAATGGTGTTTGTTTGAGATCCCAGCCCTTCCTGGACGTCGATAGCCAGTCATCCACCTCTCTTTGATTCGGGTCTTCTCAAAAGATTATCATAAAAATATATTCACTTTTAATTTTAATAGTTTGTCGCGTAAATCCCAACATCGGTCCTATCATAAATAAAAGTACTTTGATGATTTCTTAGCAATATAAAAATGGATTGTATTATTATTATGATAGTAAATAATAAAGTGACACACCCTGGTTTTTCTTAAGTATAAGTGTCATTAGTGTCCCGAACTGAAATCGGCCTGCGGCAAAGAGCAATAATTCGCAGAATACGCTCTTTCTTGTTGCCAGGCGTTTAAGAAGCCCCCGGGCTTCGGCCGCTGGACGAGTCCATTTTTACGGAAAAGGGTAGCTCCAACTTTGCACGGAGTTTTTGAATTTTGTAGACAGTCGATGACGAGCTGCCGAGTCGGACGAACGAGGTCTCGTCGCGACGAAGGTGATGTGACGATGTGAACTGTTTGTTTGTTTTTGTGTTTTGATTTGCATTGGATTTAATTTAAATTCGTTGTGCCATTTGTATTAAAACTTAAAGTAAATTCAGTTGCTAAGTAAATGTAAATGTAGAATCAATTTTATGTGTTAAGATTTTTATATTTGTGTAATATTAAACCACTGCATCTTGAATGGATAATAAATAAGTTTCTAAACCGGATCTGAAATGGTGTTTGTCTGAGATCAGCCCTTCCAGGACTCCGGATAACCAGCCGCTCGCCTCTCTTCGATCCGGGGAATTCTCAAAAGAGTATTTTATTCTGTAAAATTTGTTTCAAGTTTATCTAGTTCACAATAGTAAAAATTCCTATTTTCAAACTGCAATTAGAAACACTTTTGACAGTCTTCTTCACTGTGTCAGTGTGGGACACCAATTTTTTGTCTTTGCTTCTTCAGAAACTCTCTTGCTTGTTTGTCACCTTGTCTGTTTTCCAAGGACTTGACAGTGTCTTCCTCTGTAAAGATAAATAGTACATAATTTTTTTCTACAATTTCATAATTTGGTAGTTGATTACAAAAATAAAAAAAAAATTGTTTCACATACCAAGCTTGGTTGGCCTAGATAATTTCAGATGCACTTGAGGTAAGCTTTCTAGATCTGCAGTCGTAGAAGGCACTTCTTTAAAATGTAAAAACGCCTCTGCGACATATTGGTTGAACATTCCAAACTTGTCTTTGTCTTTCACGTTGAAGACTATTAGACCATCAGAACATGTCCGCTGCTCTGGTGTTAGGATTCTGCAAAGAAATAAAGCAATTAAAATCTCAAGAATATTATAACTATTGTGATGGCAATAAGTAAGCTGTCTCCATAGCATTGTGATATATTAAACAATAACTTACTTCGACAGTTCATTTCATATAAATCTAAAAAAATATAGATTTTATCACCATTGGAGTTTATTAACATAATAATCAAACTAACTATTTCTAACTTCCCCACATCTTCATTGTGATGCTCACTGTATGTTTATGTAAAACAAAATACAACAAAACCAAAACATTAATTGCCAAAACATGTTAATTTATTTGATTATTTTATATAATATAACACTAGCTTAAAATATAGTAGCGATTCAAATATTTATATCCTGTCACTAAGCTAGCTGTAAATTATTTTGAGTTCTGGTGAACTGATTGTGCCCCGGGTGTTTCGACCTCTTATTAGTGTTTTTAATACTTCAGCCATTCCATTTCATTTAAAAGATCACCAATCTTAAATACTATAATGGTTCTACCATTCCACTCCAAAACTTTGCTTTCAATATTTGTCTAGGAAAAACGGATTCCCCTCCATACAACAAGGTGTCATCTATACCAGTGGTAACCAAAGTGGTGGTCTGCAGACGACCAGTGGTCCGTGATAAAATTACAGTGGTCGGCAGAGAAATCCGACATAATTTGAATTTTCCAATCCACAGCAAACCAACCCAGAAAAATCATCTGAATCTGCTTAGGCGTCTAGGTCGATGCATTCCTCCTGTTCTGTCTCACTCTCGCCTCATTTTACACTCTTCTTGGACTCATTCCACCACGTTCGACATAATACATGACATAATACTTTAGTAGGCGTGATAAAAGTGCGGCTTACGGACGTGTTGAATTCCATATAGAATATTGGTGTTTATTTTATTCCTATTTGGTGCATTTTTTCAAGACATGTATTTTTTTATTTTAGATTCAATCATATTAATTCCATAATGAGTTAAAAGAAGCAAAATGAGATTTTTAATTTCTTTAGTAATAAACGATAACAGTAATAGCATTAAAAATACTTCATCTAAGGGTAGACAGTCTCCACAGTCTTGCAGTTGCATCATTAGAGCCAAATATAAATTTTCTTAATTCAAACAAGCCGGAACTTCCATCATATTAGAATTTTTTAATGCCAAAAGTCTATATGTTGTATTAAACCATTATTTTATTGTTTTTTTGTAACAAGTTTTTATATCTTATGTATCTTTAATTTTTATTTTTCAGACATAAAAATTTGGTGAATGCTCATAGCTGCTCTGAGTTCTCCACTTAAGATGGCTGTTTATTGTAAATATTAATTACATACTTAATATTATATTGTTTTTAAATGATTTACTAATTTTTTCGTTTAATTTTCCCAACCGTTTATTTGCTTAATGCATTAGCAATGTCATTAAAAAAATTTGCTCAGTTAATTGTCTTTTAATGTAGCTGTATTTGTGATTTCAGATTAGTATTTATTGATTTGTAAGAGGTCCATAACATTTTAATTGTACACTATTTTATTTGATTTATGTATAATTTTTTTGATAATCAGTAATTTCTTGTCTAAGTTCATGAACCTTAATACCTTATATACCTTAAGTATAACACTCAATTTTATATAAATAGGCCTGTTATGTTTGTATTTTTATCAATTGATAATGCCGGTCCTGATCATTAAAAACATGTGGAAGTAGTACAAATGAATTGTGTTTTATTTTTTCCACCAAGAATTGACAGTTAACACCTTAAAAGTGAATAACAAGCTTTTTTAAATTAATAAAGCTTTTACAATTTAAATATAATTAATAGTTTTATTTTTTGAATTACGTGCATTTTATGTCTTCTTCGATCACTTTTTTTCAATACCTATATAATATTTAACCCAAAAGCACTGTTAGTGGGTTAGTCCCGCTGGATTAAAATTATGAATTTAGTGGTCCGTGAGCCAACAAGTTTGTAGCTCTTTAATTTTGTTTAAAATTATCTGAACGATTGAATATCATTTTTATCCAACATTTATGATAAAACTTTGAGTAAACAATGGTTCATAATAATTTTAAGAATGAAAAAATCAAAAATATCCTCGACTTACATTGTAAACCCTTCATCATAATGGGGGAATAGATTTCTATAATGTGTTTGTGTTTTAGGCCGGATGGTTCCAACAAACAAATTTTCAGGTAGTAAATTTATTTTTACGAAAGAGGCGATACTACCTGCAAACATAAAAACATATCAACATTATTGTTTGATGTTAAAATTTATAATTACAATTATTTTAATATTTAGAGACTTTCCTTCTATCCCTTCTCTCTTTCCTAAAAAGCAATGTTGAACAACAGAGTAACAAGCCATTCTCATAGAAAAACTTATATTGTGATACCTCCATTACGAATCCATATGCTCCACATTAGAAGCGGACATGGTAAAAAAATAATAATTATAATTTTAATTTAAACTAGTGAGTACCCAGTATGCGTTGTAATGCCACTGAAAGAAAGAAAGGGTTTGTGTTTTAATTCTTTTTATTGAAGTGCTTTTAGATACAAAATATTTTTTGTACCGT
Organism: Himalopsyche phryganea; assembly: GCA_022494535.1. NCBI lineage: Eukaryota > Metazoa > Arthropoda > Insecta > Trichoptera > Rhyacophilidae > Himalopsyche > Himalopsyche phryganea. The sequence continues at coordinate 3,082,597 of JAGVSL010000070.1, forward strand.
CTGGTGCATACACGAAAAAATCAGAAAGCTTTTCCGAGATGTTGCTGTGTGTACGTATTTGATTTAGATTTTAGATTGTTTCCTTCAGAGACCTTCACTGGTGTGCGGACAACAACCCACCAAAGTTTCATCTAAATCGGATGAATGGTAAAGGAGCGCATAGAGGACAAAACAAACAAACAAGCATTCATTTATATGTAGATATAAACACCATGCCGTAAGCCTCAGCCATTGTTGTAATTTAAATAATGGTAAAAGTAATAGTTTTTTTGATAACACGTTATAGTGTAAATATAAGTATATAGCAACATTTCTTCACTCTATTTTGTTGGTATTCAAAATATTCTATGACTTCATACATTATACCAGTACATTGAATTTTTCAATTGATATTATCACCTCTGAAAGCCTACCCTGAAATTTGAAGGCGTGCACACCTGTATGGATGGCGCGCCACTGCTGTTTATCTATAAGGCATTTGTATATATTTGAGTGAAATGTTTTAAGCCAGTGCAAACACATGTGTTATAAACTTTATTAACCATTTAAACTGTATTATTTATTCTCAAATCAAACAGTTATTAATAGCTTTTGTTGCCTAAAACACATCCAAGAATTTTGGCAGGTGGTCTGGTAATTTATTGTGATAAAAAATCTGTTTATCAAGTTTTATTTAAATTAAACTACTATAATTATATAAATATGGTAAATAATAACCATTTGGATCCAGAGGTAACAAATTTCTTGCAGACAAAACTACAATCTTGATAGAAGAATCAGTAAAAAGAGCTCTTACTGACAGCGTTCCAAATGGAGCCTCTATCAGTTTTTGCTGCTCTTCCCATCTCTCTAAGAAGAATTTGTGTATTTGTTCGCTAGTCTTAAAGCTGTGTAGCTTTAGTAGATATTCTACCTTCTGCAACGTCTCATTTAAACTTGACTCAGTGCTGTCATGCTTAAAAGAAGCGACCATTGTTTTTACTGCATTTTGCAGATTAAAGTAGAATAATGGTGGTCGTCTTTTCTGTACATAATGCAAATATATTTATTCATATGTTCTGTGAATTATAACACCATGTTAATAATCAGACCGATACAGAGGGGTAGACAGAAATAGCAGCCGCCATTGGCCTCACTTCGGGGAGCCTCGCAAGTAGGGCATCCAATTAACCGTAAATATTTACTAACCGGTTTCCGGTGTTTTTTGACAAACAAACCGGTTAACCGGTTTAAACCGAAATATTTCATTTAATTATATACAAAAAAATCACTTTTACATGAAACTATACACAAAATAAAGATAAAAGGGGTTGATAATATATCTCATAAAAAGAGCAATATTTGAATGCATTTATTTGTTCGAAGAGGGTAGGGATAGAAGGATACGGCTAGGACAGGACAAATGGTTAGCTAATCACTCTTGCTACACCCCGTTTTTAGGATCGGATGGATGAGAGGGAATTTTAGAAATCATAAACATTCATGCCTTCGAACAAAAATCCACAAATCGATTTGAAAAATCAATTTTTGAAACTGTCCGCACCGGGCCTTGAACCCGAGACATCTGTAACCGTAGCTAAACACGTTAACCACTACACCACAGAGCTGACAAAAATAAACTAGGTAACTTAAAAATTACACATTACTAATATAAGCAAATTTGAATTGTTGAGATTTTGTACATTTTCATATATTTTGTCACTAACGACCCGGGTTTCGCCTTGCAGCATCTTCATGCATTCGAGCACACGGGTGGACTCAAACTGACACTCGTGTGCTCGAATGCCGAAAGGCGTCTTAAATTATCTTAAATCAGACGATATAAGCATTTTATATTTTTCAATAAAACCAACAGTTGACCGCTTAAAAGAACAATTCAACATAAATAACGGTTTACGTTTAGCATTAGACCGAATGTTGACAAAGCAAGTGTATGCATAATGGATCAAATGATAAGACAAAAATTAGAAATGGGTCTGTTAGAAAAGCACCATGCTCAATTTTTAACAACCATGTGACACACCCTGGTTTTTTGTTGTTAAGTTTAAGTTTTATTAGGGTCCATAACTGAAATCGCACAGTGGTAATGGCAATAATTCGGAGAAATCCGGAGAAGACCCGGCCATTGCCTGCGGATACGTTCGCAAGACGAGTCCATTTTTGACGGAAAGAGGTGGCTCCGACGAAGCGGGAGTCCTTTTGTTTTTTTGTGTGGGCAGTCGTTTGCCAGCTTTCAAGTTGGGCTAGCTGCCGGCCGTATCTGGCACCGGTGACGTTGTGAATTGTTTGCGTTTGTTTTGAATTGGACTTAATTTAAAATCGTTTGTCGTGTCACTTGCATTATAACTTAAAGTAAATTCATGTTTTAAGTAAATCTAAATGTAGAATCAATTTTAGGTGGTAAGATTATATTTGTGTATTGTAAACCACTGCATCTTCGATTAAAAATAAATAAGTGTTGAGCCGGATTTGAAATGGTGTTTGTTTGAGATCCCAGACCTACCAGGACGTTCGATAATCAGCCATTCACCTCTCTTCCTTCGTAGTTGACCACTTTATTTCCAGTAGTTGACCATCAGAGGGTTTCATGACAACATTTCATCAGAATTGCCTCAGAGCTTCCTCTAAGACCACTCTTGGTTGAACCATGTAGCTCACATTCACTGATATTCTTAACAATCCTCTTAAGAAGTTCAAAATAAAATACTGCATAAGGTGTTGTTTTCAAAAGGCCGCTTCTACACTCCAATGGCATAAATATGGTGATGTATTAGTTCCTCAATCCGACAAATGATGGTTTCACTTGTCTGAACTCTACAATTGAGAGCAATCCCGAGTCTACGTTTCTTATTTTGGGCATTTTTTATTGAAAAATGGTCAACTACCAATACATTTACCTTATTTTGGTACTTCTAATGGTCATGAATTTTTAATGAATTGTTCTAAGATTGTTGTTCTAGTGCCGGGTCCATCGTACGTGCAGTTGTCAACCTTGTTGGCTTCAGTTACAGAGCCCTCGAGCTCGAATCCCAATACGGACAGTCTCATAAATTGGTTTATGGATGTCTCTTCGAAGGCATGAATGCTTGTACTGTATTAAAAAATTCCCTCCCATCCATCTGTTCTATAAAATGTGACGCGGCGAGAACTAGGCATTAGTGCCAGCCATTTTAATTGTACATGATTATATGGATAGTGAAGTCAAAATAAGATTATATTATTGCACGATTTTTTCTTTAAATCGTCTAATCTAGACAACCGCTCTATTAATCAGATAATAATTATTAACAGTGCTTACTTCCAGATTTTCTAGGACTAATTGGTAAAGCAACTGACTAAGTTTGTCCCATATTACATCAAGAGTCCTTGTGAAATTTTCCTGATTGAGATTCTTGTGTAACATGTCTAGATTTTCTTCAAGGTAAAGCATAACACGGTTCATGCTATTGCAATCCTGATGAAGGAATTCAGCTCCTTCCAAAAGCAACTCAGAGATTGAAGGAATCATCTGGACAAACAAAAACTGTTTGAATATTCAAAATTTTTACGCAACAAAGAATAATTAATTACTTAAGAATTGTGTATATATATATAAATTGTCTATTTATTAATCAGACTTACCTTATTTACTACTTTTTCTAATAATTCAAAATTTTTATTCCTTATAGTATCCATTGTGTTTTTCACTACGTTTTGTAATGTCTCCTTATATCTGAAACCAAAAAATATCATTGATATTTGTTAATAAGGTAAAAACAATTAGGTACTTTACAAAAACGCTTATACACCGCATTGGATAATTCATTTAAAATAAAATGGAGGGTTTTGGAGTAAGTAAGATAAAATAGAGTCTATCTCTTAAAGCTGAAAATATAGATCAGTTTAGGCATTGCTCCGACAATGGTTTGAAGCCGAAATAGCTATAAACCTACTCCTATTATTCTTATAGAACGAAATACCGACTTTGATATGTTTACCTTAGTATAATGTAGTTCTACCAAGTAAATGTCAATTCAATCAATCTTACATGTTAAGCTTACTTACCCATTATTGTATTCAAAATCAAATAGAATTAAAATCAATTCTAATCCATGTGCGTGAGTCGTTAACTATAAACAGTTGAGAAAATTGGATATGACTTAAAACAACCTTCCAATAAAATGTTTAAAACATTAACCCCAATAGTTAATATCAAAAAACAGACAACCTGCATAAAAATATATTAGATAAACATTAAAAATATTAATTTACTACAACTTAATAAATCTACAGTTTTCACCACTCGACCGCATAAGCACACCGGTCTTCGTATGGGCTTCACACGTTATAAGCCCACCAGTAGGCCCGATGTTTTTTTACCATGAATTGACGTTATTTATCACTTTTGAATATATAACTTTGTTTCGCCATCTACCGATAGCTTGTAATATGTACATAACATATCCAGTTTCACAGAATTAATGGATGAAATTTAAAGAAAATCATATAGGTAGTATCAGGGTTGCCAAACCATAGACATGTCGAGATCCAATACGAGAAATAAATCATTTAGCCTATCGAAGATTGCCATTGTGAAATTATTAAAACAAATTGAATCATTCGGAAAATCTTATCTTGTCAGAGTTGTCTAAGCAATGGTTTTGTCAAAATCCAATATAAGAAATAAATAATTTTGTATAATATCAGACATCACCTAAGCGACATTTTTGAAACAGATTGAAACGATGAAAATAATTAAATTGAAGATGTATTTGAAATGCCCACTGGAAATGTTTTTACTTGGAATGAGGGTGACTTTACGAATGTCAGTGGTCTTTCGGAAATGTCTCGTGGCCGCACCAAATTTTCAAAAGTGATTTAAAATATTAGGCCGATGCATTTAACGAACTCATTATTTACGTCAATTTTTTAACCATAAACCACTGCTACACAAATTTGCGCCGCAGGCAGAAAATTTGTATGTATTAATATAATTTCTTTAAAAATAGGTGCTACATTTTTACAATACTATCATTTACAAACGTTATATTTAACATTACGTAGCCCTGCAGGTTTGTTTTTCAAATATGTCTAAATATATTTGAGTCATTAGATTTTTACTGTTTCATCTTTCTGAATGTTTGTTTATAGATAATTTCTTATATACATTTTAACCCTAACTTTTTAACTAACCAAATTCCCTTAAAAATTAGAAAAATAAAGAATAACGTAATATACAGATGCTTCCTTATATATAAAAAAAATCAGAAGATAATCACTTTTACACTTTAAATATTTAGAAAATCTCTCGTCAATGATAATAATACCATTGCAAGATAAACAGCGTTGGTTATCGTACAACAGACCGAATTACTTAATGCATTGCAGCACAAATTAACCCGATGGGGTTACCGTACTGATCCCGATTAATTTTCATCTAAAAAGGGATCCCTTTTTTATTAAAAATATTCATTCATTACAAATATTTTTTCGAGCGGCATACGTACACAATACGAATAAACAAATATCGAATTTATTTTATATTACTCATTTTTTTAATATCAATATTTATTACTATAGAACCACTGCTCTAGAGGACATAGATTGTGCTGAAAAGAACACAACGCTGGTTCGTCGGCTCAAACTCTAAGTATTGTGATATGAAAAACAATAACATAGACTTTGATATTTACTATACTATAGACTAGGGACTCTTTTTTCATTCGCCAATACACTTACAGGCCTATAGATGTATAATGTAACGATTTAGTAATCATATAATGAATATAGCACAGGTAATATCGTCCGCCACTACTTTTTCAACCTCAAATGCACCTGCAATCAAATTAGGTTGGGAACCTTTGTTATCTCACATGATACAAAATAAAGGCTACAGGATGGACCCACTTTCTGACACAATAATAAAACCCCGTACTCTACGGATATATTTAATTTATTGCAGTTTAGTGCTTGGGACAATGTTTTACAGGTTCACGAATTTCACTGATGAGTAAAGATTTTTATATTCAATATAGTTTACAGTTTCACAATGACTCCCCGCTTTTTGACAAAACACCTCGCTCTGCGGTAATGGAGATAAACGGTCCTCCAAAATGTCGCCAGAGCGACCTCTCCCGTTACAAACCCCACGATCGACTGACTCTAAATTATTCTAAAAAGTGTGATTGCCAAACCACCGCAGAATTTACGAATTATGTAATACTCATGTCATCTTACCTTTGCGCCTCCGCAGGACTTCTTAATTCTGTAAGTTTAGCTATGATATCATCCATGCCGAATTCATCTATAAATGGATGCAGGTTTTGTCTGACGTAGTCAATATTATTAATTGCTAAGCACCACTCATTTGTAATAAAGAATTCAGTGTCATTAACTGTCGAGACTTCTCTCATACCGTCAACCCGTTTTGACATATTGTCCGCATAGAAGTTACAGCATCGGCAGATATCCTTAACAGAAAAGAAATAATGACAACCAGATCAACAATATTTTTTCAATGGGAAAATAAAGTATTCAAAACTTCCAAGTAATAAATTCAAATACAGTTTAACTATACAAGATCGAGTGGCTTCCAAAGAGCTCTCATTTGTTGTATCTTATGATGCACTAGTATTTATTACCCAGCTTTGCCGGCAACAGACCGCGCTGACATTTAGATGTTGGCAAGTTATAATAATATTGAAAGTTGAAAACATCGCTCTGGAACGTACTTCATCAAGCACCCACAAAATATAGTCTACCAATTAATAACAATGTTGAAAGTTGAAAATATCATATTGGACCATATTCTATGTAACACCCACAAAATATAGTCCATCAATCAATAATAATATTGAATGTTAGAAGTTGGAAGTCAATAGGTAATAGTTGAAAATAGCACAGATGACCTATAAATGACAAACAGTAAATTTCTGTTGAGATAAAAAAAATTGAACCAGTGAACGAAAACGCATTTTAAAAACACTCCATTAAGTGTACTAGATAGTGATTAAAACAATATGCCATTAGTACTTACGGAAAAGTGACAAAAAAACCCGTAAGACAACTTCCAACTACCAACAAAAAAATGCTAAGAAATATATGACCGGGCTTAAGAGATTACAACGCTCGTGTGATTTTGCCAGAACCGCAATAAAAATTGGCGCATTTTCACACTATTTTTAACTAAAAAAAATTCGTTGATATCGATTTTACACGCAAATTACAGCTGACGCACTAAAATTAAGCAAAATTTACGGAACGCCGCTTGGTCAATGACTGCTGTTACTAGACATGCGGCAGTCCCTAGCAGAAGCTTGTGGAAAATCTCGGCATCTCTTTCTTTTTTACACTACCCGTTCGCTAAGTGAGATGTTTTGAAAGTTTTGTCACCAAATTACCTATATCACATAAATACCTCCCCTTTCACTAGTCAATTATTAGTAAAATAAATTTCAAATAGGGTGGGTGGCTTTCCTTCATTAAATTTATGAAGTTTTCCCTTAAAACACAACTTGTATGATTAAATTGATTTTTTATGTTGAAAAACATTTCTGGTGACATTCTAGGCTACTGGTCGTCAACTTGGTCCGTACCATCCACTAGTTAACGTTACCATGGTGGGCGGTGGGTAATTATTTTTTTTTTCTGTTTTCATCGAAACCATTTCTTTGAACTTGACTCGCGGCTAAGTTTACTTGAAGACACTTTGCTAAGCTAAACCGACGGCCGAGAGTAGGGCTGTATAAAGATGGGGTCTTATTGTCATTTTCTCAACCTTTCTCGCTTATACATATCCGAAAAAAACAAAATATTTGTTCTATTCTGGCCTAACTGTCGACTTTCGACTTGTTCGTTTGTAAAAACAGTACCTACTTAGATTTGTTAGAGTAAATGTCACTCGTGAAATTTAATTTTTAAAATGATTATAGTAATGATGTCGGCGTCCGTGGCGCAGTTGGTAGCGGCCTTGGCTACGGCTACGGACGTCTTTTATGGACGACAGTTTTCATAAATTGATCTCTCAATCGCTTTATGGATTTCTGTTCATAGTTTGAGTGTTTGTGTCTAAAAAAAAACTCCCTTCTCACCCACCCATCTGATCCTCATGGGGCGTAGCGAGAGCGGTTAGCTAACAACTAGTCTTACCCTAGCCCTATCCTTCTATCCCTACTCTCTTCGAGAAAAGAGAGGTTGAGCAACTGACTAACAAACAGTTCTCATAGAAAAATTCTCTTGAGATACCTCCATCAGGAGACCATATGCTCCACTTTGGGCGTGGACATGGGAAAAAATAATAAAGTTCTTTTTTCTAATTCAAACTATTTTTTTGATATGTTAATATACTCTTTCTACGCTAAAAATAAAAAGATTGATTTAAAATGTTTTTTTTTTCAAATCATTCATCTCCTAGAAGTTATTCCATACTTACACTGGATTGAATTACTGCGATGTTGGTGGGCGGTGAGGAAATTTTATTATAAAAATTATGCAAAAATGGGCGCTAGTTATAAAAAGGTTGACTGCCACTGTTCTAGGCAAATGGTTATATGACACCAGTGTCAAGTCTTTTTATTTGAAATTACTACTCTCAGACTGATGGTTTAACGGGACTATATGGAATCGCTAGAATCTTTGAGCAGATTAGTAAAGTTACCATTATATAATACTTAGACATATATTTTCCATATATATAATACTTTATGAGATACAATGTGTCAAATTTGAAAATTACTGTCATTCTAAATTACGTATCTTAAAAGGAAAACGATTATTTGATCACTTTACTAACATCAATGATTTTGGCAACAAATGTGTACGATCCTTCCACGTCAGGCCACGCCAACTGCTGCCAGAAAACTTTGATTTAATAAAATATTGTCAAAGTATCAACAGCAGAACTACTGTATTTGACTATCTCGTCAACTGGCACCAGCTTATCTAATTCAACCGCTTTCTCTGTAAGGATTATAGCTTTGGAGACAGCAATTTCAAGCCATTGAGCAACGCCTCCGAAGAACCACGAGTGGAATTTAGCGATGCTGATCTCTGACCAATCAGCAGGGCATAAGCTATGGCCCAATCTATAAAGGAATATTCATATAAATTAGAATTGGGTGCATCTTATTATAGATGCTTTTTATAATCGATGATGTCTTACACTAACTGTCAAAAAATGCACAAAGGGTTCCAGCTTCTTGGAAAGAAAATTCTTAGAAAATCTGTGGGAAAAATTGAAATACTCTTTAATAAATGCTGCACAACTAATGTTTTTACCACAGCTCATTTCACATGAGACAATATTCCATAGAGAGATTGTTTTTAAAATAATTTATTATCTATCATGGCTCAAGGAGTTTCTGATTGGTAAATCGTCAAAGGTTTTAATTTCACATCTCTGGATATATTTCGGTCAAGAATATGATTTAGAATATAGTTGGCTACTTGCCCTGAAGCAGTCATATCTTCAATTAAAACAAATCAAATGTACGTGTTGGCATTCGTATTCAATATGTCTTGTTTCATCATAAAAATATTTACTGGTAAAATATCTTAAAATCCGATCGCGATATACTTAAAGAATTCAAGCTCTCGCCTGGGCCGTGATGAACGAGGCTGACATGCATCTTTAAATGTTTGACATCGTTTATTTTAGTTGAGTGTTAAAGATATTATTTATCGGTATTTAAAAATAAGGATGCATCTTATAATCGCTGTTATCTCATAGTATATTTCTTCATATTTTAAAATTGAATAAACAAAAGGAGATGTTAATAATAAAGACGATAATTTTAGAGTCTAGACAGACTCTAGGATAGACTTTAGACCAGACAAAATTTTTGTAAAGAGATTTCCTCTCGAGTTGCAAAACCAATTTTTGACGAAGAAATTTGTCTGACTTTGTTTGGCAGAGCTAAGAGCGTCAATGTCGATTTCTACTGAGGTCGTTGCTACACGCAAAGAGTTTTCCAATGCTTATCAGTAATTCGTGTCGCACTTGTGATTTGATGTGCTTCATTCAACTAAAAAGCTGTTCGCATGTGTACGTGTTTCCAAGCACCAAATTCATCAGCAGAGCATGGTTGTAAAACGCGGGATATTTTTCGCTATCCAAACGTGTTATAAAATCACTGGTCACGCAAAATGGCCATCGGTGAGCGCGGTTTTTAAAATGAGCTAAAGTTAGTGATTGTTTCTTAACACAAAAATAGAGAAGAAATGATAGTTTTGTCAATGTACTGATATACTCTCATAGATTCAATATGATACAAACCACATATGGTGGAATGTTATAAGTACACTCAAAGTTTTAAAAAATGTTCATTATTATGATTCAGCTCCACGTGCCACAAGTGGATGCACGGCGGACCACATGTTGGCCACGTCTGCTCTAGAGAGACTCTAGGATAAACTCTCATGTTGTGTGATGGTAATTATAAAATGAAAACAAATCTACTTACGCTAAAAACCTTTGCAGCTCAAGATAAAGTTCAAACAGCTTCGTTCCCATTGCATGAAACTCTCCCTGTAAAGTGGTTTCTCCGAGATGCACTCCTCTGCCATTTTTATTGGTTGTGTGATATTACACTGAAAAGATTTACCACTGTACCGGATACACCTAACCCTGTTACACACTTCCGTTACTTCAGGCTCAACCAGTTCTGCTATTTTTGCCTGATACAGAAGGTACAACGTCTTGGCGTATGGGAAATTGATGATACTGAAACAGCCAAATTGCTTAATTAGTTCATTTGAAACGGTATAGCTCTATTATAACGGAATATGTCGGGGCGAGTGGTTAACGTTGTTGGCTTCGGTTGCAGTGTTCACGGATTCTAATTCCAAATACAGACGTTATCATAAATTGATTTGTGGGTTTGTGTATCATATTGCCTCAAATAATTACAAAATGTAGGTTTTGAACATTACAGTCAATCTGGGTAACTTTGGCCCAGTTCTGAGAATGTTTGTACTTTTATGATTCGCCATTGCATTTATGTGTGATATTTTTCTACAAAGATAAAAGGTGTACAAAATGTATAAAATTTAACTAACAAAAATAAATTTATTGTTATAATTGATATGTAAATATAGATAAAACAAGGTGGAATAAAGTTTGCGTCCAAATAGGGTAACTTTGGCCCATGATACAGATAATCACTGCAATTACTATAAATTCAGTGATTTCAAAATCTTGGCAACTTTTCTTCACGCTTTAATATATTGTGTACATAATTAAGATGGGTAAAAATATGCACCGATTGGTAATACAAATTAAAAATATTTCAAGAAAATTTCTTAAATTGTGTTTTACAGCTTACAACTTGCACATTAATTTGTATTTTTACCACCAGGGGTCACTCTATAAATAAAAAATATTCATGGCATTAGTATTATCATGGTATTATAACAGCACCTTTTTCCATGTAGTGGGCCAATGTTAGACCGATGGGCAAAGTTAAACAAATCAATAGTACTGTAAAGAAATAAGCAATCTAAATATGAAATGTCAGTACTTACTCTGCGAAAACTTTGTCGTAATGTTCAACGGCCTTCTGCAAATCAGATCTTATAAGCTGTATTATTGTTAAAAAATGTTTCAACTTTCCTTCTTCAGTTTCAACCGTGCACTCGTTGCTTTCCAAAATACGCATATACCATTCTGTTGCCCCCTGAATGATCCCTTGTTTTAAAACGTCAATTAAATCGGTTACTTGCGTGTCACCCTTTTTTTCAATCCATCCGTACAGAGTCTCCGGGAACAAATCCGTGCCTTGCGGAGGCTCCGAATAGGAAAGAGTAAACAAAACTATAAGAACATCCGAAACCATTTTTAGTATCTCCTTATCGCTGGCCATATTTTTCCTTATTTCTCTAATTATACTAAAACAAGACGGCAGTACTTTTCTGACTCCATCCCAGAAAAGATTCATTTCTTCATCGCATATCAACGTCGATTGTAGAGGCTTGACTAGTTTCGCTAATATGTTATGGAAGAGGCTGAAGCTGAGAGGACGATCAACGTGGATTGTGCAGTAGACGGTCCACTGGGCGAGGAATTTTTCTTTCCAACTGAGGTTGCTCAGAGTTGAATGCTGCTGAATAACAGCATCCGCTTGGAGACCAAATCGTCCAGACCACCAGTATGGTTCTACCTAAAAGACGAAACAATAAATATAAATTTGATTCCACACAAATACGTTTCGTGAACAATCAGTTTTACTGCTTAATGTTCCTGTCACATTTTCTGTCTATCACCATCATCTAAAATAATCAAACCGTACATAGAAAGAAAATGTACAAGAAAAACAATATTGAAAATAAATTCATTTATTCAATTCGGTAAAGAGACATAATAAAATAAAAACCAGAAATAGAAAAAAATCAAAACATATTTAGCAGAGCAACATATTTATGTTGTGTGTGAAAACAATAACGAGTCATGCATGATTCATAAACACACGCATCCTTAAATTAGTCAAATGGCAAAAATGACGATTCCAATATTCACAAACGGCCGAAGTGTTTTTTGAACATATTTTAATAATACTTTTCGTCTTTTGTAGCCAACGCAAAAAAAATAATTGGTCCGTTCTCTTAGACCGTGTAAAAAGAGAATCTGTTGCACATGAAATAAAGCTTTAAGGATGTCAGAGACAGGAAAGAGTAGCCAATTAAATTCCATAATATCATAGATTTTTGAATTCTTTAACATGGATTCATTTCACTCAGAGAACTAAAATTATTATTGGAAAATAATACTACACAAATACGCTTAAGAACATTCACTGTCGAAAATGAATGTTTCACATATTTGGATTGAATTTATACGATGTAACAGGGACTCACAGTTGTACTCGGTCAGAACCAAGTACCACCTATTCAACGCGTACATTTCAACGGTACTGCTCTACGGTTGAGAGTCATGGCACCTCACCAAAGCACAGGATAAACGTATACTGTGGTTTGTGCACCATAAACAGGTGCTTGCGGCGAATACTAGGGGTATGGTAGTTTGATTTTGAACTCTGAGGTAAGAGAACAGACGGACCAGCCTCTTATTACCTCCAAAAAAAATCGACGATTGACCTTGCTTGGACATGTGCTGCGGACGCCCCAGGCGAGCCTGAATCCTGCCTGTCTCTTTCACCAACCGGATGAATTCCATGATGACCATCTATAGGAAGTACTCGGCAGGCCTACGGTACGCTAGGATGACCTGAATGGAAGCAAGAAGACTGGCAGAGGACAGAGAAACGGATATGGTTAAAAAAATACATAAACACATTCGTCCAACACCATTATTTAAATGTTCATAATACTTTTGAATTATTATCCAGTTCATGAAGCAATAACATCCTCAATAAATGTCGATGTTCTGACATGGCGACTTGTGAATTTTTCTCTGATGTAAATGATAGTTTTACTTTGACGGTGCCTTGTCTTCTGAGGTCATTCTTTTTGTCTAAGCTATACGAAATAATCGTACCTGATGTGGGGACTATCTGAAATTGAAAAAATATAAACATATACATATCAATATGAGAATAAGAGGTATCATATATTTTTCATATGAATTTTTACTATAGACAAGTCTGGTGTGAACTATTGGTAAAGGTTTCCAACCTTTCTAGGTGAGAGGGCCTGCTTTTTGTTTGAATTTACATGTTAACAAAATCTAATAAGAGTCATCATTTACATTCTGATGAAATTATATCAAATTATTTAAAAGCTTTTTTTACATAAAGTTTTACTCTAAGAAAATTTGCCACCCAAAAAAATCATTGATTCAACTTCAATATCATACCTTCAAAAAAATATTCGATAATATGGAGGAAAATAATCCAAGCTTCCACAATCTTATTGACAATTAGCGATATAAAAAAAAACCAATTTAAATGCGTACTGGAAAGCAATCTGTTCTGGAATATTTTTTTTCTGCCTTTAATATTTAACTTATAATTTTATTACGTATTAAGTACATCAAATTATTTTTTTTGATTAATATATTTCAACTATTTTCTCATACTGAAAATGCCCACTGTACATTTTTTAGTGGTGCTTCTAAATTGTATTTACCTACCGAATTTTAATATCGAATTTAATAATATTTATCCAAAATGTTGCTTTTGTTTAATTCAACTGGTTGAAAAATAAAATTCATGTAAATCAGTGTGTCTTAACAGGTGTGTGAAACATCTGGGGAGCAATCGATTATTTCTGACTTTTGGGGGACACTACAGAAATCCACGTGAAACCAATGCATCATTGCATATTGCGATGAGAAAAAAAGGACGTGTTCATTTCTTTGCGCTTGTATATCCTAGTTCTTTTGCAATACTTTCAGTAGTTCATATAATTTTAATTTTGAAATTTTGTTTTTTCTTAGGGGTGTTTTGAATAATTCATCAGGGTAAATTGGGAAATGGCTTAAAAAAGGTTAAGAAATAGTGATTTCAATAAATCCTTTTGTTCACTTGCTTGCTAATTTTTTCACGGTTTCATTTAACTTACTATGTTTAAATATTATTTCATAATCTAAATAAGTAGGTACTAACATTTAAAGGCATTGTTGCACGTCCAATAAGTTTCCTTGTGGAAGCTGTAACAAGTCCTTTTATACTTTTTACATCCAACAGTTTTGACATTCTTCTTTTCAATGTTTCAGCTGGGTTATTCCTATAATTAAAAAACTTGGCATATTTTAGAGTGAAAAAATACATTATTGTAGAATATTTTTGGTATGGTAAAAGATGAACCAACCACTTTTGTGCAAAGCCGGTTACTACTTGTACTTTAGGCCATCTCCTGAAGTAGAATTGAAACTATCTAACTGAACGAGCTCTGTCCGCCATTATCAGATAAGTGGTCAGCGCCGTTGACTACAGTTACGAATCTCACGGCCTCGAATGCCAGTTGGGACAGTTTCATAAATTGATTTTTCAATCGATTTATGGATGTCTGTTCGAAGGCATGGATGTTTGTGATATTTAAAATTCTCTCCAATCAATCCGATTCCAAAAACGGGGTGTAGCGAGAGCGATTAACAAACTCTTAGTCCTGTCCTAGGTTTATCCTTATATCCCTACTATCATCGAAAAAAAGGGAGGTTGAGCAATTAGGAGGCCATTTGCTCTACATTGGGGGCAGACATAGCTTAAAAAAAACCTTTATAAATATTTTTTGACGATAAAGTTAAGTTAGGTTAGCAAAGCTGGCAAAGCACTTTTAGTTTGGAAGGTTCACAAAATGAGAGGAATCGAAATGTGCACCTCTCTTTAATGCTGTGTGCAATTGATTGTCATTCTCGAGTAGTCCAAATTACAGGCGTTTGCCTTCTCGAAATGTGTCACATTCAATTCCATCAACGGTTTGGAGAAAATTGAAACATTCTTTAGCAATTACACTTTGATTGCGTCGACTGAAAACTTTTTTTGACTTGTCCTTTTATAGAATTTTGGAACATCGCAATGTACTGATGCATTCTGGAAACCATCATTTTTACAGAGCTTGGAGAATCCTGTCAATGTCATGTTTGGTGGATTTACCAGACGATTGCAAATGCACATGGTGTACGAATTTACCAGGCTCCAAATCTCAAACATGAAACTCTTAATATTTAATACAAGCATTTTCATTTATGTAACTTACGTAATATTTTAGTACGGAGCAGTTGCTAGGCAACTTCTTTTTATTATTATGTTTTCATTCCGCTTAATAGACTTCAATAGACTTCCAAAATATTGAATTTTCCAGTTAAAGTTAAAAGTAAAAAGTTGAAATATAAAAATAGCACTGTTGACCCAGAAATAGAAGCCACAATGACATGTGCAAATTTCATGTCGCTACTGTACACCATTTGGGAGGAGTTCTTGTTCCAACAGACATACAGACAGATTTATACATGTATTTTCTGCTGTATAGTACAGATGAACAAATTGGTGCTTGTTAGACAAAGGGAATAATAGACAAATATTGAAAAGGATGATATAGTATAACTTACCAAACTTCTAAGTAAAGAATATCTTCTCCATATCTTTCTGAGGTGGGCCTATAAACAAAAAAAAAATGATGCCAAATTAGTTATTTTTGCATTAATAAAGTGTAAATATTATTCAGTGTCTGCTTTCCATTGGTTTTAGATGGTTTACAGTTTTTTTGTGAAAAACACTCATTATTTAAATAAAAAATTGATTCTTTAAAAATCAGCTTAAACCATATAAAGAAGAAAAAAATGAGCTATTTTCGGGCTTAGGAAAATAAATATGGGCTCTGAGTCTAGTTTGGATAGGAAGTATAATATTAAATCGCGGGCTCGGCCGAAATCAAGTCTAATGAGGCGGCCTTAGAATGGTTTTATATCAAATTTGAGTCTGTTCAGACCTTTACTATCTTTACTGAATAACTTTGCTAAGCATTTGCAGTCTGAAGATGTTTCTCATAGAGACGAAACACACATTGGAATAACAAAGTTATCAATTTTACATTTTTTTGGTTTATTTTATTTTATCAGTTTGTGTGTTTTACTTTAAATTAAATATTTCTTTTCAAACATTTTAATTGAATATATATGTACATAGGCTTAAAATGATTTTATAATACAGAATAAAGTGTCAAAAATAACGCTTCTTCGTTATCTTATACCATAAAATAATTTTGGTAGACAAATTAGAGTGAAGTATGCTTTTATTGTTAAATAAGCCGTCTTTCCGAAATTTAATTAACAGTTTAGCTGTCTCACCACATGTAGTTAAAACCTTAGTTATGTTAATACAAGACTAAATTAAATTTCGGATGCATTCAAAATAATAATATGACACACCCTGGTTTTTTTGTTAAGTTTAAGTTTTATTAGGGTCCATAACTGAAATCGCACAACGGTAATGACAATGATTCGGAGAAATCGACCCAACTGTCGTCAAGGACGCTCGGCCATCGCCTGCGGAAACGTTCGCAAAACGAGTCCATTTTTGACGGAAAGGGGTGGCTCCAACGATGCGGCAGTCCTTTTGATTTTATGTGTGAGTAGTCGATTACGATCTTTCGAGTGGAGGTGAGCTGCCGGCCAGCGTGGTCGACCCCGTTGACGTTGTGGATCGTTTGTGTTTGTTTTGATATTGGACGTAATTTAAAATCGTTTGTCGAGTCATTTGCATTATAACTTAAAGTAAATTCAGTTGTTAAGTAAATATAAATGTAGATTCAATTATATGTGTTAAGAATGTGTTTGTCTATTTTAAACCACTGCATCTTCGATTAAAAATAAATAAGTGTTGAACCGGATTTGAAATGGTGTTTTTTTGAGATCCCAGCCCTTCCAGGACGTCGATAACCAGCCATTCGCCTCTCTTCGATTCGGGTCTTCTCAAATAATATTTATTCATAAATATATATAGAAATAATCAAATCTAAATACCATTGTAATTATTTTGTGGATAATAATAAAATATAAAATACACACCTAATGACAGGATCAAATACCAAAAGATAATCTGCAGGTTTTTCCGTGATATATATAAGCACAAAAATAATTTACAAAAAAACTAATGCCACCGGTTGGCAACAGCCAGCTCAAAGTATATTTACATTGGTAGATAAGAAGGGTTTCGAAACGCAACGTAACCGTATTTTAGTTCACAGCTTTTGATTGAAGTAAAAACTGTGGTGAACAACCATACGATTCATTATATATGGTTTTTGTTTTTCGACGCCTCATAATATCGCACATCCCGAAAAAAAGTGTCGAAAATCAAAAACTTCTATATCAGAATAGTAAAGTAAACAGGACTAGTATAGTAACACCTCATGAAAACCTTATAATAGTCAGACCACTAATTCACCGCGAGGGAGCTACTAGTTTCTCTTTTCTACGGGACCGTTTGTAGGAAGATTTTAAGTTTTTTGAATTTTGTTTTCGCTGTCCTGTGAAATTTACTTTTTTTTTATTTACTACACTTTTCTTCGGGATGTGCAATATATATTTAATTATGAGGGTCTAATTCAAGCAATAAAGTAAAAAAATACAGTTTGAGGGCCAGTTAGAAGAGCTGTGGTATATGAAATTGTTTCGAATAAAATAAAAAAAACACTTACAATGAAAAATGCTCTTCCCATATCGGACAAAGTGTCTCTGTTTTAACTGAAGTATTATGACGTTGAGTCTGATTAGAAAGAAGATACATTGTGACAGAGGGATTACATCCGTTTGCATTCTTCGGATGAAGATCTTTTCCCTCAACAATCTCAACATTCAGCATAATCTTAGGCGGCTCCTTGGCTTCTGCTTCAGCCAAGAGCTCCTGATGACGGTCACTGGCCATCCTGAAGGCATCTTGAATGTATGATATGAGAGCGAGTTGACCTGTATCTGTGTTCACATTGAAGCCTACGTTGTTGAGAACTTGAAACAGTATCTCCTTTGTAAAGCGCATCCATCTGAAAATGACATAAACAACATTATTTATTAATACATTTTAAAGTTATTAACAAAATATTAAAAGCACGAGAGAAGATTATCAAACAATAGTACTTACATTTTTCTGTAACAGCTGCTTACGAGTAAACTTTTTGATTAATGTTATCATAAAATTTGTCAATACTGCACCCTCCAAATCAAATAATCTTATCATCCAAGGAAAATATTGATACTAACAAATGAATGGAAAAGAGGGGATAGGTTCTTTTTTTTAGAAATATTAATAAAATAAATACATGTTACTTTTGAAAATTTATTGAAACATATTATGAAACAAAAAAAAATATTATTCAATCTCACTATCACTATAAACTATCACGGGGGGATTTTTCTTCTTTTTGGCTGAATGTCATCATCAGTGCCTTCATCAATTCCTTGGATTATATTTCCATCATTTTCCGTCGGCTGTATCAAAAAATTCTGTAATCCTCGATTGTCTTATCTATTTTGAGATTTGTGTAAATCTCCTCATATCTAGCAATGCATTGTTACGTTTCTCGTTGAAATGATAAAGCTCGATCCATATCCGGATCATCATTTAGAAGAAAAGAATTTCTATATTTCTTGCCATTTATAATCCATCTTTTATTGTTTTTATAGTAATAGTTGAAATGCAAGACACAACAATGCAATATTTAACAAAAAAATCTCCACAATGAAAACCGTGTTAAACCGAAATCATGTTAAGCGAGGGATAGGTGTATCTTTTTTATATTAATTTCAGTACGTATTGTTTTTTAATATTCCTATGATTTTGTGTGTAGCTGTGTATATTTGCCCAATTGTCACTATGCGCATATGTCATTGGCGCAATAATTTTTACGTGTGTGTATGTTACGCCGAATGAGTGAAATTGCTCATTAAGAAACACAGTAATTATAATACTCGGCACTTATTAAGATTGGTATTAGTCAATAGAATTTTAAGTGATGTGAATAAATGTTCACTCTACCATAGCATTGTGCAGGTCGTTTTAAATATTTTTAAACTCAAATTAACTTCTTCTACTGCAATGTAATTGTTTTGGTCAATTGTTGTAACCCTAAAAAAATACGAAAATGAGTCATGATTGGATCTCATTTTAAAGACACTCCCTCAGTATAATCCCGTATCTGCAAACATGAGAATTTACAGGAGTTCATTTCAAAGATTCATAATGCAACTCACCATGTAATGTTTTTACTCTCTCCTGAACAATTTCAATTTTGAGGGTTACATCAATTGACCAAAACACCGTCGATATTGTATTTCATCAAGGACTTGAGCCCATTCTTGAAAGGTGTCATTGGAGTTGGAAAGAAAAATTTTACCATTTTATGTTTTATTATGTCCCTGTAATAAACCAGGGACCCGAACCGCTGTTTTTTTCGATCCGGCTCTGTAAAAATATATATATATCGCTTCAGTTCCGATTTTTGGTTCTCGGTTCAGCTCATATTTAATTTGTTTATAATGTGTCAGCTATAAATTATTGGTGGAAAGACATTATGTTTAAAAATGAAACACAATTGTTTTGTATTATTCAACATGTTTATAATGATCACGACCGGTTTCGCTCAATGCGAGCATTATCAACTGATAAAAATGCAATTTATTAATTAAATCTGACTTTTATCAACAAAAACATTTCTAGTAAATCGAAAATAAGCAGATAAAAAACAGAAATAATAATCGTTTCGGATTCAGTTTTTGTTCCAGCAAAGGTTTTTTCCAGTTTTCGGTTCGGTTCGGTTCCGGTTCGGGTCCTTGGTAACAACTGTGTTTTTTCAACTTCTTCCAGCTTATGAAGGTTAACTTTTGCAGTTAGATCGTGTATGTTATTTACGATGGATTCGGAGGTGACTTTGTGGAAATTTATTTTTAATATAAAATTAAAATTGATAATTTTAGCATAAAACGGTAGATCTGTATATTTGGATTCGAGTTTGCAAAGATATTCTTAAAACTGAAAATGTTTCAAAAAAATATTTTTAATTGAAGTAGAGAATACTTCGTATAAATTTGCACTTTTTACTACACTAATACGCTTTCTGTATAGTACATAGAGCGTATCAGTGTATTAGTATGTATTGATCCCGTGATCCTTAATCCTAGAGTCGGAGTGCAATGTTATATGGCGTGTAATCTAACTACCGTAACAACTACTGACGTCACAGGTTGGCAAAATTTCCAAATTCACAAGCAGTGATTTTTTAATAACAAAACGCAAAATATATTCAAAGCTACAAACTGCAATAGAGCCGCAGAAAATCGGGAATTGGGCTCGTGTTGGGCTTCCCGGCAGGGTCAATATTAAATTTAGAATTTGACGTAGACATGAGCATCTCATGTAATTTTTTTTAACAGAAATGTAGGATCATTAAATGCAATAGTTTTATTTTTGAATTCAGTATTGTAATAAGATATATTGATCGATGCAGATCAATTGTTGCTTTCTAATCTCCAAGATATATTTCAAATGCTTTTGGTAAATTTAGTCCCTGATATTATATTAGTACTAGTGTAACCGTACCCGTCATAGATGACGGTATTGAAATTGAAATACTGAATGTCTAAAGTAGCCAGTATGTTAGAACTGTGTGTGCATTGTTCACACCGTGAACGCTTACGTCATGAGAAAATTTCATACCTACATGTGATATGTGATAATAATAAAGTGTCTACAGAGCAATCTGGGCTGTTATATATAAGATGATAATATAAATAGCCCTATTATGATTGTATTTTTATCAGTTGATAATGCGCATGATGAGCATAACTGGTCCTGATCATTATAAACATGTGGACCTAGTACAAACAAATTGTGTTTTATTTTTAAAATAGAATGCCTTTCATCAAGAATTGACAATTAACACCTTAAAAAGTACCTGATATTCAACGTAAATTGCCATATTCGATTTGCACCTAAACATAAATAAGTAATAAGTGTTCAAATGATATTTATCTCTAGATTCAAGATCACGCCTAAATAATGAAGAATATTAAAACTTATTTGAACTCATTTTATCCTTCACCTGCTGCAAATATTACAAATTACTTTTTGAATGAAATAAAATAATATTATAACCTAACAATAGGATGTCATATTTGTATATAATTATTTGTAATAATATTTGTATAAATTTATTGAATAAATAAAAAATCTTTTGAAATTCATGACTTTGCGTTTTATTAATATTTTATTATTAAATGCTTCTAAAAAATAACAGTAAAAAACTACATTACATCTTTTTTTCTCTCTAAATCTACAAAATACACATAAATTAATAAATACATAGGTTGACCATAATCAAAGAGTTATGTGGGTTTTCTAATTTTCATTATAACACTGAAACAATAAACTATTATTGTAATTAAGAAAAGATACCACATTAATAATTTTTATACAGATAAATCATTTATTGTATTTTATTGTGGCACGATAAATACAAGACTTTGAAATAATGTCAAATATTCTGTAAACAATTGATCATTTGTCCATTAATATAATAGTAGTTTATTTACCGATCAGAAACAATGTGTAGGAACGAACTCATGAATCTTATTTTGAGAAGATAAAGTGAAGCACCAACCTGCTGTCCGAGACCGGCTAGGAAACAGAGAGACAGGGGGAAAATACGAAAAGCTACACTGATCAAACTAATTATGTAACCAGATAAGCAGTTGTTTTAGAAATTTAGATATATGCAACCGCTAACAGGTCTACAGCTGTTGAGAATGACAAACATTTAACAGATCATGTGATGAGAATGTAAGAGCAAATCTGTAGTGGAAGAGTACAATCTCACAATGTGGAAAAGGACACAATTAAACAAAATAGTTCATTATTTGTTATAAAGAAAAAATATTAAAATTATCTTTGACCTTTAAAACTGTCACTGTTAACTTCAGGATGAATCACGACAGAAATATAAGTTATAGCGCTCATAGGTACATCTATGAAAAAGAAAAATATAAGATAACATAGTTTGTTGCATATAGTGGTTCTTATACAACCTTCAATCAGCAAATTTGCATCAATATCGATACAATATTTTAAGGCACTTCATAATTT
Source organism: Himalopsyche phryganea (assembly GCA_022494535.1). Classification (NCBI taxonomy): domain Eukaryota; kingdom Metazoa; phylum Arthropoda; class Insecta; order Trichoptera; family Rhyacophilidae; genus Himalopsyche; species Himalopsyche phryganea. The sequence goes on from JAGVSL010000070.1 coordinate 3,105,105, forward strand.
CAAAAATATATTTTCATTTTGTAAATGATAATGACTATATTACAATATTTACATTTATGGTAGACATAGTAATTTTAAAATAACACCATAATATAGATTATAAATAAAATATATACAATCCAAAACATATCGAATTATTCAATACTAAATGAAATGAAACATCAATTTATATACAATATAAATTCCATGTATTTGTGCCTTGAATTTTTTGAAAAAATTGCTTTACTGACTTCTGAAGGGATCTTTCTACCTTCTTATAGTAAGATAATGACGATATCATAAAAATATATTCACTTTTAATCTTAATAGTTTGTAAGGTTGACATGTAAATACCAACATCGGTCTAATCATAAATAATAGTACTTTGATGGTTTCTTAGCAATATAAAAATGGATTGTATTATTATTATAATAGTAAAGAATAAAGAATATTTTATTCTGTAGCGTTTGTTTAAAGATTATCTGGTATCACAATGTTAAAAAATCCTTTTTTCAAACTTCGTTTAGAAACACTTTTGACAGTCTTTTTTACTAAAAGTCAATGAGGAACACCAATTTTCTGTCTCTGCTTCTTCAGAAACTCTCTTGCTTGTTTGTCACCTTGTCTGTTCTCCAAGGACTTGACAGCGTCTCCCTCTGTAAAGAAAGATAGCGCATAAATTATTTCTACAATTCCATATTTGGTAATTAAGCTTATTCTTATTGTATTTCATTTTAAATGAAAAATATATTAATAGATAGTGATAAAAAAAAACCACTCAAGGTGACAACAATTCAAAAATAAATGAAACTATATTTGACTTACCGAGCTTGGTCGGCCTGGATAATTTCAGATGGACTTGAGGTAAACTTTCCAAATTTGCAGTCGTCGAAGACACTTCTTTAAAATGTAAAAACGCCTCTGCGACATATTGGTTGGACATTCCAAACATGTCTTTGTCTTTCACGTTGAAGACTATCAAGCCATCCGGACATTTCCGTTGTTCTGGTGTTAAAATTCTGCAAAGATATAAAACAATGAACATCTCAATAATATAACTATTATGATGACGATAAATGAGCCATTTACACACCATTGTGATCTGTCAGACAATAATATAATCACACAGGGTCGTCACAAGAATTTACGTCAACCATTCATCTCATAGAAAACAAAAAGAATATGGATTTCATCACTATTTCAGTTTGTCAACATATGTTTATATCGAACATGTAATGACTTATCATCATACAAAATCCAAGAAACTCAAAACATTATTTGACTGATAGTAATTTTCATTGACGTGCTATCTAAAACTAGTTTAAAATAATGTTTTGTTTCAATGCTTGAAACAAACTATATCTCGTCCCATGGTTAGATTTAAACTTTTTTGAGTGTCTTCCAAACTGTCATTAGTCATTCCAAGTATATGGAAAAAGTGTACTATCCTATGTTAGAAAGTGTACAAATAAATCACATATAAGCTTAAATTTGAATTATTGAGATTTTGTACACTTCCACGTGTTTTGTCACTAACGACCCGGGTTTCGCCTTTCGGCATCTTCAGGCATTCGAGCGCACGAATGGATTCGAACTGACAAACAGTAAACAGGTTGATGTCTTAAATTACACATATAAACTGATTGTGCCCCGTGTGCATTGAATTCCTGTTAATGTTTTTGATCTTTCAGCCGTTCCACCACATTTAAGACATCACCAATCTTAAATACCATTTGAATGTAAAGTGTTGGCAATCGAAAAACATAAATATTTGCCAAGGAAAAACTTATTCTCTTCTATACCACAAAATGACCCCGCATGAAATTGTGTTTTCTTAAGTTGTCTGAACAATTCAGTATAATTTTTATCCAACATTTATGATAAAACTTAGAATACACTTTCATAATACTTTTAAGAATGATAAAATCGAAATAAATTCTACTTACATTGTAAACACTTCATCATATAAGGGGAATAGATTCTTATTATGTGTTTGTGTTTTGGGACGGATGGTTCCGGCAAACAAATCTTCAGGTAGTAAATTTATTCTAACGAAAGAGTCGATGCTTCCTGCAAGCAAAAAAATATTACATCATCAAACTTTGCTAATTTTAGTTTACATATAATCACTAAGGACCGCCTAACCTGTAATTAAAACTTGATATATCATTTTTTAGATAATATATATTGTAGTTTTTTTGTATTAAAAGACTTCTCCACTGGCATGACTGAAAGCAAGAAGGCTGGTGAGAAAAAAAATATTGAAAGCACCATCTGTTGAACCAGGGCAATATCACGAGTGGAAAAGACAGTTAGACTTTCAAATGGCCTACTCTGCTTAACTATAAACACAAGAAGTTTGTTTGCATGTAGAACATATTATATATGATCTACAACTTCAGACAAATGCTAGAGGTCATCTTCTTTCTTGAATCAATAACAATAATGGACCCAAGGAACTTCTTTAAGTTGATTTGAATATTTAAAAAAATAAAACAATTTTTTGTCATCATCACTATCACTTGTTGATACTGTTCATTATAAAATGTGGAATTATCATAAAAAAATGCTTTTTTTTCATATTGGCAGTTAACATTTTAAAAGTGATTCGAATATTTTGTCACTCTACTGTGTGAGTAATTCAAAATGATTTGTTATTTTGTATAATGATAAAATAACTATTTATATTCAATTCAAAAGTGATCAAGTAGTAAGTTAAATTTTAATAATAGTCTGTATTTACCATTTGAATCCATAGGCAACAGGTTTCTTGCATTCATAACCTCAATCTTGATAGAGGAATCAGTAAAAAGAGCTCTTACTGACAGCATTCCAAATGGAGCCTGAGTCAGTTTTTGCTGCTCTTCCCATCTCTCTAAGAAGAATTGGTGTATTAGGTCAGTAGTCTCGAAGCCGTGTAGCTTTAGCAGATATTCTACCTTTTGCAACGTCTCATTTGAGCTTGAGTCGGTGTTGTCTTGCTTAAAAGACGCGACCATTATTTTTAGTGTCTCGTGCAGATTGGAGTAGAATGATGGTGGTCGTCTTTTCTGTAAATAATGCAAACATATCGTCTTGTTAATTACCACAGCAAAATCAGGTCCATACAGAAGGGAAGACTGAGAAGAGGCAGCCTCCATGGCCCCAACTTTTAGAGGAACCTTGCAAGCTTTAATATATTCTGATATTTTTAATGTAATGAATTTCAAATTGTTCTATTTATTTATAAAGTGTAATATTTTCTTCCTCATATTTGAGAAATTTAAATAGGTGGCCTCAAAATATTGCCTGTCAGGGGCCTCATATGGTTGTTGAAATCATGATTTTCTCTGGTAGTAGATATTGTATGCATTTGCTAGATTGCCGGAAATAGTTCATTTTATTTATTTAAAAATTGCTTAATCTATAAAAGGTCTTTCATAAAAAGACAATAATTCATAGAACTCACTTCCAGATTGTCTTGGACTAATTGGTAAAGCAACTGACTAAGTTGGTCCCATATCACATCAAGAGTTCTTGTGAAATTTTCCTGATTGAGATTCTCGTGTAACATGTCTAGATTTTCTTCAAGGTAAAGCATAACACGGTTCATGCTATTGGAATCCTGATGAAGCAATTCGGCTCCTTCCAAAAGAAACCGAGAAATTGAAGGAATCATCTGAAAACACAAAACATTAGCTGTCAAAACAAAGACTGTTTGAGTATTATCAGTACAAATAGCAATTGATTTCTTTACATATTTGAGACATTATTATATATTATATTGATTATCTATTGATCGGACATACCTTTTTAACTACTTTTTCTAATAATTCAATAATTTTATTCCTAACAGTGTCTATCGCATTTTCCACAACATTTTGCAATGTCTCCTTACATCTGAAACAAAAAATGTTATTAATATTTCAGTTTTAAGGTGTTAACTGACAACTCTTGGTGGTAAGGCACTATATTTTCAAATATAAGACAATTTTTTTGAATTACTTCCACATTTTTTATGAAGATTTCGCTCATTGCGAGCATCCCTTGATAATGCTTGTTAATATTTGTTAAGCTTGCTTAGGGATCAAATATGACGTCACGCTCCAGCGGGGAGGGTCTGATATAATGTGAAGATGGGGTGGACCACCAAAAAATATTTTGTATAAATGCCCTCACAGGCCTAAAAATGAACAATTGAATGATTTAAAACGATTCACAAATTATTTAATGAATATGACAAAGAACTCTTCGATATAGCTATTTTTTTAATGCAGCTTTCGCCCGTCACTACTTTTTTCAACCTTGAATGCGCCCTTGACCAAAATTCGATTGGGAGCCACTGTCATAGACTCTAACATGATATTTCTTATTTATCTGAGATTTTTACTATTCAAAATACCAATTTGAATGTGACATTAAGAAAACTGCAAGCCAATCAAGCTGATATTTGATGAAGAAATATTAATTTATTGAAACAAGAGATTTAATATTTCTGTATATTTACTTCTAATATTCATATTATCTTACCTTTGTGCCTCCATGGGACTTCTTAATTCTGCAAGTTTAGCTACGATATCGTCCATGCCGAGCTCACCTACGAACGGCTGCAGACTCTGTCTGACATAGTCAATGTTGTTAATAGCTAAGCACCACTCATTCGTGATAAAGAATTTGGTCTCGTAAACTGTTGAGACTTCTCCCATACCGTCAACCCTGTTCGACATATTGTCCGCATAGAAGACACAGCATCGGCAGATATCCTACACAGAAAAAAAATAATGACAACCAAATCAATGAAACGTTTCCAGGGAAAATTGTAGTATTCTAAACATCCAAAATATCTGAATCCGTAATATTTCTTATAATGTGAACTGAATTCATGAATTAGCCAAAGTACTTGCTATGATTATCAGTAATGTGAAATACTCAAAACGTGCACACGTTTCGACTATTTTGACTTGAATGAGTACTCATATTATACTCAATAATATGTAAATTAAAAGCAAAATTTTACATCCGCATCAAAATGACTCTTTCAATTGTCACATTTACAGTTTAAGAATTCCATATGCAACCAAATTTAGCCATTTGGTAGATAAGATTTGTCTATTTCATGGAAGTGATTTCATGTATATCTGATCATTATTTCTATGATTTATATTTAAAGAAATCATTTGTCTGTTTGAATAGTATAAAAGGTGTGAAGAAAATCGTGTTTGTAGCTGAGTTAATTCAATACAACATAATTGTGTTGTCTTTACTCACATCAACGATTTTGGCAACAAATGTGTACGACCCTTCCACGTCAGGCCACGCCAACTGCTGCCAGAACACTTTGATTTGGTAAAATATTGCCAGAGTGTCGACTGCCGAACTGCTGTATTTGACGGTCTCGTCGACTGGCACCAGCTGATCTAATTCGACAGCTTTCTCTATACGGGTGAGGGCTTTGAAGACAGCTATGTCGAGCCATTGAGCGACGCCTCCGAAGAACCATGAGTGGAATTTGGCGATACTGATGTCTGACCAATCGGCGGGGCATAAGCTTTGGCCCAATCTGTAAAAAATATACTCATATAAAATTTCGGCTCCTTACGTGCACATAAAACATATTCTAATAACAAAACACACTATTATTTAACCCTTTTGGGTCATTGGGTACTCCCATTGGGTCGGTATATCAGCCCACCCAACATATGAGAAAACTCCCATTAGGCCAATTATCGGCTCGATAGTTTGGAATGAAATTTACGACTTGCTTTAATTTGTTTTGTGGATAAGGCAGAGAAATAATGGAATAATGTTTTTTTTTTCTGTCTGTAAGTAAGAATAAATTATAATAGGGAATTAGATATATCAATTGTAAATAAAAAAATCTCTTCTTGTTTTGTAGTTCAAACATAATTCTTTTTTTTCTAACTATTTAACATATTTATGTTTGAATTTTTTTTTTGTGTTTTATTGATGTAAATCCTCAATACAATTACTTATTATTATAATTTAAGAAATCGACTGAGGGTGCATGATGGAATTTCAATATCAAATTTGAATTGTTGTCACTAACACTCGGGCAATAATATTTTATCTTATAAATAATATTTTTTCGTATTTTTATCTTATGCTATTTACTGTCTGTCGGTTCGTGTCCATTCGTGTACTCGAATGCATGAAGATGCCGAAAGACGAAAGCCCGGGTCGTTACTGACATAATACATGGCATGTACAAAATCTCATCAATTCAAATTTACTTATTATTTTATACACCATTGAGAATATACAAAAAAGTTTCACATTTTTAAAATATGTACAGAATTATTTATAAAAAAAAAACTAAATTGATGAATTTTTGCCTAAAATACGCTTGGGAGTCTTCTCATATGCTAAGCTGAATCGGCTGTGAATAAAATGGTTAAATGAGTGACTGAATGTTCAATGTGTTGAATTTTAGCTTTGCCTTTAGATTTCATTCATATATAACAAAAAAGAGATGTAATATGGAAATTTTCTTGTTTTGTGAAAACATGATTACTTACGCTAAAAATCTTTGCAGCACAAGATAAAGTTCAAACAGTGTCGTTCCCATCGCAAGAGGTTCTCCCTGTACAGTGGTTCCTCCGAGTTGCACTCCTTCACCGTTTTCGTTGGCCAATGTGATATGCTGAGAAGATGTCTCACTGTACCTCAGTCGCCTGAGACTCTTACAAACTTCGATTACTTCAGGCTCAACCAGTTCTGCTATTTTTGCCTGATACAGAAGGTACAATGTCTTGGCGTATGGGAAATTGATGACACTGAAACAGGCAAAAAACCTCTATTACTAAATTGTTGTTACTATATTAGCTGTAATATAACGGAATATGTCCGGGCAGTAGACGAGAGATCAACGTTGTTGGCTTAGATTGCGGTGTTCACAGATTCTAACCCTAGTATGTGATTCAGTTTCATAAATTGATTTATGGATTTGTGTTCGAATATATGGATGTCTGTTAATTCCTCTGACATCTATTCTTACTGTCTCCGAAAAGGCAGGTTGAGAGACTGAGTAACAGGCAGTTACTAACAACTTGACAGTAACAACTTATATTGAGATAAGCTCCATAATGAGTGCATATTTTCCACATTGGGGGAGACATAGTTACAAAAAACGGAATGTCTACATATGGTTTTATATTTATATATATGACGTAAACAAACTCAAATTATTCACATTCGAAATGTAACCATTAATTACTAAGAATATCAATATTTTATTTAACAAATCTAGCTATGAAGTAATATTGATGTTTTAGCCATAAATTTTTAATTCTTTTCGCCATAGCTTACTGATCGGCAATGATTTATTGAACTTATAATTTGCCTGTGTTTTCTCAAATAAATAAATATTATAGATATAAAAACAATCAAAATATAAAAGCACTAATACTTACTCTGCGAAAACTTTGTCGTAGTATTCAACCGCTCTCTGCAGATCCGATCTTACTAACTGTATTACTCTTATAAGATGTTGCAACCTTCCTTCTTCAGTTTTATCTTTGCACTCGTTGTTTTCCAAAATGTGCACGAACCATTCCGTTGCGCCCTGAATGATACCTTGTCTTAAGACATCCCTTAAATCTGTCACCGGTGTGTCATCCTTTCTTTCAATCCATCCGTACACAGTCTTAGGGAACAAATCCATGCCTTCCGGTGGCTCCAAATCGGAAAGAGTAAACAAAACTTTGAGAATATCCGAAAGCATTTTCAGTATCGCCTTATCACCGGCGGTTTTTTTCCTTATTTTTCTAATTATACTAAAACAAGATGGCAGTAACTTTCTGGCTCCGTCCCAGAAGAGCTTCATTTCTTCTTCGCATATCAATTTTGATTGAAGAGGCTTGACTAATTTCACTAATATATTATGGAAGAGGCCAAAACTGAGGGGATGATCAACGTGGACTGTGCAGTAGACGGTCCACTGGGCGAGGAGGTTTTCATTCTGGCCGAGATTGCTCAGAGTCGAATGCTGCTGAATTACGGCATCCGCTTGGAGACCGAAGCTTCCAGACCACCAATATGGTGCCACCTAAAAATGGACACAATGTCAATTTAAAAAATCATTATAAATACTTTTCATGAAAAATCTTTTTCACTACATCTAAGTTTTTCTGACATTGTCTATCTAAGTATTTATCTTTCGCCATTATCGTTAATCATATTATAACACCTTCTTTCCCACCTTACGACATGATGTCACAAAATATGGTTGTGCCTTGTGCCGCTAGATAGATAGTTTTTACGAAAAGTAGAATTAAAAGTATTATTCTTCTTCTTCTCTGGTGCTACAGTACAGGCTACTTGGTATCCTTCGTTCCAACGGGACATCGCTGACCTCAAGCACTCGTAAGTTCTGAGAAATCCTAACATCCAAAAAATTATTGAATTTCCTAGCATTGGCCTGTACTACACGAATAAAATTATTCAATTCAGAAAGTGAATAATGTTCCAGATACGTTCACACACCACACATGTACCGTAAGTTTCTCTCTACCTGGCTAAATTATATAATAGATGAATGGCGTATGCAAGAAATAAATGCCAAAGAGGCTGTGTGTTGGAGACAGAAAAACATCCACCACACGCCGATGGTAGTACCATAAAAATTCATTGATCCAAAACCATATTTAAGTGTTCAAAATACTTTTGAATTATCCAGTTCATGAAGCAATAACATCCTCAATAAATGTCGATGTTCTGATGTGGCGACTTGTGAATTCTTCTCTGATGAAAACGATAACTTTACTTTGATGACTCCCTGTCTTCTAAGTTTATTCTTTTTGTCTAAGCTGTACCACATTGTCATACCAGATGTGGGAACTGACTGAAATGGAAAAAAAATATTTACTTGGGAATCAGAGGCATTTATTTTTCACTGTTATTTTATTGGTATTTCATTGGTTATTTCATTGGTATTTTATTGGTTATTATATTGGTATTTCACAGATTACTGTTATTATAATTCATTGTAGTTGGAATTACTTTAATATAAACAGTAGTGTATCTAGTGAGTGGAAATTATTTTTAATTCATGAAGCCCGAAGAGCTACACTAGCCTGCAATTGTTTTTTTCTTCTCATCGTAGTTAACTCATAATTTTATTTCATTTAACTCTGTGCCAAACTAGTTTATTAATTTATGACACACTAATGAAGTACCTAACAAAATTTTAAAATGAAATATTGTTTCTACTTGGGGAGCTTCAAACATATCCTTATTAACTTTATTCACTTGCTTGCAGTTTTTGTCATGGATACAGACTCTCTTTGCTTACATAATATTCCATAAGCTAATTAATAGGTACTAACTTTTAAAGGTATTGTTGCACGTCCAATAAGCTCATTATCATGTTTCCCCGTGGAAGCTGTAACTGCAATTTCTTTAACAAGTTTTTTCAGTCCTTTTACACCTTTCACATCAAACAGTTTTGACATTTTTTCTTTCACTGTTTCAGCTGGGTCAAAATCCCTGTAATAAAAAGTTAATCATAATTTAACAGAGAGAAAATTATACAATATATATTATTATAGAATATATTTAGCAAGTGCCATCATACTATGATAAAAGATGAGCCAACCACTATTGAGCAGAGCAATTGCCTTGAGATACTCCACAAAGTGGACAAGACTTTGTTATTAGGTATTTTGATGCAGTCTTCCCCCTAAATATGATTTGTTAAAAATGTCAAGCATTGGTGGATCTACACATCTACAGCAACATCTAATTTTAAATGGCGGCATCGTTCGTCCATAGTCAATTCACCCATGATTAATTTTCATGGATAAAAATTCCTTTCAAAATATTTTATAAGCATAGCAAGCAATAGCCATGTACTAGCAGAATGACTTTTTAATTATTCTTAAAAGTGAAGGTTTGGTCCTACAGAGGGAATAGCAGCCAAAAATTGAAAAATACAGTATGTTACAGTATAACTTACCACACTTCTAAGCAAAGAATATCTTCTCCAGGGTTTTCTGAGATTGGTCTGGAGAAACATAAAAAAACAATACAATCAGTTTACAAATTGATATAAACAAACCAGAAATAATACCAAACTGGTAATTTTGACACTTGGCAGTTTTTTCAACAAATTTTGAGTTTCCTTGTTTATTAGAGGTCTGCATGGAACCAGACTTGGCTTGGGCGGGTAAACAGAATCGAGGTTCAGGCCAAGGCGACACCTGGGTTTCGCTCATCTCGAGCATTATCAACTGATAAAAATGCAGTTGATCAATTAATTATTATTTTTTTTTGATACAATTTATTAATTAAATCTGACTTTTATCAGCGAAAAATTTTCTCGTAATTCGAAAAAAACCGAAATAAATATCGGTTCAGTTTCGGTTTTCGTTCGGGCAAAAATAACGATTCTTTCGAGTTTTCGGTTCGGTTCCGATTCGGGTCCCTGGTTTTAACGATAAAATGAAAAATAATATTCCGATCCGAAGGGAACAGACTAGAACCGGGTAAGTTTATCAAATTCCAGCAGATTCGGGTGATTTTATCTGGTGTGCAGAGCGCTATTGTCTATACTGAATAATTTTACATTTGCAGTCCGAAAATACTTCTCATAAAGGCGAGACACGTAACAGACAAAGTAAAATAACAAGGGGCTAGTAAAAATAGGCTTAGACGATGGAAAAATATAATATCCTTAAAACTAATAATTATTAAAGCTTGAAACACAAAAACGTCCTTTACTATACTATTATGTGGACATATCGGTTTTTACTTTTAGATACCTCATATATTTAATTAAGAAAGTTTGACTGATAGAAACAAGAAAGAACAAAAAAAACACAGTTCGAGGGATAGATTAAAGAGTGGTGATATATGGCATTACTTGAATAAAATTAATGAACTCTTACAATGAAAAATGCTCCTCCCACATCGGACAAAGCGTCTCTGTCTTTACAGAAGTATTATAACGTTGAGTCTGATTTGAAAGAAGATACATCGTGACAAATGGATCGCTTAGTCCGTTTGCATCCTTCGGGTGAAGATCTTTCGCCTCGACAATCTCAACATTCAGCATAATTTCCGGCGGTTCCTTGGCTTCAGCTTCGGCCAAGAGCTCCTGATGACGGTCGCTGGCCATTCTGAAGGCATCTTGAATGTAGGATATGAGAGCGAGTTGACCTATTTCTACGTTCACATCGAAGCCTACGTTGTGGAGAACTTGGAACAATACCTCCTTGTAGAGTTCATCCATCTGAAAATAACAAAAACAACATTATTAATAAATGCACTTAAAAGTTAATTACAAAATATTAAAGGCATGAATGTAGATTATCAAACAATAATTAGACTTTTCAACAGCATCTAACAAGTAAATTATTTAGATAAGACGATCATAAACTTTCCTTCAATTCAATACCTTCCTAATGAATAATCATCCAAAAACGATTAAATTTATATCCAAAATTGATATGCAATAATAGTTTTAAATAATAAAATCTTACTAGATAAATCTAATATAGTATACATTTCATCATTGAAATAAAAAATGATTATATTAAAAGGAAAAATATCCGCAAAAGAGTATAATTTAAATATAATTAGGATCGATCAAATTTTGCTGTGCAATATTCCGCTCTAGAAATACGGTATTCCCAATGGTTAAATCAAAATATTCCACTCTCACACAAAACATAAAGTGCTTTTTTTATTAATTAACATTAGTAAAATGATTTAATTTTTATTCTTAATTTTCGTTTTAGTTCATTTTCCTTTTTCTAATCCACAGTAGGGTAAAATACTGTACGGGAATATGTGATGTAAATATAGAGTATACAATATTGCACAAAGAGTGAGTTACCGTATACCCTCGGTATAAACAACTAGTGAGTGGTGGACTGGCTCTAAAAATATTGGTAGCCAGGAGTCAATGGGGGCCCACCGGAATGTAGCAGAGGGTATAGAGCAAGGGAGTGCAACCGACCGATCGCAAAGCAAAATTTTGTCCATCTCAGTTATATTAAAAAGTATGCACTGCAAGAAAGAAAGGATTTGTGTTTTCATTCTTTTTATTGAAGGGCTTTTGTATAAGAGGTCTGCACGGGCCGAAATTTCATAAAATTACCCGGTATGAGCCCCTCATTTTAAAGCCCGGCCCGAGCCCGAGTCTCAATATCACACTTGTTACCCGATTTATTTTTCTCAGCCCAAAAAAAAGCCCGATTTATTTTTTAATATAGTAATTCATTCATAGTTTTCAAAGAATATATGTTATTATTTCCATATTTCCAACGATATTCATAGCACATGTGAAATAAATCATTTAAGTTATGAAAACTATTGCCTTATAGCTGACTCGTGATCCCAGTATAGTACGAAATATTTTTCTTAAATTTGTACGTATTTGATTCTTTTTTAGGTTTTAGACTTAAAATTTCTTTATTCAAAAACCTTCACGGATGTGCGCACAACAACTCACCAAAGTTTGATCGAAATCGGATGAATGGTAAAGGAATGCATTGAGTACAAACAAACAAACAAATCTTCATTTTTATATGTATATTTAACGATATTTTTCTTTTTAAAATAAATATTTTTTATTTCAACAAAGATTTTTATATGATTCTTGTTGGAACTCAATCGCCATGAAAATTAAGATTAAAAGTAGCTCACAGCCTCAAAAGGGTTGGGCACCCTTGGTATAGAGCAGTGGTCGGCAATATCAACGAACAAATTGTAGCAAGGAATTGTAGAAAATTGTTGAGAAAAAAATCAATTTAACATTTTTACAAAAACGGAGTCGGATTATGGGGCAACGTTGCTCGTAATTCAAAGCTTGTCAAAACGATAAATTAATATTTTTGAGTCTTACTATATGTTAACGCATCGACTAGACTTCTTGGAATGCGTCACGAAGATATAATATAAGTATGCTTTCACTACAGCTAAAAACGCGATCAATATTTACTAAAAGAGCAAAGCAGTGGTTTCAAAAGATAATAAACAAAAATATTATATGTTGCGAACGAATTCTTATAAAGCAGGCATGTGCGAAAATAGCGATTTTTGACAGAACAAATTATCGTCAGCTGAATTCGAAACTAGGCTAACTGACATTTCATTAATTGTACAGGAGAGCTATTTAAAGACTTAACTTTTCTATATCTCCCTATTAGGAATACTTTAGTTCAATAGTGAAATCAATTTAAATCTTATATATAATAGCCCAGACCGCTCAGTAGACGTTTTGTTATTATCACATATCACATGTAGGTATAAAATTTTCTCATGACCTAAGCGTTTGCGGTGTGTATAATAATACAAAATGTTATGCAATACACATACAGTTCCGACGTACTAGCTAATTTAGACATTCGGTATTTCAATTTCAATACCGTCATATATGACGGGTGCGGTTTTACGGTACTATAAAGGGTTATTGGTTGATTATCTATATTTACCACTTTGAGAAAAGTTTTATTTTGAGAAATAATTGAAAGAAATAAAATCTCTCCTCTCTTATGTTCTGTAACTATGTGAAAGAAGAGAATATTTTATGATTTGAACATACTGTTCTCCGGAAACACTTTTCATCGACCTTTAAAATTTTGTGAATAAAAATAATGTATAAATTTCATAATTAATTCGGTCAAAGTACCAAACAAATATACAGTACCAAGGAAATTCAAGGGAAAATATTGTATGTCCGTTTAATTTTAATTTTAATTATTTTTCTACCTCATTATATATGAAATTTATTTTGTACAGAATGCCAAATAAAATGAAGAAATTTCTCTCAAAGTGTTGCTATAATTTTTTAACACATTGCAGGACAACGAAGATGTTAATTTAAGAAAACATATTTTGTTCTGGATACTAGTGTTATTAGCCAAATATTTTTAGAGCTTTGCTATGAAATCATAGAGTATAATTGGATAGCTTAATTTTATTTACAAATATAGCAGGAAGTCGATTTGCACTAGAATGGATCGGATATATAAAAATAAACAATTATTTACAAAGGAAGTTAATGTTTAGAAACACTGGGTTTACAATACGTGCTAACAACGTTTTTTTTTAAATTTACATTCTATACGTTATAACTTTGATGAAGCCAAATGAGTTGGTATACTCAATCGATACTAACGATATGTCAGCGGTGATTAAAGGAATGGTCGCAATCTCTCAGAATATCACTTTTGTTTATATATAACCGTAAAAATATTTTCGTAATTATACACAATTTTGATTCATTGTCCATCGGAAATAGTGCAGAACACTGCACATGTTCAAAATGCAAAGCTTTATCAATAAATAATGATCGTAAAAATCAAGCGCAATATAATAAAACAGTGATTGTTAACCGGGGACGAGGCGAAAATACATAAATCAAAACACTAAAAACTATTATAATTATTTACATATGCGAATAATATAATGCAAATCAATTCGAGCACGGATTGAAAAATCAGTGCTTTAAAATGACGATCGTCGGCGTCCGTGGCGCAGTTGGTAGCGTCGCTGGCTACGGTTACGGATGTCTCAGGTTCAATTCCCGGTGCGGACGGTTTTCATAGATTGATCTTTCAATCGATTTATGGATTTCTGTTCGTAGTCTGAGTCCTCCTTCCCACCCATCCCATCCTCACGGGGCGTTGCGAGAGCGATTAGCTAACCACTAGTCCTGTCATAGCCCTATCCTTCTATCCCTACTCTCTTCGAAAAAGAGAGGTTGAGCAACTGAGTAACAAGCAGTTCTTGTAGAAAAATTCTGTTAAGATACCTTCTGTAGGAGACCATATGCTCCACATTGGGAGCGGACATGGAAAAAAAATTTAAAAAAAAAAAAAAAAAAAAAAATGACGATCCCATAAAACATTAATAAGCATGTACGTTAAAATTATCTAGGGTCGGTGGTCGAGTGGTCAACGTCGTTGGCTTCGGTTGCGGTGTTCGCGGGCTCGAGTCCCAGTGCTTCATAATTGATTGGTCAACCGATTCATGAATTCCTGTTCGAAAACATTACGGTTTAAGAACAGCTCCATAAATTGATGTATGTGATATCAATTACCTCCCACCCATCCGATCCTCAAAAACGGAGCATATCAAGAGCGATTAGTTAAACACTACTCCTATCCTAGCCCTATTCTTTTACCCCTACTTTATTCGAAAAAGGAGAGGTTGCGAAACTAAGTAACAAGCAGTTATCATAGAAAGCTTCTGTTGAGATACCTCCATTAGGAGGCCATATGCTCCACGTTGGGAACGGATATGCTAAATAAGTCCTCTCCTAGCCCTGTCGTTCTGTCTAACCTCTTTGAAAATCATACGTTGAGCAACTGTGTAACAGCAATTAGGAGTCCATACATTTTTGAGTAGTATACTATCTACTCTGATATAGCTATTTTTTGAAAAATAAAATACAATTTGTCTGTACTACTTCCACACGCTTATAATGATCTCATCACTATCATTATCAACTGCATGTGGAAGTAGTACAGACAAATTGTCTTTAATGTTTTAAAACATAATGCCTTTCCACCAAGAATTGACAGCTAACTCCTTAAAAAAACTGTTCTACTGATGTATTCAAATTGTATTTAGCTATTATCTGTGACTACGTTTGTCTAGTGTAAATTCTTACTTCGTTATTTAATTAGCAGAAAAATTGCTTTTATATTTTTATGCTAGCCGAAGAATGTGACGAAATAAATTTGAAAGTTGAAAACTGGCCAGCGAAAAAAAACGTGACAATGATTTAAAATAATCTCTTTGCATGCCTAGTGCATTTTTTTGTTGACGGTCACACTAATTTCGTTCGTAACACTATTCTATATTTGTCACATCCCACATTTTACTCCCACTTTTGTCTCCATTCATTCCGCTTCACGTCATCGAGATGCTAGCCATTGGATTATAGTCTAATCATTTAGACGAATAAAAAAAATATTCGCTACTTTTTAAATATAACGATATAATTAGAACAAAAAAAAAAGCAAAATATTTTTGGACCTTGTGAACGAGCATCTGTCTTAAAATGCGATACGTATATGGCTATTTGTTACATGAGTCGCTGAGTCGCTAAACACGCTCCCAAAGCTTTTTTAAGTTTTGATTAAATCACGAAAAACTGTTATGGGCAGTGTGATAGTTTTAGGTATAATTTAAGTCTTCCGGTGCGTTACGAAAAGTAATATATTTATTTACACTATTTACCTAGCGCGTCAACCGTGTAAAACGCGGATTGAGATCGTGTAAAAAAACGACATTTTTAAGATTTGACAAATTCGAATTTTGAACAGGGGGCGAAATAAGGAAGAAATTTTAGATCTATCGATCGATAAAGCACATACGTACATTAAAAACTTATTTTATTGAAAAACCGTCAGGAGCGTGTTTAGTGACTCAACGATCCATACGTACAATCAAAAATTGAGCGGTTATTTAGCAAATACTATTCAGTGTTACCGTGAGTGACACGTGTTTCGATCTTTGCAAAGCATCTTCAGACTGACTACATCATAAAACCAATACTTTGATTTACGAGTTTATTGTATCGATTTGAGTTATAAATAAATCAACGTGTCGGGTGTCGGGTCTATTTATTGTGCAGTGGTCAACGTCGGTTACGGATGTCTCAGGCATACAAGTTGATTTTTTCAATCGATTTATAGATTTGTGTCCGTATGTTTGTGATGTCAAGAATCCCCTCCCACCCATTTGATCCTGAAAACGAGACATAGCGATATCGATTAGCTAACCACTCGTCCTGTCCTAGTCTTATCCTTCTATCCCTACTCTCTTTGAATAGAGCTTGAGCAACTGGGTAACAAGCTGTTTTCGTAGAAAAACTTCTGTTGAGATACCTCCATATGCTCGGACATGGTAAAAAATTTAAATGAACGTGATCTATAGTAACCACGCGCAATTCAAATAAGTAGCAATACCATCTTTACTAGGATATTTTAACAGAAGATGATTTAACAAGAATATTGTTTAACTAATTGTTCTCTCTTTACAATGTTTTCAGAATCAATATGGTGGTTGAAAAGAGATTAAATCATATTTGCATTTCAATACACATCCATAAAACGGTTAAAAAATGAATTTAGATTGTGAAAGTGGCCACACAACCAACTGGCACGAATGTCTACTCGTCTACAGCGGCTGATATTTATTTAAGTATATACATGATATGGAAATTTAACAAATGGAAAAGTGTCTTGGTAATGAAGCCATTATATTAAAAAAAGAATATCCAAAAAGTCACTGTTGAGTGCATTAAAAAAAGGGAATATCTGTCTTCCGATAATATGATAAACTTATTGATTTCTAAGAAATCTTAGCATAAAAAATAGATTACACAAAATATACATTAAATTGTATTTCCCGATGAAACCAGTTTCTACTTGGAAATACCTAGATTTATTCGCATATTAGATTATAAAATATTTATTTATTCAATGCATATAGATTTACAGTCTAGCCTTTGATTTATAAGATTAGACAACCCTGATAAGTCACAATGCTTTGGTGCGTGTTGTTGCTAAGATCCCGCTATTGGAGGTCTGCGCGGATCGAAATTTTGTAAAATTACACGGTCCGAGCCCGGCCCGAGTCCAAGTCTCACTTGTTACCCGAACCCGATCCGATGTCCAGATTTAATTTTTCTGAGCCCGATTTTTTTCAACATAGAAATTCATTTATACTCTTCAAATAATAAATCTTATTTTTTCCACATTTACAACGATATCAATAACACATGTGAAGTACATAATTAAGTTAAGTTATGAATAGTATTGCTTTATGGCTGACTCGTGACCGACGTTTTACGGAATATTTTTTTGAAAATTAAATTCTTTATCTGGTCCCGGCCCGGGCCCGTGCAGACCTCTACCCCCTATACATGGTATCTTTATCGTTTGCTAATATGAAATAGATTTTTGTCACAAAACGAATACAATATCTTTATCAGATACATAAACTTTAAATGATTACACTTGCACCCTTTTTCAGAATATCAATTCAAATATGGTTAGTTAGTGAAAATTTAATATAAAATAAATATAAATACGTAGATAAACATTCTTGTAAAAATAAATAAATATCGTTTATAAAAATTTTAAATTTTATACTATAAAAAACTGCGACAGTTAGTTGCAGGGATTGCAATACGTACCGGTATTTCAGAAACCGGGATTCCGGTATTTCAACTGTTTTAGCAATACCGAAATACACGTTTTGAATATAAAAATAGCCAGTATTACTATATAAATATATCGGTAAAAGTATTAACTGGAGTTGCTTGCCTTTTTGCACGTAGATCCGATGCATGACTGAATCTAGTAGTGATGAAACTAATGAACTAATCTTTTTAAAGCCATACTTTAAATCAAATAAACACTAAATTAATTTTTTTGTTGAACATTAGTGCTTCATGATTATAATAAAGATATTTTTTTTAATACCGCTTTTTAATATGAAATATTGAAATCGGGAATTAATTTATTCGTTCGGTATTTAGACACCAATGGCTATATTTCTAGGTCTGTATTTATTGGGTCTGTAATTAATCAAAATGGTCAGTAGCTAATTCTATAAATGGTCAGTAATCACGTGGTCAGTTAGTAAAATAAACGGTCAGTAATTTTTTTTGGTCAGTTATTTACTAACCAGAAAAATGAACACATAAAATGGAATAACTTAACCTAACCTAAAATATTTACTGTCTGTTTCTTTAATATTTACTGACCATTAATTGAATTAGAAACTGACCAAATAATTAGTTGCCATATTTTCATACTGTTTATCTATTTTTGTAATACCGGTACGAATATTTTTAATACGGTATTGATATAATTTCCCGGTATTGTATTCCCTATTAACACACTCGTTAGTAAAAAAAACTGTACAGTATCGTTCTCACCGTATTGTGCTTTGTGATGAATAGAATAAGTTTTTTTTATCAAGGAAAGCATCAAATAACCCTATAGTTTGTATACATATAATTTTTTCGCATTAAGGAAATTTACCGTCAAACTTTTACTCGATCGATCGCTTTTTTTCTTAATTTTATATTGATTTATAGTGCATTCAGCCATCTGAACTATGAATCTATACGACCAATACGTTAATGTAATATTTTACAAAAACAATTTATGTTTGCTAAATTATTACCCGTTGGTCCGTGATGCAGTGGTCAACGTCGTTGGCTTCGGTTACGGATCTCACGTGTTCGAATTACGATACGGACAGTTTCATAAATTCCAAGATCACAAATGTACATTTTTAAAAAATATAAATTTTTATATTGACCTTGCTGGGACTTGAACCAGGACTCAACTGATCGTTAGGAAAAGCTCTTACCACCCTCCCACATCTCTGATCCTAAAAACGGGGCGTAGCGAGAACAATTAGCTAACAACTAGTCCTAGCCCTATCTTTCTATCCGTACTCTTTTCGAAAAAGAGAGGTTGAGCAACTGAATAATAAACAGTTCTCGTGTAAAAACATTGGGAGCGGACATGGTAAAAAATATTCCTTTTTTTATATTTATTCACCTTCCTTTTATATCTTGAATACACACAATTCTTATTCACTTAACAGTTAGATGTCAAGTACAGATTTTTTACAATAATTAAGAGTCAAATTTTAATTAAATCTTTTACAAAAATGACTTTCCATCAGTTTTCTACAATTTCCTATGTCGACGCCGTAAAGGGAGTCAAGCCACAAATTTGGCGAAAATGAGTCAAGTACACAAAAGCATATTAAAACCATTAAAGATGCGAAGTTTGTAGCCACAAAAAGCCCTATTTATAAGTAATTTGTAAATTGCCAATATACCTAGCACACATAAATACATTAAAGAGTTAATGACAACAAACCGCATTAGTCTTCGAGCATTATTGACTTCCGCATAATATCATATGATATGTGGCTTAACTATGTCGACTAAAACATCCCGCTTAACATCACAAAGTATCTATGTTAAAAGTTTCACCGTTCTATCTTTAAAAACAAAAAATGTTACTTTTTTGTCACACAAAATCGCTGCACGCAGATTTCTCAGCTTCATAATTTTGTGGCTAGACTCGCTTGAGATCTACGGCGACGAAATAATAGTATCAATATTAATGTATCAACCGAAATATGCTTTTTTATCCATAAGTAATAAATAGCCTATGATGTTTTTAACCCTGCCTACATTACTCACTCCAGACAAGGAGAAGTAGCGTGACCGTAAAGCATTCCTTTTACAACAACCCTCACATTATTTCCGTATATTTAAAATGGAGATTGAACAACTGTTTTGCAACTATAGTATTACCAACATTACTTGGCCGCCGTCGAATTCGGAACTAGAATTGTCAGTCTAGAATTAGTTTCTCCAATTGCCTTTTTATGCAAAATAAATATCTTGTCTACTTTTTATAACTGTCACTAAAATATCAGTTTTGGAATTGAAATTTCAGTTGTGGTTGAGTATAGCAACATTCCTAACGTGACGGTGGGGTTAAATTGGTACATTTATAGTTTCTCATAAAATACTTCATTTGGTGTACATTGATAAAATAAAAATTACAAAAATTCAATACGGAGAAAAGCGATAACATTTATGTATAGTCTGTATAGTATAGTTATTTATATGTTGATTTTATCAAGTTGAAAAGTTTTACAGCCAAATCAAATAATTGTTGTGTTTACATGAATAATTAAGGCCTGCATTCATTGTGTCAGTAACTATTTCAATGTTTGGTCACTAAGAAATAGTAAATGATCAGTAATTTATATAAAATTGTCAGTCGTTATTAAATTAAACGGTCAGTTTTTTAATTAAACCTAACCCAACCTTTGTTTATTTGGCGATTATTTACTGACCAAACATAATTTTTAACGCACAATTTATCGAATTAGTTACTCACCAAATAATAAGTTGCCAATAATGATGAATACCTGATGGGCATCTATCAATAAAATTGTACAACCAGAGGTGTCATTAATGATACATTCATAAGTATGGTGAAAATTCATCCCACTTTATTTAAAATCAGTAAATATCAAACATTTATTAGAAATAAAGCCCAATACATCAAATTCACCTTGATAAAAATATTTTACTACTTTTCAGAAACATTTTATACAATGTCGTCAATTTGCCACCCATTCGCATTTTCCGCCAATAGACATTGACTAACGTGCCTACAACCACGGGACGTCACTACTTATAACAACATTGTAAGTGAAAAAAATTTAACTGCGCGCTTGCTAACCACCCCAACTACAACAAATGATACTTACTGTCATATGCTGTATAATAAGGCTAGTCTGTCTTTCGAGGGCATCTTTCTTGAGCCCCCGAAAGGTATTTCTTCTGAGTGTTCCATTCATCTTCATAATATCACTAAACACCCTTAATCAACTAATTAACAACCAATAGACACATAATCACAAAATCACAAAATCACCACCGCACTCAAAACACCAGTCACGGAAAAAATTTGTATCGCCAATATTACAGAGCTGATAAATGTTTTTTGTCAATATAACACGGTTATTGATTTGAGGTTTACCGGTATTGCCAGCCGGTATAATCACCCCCGAGTGATTGGTATCACGATTTTTTCCGGGATTTCCGCGGGTTTCTAATCAAATAATTCCCGGGCAATAAAGGTGTTCTCAATTGAGAGCCCGCTGCAGTACTATTACGGTCTAGGACCCGTACCTCCACTGAGGGTGTACGCTTGCCAAAATCTATTTTCGCGTGGCGCACAGAACTTGCGCGATGCTTTACAGCAAGGGCGTACAAAACTGCGCGCCGCGGAATAACAATGGATCTTTTCATAAATTTCAAGATTTTTTTAATAGACTATCAAAGGCCCTATTTTCAACAGAGTCAAATGGTTAGTGATTATTTCTTTATTTGCATGGCTTTCGTAAAACGCATGTCTTCTATTGCCAGTTGCCCAGGAAGCGAATACAAAAGCGGTTTCGCAGCCTATAAGAACGATTATGGATAAGACTTAATTTTAAAAATTACATCAAGTGCAAATGTCTACACTAGCTCCAAAGCCATGTCAAAAACATAATTATCTGATATAAAAACTCAGTCTGCCTTATTTTTAATAAAAATAATGATATACTATTTCATTTCAGTCCTGGCAAAAAAAGTTTTGTCGGATGATTCATATTTTGAGTTATTTAAACAAAACTTTTTCAGTTTCAGTTTTTCAGCAATTTAATATTAAACATAAACATGCAGAAATTCAAAAATAATAGATACATTGTAATCAACATAAAAATATATCGTAATTATTGGCAGTTTTAATTTTTAAGATACTTTTTAAGTACAACACAATGTTTAATTTTGAGTGATAGACACTAACATTCAGCATCGATTTAATGAAACTAGTATTACCGACTTAACTTTTCTTGCCATAATGATTTAGCGTTCATTTTTTCAAAACAAATCTCAATATACGTAACTAAAGCATGCAATTTTGTTTCAGATTCTAAAATTGAGTCGATACTCAGATATATAATTTTTTTCAAATATTTGCATGTCAAGTATTCGTCTCATAAAAATTATTGCACGCCGATCAATTGTTATTCTACTATGTATACATAAAAAAAAATAGCACACCCCTGCCGTATATCAGCAGCGTAAAACAAGGTCCGCGGACGGTATTGGGTCACTTCAAAAAAATTGGCGACATAACAAAGTAGGCGGATTTCTGCAAAGTGGTTGGCCGGACCAAGTTCAAATAGTGTGAAAGCGAAACAGTTGCAAATATCTCTATTATAACACAGATGTAATATTTATTTATCTTTTGAAAACTATACTTTGATTTGAATATTATATACTTTGATTATATGAAAGACTATCACCATATTTTTCAACCCAAACGCTCATGTTTCTTACCGCATTTCCTCGCCCAATGTAGAGCATTATAAGTCAGTCGCTCAACCTCTGTCACAGAAAAGTGTAAGACAAGAAGAATGGAATTACGAAAGCAAAAAAAGTTATTATTTTTGACAAAATGCGTTAAGGGTGAGAGCAAAGGCTAAGATTTCGAGACAGTAACATCTATTGTAGAAAAAAAAAATGATATTCTACAAACATTCTGTTGGAACAGTATTATAATCGATCCCTTAATCTGCTGTGACATTTTCAAAATTACAGCAAGCTATATTATTATCAACTATTACACAAATGCTTATACAGAAATATTGGGTATTTTTTAATCTCTACTAAGCAACGAGTATGTACTTGCCGATTTAATATTTGATCAAAAAAGAAAATAATTCACAAATTGTTTTTAAAGATTTCATAATTAAAAAATATCTGCATTACGGCTGATAGATAAACGCGATGACAAATTTTATAAGTCACTCACGTTGATGATCAAATATTTAAATTGAAAAAATCTAAATTTAATATTGACCTTGCTGGGACTTGAACCAGGACGCACCTGGTCGTTACAGCAAAGTTATTACCACTAGATCATATAGAATGACGAAATTGTAGCTGAAAAAAACACTTTCGAACTGTCACGGAATGCAACGCGTTACCGTTTCAAATCATCTAAATATTTTCGAGTTTCTTATGATAAAAAATAGATTACAGATTGACCGAATACAATATCTTATATATAATAGCCCATAGTAGACGCTTTAGTGGTCGGCAGGGCGGGTGCGGCGTTTAAAATTTAAGTGCAAAACCTCCAAAGACAAGACGCGCGAACTTCCAATCCCTGCGCATTATCTACGGATATTGCAAAAGCATGTAATGCATTTCAGTTTTAAGCGCCGCGCCCGCCCCACCGTCGCGCGTTGACTCTGACCGAACGCTTATTATTATCACATATCACATGTAGGTATGAAATTTTCTCATGACCTAAGCGTCGTGATTCGTGATGTATAATAAAATAATGGGCACACAGTTCCGACGTATTAGCTACATTAGCCATTCGGTATTTCAATTTCAATACAGTCTATCTATATCTCTCTATGGGTGGTTACACTATTTTTTATAAGATTATTACATTGACGGGTCAATCGTATGAAGTAAAAATCATTGGATTTGGTAATTATTTCGTTTACAATGTAAACAAATACAACATAAACATATTTTAGAAACCTTTTAAAACAGACGTGAGTATTTTTACTTGTATATCGTATAGTACAATAAAGAGTATCTTAAGTTTGTTAACGTAAACAGTAGGTGAAGAAAACTAGACCAAATTTACTTATCTTTTTAACTGCCGTTAGGTGTATGTATGTATGGTGGTACTTTGCAAGCAGCGAAATTTTTTCAATGAACACACCACACATCTCTTCATTGCCTTAGCTTTATCGCCGTTGTGTTATCGTTGTGTCATTGTCGTAATGTCGTTGTGTGTTCGTCCTTGGTGCAGTTACGGATGTCTCGGAATCATATTACGGTATGGACAGTTTCATAAATTGATTTTTCAATCAATTTGTGAATTTCTGTTCGTAAACATGAATGTTTTTGATGTCAAGAATTCCCTCCTACCCATCTAATCCTAAAAACGGGGCGTAGCGAGAGCGATTCGCTAACCACCAGTCCTACCCTAGCCCTATTTTTCTATCTCTACTCTATTTTTTTAAAAGAGGGTGAGCAACTAAGTAACAAGCAGTTCTTGAAGGAACACTTCTATTGATATACCACTATTAGGAATCCATAAATTTTAGTCCATAGTTTATATGCTCCAAATTGGAAGCGGACATGGTAAAAAAAGGATAGAAATATGCGGCTGAGAAAATACCAGTAGTAAGTAAGTCGTTTTGAGGACCGGTTGGGTGAAAGAAAATGTCTATAATCTAATGACAGATATACGCAAACATGTCTGTTCTGGAATTCGAACCAGTGGCCAACAAAACTGAATAACACAAACGTCACTCGGCTACAAGACTGGAGGTCATTTCATTTAATTTTAATATATGCTTAAAGTTCCGTGATGTAAAAAATGCCAAGAAACCTAGAGCCTGTTTCCACGGCTCTACATAAATTTAAGCCAATAAGGTAGTAGAAAAAAGTAAATGTCCACATAAATGAGGAACGTACAGGACTTCTATTAGATTTCTTATTTTCCTTATTGGAGCTTACTTTACCCACAATGCTCGCATTTATTATTTAAAGAATATATTATGACTCAAAAAAATTCTCTGACTCTTACACAGCTTAATTTTCTACTTAGTTCAATGGCAGATTCTTTTTCATTGTAGCTATTTCCTATTCATTCCTAAGAAAAGCAATATGTAACCGACGTCATTCCTAAATAGAGCTATGATTGTACAAAGCTTTACAGTATTAGAGAACGATATAATGTCTATTACCATTTACAGTAACTATTTCATTCCAAACCAATGATACGTCGTTTATTTGTGTATTTAAATGGCAGAGTAACCAGTGATAATTATTGGTACTTCATTTAAATTCGTTGACGATTTTGGTGACAGATTATGATAAACAACACAATCTACTAGCACGCAAAATAATTGTATTACACACATATTATTGATTGAATTGGCGTTTACTAGGTAGAACTCCATTGCAATGACGTAAAAATATCAAAGTATTTAGATCGACAAGAATTACATGATTTAGCTATTTCGGCTTCATCAAATGGCATCGTCGGATGTTTATTTCAACGCATTTTGGTTTATCTATACATTAGAGTATCTGTTTCACTTTTAATTTTAGGATCACTAATTTAGGATTACTGATACATACACGGGATCCATGCATACTAATAAACTGACACTCCCTGTAGTATACAGAAAGCGTATCAGTGTAGTAAAAAGTGCAAAGTTATACGGCGAATACCTAGTATTTGATCACACGCTACCTTTTTTCTTTTATTACCATGGCTATTTATGTTAATACGATAAGTAGAATCGTGTTTGCCGGTACTGTAGACGTGTAGTCAACGTTCCCGGGCAACCGTACTTATCGGTTGCGTTATCCACTGGTTCAAGCCCCCAAACGGACACTTTCGTAAATTGATTTTCCAAACGATAAAGAATTAGTCGGCGTCCGTGGCGCAGTTGGTAGCGTCGTTGGCTACGGTTACGGATGTCTCGGGTTCAATTCCCGGTGTGGACGTTTTTCATAAATTGATTTATGGATTTCTGTTCGTATGTGACGTCCTCCTTCCCACCCATCCGATCCTCACGGGACGTAGCGAGAGCGATTAGCCAACCACTAGTCTTGTCCTAGCCCTATCCTACTCTCTTCGAAAAAAGAGAGGTTGAGCAACTGAATAACAAGCAGTTCTCGTTGAAAAGTTCTGTTAAAATACCTCCATTAGGAGACCATATAATTGAAAAAAATAATTAGAGTTCAAATTTATGGATGTATGTGATATTCATTTTCCCTCTCACTCATCCGATCCTAATATATATTTATTATTCCTTTCCTATCAGACCTCTTAAATCCTTACTGTTTTCGAGGAAGAGAGATTGAGGAGCTGAATTACAAACATTTTAGTAAAATAACTTTTTTTATATGCTTCACATTTCTAGTAAAAAAATATTCAAGAATTTTCCCAATCACATAAACAAAATGCAAGCTCAATATTTAACTTAAGTAATTAGATATGAATAAAACTGTAGTAGTCTCATAATCGGATAAAAGTGTGTGGATTTTATCTAAAGTTTGTTTCTAATTATAATGATAATTGGTTCACTAATTGAAAACATCTTCGCAAATCAAATCAAATCAAATCAAATTAAAATATAGTTAATATTTTAATTTGATATATCTGTCGACGGTTAAATTGTAGCGGAAAACTTTTCGTATCGGTGCAAAAGCTTTTTTGTACAGGACCGCATTAATACTATATTCCGAAAATATATGTTATCATATTTTTTCTGTTTTATTTTAAATATGAACTACTGATAATTTGATTAATCACTGGATAAGATATTTACACAAAAACGGTGCGCTATTAAATAATACACCCTCTGATATTGTATTGCGATTTAATTTTGAAAGAGAAAGCTCAATGCAATCTACCAATGTATTTTTTAATAGGAACAATGAAACTACACGAAAAAACTACTCAACAATTTAATGAATAAACAGAAAGAAAATGATTATTAGATATTGGCACAAGTAACGCTATCAATATGTACACTAATTCTTAATCAAAATGAAAAAACCAAATATATATGATGTTTTATAAGGTAGTAAAAGTTACAAAAACAACGAGAAGATTTACTGGAAAAAATAGCGCAATTCGAATGTGGGTTAAAAAAAGCCCGTTTTCAATTCTTTAATTTAAACATTTAAACGTTCACTGTCTAGTGGATATCTTACTTTCATACTTTCATGCCATTGGTAGTAGGAAATTTAATGTTGTTCTAACTAAAATTAGTGTTTTAAATTGATGTTATGAGCGGTGTTTTCATATTATGTAATATTCAATCGAATTAAGAATCGCAAATTTTCACCAATCTGCTAACAAACAATCAATGGAAAATCCAGCACATTGTATTAATATAAATCAAAGCGCAGTAAAAAAAGTTCGGGCTTTAAAGATCCTTAATGAGTCTTTCTCGTGGTGAGATAGTAATAAAGCAATTTAAAAATGTTAACTGGAAAATTCTTCGCTTACATCTGGGTGAGTGGAAATCGAGGATTTCATCTTAAGCCGACACACATTGGATATGACGTCATCGCTTTAACTTAAAATAATTTGCATCAATCAAAAATAAATGCACGTTTCGAGTAACATCTGCCAATTGAACGTTATTTGTTTAAATCTTTCAATAGATACGAGGGATGCATGATATTTCTACAAATTAAGATACGTGTGGATGAAGATTCAATCTTAAAAATCAAATATTTGAGAAAAATATGTTCAAAGTATATAAAAGTCATATTATATTTTGAATATTACACTTGGGCCTCGTATAACACGGTCATATGGTTCCACAAAAACGTCGTGTAATACAAATCCGTGGTATACGAGGTTCGAAGTTCATACAAAATTAGGGTATGCGCTCCAAAAAAATATCGAAGTTTCCTTTATTTTCTTTAAAAAACAATCGAAAAATATGCATTTACGTATATATTGAAAAAAAAATAATAATTAATTAATCATTAAAAGCATATCATTAATTCATCATCGCTATCACTTACAAATCTATATGTTTGACTCTTTATCACTATCTGAGGAATCTGGAGTATTTTTGGATTAAGGCTTTAAAAATTCTGCAATAAGAGATTGTTTGCTTTTAGCGTATAAATCTTTACGTATTTCGTGATAAGGGGCCAAGATCTGTTATAATTCCCTGTTGAATTTCAAGCTTCTTTCCATTATAGGATCGTTTCTATGAAAAAAAAAATGCTAAAACCGTGTTATATAAAGCGTTTTATAAAAAAATATGTCACAATTCATCAACCGTGTTATGTCAAAACCGTGTAATACGAAGCGTATTTAATTTCTGTGAGTTTTGATATTACCGACTCATGACATGGTCGTATTTGTATGACAACTATCTTTATTACATAATAAACGTCGAAGTTTAAATAAACCTTCATCGTTCCTCCTGTGCTTCAAATGACCCCAGAAATGGACTTGCACTGTGAAGCATAGTCTGTATGTTTCGTAATGAAATCGTTGATGTCGAGACCTAAGCTTTAACAATGTCAAATCATCTATTCATTGAAAACTATATTTACTTTAAATTGATGTATCATTTGTTATGTTATTTCATTTTCAAATAACTGTCAACCCTTGCTATTTATCTGAAATATGAGAAGGTACAAAATTTGTATAGAGCAATTGAGTAACAGGCTACCTGAGCGACTTTTTGATTTAATTTAATGATATTTTTCACGATGTTTTTTGTAGAAAATAACAAGTACTTTTATCATTCAGATAAAACGCTATTTGACTGAAACGGAGACCGAGCGGATGACCGAGCTGTACGTTTAGAAGCACCTTTATAAACAAAAATTCTTGCAATTTGCAATATTACATGGCTTTCTACCAGAAATATTAACCCCTTCATTTGCGTATAAATTCTTTTGTGACAAACCATTGTTATACTATTTATTTATAAGCCCGTGTTGGCCGAATACGCCCGGTTAAATCGCACAACAGTTGTCACTCGTGATTTCCGTGGAAAGGGTTAAATTTTAATAACATTATGTTCATATATTTAGGCGTGCAAAAATTGAACGTCCTACTTTTTTGTAAAAAAAATTGAACACACCGATTCATTTAATGTAGTTTTTACGTTTATTAAGATTTAAAAAAATACTGTATATGTTTCGCAAATACAGACATAACTTTAATGTAATTTTCATGCCAAACTGATTCTTCCAATTTAAATACATTATGTACTAGGTACGTTGAAACCAGGGACGGCTCTTGTAAAGGAGCAAAGGGTGCAATGCACTCCAATAAGTTCCATCAAAATATTCCATTAATAAACGATATTCAAATATAATAATTATACCAATTCACTAATTTTAAAATTTCCTCGTGTTTCCCATAGGAAAATATTGCAGGAAACGATGATCAATAAACACGACCAGCAAACGTATTCTGCGTCGATTCAGAATACGCATGAAAGTCGGTCGATGACGCGGTAAGTCGGTCGATGACGCGTTAGGAGCATAAATTCTTTTGCACTCCTTAGACGTCTGAAATGTTCCATGTATTTTGACATATTTGTGACGTTGCAACAGTATGAACTACGCGAAGGGGGGATTTTGTATGGACTGTTTTTTGAGCATTGATCTCCTGGCGGAAATTCCCGAACGTAACCGAAAGCGACTTGACGTTTGCGTTTACAAGCCTGTAACAGTCATTTGTAAGAATGAAAAAGAGCAGTGGAACAAGCGTAGTAAGCTCATTTAATTTCAATATGATTCTTTAACTATACGCTCTTCAATAAGAATAATATTTACCTACCATTATAACTTTTGGAGTGATGAATACAATTTATAAAATTATAACTATGATCGTGTATAATACCGAGTGGATATAATTGAATATTTAAAATAGGATAGTTTCAAGTTTTTTACCTGGCTGGCCTTACCTATTCCATAATATTCAACTGTGTATTTGGTTCAGTTTCGTAATACACCTTCCTCTAATATTTTTTAAATTCTTCAATATTGAATTCTACAAATTACTTTCCCCAAAAATACTTAAGCGAAAAATTTCCGGTTTAATACAGAATTATTCCAATTGCAGACATTAATACGGTAACCTTAACATACGATTTCATGGAGGAATTTAAACTTAAATTGAACTAACTGTCTTATACAGCAGAGAAGATTTTTACGATGTTGTTGGAGCCCTGTCTATACTTCAACTCTTCACGAATAAAAATACATGTAGTATTTAGCTAAACCGTTAAGCCATTACAAATAATTTATACAATATCGATGACTTCCGTCGAAAGTGAGTGTTACTTCTAAAATTTAAAAGGATCAATTCATTTTGAGAAATACCACGACTAAAGACAGACAAGGTTTCCCAAACTATCATCCGCGACAACCTGGAATGGTTGTATATGCTGCTAGGGCTGCAACAAATTTAGACGTACTCAAATTCATATTGATATTTCCTACCAAAAAAAAAGAAAAAGGTGGTCCGTCGAAATTAATCCGCAGGAAAGGTTTGGGATACCGTGGTGAAGAGAAACAGTTGATATCGCCAATATCAGACTTATATTTTCGTATATGTCTAATAGTACTTTCAAAATCCAATATGTGGAGGATGGATTTCTTACATAAATATGTGAATCTTTTTTTGCACTCCCTAATATTCCTGTCACCGGCCGCCACTGGTTGAAACCACATTTTACGAGCTTTTAGTTGTATTCATATAATGTTTGGTATTTTTATTACGACCATTATAAACTGTATGATCAGTGGCGTGACTATAATTATAAATAAATAACCTTACGATATAGTTATTCTGAAGACGCTTCACATTAGTAACAAAGCCAGTTGAATAACTAAGTTACCAATTTTAGTTTTATACTGTAATTTGTCAGAAAAATATTTCAATTATGTTACCAGTGTTACCACGCGGAGGCGTACAAATATTGAATAACAATGTAATAAAAATAATGCGGGAATAAGATTAAATTTAATTTTTACTATATGGTTTACTGAAATTTAAAAGTAATTTTTAGATGTGTAACTGAATTTTTTTGAAGACGAAAAAATTGATAAATGTATGTCACCAAGAGTCTATATTATGCTTAAATTTTTTTAAATTTATAATATCGAATGAAAATAATTATGTGAGAAACGTGCACACCAGAAAGTTTGAAGGGTTGTCAGAGAATTTTAGGCTACGATACTGTGGCCAGAGGTGGATAACTGTGGCAAAATTTTATTTATGCTGCTTTCGCTCCCTGAGGAACAAATGTGACAATGTGACAATGTTGCAGAATGAATGAGCTATCTATTGCCAAAATTCAAATGCATTCAATCACAGCACGCTTCAGAATTTCAGGTCAATATCTCATTGCAAATAAAAATATATTTATAAATTAATTAGTACATCTGCCAAACTTCGGCCAGTTATTAATGCGAAATACAGCATCCAGGATTATAAAAATGATCAATGAAATCGCGGAAGGTTAGGTTCTAATTTCATTTAGAAGTGGCCGATAACATGAAAGAGAATTCATAGCTACAGACACGTAACATCACAATCATATTCGGCTCTCAATCACTCCTGAATGAGATAGAAAACGTTCAGATACGCTCACACGATGAAGTTGTAAAGGAATGTTCATTTAACATTATATGATTGTATATGTGAATACTCTATAATTCA